>CM022944.1:61451970-62051970 GCA_012931725.1 Litsea cubeba
CTTGAGATGATTCTTAGGTTGCCTTCAAACCAAGCATCTCACTTAAGCAACAATTTGAATGGAGACGATTTGTTGCTAATGATAGTATCTTGAGCTCCCAGTCTTACGAAATTTGTAACGGCCTGGAATCCGGGTCCCTTTGAATTCCGTGCCGAGACTCATAAGCATCACACACATAGGTTAGATCAAAGGTCACATAAAGATTCAGGCATTTACCAGCTTAAACCAACTTGTATTAAAAATCCAAATCAAATGTAACATTGTCCAATAAAAATAATTGCAATGTCTATAAAATGAAATAATCGGAACAATCTATTAAATCTAAATCTTCTCCATATATGAGGCTTCGACGCTCAAGTACGCATCCCAAAGTCTATCTCCCGGTCATCACGGTTTTCCTGAGTAGTTAAGTTCTGGTTACCTGGATTGGGGCAAATCCACAAAATATCAGTACAACTGAGTGAATAGATATTCTAATCTATTTGTGCATTTAAACATATGCTTAGATAAGATTACACAACAAATTAAAATAACATCCAAAGTCTCATTCAAGCCAAGGTTGGAATCGGGTCAAACAAACGACAACCTCTTAGCCACCTGTTAGCACCAGCCAAGAAACCGACCACCAAGGTCCCAACATCGACCCGAGGTCCAAAATCATCGACCACGAAGGTCCATCGTAATACATGTATACCGGTCACCATGACCCTGTCTCGTCAGACACGTCCACTAAGGACTAGCCATCATAATGGCCACTCACGTCCATTAAGGACCAGCCGTTATAACGGCCCGGACACTAAGTCCAACATCAACAATACTCACAAAATCGGCCATACATGCTCGTGGTCTACGGGTGTTCAAAAGGTTCCTCCAAACAAACAAAGTCATCGTATCTCAGTTTTCCAATCAAATAACAAATATATGTCTGATAAAAAATATGATATATAGGATGTCCTCAACATTAGTGTCACGACCCAAATCCTGGGGCCCTGTCAGATCTCTGGATCGTGATAACTTGGTAATATTTATCAAATATTAATCAAATAATTCACATAAGCATTTGGCATTTAAATCAAATAATAATTTCATTTAATCAAATAGTTGTAACTACTCAAACTTTACTATGTTCGGTCTGCATAAATAATGTACTAAAACATTAAATAATATCCCTAAACAAGGCTAATCCCTTTATCTACTAAATTGTCTTTTCTCGTGCTCTCTTGTCAGCCACGCATATTGAAATTTACGTGCTGATCATCGTTCCGCTCTGTCCTGCCCGCAGCATGATTACCTGAAGGGGGTAACACAACATCAGTACTACTGGTGAATGAATATTCCTAATTACACAAATCACATAAAATATAACATCACATAATTTAACAGGTCTAAATCAATAATCAAATATTATTTAGATTCTTTCACACACTAATCCGTGCCCATGCACATCACCACGCCTCAAAGGCCTTATCGTTTACATACCGGTCACCATGACCTTGTCTCATCAGACACGTCCACTAAGGACCAGCCATCAAAGTGGCCCATCACGTCCATTAAGGACCCGCCGCTATAGCGGCCACCATGGCCCGAAGCCATCTATCATCCGGACACAAGTCCAACATATGAAACCCAAATACATTGTATCTCATAATTATATACCAACCGAAACATAAACAGCAATTAATATAAATAAGTACACATGCATGGCAGCGTGGACCCAACCCTAACACCATTCAGATTGATCATTGCCCCCATCTAAGCATAATTGGCATTGATTGGTATAGGGGTGTCCCATATTCAACATTAATTAATCACTGTCCGTATAATTAATCACAATCTACATAATTAATCATAATCATGTAATTAATCATGATCTACATAATTAATCACAATCATGTAATTGATCATTGTCCATACAAATCTTGATCCATCTAGGTAGTAAGGTTAAATTTGTAATTACATACACAGTTCAGGTTTATTTCCCTCAACAAGTTTCATCCCAGAACATATAAAAGATACTATCTCACGCCTGAACATAATGGCAAAAAAATCCAGTGGGTCCCACTGGATGTAATCAAGATCAGACATCTAGGTATGGGTCGCCCAAGGCTGGTGCACACTGCCAATGGATCTGATCCACCATTTGATCATTTACTGGGGTCCACAAACCCAAAACAAATTCCATAATAAAGGACGCTTGAAATTTCTTGAATTCCCTGGATAGTGGGTCCCACTGGTTCAACCTCCAGATGCCCAACTCCACCATGGTCGACCAGGAGTCCTTAACAAGATGTGACGTTCTGATCCATCATCAAGCCACATTGTGGGGTCCACAAATCAAAATCGGCATCTACAGTTTTCAACTTCAATTCACGCCAGACTGTTTTTGAATCAATTGATCAATGGGTCCCATTGATTTAAACATCAGATGTCCTTCTCACCATGGTCGACCAAGGCTCCTCTCAAAGAAGTGTGGTCTTGATCCCTGATCAGATCATGTAGTGGGTCCCACTACTATTGTCGACCATATTGCTCTGATCCACGCATCAGATAAATCAGAATATTACATAGAATTTCCATGACCATATGAAATCCTTTCAGCATAAACTCACTATACCCATCGTCGTCCATGATCCTTTTACAATGTCCCTGAACCAGATTCATCATACAGTGGGCCATAGGGTCCTTCTATCACAATCCAGAATCTATAATAGTTTCACAGCATCTGATTTTATTAACTAAAGCATGGATTGAATAATTAAGGAAGATTCACTCACCTCTGATACACAATTGTCTCCTTTGAACGCGAACTTGACATCAACAACCGCCTTCTTCTCCTTCTCCTAAATCGAAAACCACAATGGTTTGCTCTCAGAGATTTTCTCCAATGAGAATGAACATGATATAACTATGGTCGTTGGTTTTCTATATATAGAAGAAGGATAGAAACTCCTAATTCCTTTCAAACTTCCTTCTTAGAGTTGTTTTACAACTCCTTTCTTTCCCTCTCTCTCTCCCACGTGGGATACTTGCAAGTTTACTAAAAGTCTAGGACTTCTATTTCCATTAAAACTTGGGTCAGACTATGACTAAGATACTACCTGGGCCAGACCAATCCTAGGCCCGAGTACTCAGGATATTACAATTAGTAATGGGCAAATTCCATAATCAACCCCTTCTCAAATTATGTGGATTTAATCTGCCCCAGTCCGAATCAAAATTGGTATACAAGGTGGGAGAGGTCAATTACATAACTCACCCTTTATGGTTTTGAGGGAAATATTCAATTACCAAATTAATCACAACATATACATATACAAACCACATAATCTACCATGTGAGATCCCCAAATAACAATGGTATACAACAGGTATCATAATCCACAATATGTTTCAAACCATAGTTACTCAAGATACGAAATAGGGAAATCAACTCCAACAATAAATATAATAACCACAATTGAACAGTCTTTATTTGTAATTTCAAAAGGTCTGAAATCCAAGGAATGGTCTCAAATTAATCAAAACAGGCCTAGCTATGGAAACAATAAATAGCAGGCCCTTTCTCCAAATTTTAGAAACATTGGGGACAAGGTAAATAATTAATCAGGATTTAATGTTCTGTAGCACGTGGACTCCCATTCCAAAACGTGTCCAGGTCATCACCACCACTTTCCCCTCTACACACATAAGTGACGGAACCCATTCTAAAATTAAACACTACATGCCTAATGCTGCAGGGTGGGCTGGATAGTGAGTCCCACTGGTCCAAACCTAAGATGGACCTAATGATCAAGGTCGCCCCACATTCCTTTATCCTTTGACTGGACCTGATCTCTGATCAGGTGGGCCAGGGGGCCTACTAATGCTCTTGACCAAAACAGATTTCTTCCTCCTCACTCCCGCCTCCAGGTTTTAGGGTATTTGGATGGTGGGCCAAACGGGGCCCACTTCGAATGGGTCCAGCACTACTATGGTCGACCATGGGTTCCCTTTCAGATCTCTGGTCCAGATTTCTGATCAGATGGGCCATGTGGTCCCACAACCACAAACGACCCAAATTGGTTTTGACGATCTGGAATTAGAGAAATCCAATTATGATTCAAATTTCTTACTAATTTTTCTATGAATCATGACGAGAAGGGTGCCTAAAGCTCATATCTATATTACTAAGATTTTCAAGGACCCCAAGCTGTGGGTGAAGATTTCGAACCCCATATCTGATAGACACAAGTCGATAATAACATAGAAATACTGTAACAGTTATTCGAGTGCTTAGAAGTCAATCAACATCATCATCTACATCCATAAAACTGAATAACAAAGAATCCAAAGGGAGATAATAAGAGATTAGGAACCACACACAAGCATATCAGAATTTCTACTCACGATAAAATAGAATAATCAAAATTACATAAGAGCAAACCCATAAATTTAGAACCATACGATTGGATCAGAATCTCTACTCACCTGTTATGGTTGACTAGAACTGGGCTTCCGGTATTACATACTCCCCTCCTTAGAAAATTTGGTCCTCCAAATTTAATCACACACAAGAGATAGAAATGTACCCGTTACCACATTGTCGGTTGTTGCTGTTTCTTGTTGACTTATTGCATATACCTGCGCATTCATTTGAGGATTCCCCCCTTGAACATTTTCGGCTCTATACTGATTTTGACCTTGTGGGCGTGCCTGAAGATTTTGTTGATTCCCCTGATGTTGATTATGTGGATACCCTTGCCTTTGATTCTGCTGATAACCGTGTTGTTTATTCTGTTGGGGGTATTGATTTTGTTGTGGATATTGGGCCTGTTGCTGGTACTGAATTTCTCGACGCTTTTGCGGACAATCCATGATCTTATGACCTTCCTGTCCGCACTCGAAACAGGTGTCCCATTTCCTGCGACACTGACTTACATTGTGACCCTTCCCACAAAAGTCGCACCTTATGCCGCTTTCTATCTTCTGTTTCTTTGATTGGGCATGATCTCCCAAATGTTCCCTTTTGTTTCCTGATGGCACTAATTGAGTCTCTCGCTTTATGTCTTCAATTGCCTCCTCCGACACAAAAGCTTTCTTCAGTGCTTCGGCGTAAGTTTTTGGCTCATGTAGTTTCACATCTTTCTTAATGTCCGGTCTAAGGCCATTCACAAACCGTTCCATCTTTTCTTCTTCCATAGCCACTAATGTCTCTGCAAAATGTGACAGTTCCGTGAATTTGAGAGCATACTTGGCTACCGTAAGATTGCATTGCACTAACGTTTCAAACTCTCTCTTCTTCTGAGCCCTAATATGATCCGGGATAAACTTCTTTATGAATTCCAGCTTGAAGAAAGTCCAGGTGATCTCTGTTTCTTGTCCACTGAATGACCTCTTAGCCGCTTTCCACCAGTCCTTCGCATCGCCTTCAAGTTTGAATGCTGCAAGTATGCCCTTTTGATGTTCCGTACATCCCATGACTTCGAAGATACCTTCCATATGCTCTGCCCATTTGTTTGCATCCCAAGGGTTAGTAGTTTCTTCAAAGCACTTGGGGCGAAATTCGTTGAATCTCTTATATAGAGTATCCCTCTCACGATTCCTGCCCCCGTTATTGCTGCCTTCGCCAGAGCCATTTCTGATATTGCTATGTCCTTCGCCATTCTCAATTTGGTGGTGATGAATAGCGGAGATCTGCTATTGGACCTGCGCGTATGCCTTCATAAAATTCTCAAACATCAAACGGGCATATTCTGGCA
This sequence comes from Litsea cubeba, assembly GCA_012931725.1. Classification (NCBI taxonomy): domain Eukaryota; kingdom Viridiplantae; phylum Streptophyta; class Magnoliopsida; order Laurales; family Lauraceae; genus Litsea; species Litsea cubeba. Next base: position 61,457,708 of record CM022944.1, read on the forward strand.
TTTCAATAGGTCCTCCATTCTGATTGAGGTTACCATTATCATTACCACTATCAATGACCATCCTTTCTCCTTTTCTGCAAAATGGTAAACATGTATCTTCACAAAAAAAAAACCAAAACGATTCTCATCTAAGCAAGTTCTATACCCCACTCTAGCGTCCTCACCTCGTATCCTAGGGTTGCTAATTATTTTAATTGCCCAGATCTTATGCTCTGATACCACTTTGTAACGAAATATAGCATGTCCTCAACATTAGTAATGAGTGAATTCCATAATCAACCCTTTCTCAAATTATGTGGATTTAATCTGCCCCAGTCCGAATCAAAATTGGTGTACGAGATGAGAGAGGTCAATTACATTGCTCACCCTTTACAGTTTTGAGGTAAATATTCAAGTACCAAATTAACCACAACATATACATATGTGAGATCCCCAAACAACAAAGACATAAGCATATTAATCCACATACATATTTCAAGTCACCACGTATTCAAATAACAGCGTCCAAAATACAGATTTGACAAATCAAGAACTAAAGGAAACCATTCAAACAATTTGCAAATAATACAATTAATAAACAAGCCTTTGTTTGTAATTTCAGAAAACTTGGGCTCCTCATGAATTAAAGAAAAACTGATTCAGATGAAAACAAAGGGTGCCAGGCCCTTATCTGCAGAATCTTGGAACTCATCTAAGTAATCCTTAACCAGTTGTGATTACTATATTATCAGGAGCTTTATCTAAATTTCTAGAACAGTTATAGAAATCAAGAAGTGAAGGAAAAGGGTTGATGTGTGATTTCTGCATTCTTAAGGTGTTCAAATGCAAAATGGTATTATTCAGCCCCAAAACACAAAACACAACCCAGAAGTGGACATTCACAGGAATTGGTCTCACGCTTCCTAATCTTGAGTCGTCTGGATGATCGGCCAGGTGGGGCCCACTCCACATGGGTCCTCCACCACTATGGTCGCCCAACACTACCCTGTCCAATTAATGGACCAGATCCCTGATCAGGTCAGCCAAGAGGTCCCACTAAGGCCTGTCGACAGAACAGCCCAAAACTACAAACTTCCGCCTCCCTTTCCAATCAACTGGATGGTGGGCCAGATGGGGTCTAGTTTGAATGGGTCCAGCACTACCATGGTCGACCATGGATCCCCTTTCAGTTCCCTGGTCCAGATTGCTGATCAGGTGGGCCATGTCCCACAACCACAAACGACCCAACCTAGACTTTGCCGTGCTGGAATTGGAGAATACATCTCTGGCTGTTTTTTTTTTCTTCTTCCTGATCCCACTTCTTTCATCTTGTATAACATAGGTTAAGAAGCATGTTAATTATAGAAAATCAACTCATCATATCACAACCACAGAAATTGAGTTTTCTCATCATACATCTAATCCAACATCGACATGTAGTAAAGCACCACAGAATTGTTGATAAATTCAGATTTAACAAGTCAATCAATTCATAGTTTGGAAACTGAAACAACCATTACAATAAAATCTAAGATGTGAAGCCAAGAATATCAACCATAACATCATGCAAAATTCTACTCACCATAAATAGATGAGTTAAACATATACAAGAGCAAAACCAGAAATTTAAAACTATACACAATTAGATCAGAATCTCTAATCACCTATTATGGCTGACCAGAACTGGTTCTTCCTCCTAATTTCTTCAAGGCTAATACTAAACTAGGCTTTGGGTGGATCAATATATAAAAGCTAGAAGTTAGAATCTTTCCCAAAGTCCTCTTCATAATTTTATTATTTCCTTCTCACATGCCAATCCTATTCCAAACAATACTAGGAGTCTATGGTATAACCGACACAAGTCCCACTCGAATTCCTCCATCAAATTAGGGTCCCAATAATTCTAAGTAAAATCAAGATAAGATAATTCTAAGGGCCCGGGGTATTACAAAATTGAACTCCTCAAAGTTCTCTCATGTTGCCAATTTTGAAAACTTTTTGCAACTCCCGCATAGAATTATAACCGACAACTTCTCGAGGTCAGATCTACCTTGATATAGCTTCGATTGATGCAATGTTGGGATCTACGGAAATCTACTCGAAAAAAGATTTTCATTGGTGGGTAGATTGCACTGATTCGACACTCAGTTTTAGAGTTATGGCCATTTTAAGTTGTTGCCCCTGAAAAAATCCGGGAATAATTGTGCAATTATTGAGCTTCCATGTGTTGAACGTTCAAGGCATGTGGGATGTCACGACCCAAATTCCGGGGCCCTGTCAGATATCCGGATCGTGATAACTTGTCAATAATTACCATACATTCATCAAATAATTTACACGAAGAATCAGGCATTTAGATCAAACTATAATTTCAATAATAAGTAATCAACTAAGGCCCTACCTGGGCCAAACAAATCCTGGGGCCCAGGTAACTCAGGATATTACATACTTCCCTCCTTGGGAAATTTGGTCCGCCAAATTTAAAAACATACATGTGGTGAAAAGATGAGGGTACTTGTTCTTTATAGTCACCTGGTTTAACCGTCTATAATCGATGCACATTCTCAGGGTCCCATCATTTTTCTTCACAACATCACCGGTGCTCCCCATGGAGACACGCTAGGTCGGATGAATCCCTTGTCCAATAATGCTTCCAATTGATCCTTGAGTTTGTTCAGGTCCGTAGGGCCATTCGATAAGGTGCCTTAGAAATCGGGGTTATACCCAGCATTAATTCAATAGTGAAAATCGACCTTCCTAATTGGGGGTAACTTGGGCAAGTCATCCAAAATCACATTGGGAAATTCCCTAACAACGGGGATATCTTCTACGCTTGGTTTATTTCTTATCCTCTGTAATGAAGGCTCAAAAAGCCTTCGCACCCACTCCTTAATAGGTCACCAGCTTTGATGGCGGAGATAACCGTTGACCTAACAGGTCTCCTTTTTCCACCAAACTGACATGAGTAAGTCCCTCCAGGTTAAACCGAACTACTGTAAAAGTAATCTAAAATAGCCCTAAACTTAGCAAGCCAATCCATTTCCAAAATAACATCTAAGTCGTCCATACGTAACAATACCAGGTCTGCCGGTCTTCCGGGCTTGCCCAATTCTTAACATACAATCATAAATTATGGTTCTAGTACATGTTTGCTCGCCTGAGCCATCTCTGATATCGCTGTGTCCTTCGCCATTCTTACTTTGGTGGTGATGAATAACGGAAATCTGCTCTTGGACTTGCGCATACACCTTCATAAAGCTCTCAAACATTTGCCGGGCGTACTCCGGCATCTCCATAGTTCCACCGTTCGGCCGAACAGTGTTGTTCTCATTCTCGTTTCCAATAGCATTATACATTGTCTTAGTTCTTCTGTAGAAGGAATATTGTGAGCCAAAGATTGATAACAACATATCATACTTTATTTCTACCGTTGAAACCCCAACGTCCTCACCACGTGACCTATGGGTTGCTAATTCTTTTAATTGCCCAAAATCTTATGCTCTGATACCATCTGTCACGGCCCAAATTTCGGGGTCCTGTCGGATATCCGGATCGTGATAACTTGGTAATAATTACCATACATTCATCAAATAATTTACACGAAGAATCAGGCATTTAGATCAAACTATAATTTCAATAATAAGTAATCAACTGAGGCCCTACCCGGGCCAAACAAATCCTGGGCCCAGGTAACTCAGGATATTACATGGGACCCACCTTATGGATGTCCATGGCTGACTTGGAATTTTCCTTCTCTTGCTTGCTTGCCACTTTCCTTCTTTGCGTGAAATTCCTTCTTGAAACTTTGACCTTCTCAAACGTCTTTGCAAACTTTCTGTTTTCCTCTTCTTTCTTGATTTTGAATTTCACAATTAGTAGGCCAGCGTTTTTAAAAGCGCGAGGCGCATCAAGGCGCTAAGGTCTCCTAGGGCCTAGGCGCGAGGCGAGGCGCGGGCTTCATTGAAGCGAGGCGCACATTGTAGATAAAAAATAGATATTTTGGTATAGACAGATAATTCACACATTAGAACAAAAAAGGCAAGAAATATTAGAAGAATTCTAAACATTCAACAAGCAGCAACAGCTAATTCCCATCCATTTACATAAACAGCTGCAGAGAAAAAAAAAGCAGCAGCAGAAACAAGCAGAAGTAGCAGCAGCAGCAAGAACACCGTCAAGACAGCTGCAGAGAAAAAAAAGCAGCAACAGAAACAAGTGGAAGTAGCAGCAGCAGCAAGAACACCATCAAGACAGCAGCAGAGATCACTAAAACAAGAAAATAGAATGCAGCAAAAGCTTGAAAAAACTCAAGCAGCAAAACGAAAAAAAGCAGAAAAAAAATAGCAGCAGCAGCTGAACAACAAAAATAAAACGTATGAGTAAGATGATGATGATGTTGTGAGAGAGAGAGATGAATGAAAATGTATGAGTAAGATGATGATGATGATGATGTTGAGAGGGAGAGAGAGAGAGAGAAAGAGGGAGGGAGAGAGAGAGAGAGAGAGAGAGAGAGAGAGAGAGAGAGAGAGAGAGAGAGAACAAAAAAAAGCAGCAGAGCAGCGAAAGTTGGGATGAAAAAAAAAAAAACATACCAGCCACCAGTGGGCATCGGATGTCGCAGCTTCTTCTTCTGGACGTGAGAGGAAGCAGCAGAGGACGCCGGACGTCGCAGCTTCTTCCTCCTCTTTTTTTTTTTTTCCCTCCTTTTCCCCCTTTTTTTGGTCTGATGCTAGGGCTTCTGCCCTCTTTTATCTAAGTGAGAAAAATTGCATTTAGCCCCTTCATTTTCCTCCTTTTCATTTAAAGCTGCCTGCTGAAGAAAATCAAGCGCATGCCTGCTGCGCCTCGCGCTTGGACATTAGGCGCACGCCTTGTGCGCATATCCGTCGCCTGTTCGAAGTCGCCTCGCCTACCCATACATGAGTCGCAGCAGTTGCGCCTCACTGCGCTTGGCGCCTAGGCGCGCCTTTTAAACCACTGTAGTAGGCAACAAACAAAGCTTTCCAGATCTGGTTTTTCCTTTCTTGCATGAGATATCCAACATTCTCTTCCCATCTTTGACTTTCCAAAATTCTCCAAAGGATGTCAAGAATGAAGTGTGTCCACTATATGAAAGATGTCCCAACTTTGATCTCTCTCAAATCTCACCAATGCGGGTCCCACTCTTGATTTCTCCTACACAAATAAAATTAAGTAATCTCAATAATAATCAAGTGTGAGGAATTTGGATGGACTATGCATGGGAACCTACATGCCTAAGTAATGCACCAAAAATATCCAACTTTCCAAAAATAGCACATGGTGTCAAAATTACTAGGTATGCATTAGTGAGAAAAAAAAAACTAATTTTGGGGTGATGAACGAGATGAAAAACCCTAATTTCACAAAAGTCATGCGATGTAATGAATTTTGACCAATTTTGACCATATTTCCAAAAATAGCCCCAAATGCATGAAATCATGAAATTGAGTGTAATTCTATGCAATTAACCCTAATCAAGTCCACAAATGCACATGAAATAGTGACAACATGACCTAATTTTGTGGACTTATCAGGACCGTATGTTTTCGAATGCTTTTTTACCCCTCTTTTCAACCCGCTAAAGGTCATTGAAATAGATTCATCTCTGCAGATAATATTGCTGATTGTGCTTCAAGGAGCAGTAAGGGAAGTCTTCATGATGGCAAACACGAACTAGTGGTCCTTGAACAATTGTTGGAGAACTCAGCAGCACAGGCTTGTGTTGTTGTTGCCAATGATATACCAAATGAGTCGAACAGTGAAAATGCAAAGTTCTCTTTAAAAGATATTGATGCTCCACCAACTGTTCCACGGAAGATGTCCTGCCATGCGGTGTTGTCAGCAGAGCCGGTTCTTACACAAGGGCTGATAATGGGATTGCATCCAGAACAGATGGTTACATCTGGTAATTCAAATATTAGTTCTGAAAAGAGTGATTCTGATTCAAATGGGCAGGAATTATTAAAATCTATGATGAGTTTCTTGCTTCCACAAGCACTTCCGTTACTCAGTAAGACCTCAAAGAAGAGAAGGGCAATTGCAGGGAATGCAAACACTCATTTCACTAAATGTGACCCTCAGCTGAATTTGAAGGAGATGAAGTCTCAGTATAGAAATGGGGGGACCCACTCCCTCACTGATATTGTATCTCAAGGTACAGGCATTTTTCTCAGTAAATGTTTAGATTGATTCTTTTAAGTTAGCATATTGAGTATGATGTGGACCATATACTCTAAATATTTTTTAATGATAATTCCTCTGGATATGGGTGTGGCAACTGGCAAGACTTTAAATATCCTTTATTGATAAATCCTCATGATATGGATATCGCAAGGTCGGTCACAAGCAAAAGTAGTTTCTTGTAAAAAAAAATCCTGAACGGTATTAGAACTTGGGTTGCAACCCATTTTTCACAATGCACCCAAGTTTTATACAACATTTGTGTCTAGATTATAAGTCATTAAGATTCTGCTTGGTAAAGAAATCTCTTATCCTCACATTTATTTGAGTATTTAACTTATGTACTTCAGTTTTTGTAAATTCAAGTTACATGGGTACATAGGTTTAGAGTGGAGTCATATTGGACTTTCAAAAATGAGTTTCATGATGTTGATTTCAATGATAGCGTGTAATGGGGTCTTTGATTGACGAATAATGAATTTTCTTTTTGTGCATTCATGGATGTTTGGTATTTTTGGATGTTGGGCCTATCTTTCAAATAGTTAAATTGCTCAGAAGATGTTCCACACTTCAATCTGACATTGACTAATACACTCAAAATGGAGCAGTATTCACCACTGGATTATACATATTAATTAGATTTATAGGTATATGCCCCTCTTCAAGAACAGCTAAGCTGGGGGTGTGTTATTGGACTGGGGTGCATTTGCATATGCAGGCACGCTTGCCAGGGTGGGGATGGTGGTTGGGTAAAGCAATGAAAAGGTCTCTATGACATATAAGTGTCTAGCAATTGAGGACTGTGACATCATTTTTCATCCTTGGTTTAAGGGCCTTGTATATAGGGAGATCCATTTAACCTAAGACTGTGAAGCAGGCCACGCAAAATATCAGCGGTTTATACATATCAAAAATTTGAAGCCAGAATCACTACCCCATATGATTGGGTGGGGGTCAAGAGTGACACATTTCTTCCTTGCCTTGGACTGCATATAGTGTTATAAATCATTTCACAAAATGATTGGATAAGGGTCAAGAGATTGGATAAGGGTCAAGAGAAGCCCAGAATCAACACCCTTTTTTCTTCTCCCGCTTTTCTATATTATTTGGTATCTCTTGACAAAAACCCTAGATCTACAATCATCCGAGGTCTAACTTATAGAACTAATAGAATTTATCCCGTCAGTGGCTGTAAAACTTACGCGGCTTTTAATGAAACAGGAAGCTTGGAAATTGTGAAGTCGGTTATACCAGACAGTCTTGAGGATGACCAAACTGGATGTGATGTTACAAATGAGAGACTATTGCATTTTAGTCTTGCTCAAGCTGATGATACACTTTTTGATAAAAAAATATGGAATGCAGATGTGTTAGGGTTGTGTGGTGATGCTGATGGGGGTAAAGAGTTCTCAGATATCTATTGTGAAAATGGTGCATATAATGGAATCATTCATGAAGAAGTAGAAATGCTGCTAGAGAAGGGAGAAAATCTTATATCTGATTCTCCTATACATTGTACCCCTCCCAAGAACCAGATACCTTCTGAAGAAGGAACTGATAATGAATGCATGAAGGAGTTAGAAAATGATTTACATACTGAAGTACAAATTATTATTCTGTCTAATGGTTTTCCCAATAACCCTGGTTTTAGAAATAATAAAATCACAGTTGGTTCTAGTCTTGCTCCTTTGTCTTCAAATGCTGAATGGTTGGAGCAGGGTCATCCTACGTCTACAAGGAATTTGGGAATTGTGGATAGTGAAGTTCTTGAAAGCGTCACAATACGAACTCACCGTGCGCTTGATTCTCCAGGCACAGATGCTAAAGTAGTTCTTGATCAACTTCACCTAGAAAATTCTGATGTTGACAAATTACCCTTAATAATGGAAACAAGAGGTGATAAAAATGAAGATGGTGTAGGTACTACCTACGTTCCACTAATGAGAGTCAATGGAAAAACTGCTGCTGTCACATGTGACGCCTCTGTTGATGCCGCCACTTCAACTGGTTATTACAGCCTTTCATCTCATCCTTCTAGAAAGTACAATGGTCCACTTCCGGAAAGTATAGTCTGTCGGAATATCAAAGACAGTGGCAACCTTGAGACATTTTCTGCTATGGGTGCAGTGGAAACTGATCATGCTATTGCTGCTGACAAACATATACGTCAAATTTTGTTAGCCAATGAAGTCAAGCTGGATAAGGAACACCTGCCAAAGGTTATTCCTGAACCTGAAGGCTTGTTTAGTGCAGCTCCCTTGGCATGCCATAGTCACGCAAGTGTTATCCAGGCTGCTGAAGACAGCCGTTCTCAAAATGCTTGTGATCATTCTGTTGCATATTTGAAGGGACATCAAGTGGATGCTGTTGCCAATGAACTGGTTGCATCTTACAGAACTACATACGTCAACAATACCATGCCATATTTCCAGAAGCAGGAGAAGTTTTTATCCGGTACAAGGGGGAGTGTTGATGAAGCTAAACTTGGCTCTGCCAATCTTCTTTCTGACAGCGAGTTGCATCAGAATAATCTGGGGCTGGATGAGTCCTTTCAAGAAGTGCCTAAGCCTAGTAATGAGTTAGAGGGTGTTTTTGAGCCTGTTGGCTGCTATGTGCACCCAACTCCTGTCTTGTCTATATTGTTAAGAAGGAGGGGAGATGATATCCAAATTTGTGTTCTCTGTGGCAGTTTGGAAGATAATGATGGAACTCTTTTCATTTATAAGCTGTCAATAAAGGGAGTGGAGGAAGATTGCCCTTCGTTTCTTGGTTACACATCAATCATGTTGCCTCCTTCTAAGAACACTTTCGATCGAGATGTAATTGGGATCATACTACATTCACATTATATTGTTAAAAATGATTCTTTATCTTGAAGTGTATCATACTCTTTTGTTTTTTTTGCATGCGATTTGACTTTGGGATTTCTTTTTTCAGATTTCTTTTGAGAGGTCTGGAATACAATTTACTGCTGATGACCGGTGCCTTGTTTTACTAAACAGTATTAGGGTACCTTGTTGCAGGTTTTATATTGCACTCTTCCTTTTCACTGGTTGTGACTGCACAAGTCTTCTTTGTCAACTGACTGATGTTGTTGATATTAATTTAATGTGTCTCAGGGAACAAAATATCAATTGTTTGTGCTTGGCATGCACATCTGACTGCTGTGATGAAAATGCTGTAAAAGTAGTACGTGTACAGCCTGGTTATGTTTCAGTTGTGGTCAAGTTGACAGCAACTGAGAGTGTTTACTCTATTCTGGTATGTGAACCATGCTACCTTGTTGCTGTTGGAGAGAGTGGAAGGCTGCATGTGTGGATCATGAACTCGACATGGAGGTGACTAATCTCTGAAACATAGATTCAGTCATAGTTTCATCTTAGGCTTATTGTGAGAGGAGCACATGGTTTGACTTTTTTTTTGTCCTCAGTTGCATTATCAAACTTCACGGTCAGCGACTCAGGCTTAACATTTCTTGGAACCAACTTTTGTCACTTCTAACATCCAATATCTTGAGTGTGAAAGCTTATTTTTAATCTTATTAATATTTGATTGCACGTGGTCGCTAGTTTATTTATTTAAGTTGTGACTTGTTAAGCTGATCTCAGATTTATGGGATGAGGCTTTGATGATGATGAGTTGTTTTATTATATATATACCTATATATGTCTATGCATATATATATATATATATATATGTATGCATGTATATTAACTACTGTCCAGAAGAAAGGCCAATATTGTTCTGTCACGAACAGGTCATTTCACCAAATTTATGGAGCTCCTGGCCTTTTTTGGGGCATGCATTTTATGGTTTTTGTGTTTGTTTTTCCCCCACATTCTCCTTTCTCAGATCTAACAGTTTATGTAGTCTTGAGACTATCGGTATTTATTGATTGGTTTCTTCTTCTTTTTTCTTCATTTTCTTTTTTACTTAGTTTCGTGGGTCCTCACTCCTCACTGAGGATGGAAACTCATTGGGCCCTGACTTAAACTTGCACGCCTCGCACTCGACACACGACAGGTCTATGATTTATGAGACCGAGACTGCCCTGTGATGTGTATGAGTCAGGTTAGGTTTCACCATTGTATATGATGCAGGGATACTTCAAAATGGGTAACGTATCGTGTCGTATCATATCATATCCGATACTAAACTTTTTGTGTAAAATCCGTGTCCCTACAGTGTATATGGCGTGTCCTTGCCGTATCCATGCCGTATAAGTGCATCATAGACTATCATTAGTCTTTTAATTCATTTTACTTTAAAATATTAGAAAGAAGAATGTATATAAAACTCCTCCATGTGGCTGGACTCTACTTTCAGCTGAGCACTAACTTTTTAAAATGCCCATTACCGTGCTACACAAACTTTATGTATCATAAACTATTAACATATGTGTAAATTAGATATAAACAGTGCAGCCTGAATGCTCCTTGCTCTCAACTTGGTTCATAATCTATAAACACTATATGGCGTGTCCTTGCCGTATCCATGCCGTATGAGTGCATCATAGACTATCATTAGTCTTTTAATTCATTTTACTTTAAAATATTAGAAAGAAGAATGTATATAAAACTCCTCCATGTGGCTGGACTCTACTTTCAGCTGAGCACTCTAACTTTTTAAAATGCCCATTACCGTGCTACACAAACTTTATGTATCATAAACTATTAACATATGTGTAAATTAGATATAAACAGTGCAGCCTGAATGCTCCTTGCTCTCAACTTGGTTCATAATCTATAAACACTATTTGCCTTGAGCCTGACAAAACCAATACCAAACCTGCCTTTTATTGAAGTTTAACCGACTTGTTGCCATCCCTGCCTCTCGCATGCATCCATCCTGGGACCTCTTTCCTAGTGGGAGAATGCCTTGCCATGACACTTGTCTCATGGTAATGCATTCTACTTATTGAAACTTACTTCCGATAGCTTACTTTTATGATGCTTTATGATACCTATCGTTAATTATTTAGACTTAAAATTTTATTTGGTTACATCAACTCGGAATAGTTCGCATATTTGGGACATTCTGGCTTCCTAATATCCTCTTTTAGAGATCCTTCTCCTTCGCTAAAATTGTTTACTGATTTTTATTTCTTTCAGTGCTCGAGTTGAGCTGACAACTACACTGAATGATGGTGCAATTTAATTAATTTTGTTTCACATGTGCAGTTTGGCAGTAGATGATTTCATATTACCAAGTTTTGGTTACATTTTTCCTTCTATATTGGAGTTAAAAAGGATACCAAAGTGTGCGTCTCTGGTTGTTGGTCATAATGGTAGCGGATGCTTTGGCTTATGGTACAAATTATTCTCATTACAAAAGCTCGTTTTTAGTTATTTATTTATTCTGGTTTTAAATTATTTCTTTCTTTGATTGAACTTTGTGCGTTATGGAACTCTTAATACAGACAGGCATCCATACGCTAATGCACTGTATACATACTTAAATGCCAAAGAGTCTTCTGTAATCTCTTTTGTTCTGCTTTCGAAGATATATGATGACAAATATGTTGTTGTTGCTGTTTACTATTTATTTTTTTATTTTTATGTTGGGCTTCTTATTCCAATGGTTTAGCATATGCTGGAGATATTAAGAGATGCCATTAGTTGTTCTATCTGTACCATCTACATCATTTTCTAGAGGATTCTGATGTTGCAAGCCTTGTATAGTATCATTCCATTCAAATTTAAATCTATTTTGTGAGAAAGTGGTGAACCACTGTTCCATCAATTACCAAACTTATTATCAACCTTCATAACAAATTGAGTGATATGCTATCGACATTTGTAGCTAAATCTCAACATAACCAATCTCTCCAACCGACCTTGACATTGTGGACTCTTTTGTAATTACATAAATATATAGGGTTTTTTTTTTGGTTGTAAATACGAGAAAATAAATTAGGCACATATAAGGGTGTGGTCACCCAATTGGAGAACAACCATATTATTTTCTGTTATAAGTTAGAGAATAGGACTTATTTATAATGTGAAAGATCTTGGGGGACCTTGGTGTAAATATGAAAATGTTGAGGGGCTCTTTTGTAATTTGAAGAAACTAAAATCTAGTAACGTAGGAATGGTCGCCAGTCTTAGAGGTGTCGATCATTCTTCTATTCCTCTCTCTAAATCTCTTTCTTTTTCTTCCTTTTCTTATTTCTGCCCCTTTTCATTTTCTAAGAGACCCAATGTTAGAACCCTAGATCTAATCCAATCTAGGGTTCCAAGTTGGCATCAGAGCCTTACGCCTAGTAGAAGACTCGCATAAGAAGAGATCTAGTGGTCTGGATCTAATTTTTCCAGGAGGTTTGGATTGATCCAGCCCCAGCCGAACACAACTACATGTTTGGCTGGGAGTAGGTTGTTTGTTTCTGCAGTCTGGGTTTCGGGGAATGGGCTAGAAATGGAATGCTATGGTTCAGGTCTGATGTGTGTTTGAAGCCTGGATAAAGGACAGAAGGGCCCAGGTTGGTGTGTATTGCAGTCAGTTGGTGAATGGCTGTTCATTTGTTGAGTGGTGGCTGTTCGTTAGTGTGGTGACTATTCGTTTAGTATATGGTTGTTTCAGTTTGGTGGCTGCTGTTTGTCTGTTAGTTTGTTGTCTGCTGGCTTGTTCTAGGCTTGGTTGTGATGGGCAGACATGTGTTAGTAATCGGTTGATGTGTGTTGCTGTCAAACAGTAGTTCTTCTCACAGGTTGGTGATTACTTTTCCATATTAGTTTTTTATTTTTTTTGGATTCATCAAATTGGTAACTAATTGGAATCTCACTTCAAATGGAGTCGAAGGGGGAAAGCTCCACAGGATCCAGTCAACAACTTCTCCCTATTGCTGTTAATCCTTATGCGAGGATAACCCCAACTCTCTTCAATGATACTAATTATAAGGATTGGGCCTATTCAGCCAGAATGGCCATTGGATGTTCGAAGAGACTTGGCTATATCAATGGGAGTATCAAGGAACCGGAAAAAGATGACCCTAAATATTCGGACTGGATTTCAGAAAATTTGTTGGTCGTGAACTGGTTTCTTAATTCGATGGAAGAAGTAATTGCAAGAAGCTTTAAGTATTATGAGACTGCAAAAGAACTTTGAGAGTCAATTGAAGCAGCCTATGCTCAAAAGAAAAATAATGTCAGTATCCTAGAATTGAAGATGGAGATTGCTAGTTTTAAATGAGAATCTCTATCAATTGGAGACTGCTATTCTAGATTCAGGGCATTGTGGATAGCGTTGGAGTCCTATATGAGTCCCGAACCTTGTTGTGCTAAGAAGCAGGCTAAATTGTTGGAAGATCAACATATATTTGAAATCTTGGGAGGTGTTAACTCTGAGTATGAATCCATTCGCACACAAGTAACAAATCAGGATCCGCTCTCATTGGTACAATATTTGCCCTGTTGTAAGGAGAGGAAAGTTGTCGGAATGTTATGAATCCCAAATCTGATATCACACCGGTGAGATATGCTCTTGCAAACAACGATGTGGGCAACACAGCATCAAATACAGGTTATGGTGGATATGGTGGATGTAATACCCCGGACCCTAACATACGGGCTAGAATACTAATGTATATTTTATTTTATCAGTTTCTTGAATTTCAACTTAGAATGTTAGATTTTTCTTGAATATACATATGGAATATATTATGGTTTTATACAGAATTATTAATTAGCGTGAATATTAGAATATGTTAGTCCTCATTGCTTGTTGTCTGGGTGATCTATGACTGCCAATTGATTTATATTTATATTATATAATGAGAAATTCTAAAAAATCTCCCCCATCTCAAAAGGGCAGTTTCTGTCCCTATCTAATAGCCAATGAATTCTTAGTATTTTAAGAGAATCTATATAAGATCCACCTTTTTAGGAGAATGTTTAGGAGAGAGAATCGGATATGTGTATCATTGATGACATGTGAGAGTTTTGTAGTGTAACTCTTATATAATATATTATGTATGAAACCAGGTGTGATAAATTGATTATATAAACAATTAGACAAAGGGTGCTGGAAATTGAGTCTAATACCCTTGGCCGACAGTGGATAGTTTTCTTTATATGCACTAGGGTGTGTTCTTGTTTAAAATATTTTGCATTGTTTTATGTCTATGATGTTTCCGTTGTGTAATTCACAGCAAGTGAGGTCGTGTGTTGATGTATTATAACCAAACAAGATAGAGCCCAATATCCTCTGTCGAATTGGTATGAAAGGAATTGATGTGGGGCTGCAGTGGTACATGGCTGCGATGGTCGACTGAGGTGTGGTCTGAATTGAACACTAAAAGGGTACCTTTTCATGCCTGCCAAAATTATACTATTCAGATTCTACATATAAACCCCTAGAAATTTATGAGGTTTTTTGGCAGGCACTAAAAGGTACCCTTTTATAGTTCAGTCCTCCTTAAATTTGTCGACTATTCCAGCCATATACCACTGCAAGCTCACAGCAATACCTTTGATACCAATTCGACAGAGGATATTGGGCTCTATCTTGTTTGGCTATAATACATCAGCACACTACCCAACTTGCTGTGAATTACACAATGGAAACATCATAGACATAGAACAATAACAAAAATATTTTAAACAAGAACACATCCTAGTGCATATGAAGAAAACTATCCACTGTCGGCTAAGGGATTTAGACCCAATTTCCAGCACCCTTTGTTGAATTTTTTATATCATCAATTTATCACACCTGGTCTCATATATATATTTTTATATATATATATAGGCAGTCATAGATCACCCAAATAACAAGCAGTCAACACTTACATATTCTAATGATTGTCTACCATGGATAGTTAGAACCCTAATTCCCATGCAACCTCTAGAAGATCATCACACAACAAACAGCCAACCCTCTCTTACCAATAAACTTGGTCGACCAGCCAAGAACATTATCATAATAGAATGTTTTAGGGTTCCAATCACTCTAACCAAACCAAGCCTTTTCCCACTAGGTGGGGTCGGCTATATGGATTTGACGACGCTAATCAAATCTGTTTAGGGCCATGTCCTCCGTTAGATCCATGTAGGCAAGGTCATGTTTAATAGTTTCTTTCCAACTTCTCTTGGGTCTCCCTCTCCCTCTCCTACTCCTGGCAATCTCCATGCTTTCACACCTTTTAAAAGGTGCCTTCGTTGGACGCCTTCTAACATGGCCGAACCATCTCAGTCGATTTTCTCTCATTTTATCTCCAATTGGTGTTATTCCTACTTTGCCCCTAATCTCCTCATTCCTAATCCTATCTCTCCTTGTGATCCCGCACATCCATTTTAGCATTCTCATCTCCGCAACTTCCATCTTCTTGACATGATTATGCTTTACTGCCCAACACTCTGATCCATATAACAACGCTAGTCGTACCGCCACCTTATAATACTTTCCTTTAACCTTGAGGGGAACTTTCCGATCACACAAGACCCCCGAAGCACTCCTCCATTTGGTCCACCTGGCCTGAATCCTGTGACTTACATCAGTATCAATCCCTCCATCCGTTGCACCATAGATCCATGGTACCTGAAGTTTTCTTTCTCTACAATCTTTTGTGTGCCCAAACTTACTTCTATGCTACCAGGTGTCCTACTTTGACTAAACTTGCTCCATATATTCCGTTTTGCATCGACTTAGCCTAAACCCTTTTGTCTCTAATGTTTTCCGCTACAATTCTAGTATAGCAGGGTTCCAATCACTCTAATCTAGAAAATTCTATAAACCATGTAATTTGAGAAATCTACTCACCTGAATCAAAGAATCTTGCCGGTCCTCTTTCTCTTCTAGTTACAAGGCTTAGCTAGGGCTTTAATGGAAGAAAACAAAACAAAGAAAGAGAGTAAGAGAGAGTTGGTCGTGTGATAGGGTTGGAAGAATATGTTAGGGGTTTTTTAAAAACCCAATGGCTGATTTCTACTACTCCCATTAGAATTAGGAACTTTGCCGAAAAAGAACTCCCTTCCTTTGTATCATGTGCAAGTCTCCTTTGGGCTCAATATGTCGTGCACACAAAGATATAAGGAGCTTGGGTCCCAGCCACTAGATTATCAAAGCCTTACAAAACAGAAACTAAGGGTCCCACCATTGTCTTATGAGTTCCAAAATAAAGTCTACCAGTAACACATTCTTTCAATAGATGTTGGTATTTGGAAGTCCCACACCCCACTTCGCCTAAGTCCTGAGTTGGACATGGCTTCATATACCTGTTTGGGCCTTCCACCTATAAACTTAAGCTTTTGGGTTGGCATATGGTTAATTACATGGTATCAGAGCGGATTCCGATCCCGTCATTCTTGTGTGGCCCATGTGGCAAGGCCCGTCCATGAAATCTATTGGGCCGCACGTGAGGGGGATTGTTTGGAAGTCCCACACCCCACATCGCCTAAGTCCTAAGTTGGACATGGCTTCATATACCTATTTGGGCCTTCCACCTATAAGTTTAAGCTTTTGGGTTGGTATATGGTTTATTACAGTTGGGTCCCACTCCTTTACCCATGGTAACTTAAGATCCATGGGTCCTACCCATGATCCACCTAACTCTTCGACTATGCCCAGGGTCCACGACTAAAGCGATTAATATTTCAGAAAAAAATAAAGTATGCAACAATAGTTAATTAATCATAAAAGTAAGCCCACTAGAATATTTACAACTTAAATAATATCATCCAAGGACATAATTATAATATGCACGTTAATTAATAATTCTGTATATAACATGGTTTCAATTCCATTCCGGTCGCCGTTTCGGTTTGGCCCCGTAGTGGAATGTTCCTGCATTCCGGTCAATTCCAGTGTTCCGTTTCGGAAAAGACGCACCTAAAAAACAAAAAAATAAAAAATACTTAAAAGTTGACAAGACATTAAAATTCCAAAAAAATATTGTAAAGTCAAAACAAAATATATATATATATATATAGGGAAATATTTATGTGCATCCATCCCTCACCATGTTATGGTGAGGGACAACATGGTAGGGTTGACTTTATAACACATCCGAACCATCCACACACATGGAACCCCCTTAAGTACACTAGACTTTTCACCTATCCAAATGGATTTATATATATAGAACATTAAAAGTTCTCCATAATCAATGAAACATAACAAAACTCCCAAAAGTAGTTACAAAATTCTTAAGCATGTAACTAAAAACTTGACATCAAAATGCCCAAAATTAGTTACTAAAGAACTTAGTAACCAGTTGCATCATCCTCCTCATCTCCACTCTCCACATTTTCAGTAGCCCCAACTCTTTCACCAAGGTCTTCACAAGCTTGACTTATTTCATCTAATTTTACTGTGATTTGGGCTGGTTGTTCTTCAAATTCCCAGCCATGGACTTCTTTTTCGGCCATTAGAGCAGGCTCTTTGCATATCCAATCTGATAAAATATCAATATTCTCCAAACTAATGGGATCGTTAGTACATTAAGTTTGTCTGGATTGATACCTCCAAAACTACACATTATAAATACTTATTAATTATATAAATAAGTTTAAGTAATCAAAATTAAAAAAAGAGAGATTAAATGTGGAATTTTATAGATACCTTTCTTGAAGCTTCATGCTGTAGTGGACAAAGACTAGATCGTTCAATCTATTATGTTCCAATCTATTTCTCTTCTTGGAAAGGATGTGTTAAAAAGTACTCCAATTTCTCTCACATCCACTTGAACTACAACATTGACTTAGGATCCTCATAGAGAATTTTTGTAGTTCAGGAGTCCCGTCTCCAAATTGATCCCACCATGAAGCTATAAAAAAAAATAAGAATTAAAATATCAGTTAGATTTATAGAATTAACAAATTTATAATAAACTTTCATTAAAGAGAGAATGAATTTCAAATTACTTGGTGCCAATTTACTACGTAGCCTTACTGCCAAACCTATTCCAAATTGACCAACAAAATTTTTATAACTATCAAGTTGCCTGAATATTAATTTTTGAGTTCTCTCATCGGGCTTCAGTCAACTAACAACTTCATTTAGACCCTTATTAATCTCTCTATGTTTAGAAAATGTGGGACTATAAAAAAATTCGGATTTAAATAGTATCCTGTGGCATGTAAAGAGCTATGCATCTGGTTGTCCCATCTTTGATCAATAATCCTCCAATAAGGCATGTAATATGATTCCTTTTTCTTCATGTTCTTCCCAGTTGTCACTTTTTCCCTATCCATCACTTCGTACAAATAGCCCATGGCAGGCCTATCTTCGCTGTCAACAAGGCAAAGAACTTTGATTAGTTGCTCACTCACTTTCAATATATGCTCTACATTTCTCCGAAATGAACTATCTAAGAGAAGGTTAGAGATCTCTAAGCCGATTGGAGAAAGTGAATAGGTTGAATTCACCCATACTTCACTCACGAACATTTTCCGAAGTTCCCCCTTAAACATAAAGAGACTTTGTAAGCAAATAAAATTTTTCGCAAAGCTTGTGATGCCTGATTGGATTAAGTCTCTACCATGGGTAAAATCTCTTATTAAGACATTGAGAACCCATGCATGATTATAAATAAACCCTGTAATCTTTCTTGCTTTCTCAATAGTTTCTGCATTGAATGGAAAAAGATTGGGCTTTGCCATGACTTCCAAAATTAAATCTATGCAATGAGCCGAACACGGTGTCCAATAAAAAGTATAAAATTTCTGTCAGTTTTCTCCCGTCTGCTTTATAACTTGCCTCATTGTCAGTTATAAATTGAACAACATTACTAGGGCCAACAAATGTAACAACTTCATCATAAATATGAAAAAAAGCGTCCGTATTTTTCACAATCCCACTTGCATCAGCAGATTTCAAAAACATAATTCCTTTAGGACGACACACCAAAAAATTTATCAGTGTCCTTTGTTTCCCATCTGTGCATTCATCTTCCATAATAGAACATCCAGTAGCACTGCAGCTTTCTTTAAAGTGGCCCATGAAGTCAGTCACCTCAGTCACATTCTTTCTCAATAGTTTTCCCCTAAAATCATGATAGGAGGGCATCTTATCCAGTTCCTATTGCCAAAATAGCATCTACCATGGGCTGACAAAATTTTGAACGGATAGCGTTAAAAGGTAGGTTAGCATCAAATCAAAAACGACTTACTTCCATATCAGCTGCATCCACCATTTCTTTTGTTGATAGAGCAGATTTAATGCTCTTCTGTGAGCCCGGTGTGGTACGTGGCGGAAAGAACTGTCATTGGTTTTTTTTTTCTTTTATTGCTCTCTACACTTGCACTAGTCCTTTGAGGATCCCCTTTTTCATCTTCCTCTTCTACTTTGATGGGGGTGCCATTGTGCGTTACCAATTTATAACTTTCTTTGCTTTTGTTTTGCCCTTTCCCTCTTATAATCATTTACCAATTTCTCTATTTGCCATTTCACATTTGAGTCAACTTTTGAACATGGTGCAGTGTCACCTTTTATCCCAGCTAGATGCTCTTTAAATCTTGTAATTCCCCCTCCCTTGATGCATTTGTTACAATTCATGCATATTGTTTGATTTTTCTTAAGGTATCAGTATTGCATACTTCCATGCAAGATCATCTGACTGAGCAGGAGCAGACCCCGTTGGAGCACTCATCGCACTAAAACCAACTAGACAGATGGCTGCATTAAATTAAATAAAATGACCAGTGTGCAACAAAATTCACATAAGAAAGACCAAAAAGCAAAATAGAAAAAAAAGTTAACTACTGGCAAGACTGATGTCAAAATAAGGAGAAACCATTACTTAAAAGAAAGACAAAAAAGTTGCTGGAGAAAGACAAAAAGCAGAAGAGAGAGCAGCACTCAAGAGAAATACAAAATATGAAAAAGAAAAAAGAGTATTATTGTACTTGATGACAGTGAGGACAGAGTGTTATTATATTATGCTTTCTTTTGTAAAGATAAGAAGAGATGCTACAGCTGGCCAGTGCTGCCCACTGCTACAGATTGCTGCCAACAGAGAGAACAGTACTTTGTTGGAGGACAATAATAAAAAAATGAAAAGCAAACCAAGAGAGAGAACAATACTCTGTTGATAGCATTAAAGTATTATCTTTTGAGGGAGGAGAGAGGAGAGAGACATTACTATAAAAAGAGAAAGAAAGGGAGAACGACAGGGAGAAAGTAAAAAAGAAAAAACTTTGTTGCTGGAAAGGGGAAAGAGAGAAAATAGAGGAAGAAAACCTACCTGGAGATTCGGGATGCTCGCTAGAGGCTCTGTTTGCAACGACCACTTTCGGAGGCGTTGCTCGCTGGAGGCTGCCGGAAGCTGTTGGATCCTCGCTGTAGGTTGCTGCTCGCTGTAGTGCTGCTCGACTCCTTGGAGGTGCACTACTCTTCTTCCTTCTTTCTTCTTCTTCTTCTCTATTTTTTTTTGCTTCAGTTTGTCAATGACACGAGAATTGGTGCTACCCTTCTTTCATCTTTCTTCTTCTTCTACTTCTTGTTTTTTTCTTTCCTCTGTTGCTAGGTTGGGAGTGGTTTTGCTAAAATGTCAGGGTTTTCTCATAATAATATGAGGAGAATACCGTATTTAGGGGGTAAGTTAGGGTAAACGAAGAGTTACTGGCGGAATGTCTAAAAATGGGAATTTTAAAAAAAAAATTGAAAGTTACATTCCTTCCGGACGGAAATTGCCCTATTCCGATACTTCAGCCCGGATCTGACTATTTCCGGCCGGAAAATTAATATAGCCTGTTCCGTTCCGTCCCAGCCTGATTATGGTATGTTCCAACCGGATTTGGCCGGAACGGAACGAAATTGACAACTATGTTATATAACCATAATATATTCCATATGCATATTCAAGAAAAATCTAACATTCGAAATTGAAATTCAAGAAACTGATAAAATAAAATATACATTATTATTCTAACCCCCATGTCTGGGTCTGGGGGTATTACAGTGGAGGTAGAGGACGTGGCCATGGAAATAATCGTGGAGGTGGACGTAATGGTGGAAATGGTTCTTGCGGTCAAGGTCCTGACAATCGTGATAGAATTTTTTGTACTCACTGTGATACAGACATACTTGAGAAGATTGTTGGGACTTGAATTGTAAGCCAGGAAATGTATCTGCAACACCGACATAGACAGAACATCCTAGTAGTTCTAATTAACACGTGGCAAGTTTCAACGTTGACTCACAAAACTGAAAGGATGAGCTCACATTCTTCATCAGAGATTGGCTGCATTAGGAGGTGCCACACAGGATTCTTCTGTTGGTATGGCTTCTTTCCATAATTCTACTGCATTTGCCTCTTCTGCAACTCCTTCTACTTTATTGATTGATTCAGGGGCCACAGTCCATGTAACGTGTATACGTTATGTGTTTAAGTCATACACTCCTACTTTTGATGGGAAGGTGAGAATTGCAGATGGTTCCAATACTCACATAGCTGGGAAATGGACTATCCATGTCACGACCCAAATCTCTGGATCGTGATAACTTGGTAATATTTACCATATATTCATCAAATAATTCTCATAAGCATTTGGCATTTAAATCAAATAATAATTTCATTTAATCAAAGAGTTATAAATACTCATACTTTAATATGTTCAGTCTGCATCAATAATATACTAAAACATTAAATAGATTTCCTAAGTAAGGGCTATCCCCTTATCCACTAAATTATCCTTTCTCGTTCTCTCTTGTCAGCCACGCATGTTGAAATCTACGTGCTGAACATCGTTCCGCTCTGTCCCACCCGCAGCATGATTACCTGAAGGGGTAACACAACATCAGTACTACTGGTGAATGAATATTCCTAATTACACAAATCACATAAAATATAACATCACATAATTCAGCAGGTCTAAATCAATATTCAAATATTATTAAGACTCTTTCACATACAAATCCGTGCCCATGCACATCACCACGCCTCAAAGGCCTTATCGTATACATGTATACCGGTCACAATGACCCTGTCTCATCAGACACGTCCACTAAGGACCAGCCATCATAATGGCCAACGGCCCACAT
Organism: Litsea cubeba; assembly: GCA_012931725.1. Taxonomy (NCBI): domain Eukaryota; kingdom Viridiplantae; phylum Streptophyta; class Magnoliopsida; order Laurales; family Lauraceae; genus Litsea; species Litsea cubeba. Next base: position 61,479,866 of record CM022944.1, read on the forward strand.
GGTCCAAATACCATGCCTAACACAATAAATCCAGATACCAATCATCTTTTCACGTGTACCAATAATTCTAAGTACACCATAAATCATCACATATATGACAATATAATTCACAATATTAACATTCAGTAGTGTGGAACCAATCCTATACAAATCCTTATTTAAATTAGTACCCCACTCCTGATCATAATGGTTTAAAGGATGATATAGGAATGGCCCACCTTCATAGCATTATACACAACTAACAAAATTATATATCAGTACATGAAATCCATCATCACATACATAAAACTTGTAATATCCTGAGTTCTTGGGCCTAGGATTGGTCTGGCCCAGGTAGTATCTTAGTCATAGTCTGACCCAAGTTTTAATGGAAATAGAAGTCCAGACTTTTAGAAAAACTAAGCAAGTATCCCACGTGAGTGAATTGGGAAAGAAGAGAGTTGTAAAACAACTCTAAATGGAAAGTTTGAAAGTAATTAGAATTCCTATCTGTCTCTTTATATATGAGAACCAACAACCCTTTGTGATATATTTTATTCATTGGAGAAGAGTTTGAGAATCTTGTGGATTGCAAATTAGGAGAAGAAGGAGAAAGCGGTTGATGTCAAAGACAACGATCGTGTATCAGAGGTGAGTGAATCTTCCTGAATACTGTTTATTGATGATTTGGATGTTTGGTATTGAAAATTGTTCAAATACTGTGGAATGAAAGTGTATAGGGTCAACTAGAAGTCATCGAACTTGAATAAGTCAATCACTGAATTGCTCAATTGTTGGGTTCTATTAGTATTTTGCCAGTATGGAGTTTTAATCCATAATAGCCATTGTATAGGCATGAAATTTGAAAGAACAGAAGCAAAACGGGAATGCTAAGAATAGTAGTTGGGGCTAGTGGGACCCCATGTCCCACTGGATGATAAATCAGATCCACACATCTTGTAGTAGACTCATGGTCGACCAAGATGTAGATGGACATCTGATAATTGAATCAGCGGGACCCACTGATCAATTTGTTCAAGGGATTTCAGACGTCAAAATTGTAAAATTTACTGTATTGATAGTTTGTAGTTGTGGGACCCACTACATGATCTGATCAAACATCAGAACCCCATATCTTGTAAGGAGCCCCTGGTCAACTATGGTGTAGATGGAGATCTGGGGTTTGGACCGGTGGGACCCACTGTACATTAATCTCAAGAAAATTCAGGCGTCATTCATGTGGAATGTCGTTTTGGGTTTGTGGACCCCAGTAACTGATCTATTGATGAATCAGATCCATTGGCATGATACATCAGGCATGGGCGACCATGACCTAGATGTCTGATCTTGGATTGGCTATGTGGGACCCACTGAACTCTATGCCAAAAAGTTTAGATATGAACAGTATATTCGTTGGTATTCTGTATGGAATAATGAGTCCTAAAAAGGGGTCTGGTAATGGAGATAGACCTAGGCTCGTGTAGATTAACTTTATTACTTAGACGAATTGAAGTTTAGTGATCATGATTAATTAACTGTGATTAATATGTGAAATATGATTAATTATGTGAATTATAATTAATTATGTAAATTATAATTAATTATGTGGACTATTGTAATGAAGTCTGATGTGATGCCGGGTAATATTCAATTTGTGATAAAGAGTGGGCCACCCCTATAGTTATGAGCACTAATCTGATAAGGACTTGAATGGGGCTGGGTCCACACTACTGTTTGGGTATGTTATGAATAATGAATTCTAGTTGCTATGTGATTATGAGATATTGTGCACTGGTCCCAGATTTAGGGATGGTCCCAGTCATGGGATGTTGGACTTATGTCCGGAGGATAGATGGCTTCGGGCCATGGTGGCCGTTATAGCGGCGGGTCCTTAATGGACGTGATGGGCCACTTTGATGGCTGGTCCTTTGTGGACGTGTCTGATGAGACAGGGTCATGGTACCGGTATACATGTATACGATAAGGCCTTTGAGGCGTGGTGATGTGCATGGGCACGGATTAGTGTGTGAAAGAATCTAAATAATATTTGATTATTGATTTGGACCTGTTAAATTATGTGATATTATATTTCGTGTGATTTGTGCAATGTTGTAAAAATCGCTAGGCGGACGCTAGGCGGTGGGCATGGACTAGGGATTAATTTCCGATTAATCCCCGCCTAGCCCGATTAATCCCCTCTTAGTCGGATTAATCCCCGCCTAGCGCCTAGGCACCGCCTAGGCGGTGACCGCCGACTAGCGCCTAGGCGCCGCCTAGGCGGCCGCCTAGGCCGATTTTTACAACAGTGGATTTGTGTAATTAGGAATATTCATTCACCAGTAGTACTGATGTTGTGTTACCCCCTTCAGGTAATCATGCTGCGGGCGGGACAGAGCGGAACGATGATCAGTACGTAAATTTCAATATGCGTGGCTGACAAGAGAGCACGAGAAAAAGACAATTTAGTAGATAAAGGGATTAGCCTTGTTTAGGGATATTATTTATTGTTTTAGTACATTATTGATGCAGACCGAACATAGTAAAGTTTGAGTAGTTACAACTATTTGATTAAATGAAATTATTATTTGATTTAAATGCCAAATGCTTATGTGAATTATTTGATGAATATTTGGTAAATATTACCAAATTATCACGATCCAGAGATCTGACAGGGCCCCAGGATTTGGGTCGTGACAAAACTCTTAATTAAATCAGATAGTCATAAAATCCAGTGGGTCCCACTACGTCTAATCTATGATCAGACTTGATATCTTTGGTCAACCATTACTAACTTTCATATTATCAAATCTGATGCATCATCAGATAATTTCCAATAGTCCACAGTATCAAACACATTTAACAGACATACAACAAAGACCTCACGTCTGGGATTTTTGTGTCTAATGGATGGTGGGGCATATGGGGTCCACTCCATATGGGACCACCACCATGCAGGTCGCCCCTAAGCCCACTTCAAGATGAGAGGTGTTGATCAATGATCAGGTGGGCCCACTGGTCCCACTACTCATGTCGACCAAAACTATGTATTGACGCCTGAGATTTTGATGGCTAATAGATTTATCATGGATGGGGCCCACTGTACAAGATGTCCACCATCACAAGGGTCGACCATGTGTCCCCTTTAGGATGTGTGGTTATGATTCCAAATCAGACCATGTAGTGGGTCCCACAACTACAAACGATCAGTATAGTGGATTCTGAAATTTTCACGCCTGGAATCCTTTGAATACATTAATCAGTGGGTCCCATTGATTCAAATATCAGATGTCCCCAACTACATCATGGTCGACCAGGGGTCTTCTAATAGATGTGTGGATCAGATTTATCATCCAGTGGGACATGGGGTCCCACAGCCTCCTAAATTCATTCTCCTTATTGACGACAGGCTTCTGTTTGATGTATCTTGTACAGATATTTGCTAGCAACTCAAGAAGAAACATGAATTAGCAACTCCATGGACATTATACACTTCACAGTCAAGATTTATAAGATTCACAAGAGTTCCTATGTAATCCATGGGTACACAGATCATTACTGTAACTACTGAAATTCCTATTCAATCATGGATACAGAAATCATTGCTGTAGCATAATCTATCATCAATCCCTTGATTAAAGTATATAAATAATTAGGAAGATCCACTCACCTTTGATAGACGATCGTCGCCTTTGAATACGAACTTGACATCAGCAGCCTTCCTCTTGTCACTACCCAAATTCTGGGGCCCTGTCAGATCTCTGGATCGTGATAACTTGGTAATATTTACCATATATTCATCAAGTAATTCTCATAAGCATTTGGCATTTAAATCAAATAATAATTTCATTTAATCAAAGAGTTATAAATACTCAAACTCTAATATGTTCTATCTGCATCAATAATGTACTAAAACATTAAATAGTTTTCCTAATCAAGGGCTAATCCCCTTATCCACTAATTATCCTTTGTCGTTCTCTCTTGTCAGCCACGCATATTGAAATTTACATGTTGATCATCGTTCTGCTCTATCCCGCCCGCAGCACGATTACCTGAAGGGGGTAACATAACATCAGTACTACTGGTGAATGAATATTCCTAATTACACAAAATCACATAAAATATAGCATCACATAATTTAGCAGGTCTAAATCATTAATCAAATATTATTAAGATTCTTTCACATACAAATCCGTGCCCATGCACATCACCACGCCTCAAAGGCCTTATCGTATACATGTATACCGGTCACCATGACCCTGTCTCATCAGACACGTCCACTAAGGACCAGCCATCAAAGTGGTGACAGAACCAGAATTCTAAGATGAAGAGAATAAGTTTTGGAATATTGGATGATCTCCAATGATCAGTCCTTGCTTTACTTATAGATTTATTGGCCTTAATCAAGGCAATTACAATCTCTAACAGAGGAAAGAATATAAAGAATATTGATACAGTTGTATAAAAGGAAAGAGATTAAAATAGATTGATGAGTCAGTCAACTAATCCTAATCCCACGTGATGTATGAGAATGGGCCAGTGGGCCTATTAAACATGGGTCTTGGATCAGCTATTGTTAACATCCCCCCTCAAATTGATGCTGGTCAAATAGTAGCAATTTGCGAACCAGAAACTCATGACGTGGCCGAGGCAGTCCTTTGGTGAAAATGTCAGCAAGCTGGAGTTCACTTGATACATGTGGAAGACTGATGACCTGACGATCATATTCATCGCGAATAAAATGACAATCCACCTCGATATGTTTCGTACGTTCATGAAAAACTGGATTTTCGGTGATACGGATGGAGCTAGTGTTGTCCACATGAAGTGGGGTAGCCGAGGTTTGAGGAAACCCAAGATCTTTAAGAAAGCCACGAAGCCAAAGGATTTCAGAACAGGCAGCTGACATAGCACGATACTCCGATTCAGTGGAAGATCTGGAGACGCGTTCTTGCTTTTTACATTTCCATGAAATGAGGGATTCACCCAAGTACATACACCAACCCGTGGTAGATCTGCGAGTATCCAGGCATCCGGCCCAGTCGGCGTCAGAGTAAGCTGTAAGTTTTAATGGTGTGCCAACCGGAAAAAACAATCCTCGGGTCAGAGAACCAAGAATGTACCGAATGATCCGTTTGACAGCAACCAGATGGTGATGCCGAGGTGTTGTCATGAATTGACTAACAACATTTACAGCATATGAGATGTCGGGGCGAGTGATGGTCAAGTAAATCAAACTGCCGACTAAGCGTCTGTAGAGTGTTGGGTCGGATAGAAGATCACCATCATCTTTCTTAAGTTTCACATTTACTTCCAATGGAGTGTCCACAGGTGTGGCCTCTTTGAGCCCAGCAAGATCAACTAGGTCAGTAGCATACTTATGCTGATGAAGAAATAGACCCCTCTTAGACTGGTGAACCTCAAGGCCTAAGAAATATGTTAAGGGACCGAGATCTTTCATATGAAATGCAGCTTGAAGAGAGGATTGAAGATTCTTGATCATATTACTATGAGTTCCTGTAATGATAATGTCATCCACATAGACCAGAAGGATGGTAATAGCATGAGTGGTTTTACTGATGAAGAGTGACGGATCATAAGGACTTTGAACAAATCCAAGTTGAAGTATAGTAGCCCGAAATTTCTCAAACCAAGCTCTGGGTGCTTGTTTAAGACCATACAAGGAGCGACGGAGCTTTGCCACCTCATTTTTAGCAGTAGAGTCATAGCCTTGAGGAAGGCGCATGTAGACATCCTCTTTGAGATCTCCATGGAGAAAGGCATTCTTGACATCCATCTGATAAAGAGGCCAAGAGCGGGATGCAGAAATAGCCAGAATGGTACGCACAGTGGTCATCTTGGTGACCGGAGCAAATGTCTCATCATAGTCAATGCCATACTCCTGTCGGTTCCCAAGAGCTACTAAGCGAGCTTTATAACGAGCCAAAGTACCGTCAGGATGTAACTTGATAGAGTAAACCCACTTGCATCCAATGGGTTTGATGTTAGGAGGACATGAAACCACATCCCAGGTATGATTATCATTCAGAGCGTCCAGTTCTTCCTGCATGGCCTGACGCCAACACTGATGTTGCACTGCTTGGGAAAAACCATTAGGTATATGAACCGAAGACAGAGTAGCAATTAAGGATGTATGGGTGAAGCCAAATCGATCAGGGGGACGGGAAATCCTGGATGATCGACGGGGGACTAACTGAGAGGTATCTGGAGGTTGTTCAGGGTCAAGTGCCGTGGAAGAGGATATATCAGGAGGCTCAGGTGCAGTAATAGTTTCCCGTCGACGCCTTTCATACACAAGAAGAGGTTTGATAGTATCCATAGGAAGAACCGGAGAATCAGTAAAACCAGGAACAAGTGAAAATGTGGGAGATGTATCTTGATCAAGAGAATGAGGAAAAAAATATTGATGTTCAAAGAACACCACATTACGAGAAATCCTGATACGTTTGACCTTTGGATCATAACAGACAAATCCTTTCTGATCATTCGCATAACCTAAAAAAACACACTTTGAAGATTGAGCAGATAGTTTTGTTCTTTCTACCGGGGGAAGAAGAACAAAACATACACACCCAAAAACATGGAGATGAGAATAAACAGGATGCTTATGAAATAAACGAAAATAAGGTGTTTCATGATTTATACGTGGTGAGGGTAGCCTATTGATAACGTGAACAGCTGTGGACAAAGCCTCTGGCCAAAATCTTAGTGGAACAGAGGATTCTAAGAGTAGGGACCGAACAATGTCTAGGAGATGTCTATTTTTCCTCTCAGATACACCATTTTGTTGTGGTGTATAAGGGCATGATTTTTGAGAGATAATTCCTTTGTTTTGTAAAAAGGTCTGAAACTCATTAGAAACATATTCACCACCTGAATCTGTGCGGAGTGTTTTAATGGAGGTGGAGAAGTGATTTTCCACATAGGCTAAGAAAATTTAAACGTAGCAAACACCTCAGATTTTGCATGCAAAAAGTAAATCCATGTAAAACGACTATAGTCGTCAATGAATGTAACAAAATATTTAACATGAGAGTGTGATGGAACAGGTGCGATACCCCATACATCACTATGAACAAGATCAAAACAGTGCAATGATGAAGTAGTGCTAATGGGAAAAGGGAGAGTCTTGCTCTTACCCATTTTACAACTAGAACAATTTAAGAACACATCTTTAAGAGAAATCTTATTATCAGATAGCAAACCAGATTTAAACAAGGACAATAAAGTGCGAGAATGAGGATGGCCTAAACGATTGTGCCATAATTGGCTATTATTTGAACTAGAAGCTGAAAACAATGCAGAGGAACTCAAACTTCGATCTTGTGTAGAAAGTTGGAATGGAAACAGACGACCACACTTAGGCCCCTTCGCTATCACCTTCCCCGATGCTTGATCCTGTATAACACAACCAGAACGAGAAAAAGAGACCGAGCAGTCATTATCAACGAGTTGTCCAACAGATATTAAATTTGTAGATAATTGAGGAGAAAGAAAAACATGACTCAAAGGTAATGAATGTGAGACCTTACCAATGGCAGTAATGGGTATACTGCCACCATCTGCGGTATTGATTCGGAGAGTTCCATCATAAGGTTTTATTTGAGATAAAGTATCAAAAGAATGAGTCATATGATTAGAAGCCCCCGAATCCATATACCAGGTGGAGTTTGACTGTTTGGTTTTACCTGAGAGACCAAGAGCGGAAAAAGCACTGACAATCATCTGTTGAACCATGTCAGGAGTAACAGAAGGGGAAGCAGGTGAAGCAGGTGGAGCAGGTGAAGCAGGCAACATAGTATTAGCAGCAGGACGAAAGAATGCAGAGGAAGACGCATCCAAAGTGGCCAGATTGGCTTTCTGAGAGGAATTTTGAGCTCGACGCCGACATTCAGGAAGAACGTGACCTTTGCGTTTGCAGTACGAGCAATATTTATTATTGCACTGAGTGGCAACATGTCCATATTTCTGACAACTATAGCACTGCACTTTGGTCATATCTCTGGGCGGCTGGGCGGAACGTGCAACATAGGCTGCAGTTACTGGAGCTGGTGAAAGTGCTTGTTGGAGAACAGCCTGAGTGTTAAGACGTTGTTCCTCCCGAAGGAGTTCCCCAAAACAAGAATCAATAGATGGAGAAGGCATTCTGCTCATCAAATTTGAACGAATTTGTTCAAACTCAGGGCGAAGTTTCATCAAAAATTGATCCCTTTGACTGGTAGAGTGTATGTTCTGAACGACCGCAATAGAGGCATCAGGGAGGCTGGAGTAGATAATCTCAGTGTAGTCCGTCCATAAACGAATAAATTGAGAGTAATATTCTTGAATGGACATGGTTCCCTGAGTAAACTGAGACAGTTCATGTTCTAAATGGAACCTCCGAGCAGAGTTATCCTGTTGATATACCTGTTTTAAGTAGTCCCACATGCCTTTGGCTGATTTGTATGGCCTAAGGTTGAGGATGTATTGGGGATCGACTGATCCCAGAAGCCAAGTCATGATCTTTGCATCTTTGGTTTCCCATGCGGAGATGGCCTTGACATCCGCGCTGGGTTTTGGATCAGTCCCATCTACATGACCCCATAATTCCTTTCCTTTAAGATATATCTGAAATTGGAATCCCCATGATGTATAATTTGTTCCATTGAACTTCACCAGTGAAAGTTCAGTTTTGTCCATGATCAAAAAATGCTTAAGAAGTGATTCCAGACAGCCACCAATCAGATCACAAGCCAGATCAGAACCAATCACAACAACTACAATGGTTCAGATCAAGATCACACAGAATAGATGGATCAGATGACACTTAATCAGTGTCTAGAACTGTTCCCAGAAGACAGAATGCTAACAGTGCTAAAAATTTGGTGAAAAGGAACCCAGACGACCCTGTCGTCAGTGGGAAAAAGACCACGTGGGGCTCACCAAATGATCTGTATCCAGATCTGAGGATGGAGATGAGTGAGCAGCAGAATCCTACAACTTCTGGAAGTGGTTTCAGGCTGAACGAATCCAAATCCAGAGTTTTGGACGGCTGTGATGAATATATAATGACAAAACTGATTTTCCACAAAAAATGGTAGATGGCCTACCTGTGATGATCTATAAATCTTCAAAAAATCTTCATAAAGAAGCAAAAAAACAGTCGACCAAGATGGGGAGAATCTGCTGACTTGAAGATGATGATCTCAGATGGGCCACAAATGATCTGAGACGATCAGAAGACTATCTGTATGAAATAAACACAGATCAGTGATCTGGTTGTTGCTCATATGACAGATCCTTGATCTGTTTGCTTGAAATCACAAGATTAAGATGACAAATCCTTGATCTGTATGCTTCGAAGGTGGGCCGCAGTGATCAGATTGCAAAAATCTTGATGAAGATCTACTTTGAGTATGCACGAACAGCCACAAGCAAATGCTGATGACTGTTTTTACCAAGATTCGAAGAAGCAGCAGCTAAAAAAAATTATCAGATGGCTCTGATACCATGACAGAACCATAATTCTAAGATGAAGAGAATAAGTTTTGGAATATTGGATGATCTCCAATGATCAGTCCTTGCTTTACTTATAGATTTATTGGCCTTAATCAAGGCAATTACAATCTCTAACAGAGGAAAGAATATAAAGAATATTGATACAGTTGTATAAAAGGAAAGAGATTAAAATAGATTGATGAGTCAGTCAACTAATCCTAATCCCACGTGATGTATGAGAATGGGCCAGTGGGCCTATTGTACATGGGTCTTGGATCTGCTATTGTTAACAAGTGGCCCTTCACGTCCATTAAGGACCAGCCGCTATAACGGCCACCATGGCCCGAAGCCATCTATCATCCGGACACAAGTCCAACATATGAAACCCAAATGCATCATATCTCATAATTATACAGTAATTAAATTCCATTATTTAATAGTTTACACAATATTAGTGTGGACCCAATCCACACACACTTCACTGGTTGTTGCCCCACTTCTTATCAAAATTGGTTTATAGTGATATAGTGGGCCCACATTATATGTAATATAACTTTGCATCATAATAATCAATTACAGTATATTTAATTAATCATAGTTAATTAAACATAGATTACAAAATTAATTTCACTTAAGTAAGGAAGTTGATTATTATTTCTACACACATTCCAAGTATATTTCCATAAATAGACTTCCTTCTCAAATTGGTCTATCTGTACAGCAACATATAACAGAATAATACACGTATGAACCTCTTAGCACAATCCAGTGGGTCCCACGGGTTTTAATCCATAATCAGACATCTAGGTCTTGGTCGCCCAAGCCTGATGTATCTCCCTAATGAATCTGATTCATCATTGGATCATTTACTGGGGTCCACTAACCCAAAACGGATTTCACAATAACTCATGCCTGGGATTTCTTGAATTTACTGGACAGTGGGTCCCACTGCTCCAAACTCAAGATGTTCAACTACACAAGGGTTGACCATGTGTCCCCTTTAGGATGTGTGGTTCTGATTTTACAAATCAAACCACATCGTGGGGTCCACAAATCAAAATCGGCAATCTGCTGATTTGTTCTCAATTCACGCCTAATATCTTTATAGCTACTAAATAAACTAAATAGATGGGACCCACTTTCCATCAGTCCGTCATCACTAGGGTCGACTGTGGGTCCCCTACAAGATATAGGGTCTTGATCTTAGATCAAGTCCTCGGATGGGTCCCACAACAGCTTGTCGACTCTTTATTCTGATATTTTCCTCAATAAGCCTCCCAGACTCAATTGTACATAGGTAGTGATCAGATGGGTCCCAGTCCATCTTAGTCTTGCACTACCATGGTCGACCAGAAATCCTCCATCATACTAACAGATCTAATTTGAGATCAAATGGCCCATGGGGCCCACAATCTTCATTCATCCCTTCCTCCTAATGTCAACAGACTCCATGATTTTTATAAATCCTGTTCTGGCAATCAGAATCTTGAGGATCTCATAACTCCATTAGAATTTTAAGCTCTAATAGTCAGAACTTACATGATTTCCATGATTCAAATAATTCTTGCACTAAACCCACGATTACAGAAAGTCATTAACATGGTAGCATTGAGAAAAACACAGTTGTTGTAAATCATATTATCAATCATCCAATCATCACAGATATATTAGGAAGACTCACTCACCTCTGATACACGATCGTCTCCTTCGAACGCGAACTTGACATTAGCAGCCTTCTTCTCCTTCTCCTGAATTGAAATCCACAATGCTTTGCTCTCAGAATTTTTCTTCAATGAGGATGAACATGATATACTATGGTCGTTGGTTCTCTATATATAAAGAAAGATGGGAATTCTAATTACTTTCAAACTTTCTATTTAGAGTTGTTTTACAACTCCCTTCTTTCCCAATCTCTCTCTCACGTGGGATACTTGCTAAGTTACAAAAACATGGACTCTATTTCCATTATAACTTGGGCTCTACTATCATTATAACTTGGGCCAAGCTATAACTAAAATACTACCTGGGCCAGACCAATCCTAGGCCCAAGTACTCAGGATATTACACATCTCCTTCTCCTAAATTGCAATCCACAGTGCTCTCAGACTTTTCTCCAATGAAGATGAATAGGATATACTAGTAGTGGTCGTGGGTTCTCTATGTATATAAAGGGGAGATGGATTCTCAATCCTCTCATACTTTCTATTTAGAGTTGTCATACAACTCTACTCCTTCCAAATCCATTCACGTGGGATGACTTACCAGTTATAACAAGTATGGACTCTACTACCATTATAACTTGGGCCAAGCTATAACTAAAATACTACCTGGGCCAGACCAATCCTAGGCCCAAGTAACTCAGGATATTACAATCCACATCTTACCTAACCTATCCCTATCATCTGTTCTTCATGTCCCTGAGTTTTTCATTCAATCTTTTGTTTGTCAGTACACTAACCAAGAACCTTAATTGTTGTGTTACTTTTTATCATTCTTATTGTATTTTTCAGGATTTGAGGACAAGGCAGAAGATTGGTCATGGTAGTGAGAGTAATGATCTTTACACCTTGGATATGAAGAGATTAGAATGAGAAACATTACAGACTAAAGTTGTTGATGAGAATGAAGTGTCTCTGTGGCATCATCGTCCTGGTGATGCGCCACTACAGTGTCTTAGGAATATGTCTTTTCTGAATCTTGCAAATAAACTTGATAGTATTTTAAGAAGTGATGCTTGTCAATTTGCTAAGAATAAGAGATCAGTGTACTCAGTTAATATCAATGAGAAGTACGAGTTCATTTGATTTAATTCATTCTGATGTCTGGTATGCTCCTTCTACATTTATTTATGATCATCGGTATATTGTGACTTTTATTGATGATGCAACTAGGGTTACTTGAGTGTATCTTTTGAAATCTAAAGATGAGGTCTTACACACTTTTAAAAAATATCATAAAATGATTGAAGTTAAGTTTGAAAAAAGAATTAAGGCATTTCGATCTGATCAATGGAGGAGAGTACACCTCCAATGATTTTCAGAGCTATATTGCTGAAACTGGGATTGAGTCTCAGACCTCATCTACATATACACCAGAGAAAAATGGTGTTGCAGAACATAAGAATAGATATTTGTTGGAGGTCATTGGGGTTCTTCTTTTCGAGATGAATGTTCCAAAGTCTTTTTGGTCCGATGGAGTTATGACAGTAGCATACTTAATAAATAGAATTACTTGAAATATGTTGGGAGGAAGAAGTCCTGTAGAGGTGTTATGTCCCGATACACCATTGTTCCAAATACCACCAAAGGTGCTCGGATGTACTTGCTTTGTTCACATTCCGAAGCATTGACGGGATAAATTGGATCCAAAGGTTGTTAAATGCATGTTTGTGGGATTGACCGAGTTGGGCTGGGCGTCCATGTCACAAAACCTTTCTCTAGCCAAGAATCCCATTATTGATCGAATCGGAGCGGATCAAATTCATTGGCAAATTAAATACCGTATTCTCAGAAAAAAAAACCTAGACAAGAGGAGGAGTCACTAAGACTATCCTAGTTCCTATGCTCCTAGAAATAAGGGCCGCCTCTTAGTGACAATGGATGTTAGCTTCCTTGAAGATATTCCATTTTTTTCATAAGAAAGCAAGGAATTACTGCCTGAAGGAAGTGAAAAGGAGACTTCACCTCTTGTTGATTTTCCATCTCCTCCATTTTATCCAGAATCACCAAGTGGAGCAGGCACAAAGTCTCTTGATCAAGGAGGAGAAGTAATAGAGAAGCTCCATAAACCATTGCAAGTTTACTCGAGGAAGCATACTGATAATAGACCATTGCTCTCATCTTTACCTTCATCGGATGCTCTGAATCTAGATCCGAGTTGTTCCTCAATCAGGTATTTCCTTCGATTTAGATCTCCCTGTTGCTTTACGAAAAGCAACTAGAACTTGTACTACTTGACACCCTATTCATAATGTTGTTTCTTATATATCAAACCTTTATCTCCAATCTAGCCACTGAATGTATACCTAAGCATGTGTCAGAGGCCTTGACTCATCCTAAGTGGGGAGAGGCAATGGTGGAAGAAATGACTGCTTTGGAGAAAAACCATACATGGGATCTTATTACTCCCCCAGAGGGAAAATGTACTGTTGGATGCAAATGGGTCTTCACATTAATGTACAATCCTGATGGTACAGTCAGTCGATATAAAGAAAGACTTGTTGCTAAGGGATTCACTCAATCTTATGGGGTTGATTATTTTGAAACATTCTCACCTGTAGCTAAATTGACTTCTATTCGTGTGCTATTATCCCTAGCAACAAATTTTAATTGGCCATTGTACCAATTAGATGTGAGAAATGCATTTCTCCATGGGGATTTGTAGGAAGAGGTTTATATGGATCCACTACATGGCTTTATTGCTAAGGGACAAGAAGACAAAGTCTATTTTCTCAAATAGTCTTTACATGGACTCAAACAATCTCCCCGAGTCTGGTCTGAAAGATTTAGTTGAGCCGTTCTTCAGTATGGGTTCCAAAGATGTTCTGCAGATCACACTGTCTTTGTGAAAAGAAGGAACATGAAGGTGATCATACTTGTAGTGTATGTTGATGGCATAGCTGTCACTGGAAATGACGTTGATGAAATCTCTTAGCTAAAAGATTTTTTGAAGAAAGAATTTGAGATCAAGGACCTAGGTTTATTGAAATATTTCTTAGGAATTGAAGTCGCAGGGTCAAAGGCAGGAGTTGTTATATCACAAAGAAAATATACTCTTGATCTTCTTGCTGAAACTGGAAAGCTTGGTGCAAAGCCAGCAGAGACCCCGATCGAGGAGGATCATGACCTCGATATTGAAAGAGGTGAGCCACTTCAAGATAAGAGGATGTATCAGAGGTTGGTTGGGAGGCTTATTTAGCTGACAATCACTAGACCTGACATCTCTTATGTTGTCAGTCTGGTTACTCAATTTATACATGCCCCGAGAACTGATAATCTTGCTGCAATGCATGGGATTCTGAGATATTTAAAAGGGTCACTTGGTCAAGGAATCCTTTACAGCTGTCATGGGCATGCTAATGCCATGGCATATACCGATGTTGATTGGGCTGGTTCCTTAACAGATAAAAAATCCACTGCAGGATATTGTTCAATGGTTGGTGGAAATCTAGTCTCTTGGAAAAGTAAGAAACAAGTTGTTACTGCTTAAGTCTAGTGCAGAAGCTGAGTATAGAGCAATGGCTCATGGATGTTGTGAATTACTGTGGTTGAGAATATTGTGGGAAGAGTTGGGTTTCCAAGTAAGGTGGGCCAATGAATTTGTATTCGGACAGTATCTCAGCAATTAAACTTGCCAACAATCCCGTTTACCATGATAAAACAAATCATGTGGAAATCGATTGTCATAAAAAAATTGAAAAGGAGGATGTGTTACTTTCCAAGTGAATACTGAAAATCAATTAACGGACTTTCTCACCAAGGCATTAGGGGGACCTTGGTGTAAATATGAAGATGTTGTGGGACTTTTTTTGTAATTTGTAGAAACTAAAATCTAGTAATGTACGAATGGCCACCAGCCCTAGAGGTGTCGATCATTCTTCTATTCACCTCTCTAAATCTCTTTCTTTCTCTTCCTTTTCTTCTTGCTTCCCTTTTTCATTTTCTAAGAGACCCAATAGAATCTAATCCAATCTAGGGTTCCAACTTTTTCTTCCTCAACTTCTTTATTTTCACGACCTGAAATCCGGAGCTCTTCGGATTCCAAGTCAGGACTATTTGATAAATCGCATTCCCAATCATAAATCAAATCAATTGATCAATGTAAGAATTCAATGCAAACCTATGAATTAAATTCTGAATATAAATTAAAGTTCTGAATTCAAAAATCAAAAGATCAACTAATCAATATCAGTTGTTCCTACATAAAATAAAACTACCACACTGGCTTCAAAATTTACTGAAATAAACTAAACGATTTGTTAAATCTAGATTTCTTTTACTGCTAGGTGACTCCATCGCTCAATTGCGCATCCCGAAGCCTATTTCCTGGCCATCTTGATATCTTTTAGTCTCTAAATTTTGGTTACCTTGAAGGGGCAAATGCAGGAGTCAGTGGATACTGAGTGATAAACAGTTAAATCCATTTGCATGATAAACCACACAATAAGTTTTAATAACACATAAAACTTTAATAAATTATGTGAGGTGAGTAAAGTAGCATCTCACAATATTAACAGTGTCATGAATTCACATTCATCATCTTTTATTACAACCACCTAACCATCTGCAGACTGCAGCACTGGCCAACACGGGATCAAGTAACCGAAGTACAAGATCACACACAGCTACCTCAATATATGATATCACGGTGGCCCGTCTGCCCAAACATCACGGCGGTACCAAGGATCAAGTCCTCCCACGTCTGACCCATAGTCAGACAATCCATTAACATGGCTGGCATAAAGGCCAGACAACTATCCACGGCTGACACGAAGACAGACAGTTAACCACAGCTGACATGAAGTCAGACAACACATTATTACACAGCCGTTGTACGAAGGATGTCATCTTCGCACAGTGCTAGCTGCTAGTGGTCTAGGGGTGTCCACAGTAATTTCAAACTATGTCCATGAATATTGCACAACTTCACATGGTCTCCCAATTATGCTGAGAATTCCGATCTGATTTCTTATTCCATTCCAACTTCTATAACTGAGCTGGTATATAATCATTCCCAAGCACGATCCTGGATATATTCATGCCCCCGTCCAATTCGGTATTGGTATCCAAGGTGCATGAGAATAATTATGTAACCATACTATTCATAGTTGTAAGAACCACACTCAATTAAACATGCATAAATATGGGAAATCACATAGTCAGTTACATGGGAGTACATGGTGGCTTGTCTCTCTGTCTGAACTCCAAATTTACATTGATAGTCAACATGTATACAGTAACCCAAATAGTATCACACAGTAACCCAAATAGTTAACATGTATGCCTCAAACCATAGTGATTCAAACACTAATATTTCTACAATAAAGTAGCATGTTTGACTAATCCATAATCTTGCACTCAGATTTCAGATTTGTCCTGCCATTTAGCAATCTGTCAACGCACATGATTTTCCAGATTTAGGGGCAACATAGATCATAAGATAAAATGTAAATCTGAAGAGTAGCAAAAATCAATACAAAGCCATCAACCCAAGAGAGTACATGCATGTGGCCACCGCCAAAACTCAGATTTGAGTTCAGCCAACCTGATACTCCAAGTGAGGGTTTGGCCCCCATCACTTCCACCCTACCCCATGGTTCAACCAGACTGTGCTTCCTCAGTTTAGTGATCTACCAAGGAATAGAATCATCCCCTTGGTTAATCACTTCCATATTACAGATCACAATCATGCTCTATATCATAGTTTTGAAAATAGGAATCATATCGCAAATCGTTCATACCCATGAATCGAATCGAATCGTGAATCATATCGCGAATCGTAGTGACGCATCCATCCGCGATTGGACAATAGATCTGTAACGACCCGGAATCCGGGGCCCTTCGAATTCTGTGCCGAGACTCGTAAGCATCACACACATAGGTTAAATCAAAGTTCACATAAAGATTCAGGCATTTACCAGCTTAAGCAAACTTGTATTAAAAATCCAAATCTAATAAACAAATGTAACATTGACGAATAAAATAAAATAATTGCAATGTCTTCCAAATGAAATACTCTAAACAATCTAATAAATCTATTTCTTCTCCATCTATGTGGCTTCGACGCTCAAGTACGCATCCCAAAGTCTATCTCCCGGTCATCACGGTTTTCCTGGGTTGCTAAGTTCTGGTTACCTGGATTGGGGCAAATTCACAAAATATCAGTACAACTGAGTGAATAGATATTATAATCTATTTGTGCATTTAAACATATGCTTAGATAAGATTACACAACAAATTAAAGTACCATCCAAAGTCTCATTCAAGCCAAGGTTGGAATCGGGTCAAACAAACGACAACCTCCTAGCCACCTGTTAGCACCAGCCCAGAAACCGACCACCAAGGTCCAAAACCATCGACTACGAAGGTCCATCGTATACATGTATATCGGTCACCATGACCCTGTCTCGTCAGACACGTCCACTGAGGACCAGCCATCATAATGGCCACTCACGTCCACTAAGGACCAGCCATCATAATGGCCACTCACGTCCACTAAGGACCAGCCGTTATAACGGCCCGGACACTAAGTCCAACATCAACAATCCTCACAAAATCAGCCATACATGCTCGTGGTGTAGGGGTGTCCAAAAGGTTCCTCCAAACAGACAAAGTCACCGTATCTCAGTTTTCCAGTCAAATAACAAATACATTTCTCATCAAAAATATGAAATATAGCATGTCCTCAACATTAGTAATGAGTGAATTCCATAATCAACCCTTTCTCAAATTATGTGGATTTAATCTGCCCCAGTCCGAATCAAAATTGGTGTACGAGATGAGAGAGGTCAATTACATAGCTCACCCTTTACAGTTTTGAGGTAAATATTCAAGTACCAAATTAACCACAACATATACATATGTGAGATCCCCAAACAACAAAGACATAAGCATATTAATCCACATACATATTTCAAGTCACCACGTATTCAAATAACAGTGTCCAAAATACAGATTTGACAAATCAAGAACTAAAGGAAACCATTCAAACAATTTGCAAATAATAACAATGAATAACAAGCCTTTGTTTGTAATTTCAGAAAACTTGGGCTCCTCTTGAATTAAAGAAAACTGATTCAGATATGAAAACAAAGGGTGCCAGGCCCTTATCTGCAGAATCTTGGAACTCATCTAAGTAATCCATAACCAGTTGTGATTACTATAATTATCAGGAGCTTTATCTAAATTTCTAGAACAGTTATAGAAATCAAGAAGTGAAGGAAAAGGGTTGATGTGTGATTTCTGCATTCTTAAGGTGTTCAAATGCAAAATGGTATTATTCAGCCCCAAAACACAAAACACAACCCAGAAGTGGACATTCACAGGAATTGGTCTCACGCTTCCTAATCTTGAGTCGTCTGGATGATCGGCCAGGTGGGGCCCACTCCACATGGGTCCTCCACCACTATGGTCGCCCAACACTACCCTGTCCAATTAATGGGCCAGATCCCTGATCAGGTCAGCCAAGAGGTCCCACTAAGGCCTGTCGACAGAACAGCCCAAAACTACAAACTTCCGCCTCCCTTTCCAATCAACTGGATGGTGGGCCAGATGGGGTCTAGTTCGAATGGGTCCAGCACTACCATGGTCGACCATGGATCCCCTTTCAGTTCCCTGGTCCAGATTGCTGATCAGGTGGGCCATGTGGTCCCACAACCACAAACGACCCAACCTAGATTTTGCCGTGCTGGAATTGGAGAATACATCTCTGGCTGTTTTTTTTTTTTCTTCCTGATCCCACTTCTTTCATCTTGTATAACATAGGTTAAGAAGCATGTTAATTATAGAAAATCAACTCATCATATCACAACCACAGAAATTGAGTTTTCTCATCATACATCTAATCCAACATCGACATGTAGTAAAGCACCACAGAATTGTTGATAAATTCAGATTTAACAAGTCAATCAATTCATAGTTTGGAAACTGAAACAACCATTACAATAAAATCTAAGATGTGAAGCCAAGAATATCAACCATAACATCATGCAAAATTCTACTCACCATAAATAGATGAGTTAAACATATACAAGAGCAAAACCAGAAATTTAAAACTATACACAATTAGATCAGAATCTCTAATCACCTATTATGGCTGACCAGAACTGGTTCTTCCTCCTAATTTCTTCAAGGCTAATACTAAACTAGGCTTTGGGTGGATCAATATATAAAAGCTAGAAGTTAGAATCTTTCCCAAAGTCCTCTTCATAATTTTATTATTTCCTTCTCACATGCCAATCCTATTCCAAACAATACTAGGAGTCTATGGTATAACCGACACAAGTCCCACTCGAATTCCTCCATCAAATTAGGGTCCCAATAATTCTAAGTAAAATCAAGATAAGATAATTCTAAGGGCCCGGGGTATTACATACTCCCCTCCTTAGAAAATTTGGTCCTCCAAATTTAATCACACACAAGAGATAGAAATGTGCCCGTTACCGCATTGTCGGTTGTTGCCGTTTCTTGTTGAGTTATTGCATATACCTGCGCATTCCCCCCTTGAACATTTTCGGCTCTATACTGATTTTGACTTTGTGGGCGTGCCCGAGGATTTTGTTGATTCCCCTGTTGTTGATTATGTGGATACCCTTGCCTTTGATTCTGCTGATAACCTTGTTGTCTATTCTGTTGGCGGTACTGATTCTGTTGTGGATATTGGGCCTGTTACGGATACTGAATTTCTCGGCGCTTTTGCGGACAATCCATGATCTTATGACCTTCCTGTCCGCACTTGAAACAGGTGCCCCATTTCCTGCGACACTGACTTACATCGTGACCCTTCCCACAAAAGTCGCACCGTATGCCGCTTTCTATCTTCTGTTTCTTTGATTGGCCAGGATCTCCCAAATGTTCTCTCTTATTTCCTGATGGCACTAATTGAGTCTCTCGCTTTATGTCTTCTATTGCCTCCTCCGACAGAAAAGCTTTATTCCGTGCTTCGGCATAAGCTGTCGGCTCATGTAGTTTCACATCTTTCTTAATGTCCGGTCTAAGGCCATTCACAAACCGTTCGATCTTTTCTCCTTCCGTGGCCACTAATGTCTCTGCAAAATGTGACAGTTCCGTGAACTTGAGAGCGTACTTGGCTACTGTCAGGTTGCCTTGCACTAAAGTTTCAAACTCTCTCCTCTTCTGAGCCCTAATATGATCCGGTATAAACTTCTTTATGAATTCCCTCTTGAAGAAAGTCCAGGTGATCTCTGTTTCTTGCCCGTTGAACGGCCTCTTAGCTGTTTTCCACCATTCCTTCGCATCGCCTTCAAGTTTGAATGCTGCAAGTATAGCCTTTTGATGTTCCGAACATCCCTTAACCTCGAAGATACCCTCCATATGCTCCACCCATTTATTCGCATCCCAGGGGTTAGTAGTCTCTTCAAAGCATTTGGGGCGGAATTCATTGAATCTCTTGTAAAGAGTATCCCTCTCACGATCCCTGCCCCTAATATTACTGCCTCCGCCTGAGCCATATCTACTATCGCTGTGTCCTTCACCATTCTCACTTTGGCGGGTACGAATGGCAGTGATCTGCTCTTGGACCTGCGCATATGCCTTCATAAAATTCTCAAACATCAATCGGGCATATTCTGGCATTTCAACTGGTCCTCCATTCTGATTGAGGTTACCATTATCTTTACCACTGTCATTGGCCATCCTTTCTCTTTTTCTGCAAAAGGGTAAACATGTATCTTCACAAAAACAACAAAACAATTCTCATCTAAGCAAGTTCTATACCCACTCTAGCGTCCTCACCACGTATCATAGGGTTGCTAATTATTTTAATTGCCCAGATCTTATGCTCTGATACCACTTTGTAACGACCCGGAATCCGGGGCCCTTCAAATTCCGTGCCGAGACTCGTAAGCATCACACACATAGGTTAAATCAAAGATCACATAAAGATTCAGGCATTTACCAGCTTAAGCAAACTTGTATTAAAAATCCAAATCTAATAAACAAATGTAACATTGACGAATAAAATAAAATAATTGCAATGTCTTCCAAATGAAATACTCTAAACAATCTAATAAATCTATTTCTTCTCCATCTATGTGGCTTCAACAGTCTAGTACGCATCCCAAAGTCTATCTCCCGGTCATCACGGTTTTCCTGGGTTGCTAAGTTCTGGTTACCTGGATTGGGGCAAATTCACAAAATATCAGTACAACTGAGTGAATAGATATTATAATCTATTTGTGCATTTAAACATATGCTTAGATAAGATTACACAACAAATTAAAGTACCATCCAAAGTCTCATTCAAGCCAAGGTTGGAATCGGGTCAAACAAACGACAACCTCCTAGCCACCTGTTAGCACCACAGCCCAGAAACCGACCACCAAGGTCCAAAACCATCGACCACGAAGGTCCATCGTATACATGTATACCGGTCACCATGACCCTGTCTCGTCAGACACGTCCACTAAGGACCAGCCATCATAATGGCCACTCACGTCCACTAAGGACCAGCCATCATAATGGCCACTCACGTCCACTAAGGACCAGCTGTTATAACGGCCCGGACACTAAGTCCAACATCAACAATCCTCACAAAATCGGCCATGCATGCTCGTGGTCTAGGGGTGTCCAAAAGGTTCCTCCAAACAGACAAAGTCACCGTATCTCAGTTTTCCAGTCAAATAGCAAATACATGTCTCATCAAAAATATGAAATATTGCATGTCCTCAACATTAGTAATGAGTGAATTCCATAATCAACCCCTTCTCAAATTATGTGGATTTAATCTGCCCCAGTCCGAATCAAAATTGGTGTATGAGATGAGAGAGGTCAATTACATAGCTCACCCTTTACAGTTTTGAGGTAAATATTCAAGTACCAAATTAACCACAACATATACATATACAAACCACACAATCTACCATGTGAGATCCCCAAACAACAAAGACATAAGCATATTAATCCACATTCATATTTCAAGTCACCACGTATTCAAATAACAGTATCCAAAATACAGATTTGACAAATCAAGAACTAAAGGAAACCATTCAAACAATTTGCAAATAATAACAATGAATAACAAGCCTTTGTTTGTAATTTCAGAAAACTTGGGCTCCTCATGAATTAAAGAAAACTGATTCAGATATGAAAACAAAGGGTGCCAGGCCCTTATCTGCAGAATCTTGGAACTCATCTAAGTAATCCATAACCAGTTGTGATTACTATAATTATCTGGAGCTTTATCTAAATTTCTAGAACAGTTATAGAAATCAAGAAGTGAAGGAAAAGGGTTGATGTGTGATTTCTGCATTCTTAAGGTGTTCAAATGCAAAATGGTATTATTCAGCCCCAAAACACAAAACACAACCCAGAAGTGGACATTCACAGGAATTGGTCTCACGCTTCCTAATCTTGAGTCGTCTGGATGATCGGCCAGGTGGGGCCCACTCCACATGGGTCCTCCACCACTATGGTCGCCCAACACTACCCTGTCCAATTAATGGACCAGATCCCTGATCAGGTCAGCCAAGAGGTCCCACTAAGGCCTGTCGACAGAACAGCCCAAAACTACAAACTTCCGCCTCCCTTTCCAACCAACTGGATGGTGGGCCAGATGGGGTCTAGTTTGAATGGGTCCAGCACTACCATGGTCGACCATGGATCCCCTTTCAGATCCCTGGTCCAGATTGCTGATCAGGTGGGCCATGTGGTCCCACAACCACAAACGACCCAACCTAGATTTTGCCGTGCTGGAATTGGAGAATACAGCTCTGGCTGTTGTTTTTTTTCTTCCTGATCCCACTTCTTTCATCTTGTATAGCATAGGTTAAGAAGCATGTTAATTATAGAAAATCAACTCATCATATCACAACCACAGAAATTGAGTTTTCTCATCATACATCTAATCCAACGTCGACATGTAGTAAAGCACCACAGAATTGTTGATAAATTCAGATTTAACAAGTCAATCAATTCATAGTTTGGAAACTGAAACAACCATTACAATAAAATCTAAGATGTGAAGCCAAGAATATCAACCATAACATCATGCAAAATTCTACTCACCATAAATTGAGGAATTAAACATATACAAGAGCAAAACCAGAAATTTAAAACTATACACAATTAGATCAGAATCTCTAATCACCTGTTATGGCTAACTAGAACTGGTTCTTCCTCCTAATTTCTTCAAGGCTAATACTAAACTAGGCTTTGGGTTGATCAATATATAAAAGTTAGAAGTTAGAATCTTTCCCAAAGTCCTCTTCCTAATTTTATTATTTCCTTCTCACATGCCAATCCTATTCCAAACAGTACTAGGAGTCTATGGTATAACCAACACAAGTCCCACTCGAATTCCTCCATCAAATTAGGGTCCCAATAATTCTAAGTAAAATCAAGATAAGATAATTCTATGGGCCCGGGGTATTACAAGATCAATCTCCCAAAGGATTGATCGAATCCAAAGATGGATTCCTGCCACTAGGGAGAAAACACCATAACTGAAGAGAAAACTCTCTTAACTCAAAAGATTAATTGATAATAAGCATATCTATTACAATGAGGCCTAACATCCTTTTATAAAGGAGTTGGCTTGATCCCTAAGCAACAATATTTCCTAATATATGAATCATATCTAATATAAAAAGGAAACTAAATAATATTAATCATAAACATACCAAACTACTAAATAATATTTCCTAACTAAATGGATGTCCCCTTATGCCTATGGACGGGACCCAATGGGTTGGCCGACCTATTGTCTGGCCTGCATCAATTCTCCCCCGCTTGAAAAAAACTCAACTCCGGCGAGTTGATAGTTTGATAAAAAGGGAGAGAATTCGACCACAAATTCTTAAAAATGTCCGCCTGGGTCGAAAATCAATCGCACAAACAGTTGTTTCTTCTTTTGATCTGCATTCTCTTGACATGGCTTGGAATTTTGATGCAGTCTTTTTACTCCATTGAGAGGTAGATGGGAGGTGTTGCTTCTGATGATGTCTATATTGAGTTCGGATGTGTGATCTGACCATTAGAAGATGCAGTTGTTGCCTTTGTACCGACGGAGCATGAACATTGACTATCCATCGGTGATTGCTGAAAATGAAAACAATGTGTGGAACTTCAATTACTTAATTTTCTTGTGAAACTACTGGAACAATGGACTGGATTTATGATGGCCAAATTGGATTTTCTGGAAGTGGTATGACAATTGGAACCACCGGATGTTCAATCTTCTCACGAATTTGATCGGAGTATTCAATGTTTGCTTCTCCTCGTTCTTCTTCAACATTTTGCAGCTCTTGATTGACACCTTGATCAATATTGTTTATACTCACGAAATCATCTTTGCCATGAACTTGCTCTTTGATGTCGTCCTTGATGTCTTCTGGCTTCACTTGTGGTGCAGTCATGACTTTAGTGTCAACTGTTTGCTCTTTTTGTGACTTTTTTTGTGGAAGGTGATGATGTAGACGAAGACGGGGCTGTTGAATTCATTGGAACGAACATAACCCTTTTTCCATTCCACAAAATAGTATATGTATTTGCCTCTTTATCTTGATGCACTTTTCAATCATAAAGCCATGGACGTCCGAAAATAATATGAGCAATATTCATATGGATCACATCACACCAAATTTTATCTTCATAATGGCCCATTTTGAATGATACCAAACATCTATGAGTCACAGGGATAACATTGTTAGAGATCCTTGAACCGAGGCTGAAACATACAATAGATCTCACAGAAGCATACAAGAGAGAGACGAGTTGCAAGAGAATTGCTTATGATTGTATTGACGATGGATACATATATAACATTGTAGCCTACATTAGTGGATCTGATTACATGATTATAGGTATTGTTAAGGAAACTAATCTATCGAATATCTATTGACAACTCATACAATGTTGACTTGTGGGTTGACCCAATACATGACTTGTGGGCTGACCAATTGGTCCAGCTGACCTGCTGTTGACCTATTTCTTTAAACCCCCTCTCAAGCTTTGGATGGGAGAATGTGACCATCGAGATCTTGGAAACTAGCTCCGAAAAACGAGATGTGGAGTGGCTTTTGGTGAAAAAATCTGCTATTTGTGCAGCTGATGAAATCTGAAAGAGCTTTATAGTACCACTCCAAACATGTTGACGAATAAAATGATAGTCAACTTTAAGGTGTTTGGATCGTTCATGGAAGACATCATTTGTTGCCAGTTTCTGTGCACTTTCACTGTCCGTAAAGAGGGGTAGATTTAGGAACTAGACTCCTAAATCCCAAAGTAACTAGCGAAGCCAAATAATTTCAGTAGTAGTGTGAGATGCAACATGATATTCAGCTTCAGTGGACAACCGTGAGACAACTTCCTGTTTCTTGCTCTTCCAAGAGATGAGAGAGGAGCTAAGAAAAATGGAGAAGCCTGTTGTAGAGCGCCGATCATTGACATCTCCTGCCCAGTCAAAATCAGAATAGCTATGTAGAGTAAGATTCGGACTGGAGGAAAGAAGGACTTTGCGGTTGGAACTTCCTTGTAAGTATCTCAGTATGCGCAGTTCAGCAGCCCAGTGAATATGAGTGGGTTGGGCAACAAATTGGCTTACCACATGTACCGCATATGCAATATCTGGTCTGGTAATGGTAAGATAAACCATGCTGTCGACCACCTCACGATAACGAGTTGGATCAGAAAGTAGATCTCCACTAGTAGTTCGAAGCTTCAGATTATGTTCAATTGGAGTAGAGACAAGCTTAAGATCTGTGAATCCACAGCTCGTTGGAGAACTTCATTGTAGTATTTCATTTGCGACAAAAGATATCCTGTGGGACAGTAGGCAACCTCAATGCCCAGAAAGGACCGTAGATGGCCCAAATCTTTCATCTCAAATTGTCGATGAAGCATTTTCTTCAAGGATAGAATACCAGGAGCATCATTGCCAATGATAATCATATCTTCGACATAGAGTAACAGGAAAACACATCCAGATCGTGAATAGCGAGTGAAGAGAGCGGAGTCATGAGCACTCTGAGAAAAACCAATGCTGATAATGTTGGTGCTAAACTGTTCAAACCAAGCACGAGGGGCTTGTTTGAGTCCATATAAAGTGCGTTTGAGACGACACAGAATGAGGAGGTCCCATGATGCTTGTTTTTCTAGTGATGTTGCCTCTGATAGACCTTGGAATACTTGGGATTGATGTCCTCAACACTAACGACGCGAACATGGAAGATTTTTTATAGATTTAGATGGAAAGTTGGCATAATGATGCTAGGAGTTGGCGCTGAGGGGGAGTGTTGAAGTCATTGCTGGCTCAACGCACATTGAAAGGGTTGGGCCGGTCCGGTGATGCTAATTAGATCAGGTTTTCTTATTTGGTTAGGATTGTGATTTAGGGTTATCTTCTATTGTGTGTTTTCTATTTTGGTTAGGACTCTTTATTTAGCAGGTTTGCTTAGGGTTTTCCTTCATATTTGTGAATGTAATTGAATTTAGTAGAGCACAATATACGTAGTATTTTCTTGTGTTCCCTCTTTTCTCACCTCCCTTCTCCCTCAACATTTTGTTCTCTGATTATACTATATATTGAGATGAATAGAAAGCCTGTGAGGCATGGTTAATTTTTCAAATCTTTTGAAAGTGACATTTTGTACCTTTCATGCGAAACCCTTAAATCTTTCCAATCTTCAATTTCATTTCCTTTCTTGTCCTTGTAGAATAAATCCTAGTGGATGATCCATAACCTCCTCTTGTAAATCACTAAATCACCTAAGAAATGCATTCTTCACGTCTAAGTAATACAAGGGCTAAGAAAAATTTGCGGACATAGACATTAACTTTAGCTGGACATAATTTTTCCACAAAAGAAAATGTTTTGAGATGGCCATTCCCATCAAGTGGGAGAAAATCCATATGGATTGTTTTTCCTTAAGGGGTTTAGTAGGACTTAATTTTTCCACAAAAGAAAAAGTTTTGAGATGGTCATTCCCATCAAGTGGGCTTTCTACCTTTTGCTTGATCCATATGGATTGTTTTTCCTTAAGGGACCTTTGGCAATTTACTAGTACCAAAAAGTTAAGTATGTGACAGTTGAGTTTTTCACTTTAACATGTTAGCTAGTAGTTACTAGTATTAGTGACTAGAACCATGATAGCATAATACAAGGAAAAAGTAATTGCTGTTGCATTTTTATGATGGAGTTGTATTGTGTTTGGCAGTTGGGATCCCCTTTTTACTATTACATGGAACTGTCTCATACATGCCTGGGACTCCATCGCGGGGCCCACATAATGATATCGTTCAAAATGAATATCATTCCCTCTAATGATATATTCTAAAATTTCAGTTCAGTAGAAGGAGATGATCGGTGGTGATGAAGACTCGCCTGGATCCTCTATTGTATCTATTAAATGTGGACTTAAAAGTCTCTGGGACTGCATCATTGGGCCCACAAAATGATAATCCAACCATTTAAAATGAATACCATCCCCCTTCAATGATTTATCCTAAAATTTCAGGTCAATAGAAGCGGTTCCCACGCAAGATGAAAATGTGATTAAATCCATGTCAACGCCGAGTCACGTTTCCAATGATGTGACATTTTACTTCCTCCTACTATACAAGTTAATTTACAAAAAGGCCCCTAAAGTGCGCCTAGCAAAATTAGGCTTGTACAACCCTAGCGCCTTAAGTTCCGAGATGGCTTGCCACCTAGGTCGTGGTGCTTTAACTTTGTTGGGCTCAATAATTCCTCTACTAAAATATTGTTTTGTTGCTCTATTCACCATGCAAGTCTTCCTAACATAATACCATTGTTTCTTTCAGGGACATTTCTAAGCGTATCATTATAGCAAGGTTTTTTGGTGCTGGTTCAATCTTACAAGCCCTTCCAGTTGGTTTGTTCAGTTGGCAAACAACAAAATGTAAGGTAGATGAGCATATCAAAGAGATAAAAGCAACAACAGAAATGAGGTCTTCAGGTGCTGATGCTCATAATGGCGATCTTCCACTGAATGGGGAAGATATAGCTGTGTGGCTTCTTGTCTCTGCTGCTTCAGATTTTGATGCTGAACTTAGTCCATCAATCAAATGCAACAGAAGTCCAATTGGATGGTGGAGATTGGCTCTGCTTGTGAAAAATACGGTGATCATGGGAAGCATATTGGAACCAAGGTGCTCTTGATGTGTTTCCTTAACAAAATTTTATTTGCATTGCTTTTCATCTAAAAATTTGAGGCCCAACCGCCCAAGGCATTCAACGGTCGTTTGTTGTTGCTTTGAAGGTCTCTTATAAAAGAATTGAGGAAGAAATATAAGCCTTAACTCACTTATCCAACTAAGGACCTTTCTTAGAAGTATGATCATGCTTCCAAATGTATTGGATGTTTCTGCACACATTTTGGTTGCCAAATTACCTTGTCTTCATCAATTTCTCCATTGTCCATGGGAGAAACTTTGGAAAATCTTTTTTTTTTTTTATAATTTGGCAATCAACTTTTTCTTAGGCATATTTATCTTAGATATCTAAGCTTCGGTGCATTCTGCAGGGCTTCTGCTTTAGATGCATCAGGTGGTCATGGTATCATTGGTACATGTGATGGACTGGTTTACATGTGGGAACTGTCGACAGGGAAAAAACTGGCTGATTTGCATCATTTCGTTGGTAAGCTTTACTTGGATAATAGAGGTTGTGGTTTCATTATACCCTCCATAAGTGAATGTTTTGTCTTGTTATCACTTTATTTTCTTTTCTTTTCTTTGTTTCTTTTTTTTCTTTTTCTTTTTTTGTTTGTTTTGGTTGGGGTTGGGGGAATGATCAGTGTTGAAGAAAAAGTATGATGAGAGAGATTTCTTCCCAGAGGTGAATTTCTTAAGAAAAGAAAAGAAAAAGTTGACCAAATCTTAGTTTGGTAGGTAAATAGTCTTTTTCTCCATTAGTACCTCTTCATGCGTAAACAATAAACATCTAGAATCTCTTTTCCGCATCTTTAATTTCGTCTTTAATTGAAATTCTCCATGGGATCTTCTGGTGTACTAAGCCATCAAATGCCATATTAAAAATTCTCTTCAATAATAAATGGCAACATATTTTAAGAAAATAATAATGTATGTCAAAACTTCGCCAACATTGCAAAAGTTCATCAGCTCATGTTCGCAACAGATTTAAGAGTGCAAAAGGAATCCAAATGCATTCAATTATCAAAATAGGAAGAGCAGAAGTTTCTTTAAAAAAAAAAAAAAAAAAACTAGAAAGTGAGATCCTTTTTATTTTTTTGGTCATCATCATCATCATCATCATTTTTTATTATTATTGTGGCAACTTATTGTCATGACCCAAATTCTGGGCCCTGTCGGAATCCGGATCGTGATTCTTTGGCAACATTCACCAAACATACATCAAATAATTCCCACAAGGAATTAGCCATTTTGAACAAACTATAATTTCAATTAACTTATAAAAGTCAAATAAGCATCAATAATCTCTGAATTAAATTAAATTTCCATGTTCTGACTCAAATCAATGAAGTCCTAAAACATTAAATAAAATCTCCATAAGAAGGGCTAATCCCTCTATTAGCTATTTTGAGTTTTCCCGCTCTCTTTCTTCAACCACGCATGCCGAAGTCTACAGGCTGAACGTCATTCTGCTCTGGCCCTCCCGCAATATGATTATCTGAAGGGGGCAACACAACATTAGTAACACTAGTGAATGAATTTTCCTAATTACCAACACAACATAGACCATAGTATCACATAAAATGTGCAAGTCTAAATTAACAAGTCAAGTACAATTAAAAGTCCATCCAATTATATCTTCGCGCCCCATGCACATTACCATGCCACCAAGCCTAATCATACACTTTCACATGCCCCTTCCGGCATTAACTCATTAACCGCGTCCACCAAGGACCTGCCAACACAACGGCCTCCATGGCCAAAATAGCCTGAACACCCAGTCGAGCAATTTCATAATCACAACGGACATCTGCATACAAGTCCACCCTCGTATGCATGCTAGTATTTTCCAATGCTACATTAAACATTCTATTCATACTACAACAAATAATAACCATAATATATATGAAGTTAAATATTCAATAGTGTGAGACCAGTCTCATACATGCCCCCATTAGGTCAGTGCCCCACTTCCAATCGTAACAGGTAAGTGTTAGTATGGGAGTGGCCCACTTCTTCATAATCAGCACATTACACAGAATTTCCAGATTTCTCATTATGCTAGTATCCAAGTAAAACAGTCCCTAAGACTATTTGTAAATAACATAGTCCATATTTCTACTTATAGGGTTCTTTTGTAATTTTATAAAAGGTACAGGGGCTGACCCAATTGTTTATACTTAATCCCAATCCCTAGTTCTCTACACAGAACGAGTGACCCTGTAGATCACGCCTGGAACCACTAATGTAATGGACAATGGGTCCCACTAGCCCAAATCCATTATCAGACCTAAGGCATTGGATCGCCCAAGGGTATGTTCAA
The DNA here is from genome assembly GCA_012931725.1 of Litsea cubeba. Lineage (NCBI taxonomy): Eukaryota > Viridiplantae > Streptophyta > Magnoliopsida > Laurales > Lauraceae > Litsea > Litsea cubeba. Next base: position 61,510,511 of record CM022944.1, read on the forward strand.
GTATCACTAGATCCGATTCATCAAAAGATTTCCCAGATTCCGCAACCCGAAACAGTTTCTGTTGATAAATACATGCAACTCATGCCTGCAGCCCTTGGTCTGATTAATGACAGGCCAGATGGGGTCCACTACTCATGGGTCCACCCCTACCAAGGTCGCCTCTGGGCCCCTGATCAGATGTGGGGTTCTGATTACTCATCAAGTCAACCCTAAGATCCTATAAGGGCTGTCAACAGTCCACCGGATTTTTGCAAAAACTGCCGTCATCTATACTCATTCAACTGGATGATGGCTCAGATGGGACCCACTCCTAATGGGTCATCCACCATAAGGGTCGCCCAAGGGTCCCCCTTCAGATCACTGGACCAGATCTTCCACCTGGTGGGCCACAAGGTCCCACATCACTCAACGTCAATATGTTCCATTGACGCCAGGCCTCCATTTTCACCAATTTCACATCTATTTGATGGATGTTCATGAATTCGCACTCCATATCAATTGTAACATTCTAACAACCATTCTTACATGATTCCCTTGACTCAAAACCGATTTTATGTCTACTCCATGGTTACAGAAAAATCACAGCTGAATCAAGCACTATTATCAGTCATCTGAATAAATCATCTAGGGTATCTAGGAAGATCCACTCACCTCTGATGGACGATAGATACGGGCGCGAGTAGGACATCCGTTGATCGTCCTCCGCTAGTTGTCTTCTTCTTCCTCGCGAGATCCTGGATTCCCAGCCACAAACCTCTCTTTCTCTCAGATTTTTTTCTTAAGAAGGAAGAGGAGAAAATTGAGTACAGAGCTAAGGGTCGATGGCACCCTAGACTCATTGTTCAACCCAAACTATTCTTTGAATTCTATCCAAACTGGACATATAGTCCTACTAATGCAATACACACGCAGGACTCTCAATTGGAGTTGATATACAACTCCTTTTCCCACCCAACTCACGTGTGACTCTTCCAAAGATCATATCATTTAGTCAACCAACTTCTAAAGGTCCCATTTGGGCCATATTAATAACACCAATATCCTAGGGCCCTAGTCAGGCCCAGGATATTACACTTATAAATCCAAAGGGTTATTTTTGCTGCAACACGCAGACTTTACCATCAACATTTGCATGTTTTTGTTTTCATCTTTACATTCCTAACTTTATAGATAATTAGGTTATGATTGGATGCTCTAGAAAGGTACCTGGGGCAAATGTTTTGCAGCCAAATTAACACACGTTATGTTTGAAGTCCCACCTGAAATGTTTGTTAAGTTGGATTGGGGCAGAGTTTGGAAAAATGGAATGTTTCCCATTCCAAATGCACTATGGCATTGCCATCTATTCCACCACAGTAGTGCCCATTTTATCAGCAAGGAACATTGAAATGCAAACAAGGGTCCATTTGCTAGCAAATGTCCTTTGAGTTAGAATATGAGAAATTGGAGTTCTGGAATTTCTGGAAATCTCATTTTTTACTGCCCGTTTTCTGTTTAGTAGCATTTAGAATTACTGGCTGGAACTGGAGTTTGAATTTTAAACTGATTAGAATATTCTTGGGGCAGCAAAATCCAAGCGACTACCAAATTTCTGAACTCCCTTGAGAACTGAGCAAATCCTTGAACGGGTGGAATCCCAGTCACTGGACTTTGCTACCGGTTGACCCACTTAAGTGTATTAGATCTGTTGGATGGACCTTCAGGCTACTATACCAAGTGTTGAGGAGAACTTACACTACGTTACCCTAGTATACCATACATTTCTAGATAATCAGTAGTATTACATTGATTTTGATTTGATTGTAATTTCCCTAATTAAGGGAAAGGATTGCTGTAATCACACCACACCGATGTACACGGGCACAAGCTCTCACAGTGAAGGATACCAAATCCGTTCCAAAATCTCTCATTTTCTCTTATTATGTGATTAATATGATGAAGTGATGTGTATAAATTCCATGGAAACTGACAGATTTAGCATATAATCTCGGACGGTGATTGTTTACTTGTCTTGGGGCATCAGGTGGGGGAGTATCATGTATTGCTACTGAAGCAGAATTTGGCACTCTGGCTGTGGCTGACAATGATGGCAGACTGCTGGTGTATGTCCAGCATCGTAGGAACTGTGAAGCTAAAGAGCCAGATGAAAGCTAACTACCTTCTACCATTTTCTTTCCCGGCTAAGCACTCTGCCTGATGAAAGTGTGTACATTTTCTGGTGTATAATAGATAGCTTGCTCGCTTCACTTCTGTTGTGGGTTAGAGAAATGCAGAGTTGTGATATTGTTAAATTGGCCAATAAATCATTCTTTTGGTCCAGTTTGTTTTCTTGTTCTTTTTTATAAATGATTTATAGGGCAGTCTCTGGCATTCACATGAATCAGGTTCTTGATCTGTTTCTTTTTGCAGGATTCAATTTGGTTCCAAAGACCAATATCCAATACTCTCATATTGAATTGAAGAATTGGATCCATACGTTAGCCAAGATCCAAATCTAAATTCTTGTGAACACGCCTATAAGATTCTAAATTTGTGTCCTAGTTGGAACTCAATTGACCCAAGTATTAATCTGAATTCTAAATAGGCATGTGTTTATGAGTATTGTGTGGGGATATTTCCTAAGACACCGAGATCGAAACTATCTTCGGTAAATAACACAGCTAATCGAGCGTTAGTCTCGGTCGAGCTGGAGCGTCAAACGAAATCAAACTCTCCAGTGACCTCGGCCACGCACACCTTGGCACCCGTGCCAGGTCGCCAACCAGGTAAGGTCTCTCATGACCTCGGTTGATCTCTACCCCGGCTCCGCTTGCCAGTCTCGGTAGTCTATCCCTAGAGGCTAGCCGAGACGGGCACTGACAGCCGAATTCCTCTAGGAGCTCGACCGCGCCACGAGACATGTGAGATCAAGGGCACGCATAGATAAGATTGAGAAGATATCTCAGCCGCCCAGAATCCCTGACAGATCTGCATCCAGCGGCTATGTCCCTATCAGGGAGATGCTCCAGGCGAGACCGGATGGGACTACCGCCGAAAGGCCCAAACAGGGTAAGGCCCGATTAAACCCTCATTTAATGAATCGTGGGCCGATTGGACCACTATTTAATGGAAGGTGGGCCCAGTCGGACTGCCATATATTGAATGGCGTGCAGACTAGACTTTCATTTAAGGGAATGTGGGCTGATAAGACTGTACTTCTCAAAGTACTGGTCAAGTCAGTGGGCCCCATTGTCTTCTATTATGGAGACTTCGTCTATAAATAGAGAAGCTCTCTCCCAACCAAGGTAACGAACATACCACTCTTGAGCCCTTACTTTGCCTCTCTTGTTCCTCCATCCTACTGTTGAGTCCCTGAACTGACTTAGGCATCGGAGGGCCTTGCGCTGCCCACAGTCAGGGTCTCTGACATTGCTTCTTTCCTGTTCTCTTTCTCCCTTTTAGGTTCCAGGGGGGCATTCAATACTCATCAAGGAGTCTCCAGGACATCCTAATTCCTTCTAATCAAGTCCGTGATTTTTAGGCACCTACAATTGGCGCCGTCTGTGGGAAATGAACAATCCATACACCTTTCCTCATAACATACCTTCCAAATCTAAGAAGGGCGAGAAAATGTCAAAGGCGGTACAATCACTGTCCGCTCCCCATCATAAGAGCCCATGAGCGACGTCTGGTGCAGCTGGGGTCGAGGAGCATCTTGAAGGACTGCACTTCGTCCTAGTCGTCGTTAAAGGACTCGAGCCTGAACTGGATTCACCTTCAAAAGAAGAGGTGGCACCTCCCCATCGAGGCAACTCCAGACGGGAGCGCCCCCAGCAAAGCGGTCCCATGCAGATACAACTTCGAAAAGATAAAGCTCCAATGGTGGAAAGATCACATCAATCCCACCACCAGAATGATGATGACGAGGACAAGAATCCGTTTCTTGAGGAAGTCAAAGCCCAAAACCTTGCCCTCCAAGAGAAAGACGAGCTAATATGTCAGCTTCAGCAACAACAATGTCCCCAGAAGAATAAGAGGAAGGCTGCAACCTCGCTTCCTCGAGGCAAGCAAGCTCCTCCACTCGAGACAGATCTGAGGCACGTCATCAACGAGAAGAAGCTTAACTGAGCTCAATATGAGAGCTCTAGCAATAGTCGTTCGGGGGGGGGGGGGGGGGGGGGGGGGGGGGGTTTGGGGGGGGGGGGGGTGAGTCGGAGACCAACTCGAAAGTCAAAAAGGACCTGAGAGAGTGGCTTGATCAACATGTGAATCAAACAATACTGCGCAACATGGAGGTGGTCGGTTTCACTCAAAACCAGCTAGATGCATGCGACCCCGAAGACCTTGGTGCATCCCCTTTCTTTCGGGAGATAAGAAACTTTCCTCTCCCAGAGAAGTTCAGTGTCCCAAGGTTCGTCCTTTATGACGGAGCCTCGGACCCAGCAGCGCACCTGCGTCATTTCATCCAGATGATGTCCATTTGGGGGACGTCGGTCACCTGAACTGCAGGGTCTTTTCCTCCAGCTTGGGAGACCTCCCCCTAAGGTGGTTCTGCGCACTCACAGAAGGATCGATTTCAAACTGGCAACAGCTCCGAAGCTCATTCTTAGAGAAATTCCAAGCACACAGAGTCGTCCCTAAGACCAATGCAGATATAATGGCTCTCAGAATGAGGCAGAACGAGAATGTCACTCAGTTCGCCAAGAGGTTCTGGACAATCTACAGCTAGGTGGAAATGCAGCTAAGTAGGTAGCGGTTACATCTTTCCAACGGGCTCTGCTGCCAGGCAGCGACCTTCGAAAAGACTTGGTCTGGAACCCTTTGGCCTCGATGAAAGCTCTCATGGCCAGAGTGAACCGGTTTGTTAAAGAAGAGGAGGACGAAGTTCGAGCTCGGGAGAATTTCAGATTCTAGCGTGAAGCCCGGCCCTCCAAGAAGGATAAGAGGTCATTTCAGAAGGAAGAAGCTGACCGAAATCAGACTTCCACCAGCTCGGGGAAGGCTTCGTTTCCCAACGCGAGAGGCGGACAAAAGTTCAAAAAGACTCACCGAGCCAAAGAAGAGCAGCCAGCTGCCACCACCTTCAAAGCGGTTAATATGGTTTTCAAGGAGCCGATCTATAGGCTCCTCAACAAGACCAAGATGCAACAATACTGCGGCTGGCCGCAGCCCATGAAAGGTGACCCCTCCACCCGCGACCAGACTAAGTACTGTACCTACCACAAGCAAAACGGGCACAGAACTGAAAACTGCATGTCGCTCAAGACGCACCTCGAGAAGCTCGTCAAGGACGGGCATTTGAAGGATTATATCCATGAGGGAGAAAAGGCGAACAATAACCGAGCTCAGTGCCAAGATGACAAAGGCCAGGAGAGCGATGAGTCGGAAAGGATCATCATCGTCATCCACCTAGCTCCTGCCCCCAAGGGGAATAACCAAGCCTGTGTCGAGGCCAGGTGGACTTCACACGGTAAGCAGGTGATGACGGCCGAGCTCGAACCGGCCTCCAAGAAAGCTCGGAAAGAGAGACCGACGATCTGGTTCTCAGAGAAGGACCTGGAAGGAGTCTAGCTCCCCCATAACGACCCATTAATAGTCACTCCCATAACTACCCATTAATAGTCACATTGAAGCTGAAGAACTGTCAAGTACAGAGGATCCTCGTCGACCCCAGCAGTTCATCCGAGGTCCTTTACTTCGATTGCTTCAAAAGGATGGGTCTCGGAGAAGAAGACCTACGGGAGGCATGCACCCCCTTGATAGGCTTCAGCGCCAAGCCTGTGTACCCCAAGGGGAAGGTCTCCCTAAAAGTCAAAGTTGCAGGCGCCTCGATGATAGCTGACTTCCTTGTGGTGGATGCGCCGTCCCCATACAATGCTATAATGGGAAGGACTTGGCTGCACAACATGGAAGCGGTACCGTCCACTCACCACCAAAAGCTTAAATTTCCACTTGAAAACGAGGTCGGCAACGTGGAGATAGTCACGGTCATAGGCAACCAAGAGATGGCCAAGCGGTGTTTGATGGCCTTGGTACCTGATGGGCAAGAACTAAAGCAGATACACATGGTCGAGCTAGAGGCAGAGCTAAATAAAGTCGAACGAGAGCCCGAACAGAAGAGCGTCGAAGAACTTACCGAGATCAGGATTGACCCTAATGATCCTGAGAGGTATTTCCTGCTCGGGAGCCAGCTCATCGAACCAGATAGGGCCGAGCTACTGAGCTTCCTGTTGCAAAACAAAGGAGTCTTCGCTTGGACGCCGTACGAGATGCCTAGTATCGACCTCGAGGTCATGTGCCACCAACTGAATGTGGACCCCAAGCACAAACCCGTTGTTCAGAAAGCTCGTAGAACAGGGGTTTCACAGACAGAGGCAGTGATCGAGGAAGTCGAGAAGTTGCTCGAAGAAAAAGCCATAAAAAAATTCCAATATCCGAACTGGCTGGCCAACACTGTGGTGGTGAAGAAGAAGACCGGCAAATGGAGAGTCTGTGTCGACTTTACTGATATCAACAAGGCTTGTCCCAAAGACCGCTTCCTTGCCCAAGATCGACCAGATGATTGATGCCACCGCCGGTCATGATAGAATGAGTTTCCTCGATGCATACCGAGGCTACCATCAGATTTCGATGTATGGGCCTGAGGAAGAGAATACTGCATTCATCACGCCTAGAGGCATCTACTGCTACAAGGTGATGCCCTTTGGGTTGAAAAATGCAGGAGCAACCTACCAGAGGTTGGTCACCAAGATGTTCCAGGCCCAGCTCGGCAAAACTTAGAGGTCTACATCGATGATAGGGTCTTCAAGTCAAAACAGTCTAAGGACCACTTGACCGACCTACGTCAAGTGTTTAACATCCTCCAGAGATATCAGCTTAAGCTGAACGCTTCTAAGTGTGCTTTCGGAGTCGGCTTTGGCAAATTCCTTGGAATCCTCGTCACTAGAAGAGGAATCGAGGCCAACCCATATTAGATCTCGGCGATCCAGGGAGTCCAAAGTCCAGCAACAGCGAAACAAGTCCAGAGGCTGACCGGCATGGCTGCCGCATTGAACCGCTTCATCTGCAAATCTTCGGACAAGTGTCAGCTTTTCTTCCAGCTTCTGAAGAAGAACTTAAAGTTCTAATGGACTCTGGAGTGCGACAGAGCCCTCAAAGAGTTGAAGGCTTATCTAGCGTCCCCTCCCCTGCTTTCCACTCCAGCATGGGGAGAGGTGCTTTATCTATATCTGGCAGTCTCGGACCATGCAGTGAGCTCGGCCCTCGTCAGGGAGGAAGACACGCAGCAGAAACCCATCTACTACACGAGCAAGATCCTGCTGGATGCCGAGACCAGGTACATGCCCATGGAGAAGTTAGCATTAGCACTCGTCAGTGCTTCTCACAAGCTCTCCCATTATTTTCAGACTTATACAATAGTGGTCGTGATCGAGCATCCACTCAAATCTCTTTTCAAGAAGGCTGATTTTTCTGGAAGAGGATCCAAGTGGGCCGTTGAACTGGGACAGTATGACATCCAGTATCAGCCTAGGACAGCGATCAAAGCTCAAGTTTTGGCGGATTTTATTGTCGAGTTCGTCTCTCCTAGTTCAGCACCGACCTGCTCGACACCGAACTGGGGGGCAAAGGGAGAGAGGACGAAGTCACCGAGACCAAAGAAGAGCGATCTTGGAAACAATTCCTTGCCTCAACTTGGAAGGTCTTTATCGACGGATCCTCTACCTCCAGAAGAGCTAGCGCTGGTGTCGTCCTCCAATCTCCGGAACGACTGGTCATCGAGCAAGCTCTGACTCTTGACTTCAAGGCATCAAACAACGAAGCTGAATATGAAGCATTGATTACAGGACTGAATAGCGCCAAAATCCTGGGGGCACAGCAGCTGGTGGTTTTCAGTGACTCACAGTTGGTGACGAGCCAGCTGACTGGAGACTACCAGGCTCGTGACGAAAGGATGGCGGCCTACCTCGCTCTTGCGAAAAAGCTCCTTGCTTAGTTCTCAAGCAGGTCGGTAGAGACTCCAATTCTCACGCAGACGCTCTCGCCAACCTCGCCTCCGTCGTCGAAGCTGGAAACAAAAGAATTGTCGAAGTGGAATCCCTAGGAAGGCCAAGCATAGAGCTTCCCCCATCTCGACAAATTTTGTGCATTGATCTCGGTCCGAGCCCAATCATTGCCTACATAAGAGATGACCAGCTTCCTAAAGACAAGCTCGAAGCTCACAAAATCAGACTGAAGGCAGCTCGGTTCTGGTTGTCTCCAGAAGGAAGACTTTACAGAAAATCCTTCACTGTTCCATACCTTCAGTGTGTGCACCCAAGCAAAGTTGATGACTTCCTATACGAGATGCACGAAGGGATCTGCGGAAGCCACATTGGAGGCCGGTCGCTAGCATACCAGGCCATCAGCCAGGGGTATAGATGGAAGATAATGCTTCTGCTTCTATCACTTGGTGAAGTAATCGGTGCCCACTATCAGCCACCTCTTATTCCCTGGAGCTCGGTGGAGAGGTCCCACGATGTCCAGCCCCCATTGGGCAAAGGGCCACGGGCTGGAAAGTAGACTCAGATCTTGCACTGGCTGATGGAGGGAATGGGAGAACTTCTGGCATTTCTCGCACTTCATGGCATATAACTGAGCGTCCTTCTGCATATACGGCCACCGATACCCCTGGCTGATGGCCTGGTAAGCTAGCGACCGGCCTCCGATGTGGTTTTCGCAGATCCCTTCGTGTATCTTGTATAGGAAGTCATTAACTTTGCTTGGGTGCACACACTGAAGGTATGGGCCAGTGAATGATTTTCTGTAAAGTCATCCTTCTGGAGACAACCAGAACCGAGCTGCCTTGAGTCTGATTTTGTGAGCTTTGAGCTTGTCTTCAGGAAGCTGGTCATCTCTTATGTAGGCAATGATTGGGTTCGGACCGAGATCAACGCACAAGATTTGTCGAGATGGGGGAAGCTCTATGCTTGGCATTCCCAGGGATTCCACTTCGACAGTTCGTATGGAAGAACATCATCACGAGGTTCGGCATCCCGGGAGTTTTGGTCTTGGATAATGGAATTCAGTTCGATTCCAACTTTTTCAAGAGCTTCTGCCAGAACCTTGGCATCAAGAACCGCTACTCCACTCCAGTCTAGCCCCAGAGCAATGGTCAAGCTGAAATCTCCAACAAGGTGATCCTCGATGGACTAAAAAAGAAGCTCGATCGGGCTAAAGGGAGATTGGTGGAAGAACTGCCAAGTATACTCTGGGCGTACAGAACGACTCCAAGGCGCTTCACCTCGGCAACACCCTTCTCCTTAGCCTACGGAATGGAAGCTGTGATTCCACTTGAGGTCGGTCTCCCGACCTTGAGATCGGAACTCTTCAACCAAGGCCAAAACGAAGTAAATCTGGCCCGAGAGCTAGACCTAGCCGAGGAATGAAGAGAAATAGCAGCCATCCGCCTAGCCGCCTACCAGCAACGATTGGCTAAAGGCTACAATCAGAAGGTCAGAGAGAGAAGGTTTTCAATCGGAGAGCTGGTCCTGAAGAAAACACTCCTTGTAGATAGAAATCCAAACCAAGGCAAGCTAGCACCGAACTGGCACGGGCCGTTCAAGGTGGTCTCAACTGCTGGACAATCGGCATATAGACTTAAAGATATAGATGGCAGAGAGCTGCCGCGACCATGGAACACGACACATCTCAAGAAATATTACTTTTGAACTGTAATCAATTTTTGAAGATCAATAGAAGAAGATGTTGTTCTCTGATCTCTGATTGTTTTCAATTTCACTAAGATCAAGAACTCGGTAGCAGTATAACTCTCCAATTCGACTGAGGTGCACCCTCCAATTCGGCCGCATGCGCATCTTGGTAAGAGTACCAGATCGCTGGCCATCAAGACTACACCTCTGGTGACGAGCCAGTCAGATCATGTCCCAATTCGGCCGCACGCGCATCTCGGTAAGAGTACCAGATCGCTGGTCATCAAGACTACACCTCTGGTGACGAGCCAGTCAGGTCATGTCCTAACTCGGCCACATGGCATCGCGGTAAGAGTACAAGCTGGCCGGCCAACGAGACTACATCTCTGGTGACGAGCTAACTGGACATGTCTCAGTCCTAAACAGCCGAAGTGCTACAAGACCTACCCTGGTCCCGGTAAGATTACCAACCAGGTATGATTGGGTTCCTCAATTGATTACAAACTGGTCAAATGAAAACAACTAAAGCAGCTAAAGAGAAGGCAGAATACAAAGCAGAAGATTCTCGAAGTGGCTAAAGAAAAAATAGACTGTAAGGCAAAAGAAATTTTCATTGAATTATCAAAAAGGATTACAAGCAGAAATGTTCTGTAACATCCTATTACAAACAGAAATGTTCTGTTACATCTTATTACAAGCAGAAATGTTCCCTACTGTATCAGAAAGGGATAGATGTGTCAGAGAGCGATTGATTCTGTGTGGAAACAGCGAAGGACATCTATTTTCCATTTTGGCCCGAGGTTACCAATTATAGATGTCTTTATCTCCTCTCAGCTGGCAGGAGTGGTCGAGGATGTACTTCATGAAGACACCGACAGCTCCATGATAGCATCCCCTTCAACCTCCTCTGAAAAAACAGACGGAAGTCCTATTTCATAAATACACGGACAATTTGATAATGGCAGTCATCCGATCGTCAGCGCCATCCATTCTTCATCAGAAACCAAAAGCTTAATCTCAACGACGATTCTTCCGTCAAGTGAGCACTCTCGCTGCAAATCTCTCTGCTTATTCTCCGGCAAAGATTAAAGCACAAGTTGAGAAAAACCCCGCCTTCCACTCGTTTTTATAGAGGGAAGAAGGCACCCTTTTCAAATCCCTAAGCACACGTGTCAGGTGCCCCTATATGCCGCCTCGAGAAACTGCCCGCACCTCTTTTGAGACGGCATGCGCCTTTCAAGGAAAGCGGATGGCCGTTCTGATGATGACACGTAGTGCCGTCGGTTCGACTTCTGCGAGTGTCATTTATCACCTTGGAAACCCAATCACCCAGAAGATTCTCCTGTTTCATAACTCTCCAAGAGTAGCGAAAATTCTAAGAGGACGGAAGTTGAGGGGCCTTATGAGGGGTATGTCAAAAGGCGTGCACCCTCCAATTCGGCCGCACGCGTATTTTGGTAAGAGTACCAAATCGCTAGCCAACAAGGTCACACGTCCCAGTGACAAACCAACTGGACATGCCTCGGTCGAAACATCTCAACAAGAATGCTGACATGACCACCCCGGCGTCGGTAAAAAGCTTAGTGCCTATCACATACAACACAGGAAACTTAAAAACAGAAAAAACATCCGAACGCAGAAAAATCCCAATTGTATTGCCAAAAATTGATTTCATTACATAGGGAGCAAGTAAGTACAAATTGCCAAATGACAAAACTACATCAGAAGGAGAGGAGCTTCAAGAAACAGCAGCCTCAGTGTTGGGAGGGTCGTCACTTTGACCTCGGTTGCAGGAGGATCGATCACATCGACCCCAGTTGCAGTAGCATCGACGACGATGGGGCCGATCGTTTCGACCCCGGTCACGGCTACTTAGGGCATTGCCTCAGGTGGAAGAGGGGAAGACGGAACACTTTCCAGAACCTCAGGAGTAGAAGCAGAGCTCGGCTTAGACCCCTGACTTGAGAGCGTTGGAAGATTCTGATAAATGGGGTGATCATCAGAGATCCCCGCCCCTTTTAGCGCCGCAATGCACCCGAGCTCGAATATTTTGGGACTTAGTTTATCCACTTGGTCATCATAGTCCTTTGTTGCCGCGTCCACCCCTTCTTGGTAAGCTGCATGGACTTCAGCTCGGGCTGAGGTTTAGATTTCGGCTTTCTCTTTCAGTGCAACCTCGAGCTCAGCCTTCTGCTTCACCACTTCGGCCTTAAGCTCGGCTGTCTTCTTCGCCTTAGCATTGGCAACTGACTTCAGCTCGTGGGTCTTGACCTTCAGTCTGCAGATGTCGGCGAATGCTGTGTCCATCTCTGCAACCAGGTCGGTGTTCACACGCTCCGACCTGTCCAGCTTATTTCGGCTTTCCTCCAAAGCCGTCAGAAGTTCTTTCTTCTCTAACTCTAGTTGCGAGATCCTGGAGGCGCTCTGGCCGCTCCTTTCCAGGAGCACCTGGATCCTTTGTACATTCTGCGACATGGAAAACCGTGTCAGAAATGAACAACCGAGATAAAACACTTGGCATTCGAAAAAACTCACCGAAATGGCCGCCTGCTGAGACGCCAGCAGCAGCCCCTATCATCAATCCTCTCGTGCTTCTCCACATCTCGTGGGAGGGCGCAAGCTCTGGAGAGCGCCATGGTGACCAGCGGGTTGCCAGCCACCCGGTCCTCCACGTGGAGGGGCTTCTTGGGCTCGATTTCAAGCCTTGGCCTCCGTGGAGCAGGCTCGGAAGGACGAGGTCCCGAGGCCGGCCTGGATCCTTGCTCCCCAGGCCTGCTGATCTTGATCCTCTTTTCAGGAGGAGCTTTCTCCTTTGGAGTTTGTTGGGCTCCCTTGCCATGGTCCTCCGACTTGGGTCTCTTCTCGGGCGGTGGCTCCTCCCTTGGAAGGACAGGAGGACGCAGCCGGACTACTGCGCCAGAGGAAGCAGCGGGAGAAGGGATCCCCGCGGCATCTGAAGCTGCTGGCGCGGGCGTAGGGCCAACAGCCAGGGGCGTGGAAGAAGAAGCTTGGCCCCCGAAGAACTTAGCTGCTAGATTCTTGGTCTTCAGGGGAGGCCGACTACGCTCCATATCCTGTTCTTGGTGAGAAGGGGATGAGTAGGCCTCAACAACCTGTAGTAGATCGACGCCCTCCGAGTCGGCTGGAGATGTAGAAGCCTCGACACCTGAAGCTCTTCGGCGCTCAACGTCGGTCAAGGCGAGTACAGGCTCTTTCCTCTTGGTGTACGTCTGATACCTTGGCGTATACCCTAGAAGGTCCCAAGCAGCTCGCCCGTGGTGTTCCTCATAGGCATACACTTTCTTCAAGGCATTATGCATATTTCCAAAACCTTGAAAACCCATAAAGATAAATTAGGTGAAAGCAATGAGTAAGAGTTCAAATCTTAATAATAAGAATTCATGAAATCAATCCTTTCATCCACTTGCCTTAGTTCCAATGCTAAGAAAATCAAGCCACTAACACCTCTCCAAGCCAAGACACCAAATCTACACAAAACCCCCAAATACAAACCTTAAAACCATCAAAACGAAACAATACAAAAGGGAAGCTTGCAATAGCCAATATTAAGTCTCTCTAGGGCTAGGAGGACACAAATCTAGAAGATTGGAAGGATCATTTACCTAAAAGTGTTTCAAATAGGTAGAGAGAGCTCACAAGAAGCTCCAATGGTGAAGAATGTCTTCACAAATGATACCAATAGAAAGTCCTTGAGGTGAGGAAGATGATCACGAAGTCCATTCCTCAATTGAGAAGAGCTCTTGAGTTGATTAATGAGAAAGGAAGAAAGAGGAACAAGGGAGAAACCCTAGGGCTGGAACTTCCTCTTCTCCAAGGGTTTTAGCAATAAAGGGGGAAAATGAAGAAGAAAGCTCTCCTTATATAGCAAGTGGGGATGGGGCCCACAACTTAAAAGACTTCTCGGGCTAAAAACATGGCTTTCGGGGCTTCAAACGGATTCGACGAAGAAGACAAAGTTGATCGGCGAGATTTCTAGTTTCCAAAAAGTATATATTTTGCACGTTTTGGTGACATTGAAATTGGTGTCCAGATTTTGGGTAAAAAGACCATTTTGCCCTCAAATTGCGAAAAGTCGGGTTTAGGGCTCTTGAATGGAAACGATGTCAACATGAAATTGTAGGGATTAACAAGATAAGTCAAATGGGGTTAAAACACAATTTTTGAAAATCATTGGCAAACCCCAAATCTCACACAATTCGTAGCAAGAACCCCCAAAGGGTCCCACAAGTAAAAAGGCTCTCTAAATTTCCCAAAGCTATTATAAATGCTATTCTAATTTCAAACTTAACCAAAACCCGCTAAACACACTTAAAGCTAACGCAAAACTTAATTAACTCTAATCGAGGTCTCTCGGGTCGGGGTCTTACATTCTCCACCCCTTAGGACATTTGGTCCTCCAAATGGAAATTAAAACTCACCTCCGGTAGGAGATGTGGGTACTTCTTCTAAACTTGATCCCGTAATTTCCATGTTGCTTCTTCCGGTCCATGATTCTCCCAAAGCACTTTGACCCACTGAATAGTCCGAGTTCTCAACTCTTGTTCCTTGGTGTCAATAATCTATTTAGGCTTCTCAACACATGTAGCATCTTCTCGGATTTCCAATGGCTCATAACGGAGTATGTGTAGTCTGTCGGGGACGTACATCTTCAACATAGACACATGGAAAACATTGTGTACGCAAGAGAGTTCGGGTGGTAAGGCTAATCTATAAGCCACATCACCAATCTTACTCACAATGTCATACGGTCCAATGTACCTCCAAGATAGCTTGCCCTTCTGTCCAAACCTCAAAGTTCCACGAGCAGGTGACACTTTCAAGAAAACCTTATCTCCCTCTTTGAACTGTAAATCCCTTATGGGAGAATCTGCATAGCTCTTCTGCCTACTCTGAGCCACTTTCACACGTTCTTGGATCAACTTGACCTTGTCACTTGTCTCACTAACGATAGTCGGACCATGGAAACTGCGAGTGCCAACTTCTTCCCAACAAACAGGTGTCCTACACCTTCTGCCATACAAAGCCTCAAAAGGCACCATTCCGATACTCGAGTCGAAACTATTGTTGTAAGCGAACTCACACAACGGTAAGGCTTCATCCCACTGAGTCTTGAAATCTAACAAACAAGCTCGGAGCATATCTTCAAATGTCTGAATTGTCCTCTCTGACTGGCCATCGGTCTGTGGGTGATAGGCTGTGCTGAACTGTAACTTCGTACCCATAGACTCATGCAGTGTCTTCCAAAATCTCGAGACAAATCTGCTGTCTCTATCGGATGTGATGGAAACTGGTTGTCCATGTCGACTGACGATCTCTGTGACAAACAACTGTGCCAAAGGTAACATATGCATCTTCTTCCAAGTCTTTATCGTAGGAAATGAGCTGACTTGGTGAGACGGTCCACTATGACCCAAATATCATCATTGCCCTTGCTAGTCTTCGGTAATCCCGAGATAAAATCCATGGTAATGTGCTCCCATTTCCACTCCGGAATCTCTAATGGCCATAGTAACCCTGGAGGCTTCTGATGTTCTGCCTTGATCAACTGACATGTCATACATCTAGCGACAAAAGCTGCTATCTCTCTTTTCATGTTATTCCACCAAAATCTGCCCTTCAAGTTTTGGTACATCTTCGTACTGCCCGGGTGGATAGAATACTTGGTATTGTGAGCCTCGCTCATGATATCATTTCTTAAGTCCTCCAAGTTAGGCACACATAGACGGTCTCGGTAGTACAAAACTCCATCCACAACACGAAAATCCGGACGATCTGCCATATGCTCGGAAATCTTAGCTAACTCTGGGTCTTGCAACTGATTCTCTTTGATCTTCTGAATGAAAGAAGGCTCTGACACTGACATGTTTGCCAACATGACACCATCCCTTAGTGGTTGGAAATCTACTCCCAACTCTTCTAACTGTTGTACAACATAAGTCCCCCGAAGACTTGCCATGCTCACTGACTTTCTACTCAAGGCATCTGCAACTACATTCGCTTTCCCCGGGTGATACTTGATTGAAAAATCGTAGTCCTTGATATATTCCATCCATCTTCTCTGCCTCATGTTCAACTCCTTTTTAGAAAACAAGTACTGTAGACTACGGTGGTCGGAGTGAACATCAAACTTCTCTCCATAGAGGTAGTGTCTCCACATCTTCAATGCTAAAACAACTGCTGCCAACTCGAGATCACGTGTTCAATAGTTCTTCTCATGATCTTTTAACTGCCGGGATCCATATGCAACTACCTTCCCATCTTGCATTAGAGCACATCCGAGTCCAACATTGGAAGCATCGGTAAAAATGGTGAAACCGCCGCTCCCTGATGGCAAAGTAAGGACTGGAGCTGTAGTCAATCTCTTCTTCAGCTCTTGGAAACTAGCCTCACACTTGTCTGCCCATACATATGGTGTGTTTTTCCTAGTCAACTTCGTCAAAGGTGACGCAATCGACGAAAATCCTTGCACAAACCTCCGATAATACCCTGCCAATCCAAGAAAACTCCTGATCTCTGATGCATTCTTCGGTCTGTCCCAACTCACAACTGCCTCAATCTTGGACAGGTCCACTGATAATCCTTCCTTCGAGATGATATGACCCAAAAATGTGACTTGGTCCAACCAAAATTCACACTTACTAAGTTTTGCAAACAACTGGTTTTCCTTCAAAAGCTGGAGTGCTATCCTCAAATGTTCTTCGTGCTCTTCTTTGGTCTTGGAATACACCAAAATATCATCAATAAACACCACTGTAAACTGATCCAAATACTCTGCAAATATCTTGTTTATCAATGCCATGATAACCGCCGGTGCATTAGTCAAACCAAATGGCATCACTAGAAACTCATAGTGTCCATATCTTGTCCGAAAGGCTGTTTTTGGCACATCTGCATCTCTGACTCTCAACTGATGGTAGCCTGATCTCAAATCAATATTCGAAAAGTAAGCAGCTCCTTGCAACTGATCGAACAATTCATCTATCCTTGGCAATGGATACTTGTTTTTGATGGTCACTTGGTACAATCTTCTATAGTCGATGCACATTCTCATAGAACCATCTTTATTCTTCACAAACAAAACTGGTGCTCCCCACGGGGACACACTAGGTCTCACAAAACCTTTGTCCAAAAGTTCTTGCAACTGTATCTTCAACTCTCCCAATTCTGCCCGAGCCATTCTGTAAGGTGCAATAGAAATTGGAGCGGTCCCCGGTAACAACTCGATAGTGAAGTTTATTTCTCTAATGGGTGGCAATCCTGGTATCTCCTCCGGGAAAACATCCAGAAATTCACAAATGATTGGGATCTCCTCCACCCCTTGGGACCGTTTATCCTCCGTGATAAACGCCAAATAAGCCTCACAACCACTCCTTAGAAGTCTATCAGCTTTCAACGCTGAAATAAACCCTGCACCAGAACTACTCCTCTCTCCCTGAAACAACACCCCTGCTTGGGTCTCCTCTAACTTAAAAGTTAGGGTCTTATGGAAACAATCCATAGTAGCATGGTATCCTGCTAACCAATCCATCCCTAGGATAACATCAAAATCCGGCATCTCCAATAAAATGAGATCTGCCGGTAATACTACTTCTCCTATCATGACTGAACAAGTAGGGTAAAAAGTTCCACAAACAACTTCCTTACCTAAAGGGGTAGCCACAGTCAAAATGAAACTCAACTCTCTAGCATGCATATCAATCAACTTAGCAAATTTTGGAGATAGGAATGAGTGAGTAGAGCCAGGGTCAAACAAAACCCTAGCATTAAAACCAAAGACGAGAAGTGTACCTTCCACTACATTGCATTCCGCCTCTGCATCAGCTCTATTGACGGCATAGAGTTGTGCCCTCTGTTGTGGCTTATTTTGTCCTTGTGGTTGCCTGCCCTGCTGTGCATTCCTGTTTTGATTCTGAGGACGCTGATTTTGATTCTGA
Source organism: Litsea cubeba (assembly GCA_012931725.1). Taxonomy (NCBI): domain Eukaryota; kingdom Viridiplantae; phylum Streptophyta; class Magnoliopsida; order Laurales; family Lauraceae; genus Litsea; species Litsea cubeba. The sequence goes on from CM022944.1 coordinate 61,528,134, forward strand.
TTTTGCCCTAGCTGACGGGCCTGTTGTTGCTGTTGTGGCCTATACTGCTGTTGTGGTGCCTGTTGCTGTAGTGGCCTTGCCTGATTCTAGACTATTAACGCATTCTGAGGTGGTGCCTGATGCTGCACTTCCTGCTGCTGTCTATTCTGTCTATCTGGCCTTGGGAGATCCCTCATCTGGTGGTCCAGCGAACCACATCTAAAACATGCCCCTATGATAGAACGACATTGGGCATTCCCATGATATTTTCCACAATGGATGCAAGCCCCTGGATTCTGTGCATTCTGTTCTTGCCTTGGCCTCTTATTCTGATTATTCCTCTACTGATTGTTCTGCTGCTGGTGGCCTTGACCCTTTCCTTGGTTCTTGATGATTTTGTTATGAAAGTTCTCAAACTTGTATGCTCTTTTGACAGCTTCTTCAAAGGTGATGGGTGGTACAACCCCGGTAGCATCTCTCTCAATAATTAGGTGAAGCCCTTCAAGGAACTTAGTTATATTCTTTTCCACCTGTCCACCAACTCTGGTGCATACCTAGACAATCTCTCGAATTTGGTGAGGTATTCGAGGACTGTCATATTCCCTTGCACAAGTTGCTGAAATTCTGGTGCCTTCTGCCTCTTGATATGTGTAGGTACATATTTCTCTCCAAACTGCCTCTTGAAGTTAGTCCAAGCTTCTGCATCAGCCATTGTCCTGTATTCTGCCTTGATGGTCTTCCACCATATATATGCTAAGCCCGTGAACATAGAAGCTGCGAGCTGCACTCGTTCTACACCCGTACATGTGAAGATTTCAAATATATTCTCTGTGTGCTCAAGCCAGTCATATGCTGCCATTGGATCCTCGGTTCCCAAGAACTCCTTCGGTCCTCTCTTCCTGAACCGTTCGTACAACACATTAAGGTCATTCCCTCTATTGTTGACCGGACCCGGTGGTGCAACTGGGATTGGTTCCGGTCTCCTCTCTAGCACACCCAACAACTGTGCTTGCATTTGAGCCATTTCCCTAGCATGATCCTCGTCTTTCTTAAGCATCTGTTCTTGCAATCTGGTCTGTGTCTCATGTGCTTGTGCTTGGAGTCTAGCCTGGTTCTCATTGGCCTGACGTTGCTGGTCTAACATGGCCTGCATCATCTGTTGGAATTGGTTCTGCATATTGTTATCCTGTGTATCCTCTGCAATAGGCCCTGTATTCTCACTGTTACTAGCAACGTGGTTACTGTTTGCTGCTCGTTTGCGAGGTGGCATAACGCTGCAAAATAATTTGTTAGCACATATAAATCAAGTACAGGGTGGTTACACATTGCTCACACGATTCTATCTAACGAGAGTCTAACGAATCCTAGCCACGTACTTAAGATTTCTAGTTTCTTTTAATTGCCTGAAACATGTCCCGCTCTGATACCAGTCCTGTCACGACCCCGGACCAGGTTAGGGAATCCAAATCCGGGAACGGCACTAATGATGCCGCGCCACGTGCATCTCTTTGGCTTACCCGCACACGGAATTAAGAAAATATTTATCCGTACACGTGATTTCCCACAGGGTTCCGCGGTGAGGATTATCCATACATATCATCTCACATATAATCATATCAAACATGTATTCGAGATTGCGGAAGCGTGTAGCAAATCATATTAATGCTATTCCATTCCATAAATAAGACTGATTCATAATTGACACGACAAGATATCAGAATGAGCAATGATCATAAGCATATTTCCCAAAAGCAAAGTTAGTCGTATATACAAAAGATTAGTTGATTAATTTCCCCAAAATAATGGTCAACAAAGACCATACAACCAATAAACCCAAAAGATGATATCATGAGTTCCCAAAATGTGTTGTTCTCAAGGCTAGACCGAATGTCTACATGACATCGTCAGCTTGCCACTCGACTACGCGCTGCGGTTCACCGACCGCCTCCTCAGGCTCCTCCTCGATGGCAATAAGTTCGGGACCTGAGTACCAAAATAAATGGATCAGACACGACAGTCTGGCAGGTGGGTGAAAAGATATGGCAATAACAAAACAATGATACTTTGCAAGGGTTAAGAAAAACCTGTGTATAAATAATGAATTTTATAAAAGATAATGCATCATTTATTAAATAACGACATGAACGATATAAAACAATAGAGGTACCGAGAATAAGGAACTGTCAAGATGGCAACCACACAAAGCTACATCCTCTCTCACTAAAGTGAAGAGAGCGCATACCCTATAGGATCATTGACCTTAGTCATACAAGGTGAGGAGGGACAACGATAAAATACTATAATATACATATATATACTCTGCGGGACCACGGTAGCGAACCGGGTAAAAACTCTGCGATGACTGCAGCTGACTATCAGGAGGGGATGGATCTCCAAGTCGGTGGATCAAACCGACAAGGTTGTCCAAGCTCAGTGGTGCCGACTCATAGGTCAAATACGAGAAATCAAATCAAATGCATAGTAAAGGAACGGGGCGCCAATAGGCACAAATACATATTCACATCAGGTTGACACATACAGGTTAGCAAAAGCTAAACACATCACTTCTAATATTCTCGGGACAGTCTAGTCATATCACATGGGTTTCAAATTCCAAATGAGAGTTTGGTTGAAAATCGAGTACGAATGGTTTCTCATATATTTTCGGGCTAGACAATGAGGTTCCCAGAATTGAATCAGTGTGAATAGGGTCCCGTATGTCGGTCATGATATAAATTGGTACTCTTTAGGAGTTAGAGACATTCCGGATCCTTATACACATTGACCAATCTAGAAATCCTCACCGAATCTCCATGATGAGGTTTCTCCTTCCTCCGGACTTCATACAACGCCTTACAAGTCCTTACATAGCATTGGGGCTCCAAACAATACCTCCCCAAGCCTAAAAATAATGTTTCAAGTCCTTAGGTATTAACCCATGCCAGACAGGCAGTTCGCTCGAGCGAACTGGGAAGTTCGCTCGAGCGAACTGGGAAGTTCGCTCAGGCGAACTGCTCTCTGTTTGGGGTTCGCTCGGGTGGACCAAGATTCGCTCGAGCGGGCCGAGATTCGCTCGAGCGGCCGAGGTTCTGTGACAGGTTCGCTCGAGCGATGTGTCAAGGTCGCTCGAGCGAACTGTCCAGAAACTGATTTCTGTGTACAGTTCGGCTCTTCTTCTTTCTTTCCTTTCACCCTCTCTTGAACACCCATTAATCATACATTTGAAGGTCTCTAAAACCTCATTCAAGCCCCGTTCAATCCATCATTTACTTCGCTCAACAACCACACCAACCAAACATAACTTCTCCATCACTTCCACCTCATTCAATGCAAGGCAACTCCATTAATAAAAGTCCATAAATGAACACAAGTGATCTATAAACAAAACAAAAATGCACATGTTTTCCAAGGGGACTATTAATAGAGAATAGCTTATCGTTATGCATATTTCCAAAACCATGAAAACCCAGAAAGATAAATTAGGTGAAAGCAATGAGTAAGAGTTCAAATCTTAATAATAAGAATTCATGAAATCAATCCATTCATCCACTTGCCTTAGGTCCAATGCTAAGAAAATCAAGCCACTAACACCTCTCCAAGCCAAGACACCAAATCTACACGAAACCCCCAAATACAAACCTTAAAACCATCAAAACGAAACAATACAAAAGGGAAGCTTGCAATAGCCAATATTAAGTCTCTCTAGGGCTAGGAGGACACAAATCTAGAAGATTGGAAGGATCACTTACCTAAAAGTGTTTCAAATAGGTAGAGAGAGAGCTCACAAGAAGCTCCAATGGTGAAGAATGTCTTCACAAATGATACCAATAGAAAGTCCCTGAGGTGAGGAAGATGATCATGAAGTCCATTCCTCGATTGAGAAGAGCTCTTGAGTTGATTAATGAGAAAGGAAGAAAGAGGAACAAGGGAGAAACCCTAGGGCTGGAACTTCCTCTTCTCCAAGGGTTTTAGCAAGAAAAGGGGAAAATGAAGAAGAAAGCTCTCCTTATATAACAAGTGGGGATGGGGCCCACAACTTAAAAGACTTCTCAGGCTAAAAACATGGCTTTCGGGGCTTCAAACGGATTCGACGAAGAAGACAAAGTTGATCGGCGAGTTTTTTAGTTTCCAAAAAGTATATATTTTACACGTTTTGGTGATATTGAAATTGGTGTCCAGATTTTGGGTAAAAAGACCATTTTGCCCTCAAATTGCGAAAAGTCGGGTTTAGGGCTCTCGAATGGGAATGATGTCAACATGAAAGTTGTAGGGATTAACAAGATAAGTCAAATGGGGTTAAAACACAATTTTTGGAAATCATAGGTAAACCCCAAATCTCACACAATTCGTAGCAAGAACCCCCAAAGGCTCCCACAAGTAAAAAGGCTCTCCAAATTCCCCAAAGCTATTATAAAAGCTATTCTAATCCCAAACTTAACCAAAGTCCGCTAAACACACTTAAAGCTAACGCACAACTTAATTAACTCTAATTGAGGTCTCTCGGGTCAGGGTCTTACATGGACCCCACAGTAAGGCTTTACAAAATTGCTAGCTAACAAGTTTCCGCAGAGTTGTTCGTACAACAAAGGTGTGATATCATGTGGACATAGGATATTGCATAATGCGATATATGCAATATTACACACCCTATGATATCGAATAGTGTGATGTGTAAAAATATTTGATTTTTCACAAACAAATCTGTAGGTATTTTGGCAAACTTTTAACGGTGGACGGATGATTGCCAGGTCTAAAGATAACAATAAAAAAATCATTGTGGGCCATAAGAGGGTTCTTATAGCAAGCATCTGAACATTGGTCTAGCATCCATCGTGTTGGTCTAGCATCCATCGTGTGAAGGTTAGAATGAATCTATTATCGCAACAACATTGCTTGCATCTCTACTCGGTACTAGTGGTAAATGCCTTGACAATCTGAAAGTTTGTATGGGATCCATGGACAACCATAGTGTCATTGCTTGAATGATTGCCTTGTGATCATCGTGACCTTAATGGGATTGTCAACCCTAAACAAACTTAAAAGGCATCATGGGATATTTCTCGGAGTACAGTTGCCCTTACACTTGAAATTCTCTCTTAAGCGGTCGTATTTGAAGTATTTCCCACAGAACTGTTTGTGCAATATCTAATGGCCGTATGTTATTGTACGCATTGTCCCGTGTGATATCCTAGGACAGTGCGATATAACACCATTGTTGTATGAACAACTTTGCGAAAACTATTTAAACTTCAATTATTTTAGGATAAATGTCAAGTCTAAGTGCAGCCATAGGATCAAAATCCTAATCATCATTGTAAGGTCGTTGCCCACATCACCTCATGCATGCCGCGTCAGGACCCAATGTTGGATGGCTACTGCATTATGGTTTCCTTTGTGTTTTAGTTTTGGCTACTTCAAGTCAACTTCTTTTTCTTTTTAAAAGTCGACTCTTGAATTTAAGTCGTGTTAGCATCTATTTGTTGAATTTGCTAACGTGAGATTTCAGGATGGGAACAAAACCATTGTAGAAACTTATAAATAAGGGTTTTAAAATTACCCCCTTTATTAGGCAAGAGTAGAGTAGGAGGGTAGGTATCAATTGATGTAACATAAAGCTTTACTTAAGGAGCTAGGACGAAGAAAATAAAAGGTGAATGACACTAATGTAACATAAAGTTTTACTCTTAATGGGTGTTTGAATGGAAAATGAGGAGAGGAGTATAAATTTCAACATGACACATAAATTAGTAGGAATTTTGCTTCACTTTATGCCAATTTATTGTACCCGGGCATGTTTGCTTAGAAGAAGGGAGGAGTGTAAGAGTAATAAGGATCACATCATAATAATGTTAATAAGAAAGAGTTAAAATAAATGAGTAAAGAAGTTACGTACTTTGCATGCATTTGGATAGTTTGTGTAAAGTAAAAGAATAAAAGGTTTTATATAAATAAGATTGAGTAAAAGGCACTTTGTTATATATAGTGGGAGTGGGACTAACTCTTAAAGAGAGGAGAGAGGCGTAAAAAGAGATTTCTCTTCTGCGATTTCTCTCTGCTCTCAAAATGAGATTTCTCTTGTGTTTTTAACCTAGAGAGCAATAGCGCATATTTATAGGCTATAATAGGGACCCTAAGAAGTAAATAAGGAATAGGCTTCTTATGGAAGCAGGAAACGCTAATTTGACCCAAATTAGAATCCTATTTCCATAAATTATAATTCAATCCACTAGAGAATTATAATTGCACTCATGTCCTTTATTCTCAAAATAATATTTCAAACTTCTTGTTATTAAATGCTTATTAATCTCCCCACATTAAGATTTCAGATATCCATCGATTAAATAATTACTGACATCTATATTTAATCGATATCTTTATAATTCCTTGAGACCTTATGCTCAACTTATTTGATATGTCTGATGGACAGCGCTTCTGCTCGGTTCTACCGAGGTCGGCGGACGTGGGAGTCCGTTGGGTACGACCCTTTCGTAACCGGGGGCAAAGGCGTGCATCAACATTTTTTTGTGTGGGTGTGCCAGATTTTCTATTTTACTTGGAATTACAAGTGGTGATCTGGAGATCGACCTTCGCAGGTAAAAAGGAAATCAACTTCTTTCAAGTTTTCCATTGCACATATATTTAAGAAAAGAGACATTTTTTTCTTGGTTTGCCGTGAAAGACGATTTTTTTTTTTGGCGTTTATAGCCGATTTACAATTCTTATCAATAATGAAAGACAAGAGTTGTGATTTTTGTCTCTTTTGGAAAAATACAAACTACAATGAAAAGCAAGAAAAGGAGGATCTAACTTTTCAGGAGATTGTGGGGGACTCGTTCAGATTGACGGTCGCAAGCCATGTGTGGACTTCATCATCATTCATGCAGATGAGAACAGAGGATGCTCTTGATTCGCTTGGCTTGGCTATAACCTCAGGTTTTTAGAGGACAAAGACCAAAATGAGGTCCTATGTCCAATAAAAAACTAAGTAAACGGGCTGAAAAGCCACGTCTAAGCTATTGGAGGCAGAAGGAGAAGGCAAGGACCTTGGGGGGGTACCCCTAAGGGACTTTTGTCACCTTGTAGCGGTGGCCGGTGCAGAATTTCAGTAGAGTTTTCTCTCTTTCTTTCTCTAGATTTTTGTGCTTGGAAGCTGATCTGATTCTTATCTCTGGGAGTTGTTTGATTTTTTCTGATCTCTGTTATTTTTTCGATATGATCTGGAATTCTTTGGAATGCTCTCCTATTTATAGGCTTTTAGGTAGCCATTTAGGAGGATTTATGGGCTTTAATTGTCATTAAGCAGCATAATGGGAGGAGTAACAAGTTTTAATTCTTTTACTTTGTAACTCCTTTTTCTTGGCTTCTGATTGGCCGGTGGAGATTGAGGGCATTTAATCACCTTTAATCGCCATGATGGGAGGAGTTTCATGTTTTAAATGTCATGAATCTCTTGACTTGTAACTCCCGTTTGTTTGCTTATGATTGGGCCGTCCAAAGAAATGAATTAATGACCGCAATAAAGCTAGTCAATTAATCGCATTAAGTGGTCGCCGAGCAGTTGAAGAGTCGTGGGCCGTGCCGCGTCTTTTGGGATTCTTCTGGCGATGATCATCGATGGATCATCTTGTAGATCGACATCGGATGACCATGTAACTTCAAGTATTGGTTGCCAACAGCGGGTCGGTGCCATCTGTTCTTTCGATTTCTCAATCGGTCAGGTAGAAAGCACACTTTTTTGGTTTGACCGGTTGGCGATCAATGTTGATTTTGATACTCTTGATGATTGACCCGTGATTTTGACGGATGTCAAAGGATTTGGTGTCTCAAAAGTATGAATTTTGGAAAATCCCAGAAGTCGGACGCTTCGAATCACAAAAAACGGGGTTTTCGGGGCCCACCCGGCGATCCCGGGCCCCATGGTCGCCGGCGACCATGGGCCCTGCGACCCTGGGGGGTTTTCCCCCTTTTTGTCCCATTTTGTGTCAGTTTTTGATGTTTTTCGATTCTTTTTTATTTTGCATTTTTTCTTGACATTTTTTTATCATTTATTGGCCTGATTTCCCTGTAGAAAACCTGATGAGAATCTTTGAATTTTGGATTGCAAAGTTTCTAATTTTCCGAGAAAGCCGAAGACTTTGTCGCGCAGAGCTGTCGATTTTCCGTCAGAAGCTGAAACTGGGTCAAACGATGTCGGAATGACCTGAAATCTGGGGTGAAGCCTCCTGAGCAATAAATAAGACCAACCATAGGCTTTTATTTGAGTTTTGAAGCCGTTTGGGGTCCTATCACCAGTAGACTTGTTTTTGTCGCGATGAAGATGTCGCGGCTTGATGTGCGGTCAACCGATGTCCGATTAACTTGAAATTTGACAGGGAACCTATTGGAGTCATTTTAAGATGATCCACAGGCTCTGTCTTGGAAACCATGGTCCCGGGGAGCTTCGCCGCCGAGAGGCCTGATTTGGCTTCCGAGCGTCAAAGTCTGGTCAAATGTTGTCGAAATGACCTGAAATTTGACGTGTAGCCCTTCGTAAGCATTTTGAAGTCGTCCATGTGCTCTTTCTGATGAGTGATGGCCTCGGTGGTTCTCACCGCTGAGAGGCTTGATTTAGCTGTTCGAGGGTTGATGTAGGGTCAAACGTTATCGGTTTGACTCGGAAGTTGACGTGGAGCCTTTTGGATGTATTTTGAGACCATCCATCGGCTTTGATCGAAGATTTGGTGTCTCCGATGCTTTCGCCGCCAGGAGCTCCTTTTCAGCTGCCAGAGAAGCGAAGTTAGGCCAAATGATTTTGAAATGGTAAGAAACTTCTTGTGTACTCCTCTTTTGGCTGTCTTGAAGGATCTTGCAGTTTTTGTTTGATTCTGACAAGATTTGATTTTTTGGAAGTAGCATTGCCTATTTATGGCAGGTTGCGACTTCATGTAGCTTTTTGGATCTTGAAGAGGCAAAGTGACATTTTTGGTGTCAACAATGTCGGACACAAACTCCACCTTCAGGGTTTGACATTATCAAAACTTAAAAGCTTCATCAAGGGGATATCATCAATCCTTATTTCGAGACGTTGATTCCGTCAATAAACTAATATACACCATACACGTAGTGTAGTCATCCAATTTACTGAGATTATTGACTCATAAAAAATCTCACTCCTTTGTAAATCAAAATGTGAAACACTAAATGTATGTGTCTATTATTTATGTCGGGATTAAGAGTACAAGCACTCATAATAACCATTTGGATGTTAATCTTCTTATATAGTCAGTATAAAGACAATAAACCCAAAATTCATGTTCAATACACACAAAGTGTACTAGCATAATGAGTTGAAACTATTTCATTTCTCGCAGTGATGGACCCGCGTTCGTGCTCCACGCTTACTGAGGTCGGCGGACGTGAGAGTCCGTTTGGTCCAACCCTTTCTCGGCCGGGGGCAAAGCGAGCATCAACTTTTTTTTTTGTATGGGTGTGCCAGATTTTCTACTCTACTTGGAATTGCAAGTGGTAGTCCGGAGATCCACCTTCGCAAGTAGAATAGGAAATCAACTTTTTTCAAGTTTTCATTGCACATATAAAGAAAAGAGACATGTCTTGAATGCCGTGAAAGGCGATGTTTGCCGTGAAAGGCGGTTTTTTGCCGTGAAAAGGCGGTTTTTGGCATCTATAGCCGATTTACAATTCTTATCAATAGTGAAAGACAAAAGTTGTGATTTTTTGAGTCTTTAAACATTACAACATACAATGAAAAGCAAAAAAAGGAAGATCTAACTTCTCAGGAGATTGTGGGGACTCGTTCAGATTGATGGTCGCAAGCCATATGTGGGCTTCGCCATCATCCATGCAGATGAGAATAGAGGATGCTCTTGATTCGCTTGGCCCGACTTAACCTAAAATTTTTAGAGGACAAGAACCAAGTGGAAGTCCTATGTCCAATAAAAAGCTAAGTAGATTGGCTGAAAAGCCACGTCTAAGCCATGTAGACAGAAGAAGAAGAAAAAGGGCTTGGGGGGTACCCCCCAAGAGACTTTTGTCACCTTGTTAGTGGTCGATGGAGAACTTCAGCAAAGTTTTCTCTTTTCTTTCTCTTGGATTCCGATCAATTTTTCTGGACCGATTCTTCTTGGAATGCTCTATTTTTATAGGCCTTTGGTAGCCATTTAGGAGGGTTTATGGGCTTTTAATGCATTAAAGCCACATAATGGGAGGAGTTACAAGTTTTAATTCATTTATTTTGTAACTCCTTTTCTTTGATTTCTGATTGGCCGGCGGAGAAGTAAGGGCCTTTAATCGCCTTTAATCTCCATCATGGGAGGAGTTTCATGATTTAAATGCCATGAAACCTTGGACTTGTAACTCCCGTTTGCTGGCTTCTGATTGGGCCATCCAAAATAATGAGTTAATGACCGCATTAAGTTGCCATAAACGGGTCAATTAATAGCATTATGTGGTCGCTAAGTCGCTTGAAGAGTCGCAGGCCGTGCCGTGTCTTTTGGAATTCTTCTTGCGATGGTTGCCGATGGATCTTCATACTGATCAATGTCGGATAACCATGCAACTTCAGACATTGATTGCTAACAGCGGGCCGGAGCCACCTGTCATGTCGATTTCTTGATCGATCGGGCAGAAAGTGTGTTTTCTTGGTCGACCGGTTGGCGATGCTGAATGGATCAATGATGATTTGATACTCTCGGAGACAGACCCATGATGTTGATGAAGATCGACGGATTTGGTGCCTCGAAAGTCAGAATTTTAGAAAACCACAGGGGCTTGAAATCTCGAAACGCAAAAAGGACCCAAAAATGGGTTTTCGGTGGAAATCCGGTGACCCAGATTTCCAGGGTCACCGGCGACCATGCACCCAGGGTCGCCGGCGACCATGGGCCAAGGTCGTCGGCGACCATGGGGACTTTGGTCCCTTTTGGTCGCCGTTTTTCGGTATTTTTCCCATATTTTTTATTCTTTTTTCTTTTGTATTTTTTCGGATATTTTTGTATATTTATTGGCCTGATTTTCCTGTATAAAACTTGACGAGAATCCTTCCAATTAGAAGTGCAAAGTTTCCAATTTTCCGGGAAAGCCGTAGACTTTGTCGCGCAGAGCTGCCGATTTGCCATCAATAGCCAAAATTGGGTCAGACGATGTCGGAATGACCTGAAATTTGAGGTAAAGCCTCTTGAGCGATAAATAAGACTAACCATAGGCTTTTGTTTGAGTTTTCAAGCCGTGTGGGGTCCTGTCACCAATGGACTTGATTGTGTCGCTAGGAAGATGTTGCGCTTTGATGTACGGTCAACCGATGTCCGATTGACTTGAATTTTGATAGGGAGCCTATTGGAGTCATTTTGAGATGATCCATTAATTCTGATTTGAAAACCATGGTCTCGGGGAGCTTGGCCGCTTGGAGGCTAGATTTGGCTTCTGAGAGTCAAAGTTTGGTCAAATGTTGTCGAATGACTTGAAACTTGACATGTAGCCCTTTGTAAGCATTTGGAAGCCACCCATGTGCTCTATTTGATGAGTGATAGCCTCGGTGGTTCTTGTCGCCGAGAGGCTTGATTTTGCTGCTTGAGGGTTGATGTAAGGTCAAACATTGTCGGTTTGACTTGAAACTTGACGTGGAGCCTTTTGGAGGTATTTTGATATCATCCACAAGCTCTGATCGAAGATCCAATGTCCTAGATGTTGTCGCCGTCGGGAGCTCCTGTTCAGCTGCTGGAAGGTAAAGTTAGGCCAAATAATGTTGAAATGGCCCGAAACTTCATGTGTACTCTTCTTTTCGCTGTTTTAAAGGATCTTACAGTTTTTGTTTGATTCTGACAAGATTTGATTTTTTTGAAGTAGCATTGTCTGTTTGCGATAGACTGCGGCTTCATGTAGCTTCTTTGATCTTGAAGAGGCAAAGTGACATTTTTGGTGTCAACAAATGTCCCATCGAGGTATAGCGACGAGTTGCTTAACTTTTGTAGCAATGTGCCTCGAAGAGAACTTTTGAAGGAGAGCTTCTGACTTGACCAAGAGTCTTTGAATAGTCTTTCTTCTAGTAGAGTAGCATTTTGAGTTTCTAGGGGAATTTTCTGGTAGTGAAAGGAATCACGTACCATCTCAAGGCAAAGTTTTGGATTGAGGGATTTGGATTTGGGTTTTTGTTTTTGACTTTGTGACCTAACAAGCTGTATGTGGCAAGTTAGGGGGTCGGGTTTGGTTTTTTGGTTTTGACCTTATGACCCAACAAGCTGTATGTGGCAGGTTGGGGGATTAGGATTTGGTTTTTGACCTTGTGACCTAACAAGCTGTATGTGGCAGGTTAGGGGGTAAGGTTTTGGATTTTGGCCATGTGACCTAACAAGTTGTATGTGGCAGGTTAGGGGACCAAGATCTGGTTTTTGGTTTTGGCCTTGTGACCTAACAAGCTGTATGTGGCAAGTTACGGGACCGGAATTTGGTTTTTTAGGAAATGTCAATTTCAAGATTTTGGCTTAATTTGGTTCATGAGGTTGGATTGTTTGGATTTTAGAAACTCATGAGGCTTGGATTTTTTTTTATTTTTGTATGGTCCAATCAACTTTAAAAAGGCATAGAATCATTTTTGTATGCTTTTGGTAAGAGGGATTTTTCTTTGACTAAAAGCCTCTTTTAGTGCCTAGGTGGTCAAACTTGGCTCATGTGGGCTAACCCATTGGACCTTAAGCTTTTAAGATGGCTTAGATCTCATGTGGTGTCATTTTTGTAAAGAATATATCAAAATATCTCTTTTGGATAGAGAAAATCTAAAAATATCCTTACTTAGAGAGAATCTCTCATGTTCCCTTTATTTTGGGAGAGAATATATGAAAATATCTTTCTTTGGGAGAAAATATCTCATATCTCCTCTCTTTTGGGAGAAAATCTCTCTAATTGCTTTTTTTTTTTAGAGAAACCCTCAAAGTATTTTTCTTTTGGGAAACTTCCTAATTTTTTTCTTTTAGGAAGGTTGCTAATTTGTTTCACTTACCTCCTAGTTTTTCTCCTTGATTCCTTCTTTAGATTGCTCTCTCCTATAAAAGCAAAGGGAGGTTGAATCTCTTGCTCTTATTGCTTTCTTTTGCAAAAGCCCCAAGAGTGCTTCAAGAACGAGCTTCAAACTTTTTCTTCTTCTTCTCCATCAATGGCTTCAAGTAAGTCTTTTTTTCCAAGAAAACTCCATTGTAGAAGTAGGATGGTAAAATAAGTTCTTTTTCTTATTTTTTTTACGTGTTTTCTTTTTTTTTACACGTCCCTTTTTTTTCTCATGTTTTGCTTCTTTTTTTTCACACGTTTTTTTTTATTTTTTTTTTTGTGGGTACAGATCTGGCCGTACAGCCACGTGGCCATGGGCCAATCCCCCCCTTTTTTTTGCTTTTCCCTCCCTCTTTTTTTTTAGGAGGTTTCTTTTTTTTTTTTTTTTGCTCACCATGATAATGCGTTTTTATGCAAATCAAGATGTTCATGCATTTTTTTATGCATATCAATAAAAGGCTAGGATTTCTAGGTCAAGCCAACATGAGTTTTGGCTTAGTTGAAGTTTGATTGGTTTTGACCAAGTTGGGACGGAATTGGTCAAACTTTTGTCAATGGTTTTCTAGCATCTAATGACAATTTACTTTTTGTGCATGATATTTGTAAATTGAATTGGAAGCATGAATATAGCGCATATCTGAAAATCTTTGCAAAATTTTGAAATTTGGAGCTCGCAGCGATGTTGAGCCCTTCCTAATTTTGTGGAGATTTGATAGGTTTTGCAAGTTTGGAGTTTTGGAGCTCGCAGCAATGTTGGGCCCATCTTCGAACTTCCTATTTCTTTCGAAGTATTTCCTTTTTCTTCGGAATTGCACCGGAACCATGCCAAAATTTCGCCAGATTTTCTTTTAGCGAAATCTTGTCATTTTGATGATTGATCTTTTTTTCTTTTCCAACATTTGCAGGTGGTTCCTCCAGAACGCACAAGGGTAAGGAGCCTGTTACCAGCGTACCTCGTCGATCTGCTAGATCTTCCAATGTGGCCGTTCAGCAAGCCTGGGAGAAAGTCCAGTATGTTGAGAGAAACTTGAAAGAGTGTGACTCCCTCAACAAAGATGAGATGAGGCAGCAATTGATCGCTCTCAAAGGTGAGGAGTTCTATAAGATCATGGTAAGCAATTGTCATTGGGTCATGGACGATCAGAGTGTTGTGCTCAAGCCAACCTTTCTCTTTGGTGATGCAGTCCCTGACGACATGACATACTAGAGGAGATGTTTTTAGTTCTTTTACACAGCTGATGGTGAGGAGAGGACTGTTGTTACTCGGTCGACTTTTGATCGTACTATCTAGATCACGAGCCTTTCTCCCACATGCTCTAGGAGGGAAGATCCTCCGAGCTGGGTGAAGAGGACCAATGTGATCAAGACCAGGATTTTTGTTGGTGGTCCTTCCGGATACATGGAGAAGTCGCTTGCCCGTATGAACATGTTGATGTCGGCAAGCGGCTACCAAGGCTCTGATTATCCGTCAGTCGATTTGAGACCGGTGGACCTTGGAAATTTCAGCGGTGATGGGAGCAATTAGGTGAAGCCTTTTTGACTTCGTGGCCGTTTCAGTGCTGACTCCGATTGGGAGTCGTGGACTGATCACGTCCTGCTGATTGGTGGCACCGATTTGAAGGAAGTTGGGATGTGCCTTTAGGGAGACCGTGATCTTTTCCGACGAGGCCTTCATGGTTATGTTGGAGTCATTCCTTCCACAAACCAATACCTTCGTTGTGACAAATGGTGAGATTGGTTTCTCTTTGAAGGAGCTGAGCGCCATTACTAGATTGCCCATCCTTGGCAGACTCTATGAGGAGTTCATGCCTATAGACAGCGTCCTTTAGGAGCAGTCTGAGGAGTTTAGGCTTCTGTACTTTTAGATTGTCGCCTTCTATGATTTTTTGAAGGAGAAGGAGGGCTCGAAAGCCAGGTTCAGCAGTTGGAAGAGTTTTAGCTCTTCGTTCCCCAACTTCTTTGACAATAAGGAATCTTCTGATAGCACGACCCGGGAAGCCAGAGATATGGACCCGGGTTTGAAGAAGACTTCGGTCATGATAGAAGAGTTGAGGGATTTCTTCGCGAGTACAGACGCCATTTGTTCTGACATTGCAATGCGGAGAGATCTTGTTGTTTACCTCACTTACTGGCTAAGTGAGGTTGCCTTTGCTGGTGGAGATGGAATGCACATTAGGCCGCATTGTATTTATCCGGCTTGTCAGATGGCGTTTGGAGAGCAGCTTGCTTTGGTGCCTGCTCTTTTCTCTTATTTGTGTACCGAACTGCAGGTTACTGCTTTCTTAGTTTGGCTTGAGCTCCCTGTAAATAGGGTATTTTCGGCCCACATCTTTTATTCGTGGTATGTATACCACTGTCCTGGCTTCCACCGGCTGGGTGCTGCACAGGATGATGATCCTCTTATGATTCGGTTGGCTAAGGGTAAATCGTATTCGAATCTCTTTTGTTTGCCCGCATGAGGATCCGACGGTTCAGGGACGTCGAAATGGGGCAATCTTCAGTGATGCTTTCTCCGGAATTGCGGAAGAAGGCTTTTGATTTTGGTGCTCCCCGTGACTCCACCAGGGCAGGGACGGGAAGGCATTACTCTTTGACTAATGCAGAGAAGGAGTGGCTTTTCAGCATACGTGTCGGCACAATGGTGTACCGCAGACATCTTTTCGTCGACATCCAGCCGTATGTTCCTTCTCGTTTTGCGCTGCAGTTGGGCTTTTCTCAAGGAGTTGTTAGAGCGCCTTCGAGTATGGTGAAGCGCTTTGGAGGTTTGCAGGACGGCATATGTTGACACCAAAAAGTCACTTTGCCTCTTCAACATCAAGAAAGCTACATGAAGTCGCAGCCTACCACAAATGGGCGATGCTATTTCTAAAAAAAAATCAAATCTTGTCAAACAAAAACTGCAAGATCCTTCAAGAAAGCCAAGAGAGGAGTATACAAGAAGTTTTGGGCCATTTCAAAATCATTTGGCCTAACTTCGCTCCTCCGGTAGCTGAACAGAATTTTCAGGCCATTTCAAAATCATTTGGCCTAGCACACCCGGTGGGACTCGTTCATTTGAGAACACAATGCTTAGAAATGAAATATTTGCATAACATATTTTTGCGCTATGTTTATACTTCTTTTCTGGATTCCTTGGCTACTTTCTAGTTGGTGGCCTATGTTGGATTTCTCATCTAAAACAAATGAGATGGGATTTTTTGGAAATTTCTAATTCTATCTTTGAATTTATTTCCACTCTTTCTCTTTTAAAAAAAAGGAATCAGATTTCTTAGTTTGGATTCAAAATTGAGAAACCTTGATCCTCTCCTATCGTCCATGTGCTTGCAGAAATGTTGAGCCTGTTCGAATTGGGATTTGGGCCATCGTTTATCTTCGATGAGTTCATTAGAGATCTAAAAAAAAATCAGATTTCTCAGTTTGGATTCAAAATTGAGAAACTTTGATCCTCTCCTATCGTTCATGTGCTTAAAAAAATGTTGAGCCTATTCGAATTGGGATTTGGGCCATCGTTTCTCTTCGATGTGTTCATTAGAGATCTTAAAAAAAATCAGATTTCTCATTTTGGATTCAAAATTGAGAAACTTTGATCCTTTCCCTTTTGGGCACCGATGCTCGCAGAAATGTTGAGCCTGTGTTCAGATCGGGGATTGGGCCATTGTTTCTCTTCGATGAGTCTATTAGGGATCTAAAAAAAAAGGACATATACCACTAAGGTTAAACCAATTGCATTCTTTGATCACGATTGATTCAAGAAAAGCCTTGTCCAGAGTGTGGAGACAGCTTGACTGTTCTAGGCAAATGTGTACTCTATCGTCTTCAAATCTTAAAAAAAGAATCTAGAAAAAAAATAAAAATAAAAAAAAATCATTTTAAAAAAAAATATTTTAAATGGTGGGCCGTTTTCGAGCCTTAAGTGTTGGAAACCCTATGTTTCAATCGTAATTCTCTAACTGGGAGTCCTATTTGCGAACCGTCAGTTCCTACAAGTTACTCTACCCTCGAACGAAGTGCTCGTGCCGGTTTCCGATTTTTAGCGCGGCTGCTTCTCGTTCCGGACCCCCGGCGGGCCGTTTTCGAGCCTTAGTGTTGGAAAACCCCATGTTTCGTTCGTAACTCTCTAACCGGGAGTCCACTTTGTGAACCATCAATTCCTATAAGTTACTCTATCTTGGAGGGAAGTGCTCGGGCGGTTTCCGATTCTTTCTGCAGCCGTTTACCATTCCGGACTCCCAGCGGGCCATTTTCGAGCCTTAAGTGTTGGAAAATCCTATGTTCGCTCGTAATTCTCTAACCGGGGGTCCAATTTGCGAACCGTCAGTTCCTATAAGTTACTCTACCCTCGAGGGAAGTGCTCGGCCGATTTCCAATTCTACTCGCAGCCGTTTACCAGTTTCGGAACCCCGACGGGCCGTTTTTTATCCTTAAGTGTTGCAAAATCCTATGTTCGCTCGTAATTCTCTAACTAGGAGTCCTAATTGCGAACCATCAGTTTATATAAGTTACTCTACCCTCAAGGGATGTGCCCGTGCCGGTTTTGATTTTTACCGCGGCCGTTTCCCATTCCAGACCCCCGGCAGACCGTTTTCGAGCCTAAATGTTGGAAAGCCCCATGTTTCACTCGTAATTCTCTAACCGGGAGTCCGATTTGCGAACCATCTGTTCCTATAAGTTACTCTACCCTCAAGGGAAGTGCTCGGCTGGTTTCCAATTCTTCCCGTAGCCGTTTACCCCTCCATGCCCCCAGCGGGCCTTTTTCGAGCCTAAGGGTTGGAAAATCCTATGTTTGGGTCGTAATTCTCTAACCGGGAGTCCTATTTGCAAACCGCCAATTCCTACAAGTTATTCTACCCTCAAGGGAAGTGCTCGTGCTGGTTTTTGATATTTCCTTGAGCCGTTTCCCGTTCCGGACCCCCGGCAGGCCGTTTTCGAGCCTAAATGTTGCAAAATCAGATTTTTGCTCTTAATTCTCTAACCGGGAGATCTATTTGCGAACTGTCAGTTCCTACAAGTTACTCTACCCTCGACCGACGTGCTCGTGCCGGTTTTCGATTTTTCCCACGGCCGTTTCCCGTCCCAAGCCACCAGCGGGCCGTTTCTGAGCCTAAGTGTTGGAAAACCATATGTTTCAATTGTAATTCTCTAATCGGGAGTCCTATTTGCGAACCGTTAGTTCCTACAAGTTACTCTCCCCTTGAGCGAAGTGCTCGTACTGGTTTCCATATTTTCCGGCAGCCGTTTACCAATCCCGCCCCCCCCCCCCGCGGGCCGTTTTCGAGCCTTAAGTGTTGAAAAATCCTATGTTCGCTCGTAATTCTCTAACCGGGAGTCCTATTTGTGAACCCTCAGTTCCTACAAGTTACTCTACCCTCGAACGAAGTGTTCGCGCCGGTTTATGATTCTTTCTGCATCCATTTACCGTTCCGGACCCCCGGCGGGCCGTTTTCGAGACTTAGGTGTTGGAAAACCCTATGTTCGCTCGTAATTCTCTAACCGGGAGTCCTATTTACGAACCGTTAGTTTGTACAAATTACTCTACCCTCAAGGGAATTACTCTTGCTGGTTTTCGATTTTTACCGCAGCCATTTCCCGTTCCGGACCCCTAGCAGGCCCTTTTCGAGCCTTAGTGTTGGGAAACCCCATGTTTCGCTCGTAATTCTCTACCCGGGAGTCCTATTTGCGAACCATCAGTTCCTATAAGTTACTCTATCCTCGAGGGAAGTGCTCGGCTAGTTTCGGATTCTTCCCTCAGCCGGTTACAATTCTGGACCCCTGGCAGGCCAATTTTGAGCCTTCAGCCGGTTACAATTCTGGACCCCTGGCAGGCCAATTTCGAGCCTTAAGTGTTGCAAAATCCTATGTTTGCTCGTAATTCTCTAACCGGGAGTCCTATTTGTGAACCATTATTTTATATAAGTTACTCTACCCTCGAGGGAAGTGCCCGTGCCGGTTTTCGATTTTTACCGCGGCTGTTTCCCATTCCGGACCCCCGGCAGGCCATTTTCGAGCCTAAGTGTTGGAAAACCCCATGTTTCGCTCGTAATTCTCTAACCGGGAGTCCTATTTACGAACCATCTATTCTTATAAGTTACTCTGCCCTCGAGGGAAGTGCTCGGCCGGTTTCCGATTCTTCCCGCAGCCGTTTACCCTTCCGTGCCCTCGACAGGGCCGTTTTCGAGCCTAAGTGTTGGAAAGTCCTATGTTTCGGTCGTAACTCTCTAACCGGGAGTCCTATTTGCAAACCACCAGTTCCTACAAGTTACTCTACCCTCAAGGGAAGTGCTCGTGCTGGTTTTCAATTTTTCCTTTAGCCGTTTCCCCTTCCGGACACCCGGCAGGCCGTTTTCGAGCCTAAATGTTGCAAAATCAGATTTTCTCTCTTAATTCTCTAACAAGGAGTCCTATTTGTGAACCATCTGTTCCTATAAGTTACTTTACCCTCGAGGGAAGTGCTTGGCCAGTTTCCGATTCTTCCCGCAACCATTTATCGTTCCGGAACCCCGACAGGCCGTTTTCGAGCCTTAGTGTTATGTTTCGGTCGTAATTCTCCAACCGGGAGTCCTATTTGCGAACCGCCAGTTCCTACAAGTTACTCTACCCTCAAGGGAAGTGCTCGTGCCGGTTTTCGATTTTTCCTAGAGCCGTTTCCTGTTCCGGACACCCAGCAGGCCATTTTCGAGCCTAAATGTGTTAAAATCAGATTTTCGCTCTTATTTCTCTAACCGGTAGTCTTATTTGTGAACCGTCGGTTCCTCCAAGTTACTCTACCCTCGAGCGACGTGCTCGGGCCGGTTTCCCGTTCTAAGCCACCGGCGGGTTGTTTCTGAGCCTAATTGTTGGAAAACCCTATGTTTTAGTCGCAATTCTCTAACTGGGAGTCTTATTTGCGAACCGTCAGTTCCTACAAGTTACTCTACCCTTGAGCGAAGTGCTCGTGCCGGTTTCCGTATTTTCCGGCGGCCGTTTACCATTCCCAACCACCGGCGGGCCTTTTACGAGCCTTAAGTATTGAAAAATCCTATGTTCGCTCGTAATTCGCTAACCTGGAGTCCTATTTGCGAACCGTCAGTTCCTACGAGTTACTCTACCCTCGAGCGAAGTGCCCATGCCAATTTCTGATTCTTCCCATGACGTTTACCGTTTCGGGCCCCCGACGGGCCATTTTTGAGTTTAAGTGTCGGAAAACCCCATGTTTCGCTCGTAATTCTCCAAACGGGAGTTCTATTTGCGAACCGTCACTTCCTACAAGTTACTCTACCCTCGAGCGAAGTGTTCATGCCGGTTTTCGAATTTTCCTCGAGCCATTTCCTATTTCGGACCCCTGGCAGGCCGTTTTCGAGTCTAAATGTACGAAAATCCAATGTTTCATTTTTTATTCTCTAACAGGGAGTCCTATTTGCGAACTGTTAGTTCCTACAAGTTACTCTACCCTCGAGCGAAGTGCTCGTGCCGGTTTTCGATTTTTATCGAAGCCGTTTCCCGTTCCAAGCCACCGGCAGGCCGTTTTCGAGCCTAATTTGTGGAAAACCCCAAGTTTCAGTCGTAATTCTCTAGCCGTGAGTCCTATTTGCGAACCGTCAATTCTAACAAGTTACTCTACCCTGAAGGAAGTGCTCGTACATGTTTTCGATTTTTCCTTGGGTTGTTTTCCGTTTCGGACCCCCGGCAGGCCGTTTTCGAGCTTAAGTGTTGGAAATCCCCTTGTTTCGCTCGTAATTCTCTAAATGGGAGTCCTATTTTCAAACCGTCAGTTCTTACAAGTTACTCTACCCTCGAGCGTAGTGCTCGTGCCGATTTCTGATTCCTCCCGCAGCCGTTTCCCGTTCCGGGCCCCCGGCGGGTCGTTTTCGAGCCTAAGTGTTGGAAAATCCTTTATTTCGGTCATAATTCTCTAACTGGGACTCTTATTTGCGAACCGTCAGTTCCTACAAATCACTCTATCCACAAGGGAAGTGCTCGTGCCGGTTTTCGATTTTTCCTTGAGACGTTTCCCGTTCCAGACCCCCTGGCAGGCTATTTCGAGCATATTTATTGGAAAAGTCCCAAGTTTCGCTCTAAATTCTCTACCTAGGAGTCCTATTTGCGAACCGTCAGTTCCTACAAGTTAGTCTACCCTCGAGCGAAGTGCTTGTGCCAGTTTCCAATTTTTACCGCTCCCGTTTCCCATTCCAAGATACCGGCGGGCCGATTTTGAGCCTTAAGTGTTGGAAAGCCCCATGTTTCAGTCGTAATTCTCTAACCGGGAGTCCTATTTGCGAACCGTCAGTTCCTAGAAGTTACTCTACCCTCAAGGGAAGTGCTCGTACCGGTTCTCGAATATTCATCGAGCCGTTTCCCATTCTGGACCCCCGGCAGGCCGTTTTTGATCCTAAATGTTGGAAAATCCCATGTTTCGCGTTTTATTCTCTAACCGGGAGTCCTATTTGAGAACCGTCAGTTCGTACAAGTTACTCTACCCTCGAGCGAAGTTCTCGTGCCGATTTTTTATTTTTAGAGCGGTCGTTTCCCGTTCCAGGCCACCGGCGGGCCGTTTTCGAGCCTAATTGTTGGAAAACCCAAGTTTCAGTCGTAATTCTCTAGCCGTGAGTCCTATTTGTGAACTGTCAGTTCCTATAAGTTACTCTACCCACGAGCGAAGTGCTCGTGCTGATTTTCGATGCTTCCCACAGCCGTTTACTGTTCCGGGCCTCCGGCCGGCCGTTTTCGAACCTAAGTGTTGGTAAATCCTTTGTTTCGGTCGTAATTCTCTAACCGGGACTTATATTCGTGAACCATCAGTTCCTACAAGTTACTCTATCCTCAAGGGAAGTGCGCATGCCGGTTTTCAATTTTTCCTTGAGTCGTTTCCCGTTCCAGACCCCCGGCAGGCCGTTTTAGAGCATATATGTTGGAAAATCCCATGTTTCGCTCCAAATTCTCTAATTGGGAGTCCTATTTGCGAACTGTCAGTTCCTACAAGTTACTCTACCCTCGAGCGAAGTACTAATGCCGGTTTCCAATTTTTAGCATTGCCGTTTCACGTTCCAGGCCAACGGCTGCCCGATTTCGAGCCTTAAGTGTTGGAAAACCCCATGTTTCAGTCGTAATTCTCTAACCAGGTGTCCTATTTACGAACCGTCAGTTCCTATAAGTTACTCTACCTTCAAGGGAAGTTCTCGTGCCGGTTTTCAATTTTCCTTTGAGCCGTTTCCCATTTCGGAGCCCCGGCAGGCCGTTTTTTAGCCTAAATGTTGGAAAATCAGATTTTCGTTCTTAATTCTCTAACCGGAAGTCCTATTTTCGAACTGTCAGTTCCTACAAGTTGCTCTACCCTCGAGTGAAGTGCTCGTGCCGATTTTCGATTTTTACTGGGCCGTTTCCCGTTCCGGGCCACGGGCGGACCGTTGTTTAGCCTAAATTTTGGAAAACCCCATGTTTCAGTCGTAATTCTCTAATCGGGAGTCCTAGTTGCGAACCGTCAATTCCTACAAGTTACTCTACCCTCGAGTGAATTGTTCGTGCCGGATTCTGAATTTTCCAACAGCCGTTTCCTGTACCCGACCCCCGGAGGGGCTTTTTCGAGCCTTAGGTGTTGGAAAATCCTATATTCGCTCGTAATTCTCTAACCGGGAGTCCTACTTGCAAACTGTCAGTTCCATCAAGTTACTCTACCCTCGACGGAAGTGTTCGTGCCAGTTTTTGATTTTTCGTTGGGCCGTTTCCCGTTCCGGACCCCCGGCAGGCCGTTCGAGCTTAATTGTTGGAAAACCACATGTTTCGCTCTTAATTCTCTAAACGGGAGTCCTATTTGCGAACCATCCATTCCTACAAGTTACTCTACCCTCGAGCGAAGTGCTGTGCCCGTTTCCGATTCTCTCGTAGCCGTTTACTGTTTCGTGCCCCTGGCGGGCCGTTTTCGAGCCTAAGTATTGCAAAATCATGTCTTTCGGTCGTAATTCTCTAACCGTGAGTCTTATTTGCGAATCGTCAGTTCCAATAAGTTACTCTAACCTTAAGGGAAGTGCTCGTGCTGGTTTTTGATTTTTCCTTGAGCCGTTTCCCGTTCCGGACCCCCGGCAGGCTGTTTTCGAGCCTAAATGTTTGAAAATCCAATGTTTCACTCTTTATTCTCTAACCGGGAGTCCTATTTGCGAACCATCAGTTCCAGTAGTTACTCTACCTCGAGCGAAGTGCTCGTGCCGGATTTTGATTTTTACCGCGGCCATTTCCCGTTCCAGGCCACCGGTGGGCCGTTTTCGAGCCTAAGTGTTGGAAAACCCCATGTTTCAGTCATAATTCTCTAACCGGGAGTCCTATTTGCGAACCGTCTGTTCCTACAAGCTACTCTACCCTCGAAGGAAGTGCTCGTGTAAGTAGTTTGATTTTTCCTTGAGCCGTTTCCCGTTCCCGACTCCCGGCAGTCCGTTTTTTAGCCCAAATATTGGAAAATCCCAAGTTTCGCTCTAAATTCTCTAACCGGGATTCCTATTTGCGAACCATCAGTTCCCACAAGTTACTTTACCCTCAAGTGAAGCGCTCTTGCCGGTTTTCAATTTTTACAGTTGTCGTTTTCCGTTCCAGGCCACCGCGGTCCGTTTTCGAGCCTTAAGTCTTGGAAACCCCATGTTTCAGTCGTAATTCTCTAACTAGGAGTCCTATTTGTGAACTGTCAGTTCCTACAAGTTACTCTACCCTCGAACGAAGTGCTCGTGCCGGTTTCTGATTCTTTCCGCATCCATTTACCGTTCCGGACCCCCGGCGGGCCGTTTTTGAGACTTAGGTGTTGGAAAATCTTATGTTCGCTCGTAATTCTCTAACTAGGAGTCCTATTTGCGAACCGTCAGTTCGTACAAGTTACTCTACCCTCAAGGGAAGTACTCTTGCTGGTTTTCGATTTTTACCGCAGCCACTTCCCGTTCCGGACCCCTAGAAGGCCGTTTTCGAGCCTTAGTGTTGGAAAACCCCATGTTTCGCTCGTAATTCTCTAACCGGGAGTCCTATTTGCGAACCATCAGTTCCTATAAGTTACTTTATCCTCGAGGGATGTGCTCGGCCTATTTCTGATTCTTCCGTCAGCCGGTTACCTTTCTAGACCCCCGGCGGGCCATTTTCGAGCCATAAGTGTTGGAAAATCCTATGTTCTCTCGTAATTCTCTAACCAAGGGTCCTATTTGCGAACTGTCAGTTCCTAAAAGTTAATCTACGCTCGAGGGAAGTTCTCGGCCGATTTTTGATTCTACCCGCAGCCGTTTACTGTTCTGGAGCCCCGGCGGGCCCTTTTTTAGCCTTAAGTGTTGTAAAATCCTATGTTCGCTCGTAATTCTCTAACCGGGAGTCCTATTTGCGATCCATTAGTTTATATAAGTTACTCTACCCTCGAGGGAAGTGCCCATGCCGGTTTTCGATTTTTACCGCGGCTGTTTCCCATTCCGGACCTCCGGCAGGTCGTTTTCGAGCGTAAGTGTTGGAAAACCCCATGTTTCACTCGTAATTCTCTAACCAGGAGTCCTATTTGCGAACCATCTATTCCTATAAGTTACTCTACACTCGAGGGAAGTGCTTTGCCTGTTTCCGATTCTTCCCGCAGCCGTTTACCCTTCCGTGCCCCCGGCGGGCCATTTTCGTGCCTAAGTGTTGGAAAATCCTATGTTTCGGACTTAATTCTCTAACCGGGAGTTCTATTTGCGAACCGCCAGTTCCTACAAGTTACTCTACCCTCAAGGGAAGTGCTCGTGCCGGTTTTCGATTTTTCCTTGAGCCGTTTCCCGTTCCGGACACCCGGCAGGCCGTTTTCGAGCCTAAATGTTGCAAAATCGGATTTTCCCTCTTAATTCTCTAACAAGGAGTCCTATTTGCAAAGCATCTATTCTTATAAGTTACTCTACCCTCGAGGGAAGTGCTCGGCCGGTTACCGATTCTTCCCGTAGCCGTTTACCCTTCCGTGCCCCCGGCGGGCCGTTTTCGAGCCTAAGTGTTGGAAAATCCTATGTTTCGGTTGTAATTCTCTAACCGGGACTCCTATTTGCGAACCGCCAGCTCCTACAAGTTTCTCTACCCTCAAAGGAAGTACTCGTGCCGGTTTTCGATTTTTCCTTGAGCCGTTTCCCATTCCGGACACCCGGCAGGCCGTTTTCGAGCCTAAATGTTGCAAAATCAGATTTTCGCACTTAAGTCTCTAACTGGGAGTCCTATTTACGAACCATCTGTTCCTATAACTTACTCTCCCCTCGAGGGAAGTGCTTGGCCGGTTTCCGATTCTTCCCGCAGCCGTTTACCGTTCCGGACCCACGACAGGCCGTTTTGGAGCCTTAGTGATGGAAAACCCTATGTTTCGGTCGTAATTCTCTAACCGGGAGTCCTATTTGCGAACCGCTAATTCCTACATGTTACTCTACCCTCAAGGGAAGTGCTCATGCCGGTTTTTGATTTTTTCTAGAGCCGTTTCATGTTCCGGACACCCGGTAGGCCGTTTTCGAGCTTAAATGTTGTAAAATCAATTTTTCTCTCTTAATTCTCTAATCGGGAGTCCTATTTGCAAACCGTCAGTTCCTACAAGTTGCTCTACCCTCGAGCGACGTGCTCGTGCCGGTTTCCAGTTCCAAGCCACCGGCGGGCTGTTTCAGAGCCTAATTGTTGGAAAACCCTATGTTTCAGTCGTGATTCTCTAACTGGGAGTCTTATTTGTGAACCGTAAGTTCCTACAAGTTACTCTACCCTTGAGCGAAGTGCTCGTGCCGGTTTCCATATTTTTCGGCGGCCATTTACCATTCCCGACCACCAGCGGGCCGTTTTCGAGACTTTAGTATTGAAAAATCCTATGTTCGCTCGTATTTCTCTAACCGGGAGTCCTATTTGCGAACCGCCAATTTCTACAAGTTACTCTACCCTTGAGCGAAGTGCTCGTGCCAATTTCTGATTCTTTCCACAGCCGTTTACCCTTTCGGGCCCCCGGCGGGCCATTTTCGAGTTTAAGTGTTGGAAAACCCCATGTTTGGCTCGTAATTCTCTAAACGGGAGTTCTATTTGGTAACCGTCAGTTCCAACAAGTTACTCTACCCTCGAACGAAGTACTCGTGCCGGTTTTCGATTTTTCCTCGAGCCGTTTCCCATTCCGGACCCCCGGCAGGCCGTTTTCGAGCCTAAATGTTGGAAAATCCAATGTTTCGCTTTTTATTATCTAACCGGGAGTCCTATTTGCGAACCGTTAGTTCGTACGAGTTACTCTACCCTCGAGGGAAGTGCTCGTGCATGTTTCTGATTTTTGCTTGGGTCGTTACCCATTCCGGACCCCCAGCAGGCCGTTTTCGAGCCTAAGTGTTGGAAAACCCAATGTTTCGCTCATAATTCTCTAACCGGGAGTCCTATTGGCGAACCATCTGTTCCTATAAGTTACTCTGCCCTCGAGGAAAGTGCTCGGCCGATTTTCGATTCTTCCCATAGCTGTTTACCCATCTGTGCCCCCGGCGGGCCGTTTTCGAGCCTAAGTGTTAGAAAATTATTTGTTTTGGTCGTAATTCTCTAACCGGGAGTCCTATTTGCGAACTGTCAGTTTCTACAAGTTACTCTACCCTCGAGCGAAGTGCTCATGCTAGTTTCCGATTCTCCCGCAACCGTTTACCATTCCGTGCCCCCGGCGGGCCGTTTTCGAGCCTAAGTGTTGGAAAATCCTATGTTTCGGTCGTAATTCTTTAACCGAGAGTCTTATTTGCTAACCGTTAGTTCCTACAAGTTAGTCTACCCTCAAGGGAAGTGCTCGTGCATGTTTTTCGATTTTTACTTGATCCGTTTCCTGTTCCTGACCCTCGGCAGTCCGTTTTGGAGTCTAAATGTAAAATCCCGTGTTTCGCTCTAAATTCTCTAACCGGGATTCCTATTTGCGAACCGCCAGTTCCTACAAGTTACTCTACCCTCAAACGAAGTGGTTCTACTTGTTTTCAATTTTTACTGCGGCCGTTTCCCGTTCCAGGCCACCGACGTGCTGTTTTCTAGCCGTAAGTGTTGGAAACCCAATGTTTCAGTCGTAATTCTCTAATCGGGAGTCCTAATTGCGAACCGTCAGTTCCTACAAGTTACTCTACCCTCGAACGAAGTGCTCGTGCCTGTTTCTGATTATTAGCGCTACCGGTTCCCGTTTCGGACCCCCGGCGGGCCGTTTTCGAGCCTTAGTGTTGGAAAACCCCATGTTTCGCTCGTAACTCTCTAACCGGGAGTCCTATTTGCGATCCATCAATTCCTAGAAGTTACTCTATGCTCGAGGGAAGTACTCGGCCGGTTTCCGATTCTTCCTGCAGCAGTTTACCATTACGAACCCCCGGCGGGCCATTTTCGAGCCTTAAGTGTTGGAAAATCCTATGTTCGCTCGTAATTCTCTAACCGGAGGTCTTACTTACGAACCGTCAGTTCCTATAAGTTACTCTACCCTTGAGGGAACTGCTCAGCCGGTTTTCGATTCTACCCGCAGCCGGTTACCATTTCGGACCCCTGGCGGATAGTTTTTTAGCCTTAAGTGTTGCAAAATCCTATGTTCGCTCGTAATTCTCTAACCGGGAGTCCTATTTGCGAACCATTAGTTTATATAAGTTACTCTAACCTCGAGGGAAGTGCCCGTGCTGGTTTTCAATTTTTACCATGGCCGTTTCTCGTTCGGTACACCCGGCAGGCCGTTTTTGAGCCTAAGTGTTGGAAAACCCCATGTTTCGCTCGTAATTCTCTAATCGGGAGTCCTATTTGTGAACTATCTATTCCTATAAGTTACTCTACCCTCGAGGGAAGTGCTTGGCCTTTTTCCGATTGCAGCCGTTTACCCCTTCGTCCCCCCGGCGGGCCGTTTTCGAGCCTTAGGTGTTGGAAACCCCATGTTTCATACGTAATTCTCTAATCGGGAGTCCTATTTGTGAGCCGTCAGTTCCTACAAGTTACTCTACACTCGAGCAAAGTGCTCGTGTCGGTTTCTGATTCTTTCTCCAGCGGTTTACCGTTCTGGACCCCCGGCGGTCCATTTTTTAGCCTTAGGTGTTGGAAAATCCTATGTTCGCTCGTAATTCTCTATCCGGGAGTCCTATTTGTGAACCGTCAGTTCCTACAAGTTGCTCTACCCTCAATGGAAGTGCTCTTTCCGGTTTCTGACTTTTGATGCAGCTGCTTCCCGTTCCGGACCCCCGACAGGCCGTTTTCAAGCCTTAGTGTTGGAAAACCCCATGTTTCACTCGTAATTCTCTAACCGGGCGTCCTATTTTCGAACCATCAGTTCCCTATAAGTTACTCTATCCTCGAGGGAAGTGCTTGGCCGATTTTCGATTCTTCGCGCAACCGTTTACCATTCCAGACCCCCGGTGGGCATTTTCGAGCCTTAAGTGTTGGAAAATCCTATGTTCGCTCGTAATTCTCTAACCGGGGGTCCAATTTGTGAACCGTCCGTTCCTATAAGTTACTATACACTTGAGGGAAGTGCTCGGCCGGTTTCCATTTCTACCAGCTGCCGTTTACCATTCTGGACCCCCGGCGGGCATTTTTCGAGCCTAAGTGTTGGAAAACCCTTTGTTTCGCTCGTAATTCTCTAACCGGGAGTCCTATTTGAGAACCTTCTGTTCCTATAAGTTACTCTACCATCGAGGGAGGTGCTCGGCCGGTTTCCGATTCTTCCTACAGCCGTTTACCCTTCCGTGCCCCCGGCGAGCCGTTTTCAATCTAAGTGTTCGAAAATCCTATGTTTCGGTCGTAATTCTCTAACCGGGAGTCGTATTTGCGAACCGCCAGTTCCTACAAGTTACACTACCCTCAAGAGAAGTGCTCGTGCCGGTTTTCGATTTTTCCTTGAGCTGTTTCCAGGCCTGGACCCCCGGCAGGCCATTTTCGAGCCTAAATGTTGCAAAATAAGATTTTCGCTCTTAATTCTCTAACCGGGAGTCCTATTTGCGAACCGTCAGTTCTTAGAAGTTTTTCTACCCTCGAGCGAAGTGCTCGAGCCGGTTTCTGAATTTTCCAATTTTTGATTTTTCGTTGGGCCGTTTCCCGTTCCAGACCGCCGGCAGGCCGTTCGAGCTTAATTGTTGGAAAACGCCATGTTTCGCTTGTAATTCTCTAAACGGGAGTCTTATATGCAAACCATCAGTTCCTACAAGTTACTCTACCCTCGAGCGAAGTGCTCGTGCCAGTTTCTGATTCTCTAATAGCCGTTTACCCATCCGTGCCCTCGGCCGGCCGTTTTCGAGCCTAACTGTTGGAAAATCCTATGTTTCGGTCGTAATTCTCTAACCGAGAGTCCTATTTGCGAACCGCCAGTTCCTACAAGTTACTCTACCCTCAAGGGAAGTGCTCGTGCCTTTTTTCAATTTTTCCTTGAGCCGTTTCCCGTTCCGGACCCCCGGCAGGCCGTTTTTGAGCCTAAATGTTTGAAAATCCCATGTTTCACTCTTTATTCTCTAACCGGGAGTCCTATTTACGAACCATCAGTTCCAGTAGTTACTCTACCTCAAGCGAAGTGCTCGTGCCGGTTTTTTATTTTTACCGCGGCCATTTCCCATTCCAGGCAACCTGTGGGCCGTTTTAGAGCCAAAGTGTTGGAAAACCCCATGTTTCGGTCTTAATTCTCGAACCGGGAGTCCAATTTACGAACCATCAAATCCTACAAGTTACTCTACCATCGATGGAAGTGCTAGTGCCAGTTTCCGATTTTTCATTTGGCCGTTTCCCGTTCCGGACCCCCAGCAGGCCGTTTTCGAGCTTAAGGGTTGGAAAACCCCATGTTTCGCTTGTAGTTCTCAAAACGGGAGTCCTATTTCCGAACCGTCAGTTCCTACAAGTTACTCTACCCTCGAACAAAGTGTTCGTGCTGATTTTCGATTCTTCCCGCAACCGTTTATCATTCTGGAGCCTAAGTGTTGGAAAATCCTATATTTCGGTTGTAATTCTCTAACCGAGAGTCCTATTTCCTAACCATCAGTTGCTACAAGTTACTCTACCCTCAAGGGAAGTGCTCGTGCATGTTTTTTAATTTTTCCTTGAGCCGTTTCCCGTTTAAGACCCCCGGCAGGCCGTTTTCGAGCCTAAATGTTGGAAAGTCCCATGTTTCGCTCTAAATTCTCTAACCGGGATTCCTATTTGCAAACCGTCAGTTCCTACAAGTTACTCTACCCTCGAACGAAGTGCTCCTGTTGGTTTTCAATTTTTACTTCGTCTGTTTCCCATTCCAGGCCATCGACGCGCTGTTTTCGAGCCTTAAGTGTTGGAAACACTATGTTTCAGTCATAATTCTCTAACAGGGAGTCCTATTTGCGAACTGTCAGTTCCAACAAGTTACCCTACCCTCGAACGAAGTGCTCGAGCCGGTTTCTGATTCTTTCCGCATCCGTTTACCGTTCCAGACCCCCGGCGGGCCGTTTTCGAGCCTTAGGTGTTGGAAAATCCTATGTTCGCTCGTAATTCTCTAACCGGGGGTCCTATTTGCGAACCGTCGGTTCCTACAAGTTACTCTACCCTCAAGGGAAGTGCTCTTGCCGATTTCTGATTTTTACAGCGCACGCTTCCCTTTCCGGACCCCCGGCAAGCCGTTTTTGTGCCTTAGTGTTGGAAAACCCAATGTTTCGCTCGTAATTCTCTAACCGGGAGTCCTATTTGCGAACCATCAGGGAAGTGCTCGGCCGGTTTTCGATTCTTCCCGCAGCCGTTTACTATTCCGGACCCCCGGGGGCCATTTTCGAGCCTTAAGTGTTGGAAAATCCTATGTTCGCTCGTAATACTCTAACCGGGGGTCCAATTTACGAACCGTCAGTTCCTATAAGTTACTTTACCCTCGAGGGAAGTGCTCGGCCAGTTTTCGATTCTACCCGCATCCGTTTACCATTCCGGACCCCCGGCGGGCCGTTTTCGATCCTAAGCATTGGAAAACCCCATGTTTCGCTCGTAATTCTCTAACAGGGGGTCCTATTTGCGAACCATCTGTTCCTATAAGTTACTCTAACCTTGAGGGAAGTGCTCGGCCGGTTTTCGATTCTTCCCGCAGCCGTTTAGCCTTCAGTGCCCCTGGCCGGCCGTTTTCGTGCCTCACTGTTGGAAAGTCCTATGTTTCGGTCGTAATTCTCTAACCGGGAGTCCTATTTGCGAACCATCTGTTCCGATAAGTTACTCTACCCTCAAGGGATGTGCTAGTGCCGGTTTTCAATTTTTCCTTGAGCCGTTTCCCGTTCCGGACCCCCGGCAGGCCGTTTTCGAGCCTAAATGTTTAAAAATCCCATGTTTCACTCTTTATTCTCTAACCTGGAGTCCTATTTGCGAAGCATCAGTTCCAGTAGTTACTCTACCTCAAGCTAAGTGCTCGTGCCGGTTTTTATTTTTACCGCGGCCAATTCCCATTCCAGGCAACCGGTGGGCCGTTTTAGAGCCAAAGTGTTGGAAAACCCCATGTTTCGGTCATAATTCTGTAACCGGGAGTCCAATTTACGAACCGTCAGTTCCTACAAGTTACTCTACCCTCGAAGGAAGTGCTAGTGCCTGTTTTCGATTTTTCCTTTGGCCGTTTCCCGTTCCGGACCCGCAGCAGGGCCTTTTCGAGCTTAAGTCTTGGAAAACCCCATGTTTCGCTTGTAATTCTCTAAACGGGAGTCCTATTTCCGAACCGTCAGTTCCTACAAGTTACTCTACCTTCGAACAAAGTGTTCGTGCTGATTTTCGATTCTTCCCGCAGCCGTTTACCGTTCTGGAGCCTGAGTGTTGGAAAATCCTATGTTTCGGTCGTAATTCTCTAACCGAGAGTCCTATTTGCTAACCATCTGTTGCTACAAGTTACTCTACCCTCAAGGGAAGTGCTCTTGCATGTTTCTCCATTTTTTCTTGAGCCGTTTCCCGTTCCAGACCCCCGGCAGGCCGTTTTTTAACCTAAATGTTGAAAAGTCCCATGTTTCGCTCTAAATTCTTTAACCGGGATTCCTTTTTGCAAACCATCAGTTCCTACAAGTTACTCTACCCTCCAACGAAGTGCTCCTATCGGTTTTCGATTTTTACTTCGTCTATTTCCCATTCCAGGCCATCGAGGCGCTGTTTTCGAGCCTTAAGTGTTGGAAACACTATGTTTCAGTCGTAATTCTCTAACAAGGAGTCCTATTTGCGAACAGTCAGTTCCAACAAGTTACCCTACCCTCGAACGAAGTGTTCGTGCGGGTTTCTGATTCTTTCCGCAGCCGTTTACCGTTCCAGACCCCCGGCGGGCCGTTTTCAAGCCTTAGGTGTTGGAAAATCCTATGTTCGCTCGTAATTCTCTAACCGGGGGTCCTATTTGCGAACCGTCAGTTCTTACAAGTTACTCTACCCTCAAGGGAAGTGCTCTTGCCGATTTCTGATTTTTACCGCGCCCGCTTCCATTTTCGGACCCCCGGCAGACCGTTTTTGTGCCTTAGTGTTGGAAAACCCCATGTTTCGTTCGTAATTCTCTAACCGGGAGTTCTATTTGCGAACCATCAGTTGCTATAAGTTACTCTATCCTCGAGAGAAGTGCTCGGCCGGTTATCGATTCTTCCCGCAGCCGTTTACTATTTCGGACCCCCGGCGGGCCATTTTCGAGCCTTAAGTGTTGGAAAATCCTATGTTCGTTCGTAATTCTCTAACCGGGGGTCCAATTTACGAATCGTCAGTTCCAATAAGTTACTTTACCCTCGCGGGAAGTGCTCGGCCAGTTTTCGATTCTACCCGCATCCGTTTACCATTCCGGACCCCCAGAGGGCCGTTTTCGATCCTAAGCATTGGAAAACCCCATGTTTCGCTCGTAATTCTCTAATCGGGAGTCCTATTTGCGAACCAACTGTTCCTATAAGTTACTCTACCCTCGAGGGAAGTGCTCGGCCGGTTTTCGATTCTTACCGTAGCCGTTTACCCTTCCGTGCCCTTGGCCGGCCGTTTTCCTACCTAACTGTAGGAAAGTCCTACGTTTCGGTCGTAATTCTCTAACCGGGAGTCCTATTTGCGAACCTTCTGTTCCTATAAGTTACTCTACCCACAAGGGAACTGTTCGTCCCGGTTTTCAATTTTTCCTTGAGCCGTTACCCGTTCCGAACCCCCGGCAGGCCGTTTTCGAGCCTAAATGTTGCAAAATCAGATTTTCACTCTTAATTCTCTAACCGGGAGTCCTATTTGCGAACCGTTAGTTCCTACAGGTTACTCTATCCAAGAGCGGAGTGCTCGTGCCGATTTCTGAATTTTTCAACGGCCGTTTTCGGTACCCGACCCCCGGAGGGCCATTTTGGAGCCTTAGGTGTTGGAAAACCTAAGTTCCCTCGTAATTCTCTAACTGGGAGTCCTACTTGCGAACCGTCAGTTCCATCAAGTTACTCTACCCTCGACGGAAGTGCAAGTGCTAATTTTTGATTTTTCGTCGGGCCGCTTCCCGTTCCGGATCATCGGCAGGGCGTTCGCGCTTAATTGTTGGAAAACCCCATGTTTCGCTGGTAATTTTCTAAACGGGAGTCCTATCTGCAAACCATTAGTTGCTACAAGTTACTCTACCCTCGAGCGAAGTGCTCGTACCAGTTTCTGATTCTCCCATAGCCGTTTACCATTCCGTGCCCCCAGCGGGCCGTTTTCTAGCCTAAGTGTTGGAAAATCCTATCTTTCGGTCGTAATTCTCTAACCGGGAGTCTTATTTGCGAATCGTCAGTTCCTACAAGTTACTCTAACCTCAAGGGAAGTGCTCGTGCTGGTATTTGATTTTTCCTTGAGCCGTTTCCTTTTCTGAACCCCCGGCAGGCCGTTTTCGAGCCTAAATGTTTGAAAATCCCATGTTTCACTCTATATTCTCTAACCGGGAGTCCTATTTGCGAACCATCAGTTCTAGTAGTTACTCTAACTCAAGCGAAGTGCTCGTGCCGATTTTTTATTTTTACCGCGGCCATTTCCCATTGCAGGAAACCGGTAGGCCGTTTTAGAGCCAAAGTGTTGGAAAACTCCATGTTTCAGTCATAATTCTCTAACCGGGAGTCCAATTTACGAACCGTCAGTTCCTACAAGTTACTCTACCCACGAAGGAAGTGCTAGTGCCAGTTTCCGATTTTTCGTTTGGTCGTTTCCCGTTCCGGACCCCCAGCAGGCCGTTTTCGTGCTTAAGTATTGGAAAACCCCATGTTTCACTTGTAATTCTCTAAACGGGAGTCCTATTTCCGAACCGTCAGTTCCTACAAGTTACTCTACCCTCCAACAAAGTGTTCGTGCTGATTTTCGATTCTTCCGGCAGCCGTTTACCGTTCTGGAGCCTAAGTGTTGGAAAATCCTATGTTTCGGTCGTAATTCTCTAACCGAGAGTCCTATTTGCTAACCATCAGTTGCTACAAGTTACTCTACGCTCAAGGGAAGTGCTCGTGCATGTCTCTCGATTTTTCCTTGAGCCGTTTCCCATTCCAGACCCCCGGCAGGCCGTTTTCGAGCCTAAATGTTGGAAAGTCCCATGTTTCGCTCTAAATTCTCTAACCGGGATTCCTATTTGCAAACCATTAGTTCCTACAAGTTACTCTACCCTCGAACGAAGTGCTCCTGTCGGTTTTCGATTTTTACTTCGTCTGTTTCCCATTCCAGGCCATCGACGCGCTGTTTTCGAGCCTTAAGTGTTGGAAACACGATGTTTTAGTCGTAATTCTCTAACAGGGAGTCCTATTTGCGAACTGTCAGTTCCAACAAGTTACCCTACCCTCGAACGAAGTGCTCGTGCCGGTTTCTGATTCTTTCCGCAGCCGTTTACCGTTCCAAACCCCCGACGGGCCGTTTTCGAGCCTTAGGTGTTGGAAAATCTTATGTTTGCTCGTAATTCTCTAACCGGGGGTTCTATTTGCGAACCGTTAGTTCCTACAAGTTACTCTACCCTCAAGGGAAGTGCTCTTGCCGATTTCCGATTTTTACCGCGCCCGCTTCACTTTTCGGACCCCCGGCGGGCTGTTTTTGTGCCTTAGTGTTGGAAAACCCCATGTTTCGCCAGTAATTCTCTAACCGGGAGTCCTATTTGCGAACCATCAGTTGCTATAAGTTACTCTATCCTCGAGGAAAGTGCCCGGCCGGTTTTCGATTCTTCCCGCAGCCGTTTACTATTCCGGACCCCCGGCGTGCCATTTTCGAGCCTTAAGTGTTGGAAAATCCTATGTTCGCTCGTAATTCTCTAAACGGGGATCCAATTTACGAACCGTCAGTTCCTATAAGTTACTTTACCCTCGAGGGAAGTGCTCGGCCAGTTTTTGATTCTACCCGCATCCGTTTACCATTCCGGACCCCCAACAGGCCGTTTTCGATCCTAAGCATTGGAAAACCCCATGTTTCGCTCGTAATTCTCTAACCGGGAGTCCTATTTGCGACCATCTGTTCCTATAAGTTACTCTACCCTCAAGGGAAGTGTTCGGCCGGTTTTCGATTCTTCCAGCAGCCGTTTACCCTTTCGTGCCCCTGGCCGGCTGTTTTCGTGCCGCACTGTTGGAAAGTCCTATGTTTCGGTCGTAATTCTCTAACCGGGAGTCCTATTTGTGAACCATCCGTTCCTATAAGTTACTCTACCCGTAAGGAAAGTGCTCGTTCCGGTTTTCAATTTTTCCTTGAGCCGTTTCCCGTTCCGGACCTCCGGCAGGCCGTTTTCGAGCCTGAATGTTGCAAAATCAGATTTTCTCTCTTAATTCTCTAACCGGGAGTCCTATTTGCGAACCTTCAGTTCCTACAAGTTACTCTATCCTAGATCGGAGTGCTCGTGCCGATTTCTAAATTTTTCAACGGCCGTTTTCGGTACCCGACCCCCGGAGGGCCATTTTCGAGCCTTAGGTGCTGGAAAATCTAAGTTCGCTCGTAATTCTCTAACTGGGAGTCCTACTTGCGAACCGGCAGTTGCATCAAGTTACTCTACCCTCGACGGAAGTGCAAGTGCTAGTTTTTGATTTTTGGTCGGGCCGTTTCCCGTTCCGGACCACCGGCAGGGCGTTCGAGCTTAATTATTGGAAAAACCCCTGTTTCGCTCGTAATTCTCTAAACGGGAGTCCTATCTGCAAAACATCAGTTCCTACAAGTTACTCTACCCTCGAGCGAAGTGCTCGTGCCAGTTTCTGATTCTCCCATAGCCGTTTACCGTTCCTTGCCCCCTGCGGGCCGTTTTCAAGCCTAAGTGTTGGAAAATCCTATCTTTCGGTCGTAATTCTCTAACCGGGAGTCTTATTTGCGAACCGTCTGTTCCTATAAGTTACTCTACCCTCGAGGGAAGTGCTCGGCCGGTTTTCGATTTTTACCGTAGCCGTTTACCCTTCCGTGCCCTTGGCCGGCCGTTTTCATGCCTAACTGTAGGAAAGTCCTACGTTTCGGTCGTAATTCTCTAACCGGGAGTCCTATTTGCGAACCTTCTGTTCCTATAAGTTACCCTACCCTCAAGGGAATTGCTCGTGCCGGTTTTTCGATTTTTCCTTGAGCCGTTACCCGTTCCGGACCCCCGGCAGGCCGTTTTCCGAGCCTAAATGTTGCAAAATCAGATTTTCGCGCTTAATTCTCTAACCGGGTGTCCTATTTGAGAACCATCAGTTCCTACAGGTTACTCTATGCTAGAGCGGAGTGCTCGTGCCGATTTTTGAATTTTTCAATGGCCGTTTTCGGTACCTGACAGGTCGTTTTCGAGCTTAAGTGTTGGAAAACCTCATGTTTCGCTTGTAATTCTCTAAACGGGAGTCCTATTTCTGAACCGTCAGTTCCTACAAGTTACTCTACCCTCGAACAAAGTGTTCGTGATGATTTTCGATTCTTCCCGCAGCCGTTTTCCATTCTGGAGCCTAAGTGTTGGAAAATCCTATGTTTCGATCGTAATTCTCTAACCGAGAGTCCTATTTGCTAACCATAAGTTGCTACAAGTTACTCTACCCTCAAGGGAAGTGCTCGTGCATGTTTTTCGATTTTTCCTTGAGCCGTTTCCCGTTCCAGACCCCCGGCAGGCCGTTTTCGAGCCTAAATGTTGGAAAGTCCCATGTTTCGCTCTAAATTCTCTAACCAGGATTCCTATTTGCAAACCCTCAGTTCCTACAAGTTACTCTACCCTCGAACGAAGTGCTCCTGTCGGTTTTTGATTTTTACTTCGTCTGTTTCCCATTCCAGGCCATCGACGCGCTGTTTTCGAGCCTTAAGTGTTGGAAACACTATTTTTAGTCGTAATTCTCTAACAGGGAGTCCTATTTGCGAACTGTCAATTCCAACAAGTTACCCTACCCTCCAACGAAGTGCTCGTGCCGGTTTCTGATTCTTTCCGCAGCCGTTTACCGTTCCAGAACCCCGGCGGGCCGTTTTCGAGCCTTAGGTGTTAGAAAATCCTATGTTCGCTCGTAATTCTCTAACCGGGGGTCCTATTTGCGAACCGTCAGTTCCTACAAGTTACTCTACCCTCAAGGGAAGTGCTCTTGCCGATTTCCGATTTTTACCGCGCCCGCTTCCCTTTCCGGACCCTCGGCAGGCAGTTTGTGTGCCTTAGTGTTGGAAAACCCCATGTTTCGCTCGTAATTCTCTAACCAGGAGTCCTATTTGCGAACTATCAGTTGCTATAAGTTACTCTATCCTTGAGGGAAGTGCTCGGCCGGTTTTGGATTCTTCCCGCAGCCGTATACTATTACGGACCCCAGGCGGTCCATTTTCGAGCCTTAAGTGTTGGAAAATCCTATGTTCGCTCGTAATTCTCTAACCGGGGGTCCAATTTACGAACCGTCAGTTCCTACAAGTTACTTTACCCTCGAGGGAAGTGCTCGGCCAGTTTTCGATTCTACCCGCATCCGTTTACCATTCCGGATCCCCGGCAGGCCATTTTCGATCCTAAGCATTGGAAAACTCCATGTTTCGCTGGTAATTCTCTAACCGGGAGTCCTATTTGCGAACCATATGTTCCTATAAGTTACTCTACCCTCGAGGGAAGTGCTCGGCCGGTTTTCGATTCTTCCTGTAGCCGTTTACCCTTCCGTGCCCTTGGTCGGCCATTTTCGTGCCTAACTGTTGGAAAGTCCTATGTTTCAGTAGTAATTCTCTAACCGGGAGTCCTATTTGCGAACCATGTGTTCCTATAAGTTACTCTACCCTCAAGGGAAGTGCTCGTGCTGGCTTTCAATTTTTCCTTGAGCCGTTACCCGTTCCGGACCCCCGGCGGGCCGTTTTCGAGCCTAAATGTTGTAAAATCAGATTTTCTCTCTTAATTCTCTAACCGGGAGTCCTATTTGCGAACCGTCAATTCCTATAGGTTACTCTATCCTAGAGTGGAGTGCTCGTGCCGATTTCTGAATTTTTCAACCGCCGTTTTCGGTACCCGACCCCCGGAGGGCCATTTTCGAGCCTTAGGTGCTGGAAAATCTTAAGTTCGCTCGTAATTCTCTAACTGGGAGTCCTAGTTGCGAACCGTTAGTTCCATCAAGTTACTCTACCCTCGACGGAAGTGCAAGTGCTAGTCTTTGATTGTTTGTCGGGCCGTTTCCCGTTCCGGACCACCGGCAGGGCGTTCGAGCTTAATTGTTGGAAAACCCCATGTTTCGCTCGTAATTCTCTAAACGGGAGTCCTTCTGCAAACCATTAGTTCCTACAAGTTACTCTACCCTTGAGCGAAATGCTCGTGCCAGTTTCTAATTCTCCCGTAGCCATTTACCGTTCCGTGCCCCCGACGGGCCGTTTTCGAGCCTAAGTGTTGGAAAATCCTGTCTTTCGGTCATAATTCTATAACCGGGAGTCTTATTTGCGAATCGTCAGTTCCTACAAGTTACACCAACCTCAAGGGAAGTGCTCGTGCCGGTTTTCAATTTTTCCTTGAGCCATTTCCCGTTCCGAACCCCCGGCAGGCCGTTTTCGAGCCTAAATGTTTGAAAATCCCATGTTTCACTCTTTATTCTCTAACCGGGAGTCCTGTTTGCGAACCATCTGTTCCAGTAGTTACTCTACCTCAAGCGAAGTGGTCGTGCTGGTTTTTTAATTTTTACCGCTACCATTTCCCATTCCAGGCAACCGGTGGGCCGTTTTAGAGCCAAAGTGTTGGAAAACCCCAGGTTTCAGTCATAATTCTCTAACCGGGAGTCCAATTTACGAACCGTCAGTTCCTACAAGTTACTCTACCCTCGAAGGAAGTGCTAGTGCCTGTTTCCGATTTTTCCTTTGGCCGTTTCCCATTCCGGACCCCCAGCAGGCCCTTTTCGAGCTTAAGTGTTGGAAAACCCCATGTTTCGCTTGTAATTCTCTAAACGGGAGTCCTATTTCCAAACCGTCAGTTCCTACAAGTTACTCTACCCTCGAACAAAGTGTTCGTGGTGATTTTCGATTCTTCCCGTAGCCGTTTACCGTTCTGGAGCCTCAGTGTTGGAAATTCCTATGTTTCCGTCGTAATTCTCTAACCGAGAGTCCTATTTGCTAACCATCAGTTGCTACAAGTTACTCTACCCTCAAGGGAAGTGCTCGTGCATGTTTTTTGATTTTTCCTTGAGCCGTTTCCCGTTCCAGACCCCCGGCAGGCCGTTTTCGAGCCTAAATGTTGGAAAGACCCATGTTTCGCTCTAAATTCTCTAATCGGGATTCCTATTTGCAAACCGTCAGTTCCTACAAGTTACTCTACCCTCGAACGAAGCGCTCCTGTCTATTTTCGATTTTTACTTCGTCTGTTTCCCATTCCAGGCCATCGACGCGCTGTTTTCGAGCCTTAAGTGTTAGAAACACTATGTTTCAGTCGTAATTCTCTAACATGGAGTCCTATTTGCGAACTGTCAGTTCCAACAAGTTAACCTACCCTCAAACGAAGTGCTCATGCCGGTTTCTGATTCTTTCCACAGCCGTTTACCGTTCCAGACCCCCGGCGGGCCGTTTTCGAGCCTTAGGTGTTGGAAAATCCTATGTTTGCTCGTAATTCTCTAACCGGGGGTCGTATTTGCGAACCGTCAGTTCTTACAAGTTACTCTACCCTCGAAGGAAGTGCTAGTGCCTGTTTCCGATTTTTCCTTTGGCCGTTTCCCGTTCTGGACCCCCAGCAGGCCGTTTTCGAGCTTAAGTGTTGGAAAACCCCATGTTTCGCTTGTAATTCTCTAAACGTGAGTCCTATTTCCGAACCGTCAGTTCCTACAAGTTACTCTACCCTCGAACAAAGTGTTCGTACTGATTTTTGATTCTTCCCGCAGCCATTTACCGTTCTGGAGCCTAAGTGTTTGAAATTCCTATGTTTCCGTCGTAATTCTCTAACCGAGAGTCCTATTTGCTAACCATCAGTTGCTACAAGTTACTCTACCCTCAAGGGAAGTGCTCGTGCATGTTTCTCGATTTTTCCTTCAGCCGTTTCCCGTTCCAGACCCCCGGCGGGCCGTTTTCGAGCCTAAATGTTGGAAAGTCCCATGTTTCGCTCTAAATTCTCTAACCGGGATTCCTATTTGCAAACCCTCAGTTCCTACAAGTTACTCTACCCTCGAACGAAGTGCTCCTGTCTGTTTTCGATTTTTACTTCGTCTGTTTCCCATTCCAGGCCATCGACGCGCTGTTTTCGAGCGTTAAGTATTAGAAACACTATGTTTCAGTCGTAATTCTCTAACAGGGAGTCCTATTTGCGAACTGTCAGTTCCAACAAATTAACCTACCCTCGAACGAAGTGCTCGTACCGGTTTCTGATTCTTTCCGCAGCCGTTTACCGGTCCAGACCCCCGGCTGGCCGTTTTCGAGCCTTAGGTGTTGGAAAATCCTATGTTTGCTCGTAATTCTCTAACTAGGGGTCCTATTTGCAAACCATCAGTTCTTACAAGTTACTCTACCCTCGAAGGAGGTGCTAGTGCCTGTTTCCGATTTTTCCTTTGGCCGTTTCCTGTTCTGGACCCCCAGCAGGCCGTTTTCGAGCTCAAGTGTTGGAGAACCCCATGTTTCGCTTGTAATTCTCTAAACGGGAGTCCTATTTCCGAACCATCAGTTGCTATAAGTTACTCTATCCTCGAGGGAAGTGCTCGGCCGGTTTTGGATTCTTCCCACAGCCGTTTACTATTTAGGACCCCCGGCGGGACATTTTCGAGCCTTAATTGTTGGAAAATCCTATGTTCGCTCGTAATTTTCTAACCGGGGGTCCAATTTACGAACCGTCAGTTCCTATAAGTTACTTTAACCTCGAGGGAAGTGCTCGTGCCGGTTTTCAATTTTTCTTTGAGCCGTTTCTCATTCTGGACCCCCGGCAGCCCGTTTTCGAGCCTAAATGTTGCAAAATCAGATTTTCGCTCTTAATTCTCTAACCGGGAGTCCTATTTGCGAACCGTCAGTTCCTACAGGTTACTCTATCCTAGAGCGGAGTGCTCGTGCCGATTTCTGAATTTTTCAACGGACGTTTTCGGTACCCGACCCCCGGAGGGCCATTTTCGAGCCTTAGGTGCTGGAAAATCCTAAGTTCGCTCGTAATTCTCTAACTGGGAGTCCTAGTTGCGAACCGTCAGTTCCATCAAGTTACTCTACCCTCGACGGAAGTGCAAGTGCTAGTTTTTGATTTTTTGTCTGGCCGTTTCCCGTTCCGGACCACCGGCAGGGCGTTCGAGCTTAATGTTGGAAAACCCCATGTTTCGCTCGTAATTCTCTAAACGGGAGTCCAATCTGCAAACCATCAGTTCCTACAAGTTACTCTACCCTCGAGCGAAGTGCTCGTGCCAATTTCTGATTCTCCCGTAGCCATTTACCGTTCCGTGCCCCCGGCGGGCCGTTTTCAAGCCTAAGTGTTGGAAAATCCTATCTTACGGTCGTAATTCTCTAACCGGGAGTCTTATTTGTGAATCGTCAGTTCCTACAAGTTACTCTAACCTCGAGGGAAGTGCTCGTGCCGGTTTTCGATTTTTCCTTGAGTCGTTTCCTGTTCCGAACCACCGGCAGGCCGTTTTCGAGCCTAAATGTTTGAAAATCCCATTTTTCACTCTTTATTTTCTAACCGGGAGTCCTATTTGCGAACCATCAGTTCCAGTAGTTACTCTACCTCGAGCGAAGTGCTCGTGCCGATTTTTGAATTTTACCGCGGCTGTTTCCCATTCCAGGCAACCGGTGGGTCGTTTTAAAGACAAAGTGTTGGAAAACCCCATGTTTCAGTCTTAATTCTCTAACCGGGAGTCCAATTTACGAACCGTCAATTCCTACAAGTTACTCTACCCTCGAAGGAAGTTCTAGTGCCGGTTTCCGATTTTTCCTTTGGCCGTTTCCCGTTCCGGACCCCCAGCAGGCCGTTTTCGAGCTTAAGTGTTGGAAAACCCCATGTTTCGCTAGTAATTCTCTAAACGGGAGTCCTATTTCCGAACCATCAGTTCCTACAAGTTACTCTACCCTCGAACAAAGTGTTCGTGCGGATTTTCGATTCTTTCCGCAGCCGTTTACCGTTCTGGAGCCTAAGTGTTGGAAAATCCTATGTTTCGGTCGTAATTCTCTAACTGAGAGTCCTATTTGGTAACCATCGGTTGCTACAAGTTACTCTACCCTCAAGGGAAGTGCTCGTGCATGTTTTTCAATTTTTCCTTGAGCCGTTTCCCGTTCCAGACCCCCGGCAGGCCATTTTCGAGCCTAAATGTTGGAAAGTCTCATGTTTCGCTCTAAATTCTCTAACCAGTATTCCTATTTGGAAACCGTCAATTCCTACAAGTTACTCTACCCTCGAACGAAGTGCTCCTATCTGTTTTCGATTTTTACTTCGTCTGTTTCCCATTCCGGGCCATCGACACGCTGTTTTCGAGCCTTAAGTGTTAGAAACACTATGTTTCAGTCGTAATTCTCTAATAGGGAGTCCTATTTACGAACTGTCAGTTCCAACAAATTAACCTACCCTCGAACGAAGTGCTCGTGCCGGTTTCTGATTCTTTCCGCAGCCGTTTACCGTTCCAGAACCCCGGCGGGCCGTTTTCGAGCCTTAGGTGTTGGAAAATCCTATGTTGGCTCGTAATTCTCTAACCGGGGGTCCTATTTACGAACCGTTAGTTCTTACAAGTTACTCTACCCTCAGGGGAAGTGCTCTTGCCGATTTCTAATTTTTTCCGCGCCCGCGCCCGCTTCCCTTTCCGGACCCCCGACAGGCCGTTTTTATGCCTTAGTGTTGGAAAACCCCATGTTTCGCTTGTAATTCTCTAACCGGGAGTTCTATTTGCGAACCATCAGTTGCTATAAGTTACTCTATCCTCAAGGGAA
The DNA here is from genome assembly GCA_012931725.1 of Litsea cubeba. Lineage (NCBI taxonomy): Eukaryota > Viridiplantae > Streptophyta > Magnoliopsida > Laurales > Lauraceae > Litsea > Litsea cubeba. The sequence continues at coordinate 61,571,244 of CM022944.1, forward strand.
GTGCTCGGCCGGTTTTCGATTGTTCCCGCAGCCGTTTACTATTCCGGACCCCCGGCGGGCCATTTTCGAGCCTTAAGTGTTGGAAAATCCAATGGTCGCTCGTAATTCTCTAACCGGGGGTCCAATTTACGAACCGTTAGTTCCAATAAGTTACTTTACCCTCGAGGGAAGTGCTCGGCCAGTTTTCGATTCTACCCGCATCCGTTTACCATTCCGGACCCCCGGAGGGCCGTTTTCGATCCTAAGCATTGGAAAACCCCATGTTTCGCTCGTAATTCTCTAACCGGGAGTCCTATTTGCGAACCGTCTGTTCCTATAAGTTACTCTACCCTCGAGGGAAGTGCTCGGCCGGTTTTCGATTTTTACCGTAGCCGTTTACCCTTCCGTGCCCTTGGCCGGCCGTTTTCATGCCTAACTGTAGGAAAGTCCTACGTTTCGGTCGTAATTCTCTAACCGGGAGTCCTATTTGCGAACCTTCTGTTCCTATAAGTTACCCTACCCTCAAGGGAATTGCTCGTGCCGGTTTTCGATTTTTCCTTGAGCCGTTACCCGTTCCGGACCCCCGGCAGGCCGTTTTCGAGCCTAAATGTTGCAAAATCAGATTTTCGCGCTTAATTCTCTAACCGGGTGTCCTATTTGAGAACCATCAGTTCCTACAGGTTACTCTATGCTAGAGCGGAGTGCTCGTGCCGATTTCTGAATTTTTCAATGGCCGTTTTCGGTACCTGACAGGTCGTTTTCGAGCTTAAGTGTTGGAAAACCTCATGTTTCGCTGTATTCTCTAAACGGGAGTCCTATTTCTGAACCGTCAGTTCCTACAAGTTACTCTACCCTCGAACAAAGTGTTCGTGATGATTTTCGATTCTTCCCACAGCCGTTTTCCGTTCTGGAGCCTAAGTGTTGGAAAATCCTTTGTTTCGATCATAATTCTCTAACCGAGAGTCCTATTTGCTAACCATCAGTTGCTACAAGTTACTCTACCCTCAAGGGAAGTGCTCGTGCATGTTTTTCGATTTTTCCTTGAGCCGTTTCCCGTTCCAGACCCCCGGCAGGCCGTTTTCGAGCCTAAATGTTGGAAAGTCCCATGTTTCGCTCTAAATTCTCTAACCAGGATTCCTATTTGCAAACCCTCAGTTCCTACAAGTTACTCTACCCTCGAACGAAGTGCTCCTGTCGGTTTTTGATTTTTACTTCGTCTGTTTCCCATTCCAGGCCATCGACGCGCTGTTTTCGAGCCTGAAGTGTTGGAAACACTATTTTTAGTCGTAATTCTCTAACAGGGAGTCCTATTTGCGAACTGTCAATTCCAACAAGTTTACCCTACCCTCCAACGAAGTGCTCGTGCCGGTTTCTGATTCTTTCCGCAGCCGTTTACCGCTCCAGAACCCCGGCGGGCCGTTTTCGAGCCTTAGGTGTTAGAAAATCCTATGTTCGCTCGTAATTCTCTAACCGGGGGTCCTATTTGCGAACCGTCAGTTCCTACAAGTTACTCTACCCTCAAGGGAAGTGCTCTTGCCGATTTCCGATTTTTACCGCGCCCGCTTCCCTTTCCGGACCCTCGGCAGGCAGTTTGTGTGCCTTAGTGTTGGAAAACCCCATGTTTCGCTCGTAATTCTCTAACCAGGAGTCCTATTTGCGAACCATCAGTTGCTATAAGTTGCTCTATCCTTGAGGGAAGTGCTCGGCCGGTTTTGGATTCTTCCCGCAGCCGTATACTATTACGGACCCCAGGCGGTCCATTTTCGAGCCTTAAGTGTTGGAAAATCCTATGTTCGCTCGTAATTCTCTAACCGGGGGTCCAATTTACGAACCGTCAGTTCCTACAAGTTACTTTACCCTCGAGGGAAGTGCTCGGCCAGTTTTCGATTCTACCCGCATCCGTTTACCATTCCGGATCCCCGGCAGGCCATTTTCGATCCTAAGCATTGGAAAACTCCATGTTTCGCTGGTAATTCTCTAACCGGGAGTCCTATTTGCGAACCATATGTTCCTATAAGTTACTCTACCCTCGAGGGAAGTGCTCGGCCGGTTTTCGATTCTTCCTGTAGCCTTTTACCCTTCCGTGCCCTTGGTCGGCCATTTTCGTGCCTAACTGTTGGAAAGTCCTATGTTTCAGTAGTAATTCTCTAACCGGGAGTCCTATTTGCGAACCATGTGTTCCTATAAGTTACTCTACCCTCAAGGGAAGTGCTCGTGCTGGCTTTCAATTTTTCCTTGAGCCGTTACCCATTCCGGACCCCCGGCGGGCCGTTTTCGAGCCTAAATGTTGTAAAATCAGATTTTCTCTCTTAATTCTCTAACTGGGAGTCCTATTTGCGAACCGTCAGTTCCTATAGGTTACTCTATCCTAGAGTGGAGTGCTCGTGCCGATTTCTGAATTTTTCAACCGCCGTTTTCGGTACCCGACCCCCGGAGGGCCATTTTCGAGCCTTAGGTGCTGGAAAATCTTAAGTTCGCTCGTAATTCTCTAACTGGGAGTCCTAGTTGCGAACCGTTAGTTCCATCAAGTTACTCTACCCTCGACGGAAGTGCAAGTGCTAGTCTTTGATTGTTTGTCGGGCCGTTTCCCGTTCCGGACCACCGGCAGGGCGTTCGAGCTTAATTGTTGGAAAACCCCATGTTTCGCTCGTAATTCTCTAAATGGGAGTCCTTCTGCAAACCATCAGTTCCTACAAGTTACTCTACCCTTGAGCGAAATGCTCGTGCCAGTTTCTAATTCTCCCATAGCCATTTACCGTTCCGTGCCCCCGGCGGGCCGTTTTCGAGCCTAAGTGTTGGAAAATCCTGTCTTTCGGTCGTAATTCTATAACCGGGAGTCTTATTTGCGAATCGTCAGTTCCTACAAGTTACACCAACCTCAAGGGAAGTGCTCGTGCCGGTTTTCAATTTTTCCTTGAGCCGTTTCCCGTTCCGAACCCCCGGCAGGCCGTTTTCGAGCCTAAATGTTTGAAAATCCCATGTTTCACTCTTTATTCTCTAACCGGGAGTCCTGTTTGCGAACCATCTGTTCCAGTAGTTACTCTACCTCAAGCGAAGTGGTCGTGCTAGTTTTTTAATTTTTACCGCGACCATTTCCCATTCCAGGCAACCGGTGGGCCGTTTTAGAGCCAAAGTGTTGGAAAACCCCCAGGTTTCAGTCATAATTCTCTAACCGGGAGTCCAATTTACGAACCGTCAGTTCCTACAAGTTACTCTACCCTCGAAGGAAGTGCTAGTGCCTGTTTCCGATTTTTTCCTTTTGGCCGTTTCCCATTCCGGACCCCCAGCAGGCCCTTTTCGAGCTTAAGTGTTGGAAAACCCCATGTTTCGCTTGTAATTCTCTAAACGGGAGTCCTATTTCCGAACCGTCAATTCCTACAAGTTACTCAACCCTCGAACAAAGTGTTTGTGCTGATTTTCGATTCTTCCCGCAGCCGTTTACCGTTCTGGAGCCTAAGTGTTGGAAAATCCTATGTTTCTGTCGTAATTCTCTAACCGAGAGTCCTATTTGCTAACCATCAGTTGCTACAAGTTACTCTGCCCTCAAGGGAAGTGCTCGTGCATGTTTCTCGATTTTTCCTTGACCCGTTTCCCATTCCAGACCCCCGGCAGGTCGTTTTCGAGCCTAAATATTGGAAAGTCCCATGTTTCGCTCTAAATTCTCTAACCGGGATTCCTATTTGGAAACCGTCATCTCCTACAAGTTACTCTACCCTCGAACGAAGTGCTCCTGTCGATTTTCGTTTTTTACTTCGTCTGTTTCCCATTCCAGGCCATCGACGCGCTGTTTTCGAGCCTTAAGTGTTGGAAACACTATGTTTCAGTCGTAATTCTCTAACAGTGAGTCCTATTTGAGAACTGTCAGTTCCAACAAGTTACCCTACCCTCGAACGAAGTGCTCGTGCCGGTTTCTAATTCGTTCCGCAGCCGTTTACCGTTCCAGACCCCTGGCAGGCTGTTTTCGAGCCTTAGGTGTTGGAAAATCCTATGTTCGCTCGTAATTCTCTAATCGGGGGTCCTATTTGCAAACTGTCAGTCCCTACAAGTTACTCTACCCTCAAGGGAAGTGCTTTTGCCGATTTCCAATTTTTCCGCGCCCGCTTCCCTTTCCGGGGTCCCGGCAGGCCATTTTTGTGCCTATTTTTTATTTTTCCTTTGGCCGTTTCCCGTTCCGGAACCCCAGCAGGCCGTTTTCGAGCTTAAGTGTTGGAAAACCCCATGTTTCGCTTGTAATTCTGTAAACGGGAGTCCTATTTCCGAACCGTCAGCTCCTACAAGTTACTCTACCCTCGAACAAAGTGTTCGTGCTGATTTTCGATTCTTCCCGCAGCCTTTTACCGTTCTGGAGCCTAAGTGTTGGAAAATCCTATGTTTCGGTCGTAATTCTCTAACCAAGAGTCCTATTTGCTAACCATCAGTTGCTACAAGTTACTCTACCCTCAAGGGAAGTGCTCGTGCATGTTTCTCCATTTTTCCTTGACCCGTTTCCCGTTCCAGACCCCCAGCAGGCCGTTTTTGAGCCAAAATGTTGGAAAATCCCTTGTTTCGCTCAAAATTCTCTAACAGGGATTCCTTTTTGCAAACCGTCAGTTCCTACAAGTTACTCTACCCTCGAACGAAGTGCTACTGTTGGTTTTCGATTTTTATTTCGTCTGTTTGCCATTCCAGGCCATTGACGCGCTGTTTACGAGCCTTAAGAGTTGGAAACACTATGTTTCAATTGTAATTCTCTAACAGTGAGTCCTATTTGCGAACTGTCAGTTCCAATAAGTTACCCTACCCTCGAACGAAGTGCTCGTGCCGGTTTGTGATTCTTTCCACATCCGTTTACTGTTCCAGACCCCCGGCGGGCCGTTTTCTAGCCTTAGGTGTTGGAAAATCCTATGTTCGCTCATAATTCTCTAACCGGGGGTCCTATTTGCGAACCGTCAGTTCATACAAGTTACTCTACCCTCAAGGGAAGTGCTCTTGCCGATTTTCGATTTTTACCGCGCCCGCTTCCCTTTTTGGACCCCCGGCAGGCCATTTTTGTGCCTTAGTGTTGGAAAACCCCATGTTTCGCTTGCAATTCTCTAAACGGGAGTCCTATTTTCGAACCGTCAGTTCCTACAAGTTACTCTACCCTCGAACAAAGTGTTCGTGCTGATTTTCGATTCTTCCCGCAGCCGTTTACCGTTCTGGAGCCCAAGTGTTGGAAAATCCTATTTTTCGGTCGTAATTCTCTAACCGAGAGTCCTATTTGCTAACCATCAGTTGCTATAAGTTACTCTACCCTCAAGGGAAGTGCTCGTGCATGTTTTTCGATTTTTCCTTGAGCCGTTTCCCGTTCCAGACCCCCGGCAGGCCGTTTTCGAGCCTAAATTTTGGAAAGTCTCATGTTTCGCTCTAAATTCTCTAACCAGGTTACCTATTTGCAAACCGACAGTTCCTACAAGTTAGTCTACCCTCGAACGAAGTGCTCCTGTCGGTTTTCCATTTTTACTTCGTCTGTTTCCCATTCCAGGACATCGACGCGCTGTTTTCGAGCCTTAAGTGTTGGAAACACTCTTTTTAGTCGTAATTCTCTAACAGGGAGTCCTATTTGCGAACTGTCAATTCCAACAAGTTACCCTACCCTCCAACGAAGTGCTCGTGCCAGTTTCTAATTCTTTCCGCAGCCGTTTACCGCTCCAGAACCCCGGCGGGCCGTTTTCGAGCCTTAGGTGTTAGAAAATCCTATGTTCGCTCGTAATTCTCTAACCGGGGGTCCTATTTGCGAACCGTCAGTTCCTACAAGTTACTCTACCCTCAAGGGAAGTGCTCTTGCCGATTTCCGATTTTTACCGCGCCCGCTTCCCTTTCCGGACCCCCGGCAGGCATTTTATGTGCCTTAGTGTTGGAAAACCCCATGTTTCGCTCGTAATTCTCTATCCAGGAGTCCTATTTGCGAACCATCAGTTGCTATAAGTTACTCTATCCTCGAGGGAAGTGCTCGGCCGGTTTTGGATTCTTCCCGCAGCCGTATACTATTACGGACCCCTGGCGGTCCATTTTCGAGCCTTAAGTGTTGGAAAATCCTATGTTCGCTCGTAATTCTCTAACCGGGGGTCCAATTTACGAACCGTCAGTTTCCTACAAGTTACTTTACCCTCGAGGAAGTGCTCGGCCAGTTTTCGATTTCTACCCGCATCCGTTTACCATTCCGGATCCCCGGCAGGCCATTTTCGATCCTAAGCATTGGAAAACTCCATGTTTCGCTGGTAATTCTCTAACCGGGAGTCCTATTTGCGAACCATATGTTCCTATAAGTTACTCTACCCTCGAGGGAAGTGCTCGGCCGGTTTTCGATTCTTCCTGTAGCCGTTTACCCTTCCGTGCCCTTGGTCGGCCGTTTTCGTGCCTAACTGTTGGAAAGTCCTATGTTTCGGTCGTAATTCTCTAACCGGGAGTCCTATTTGCGAACCATGTGTTCCTATAAGTTACTCTACCCTCAAGGGAAGTGCTCGTGCTGGCTTTCAAGTTTTCCTTGAGCCGTTACCCATTCCGGACCCCCGGCGGGCCGTTTTTGAGCCTAAATGTTGTAAAATCAGATTCTCTTTCTTAATTCTCTAACCGGGAGTCCTATTTACGAACCGTTAGTTCCTATAGGTTACTCTATCCTAGAGTGGACTGTTCGTGCCGATTTCTGAATTTTTCAACGGCCGTTTTCGGTACCCGACCCTCGGAGGGCCATTTTGGAGCCTTAGGTGCTGGAAAATCCTAAGTTCGCTCGTAATTCTCTAATTGGGAGTCCTAGTTGCCAACCGTTAGTTCCATCAAGTTACTCTACCCTCGACGGAAGTGCAAGTGCTAGTCTTTGATTTTTTGTCGGGCCGTTTCCCGTTCCGGACCACCGGCAGGGCGTTCGAGCTTAATTGTTGGAAAACCCCATGTTTCGCTCGTAATTCTCTAAACGGGAGTCCTTCTGCAGACCATCAGTTCCTACAAGTTACTCTACCCTTGAGCGAAATGCTCGTGCCAGTTTCTAATTCCCCCGTAGCCATTTACCGTTCCGTGCCCCCGGCGGGCCGTTTTCGAGCCTAAGTGTTGGAAAATCCTGTCTTTCGGTCGTAATTCTATAACCGGGAGTCTTATTTGCGAATCGTCAGTTCCTACAAGTTACACCAACCTCAAGGGAAGTGCTCGTGCCGATTTTCAATTTTTCCTTGAGCCGTTTCCCGTTCCGAACCCCCGGCAGGCCGTTTTCGAGCCTAAATGTTTGAAAATCCCATGTTTCACTCTTTATTCTCTAACCGGGAGTCCTGTTTGCGAACCATCTGTTCTAGTAGTTACCCTACCTCAAGCGAAGTGGTCGTGCTGGTTTTTTAATTTTTACCGCAGCCATTTCCCATTCCCGGCAACCGGTGGGCCGTTTTAGAGACAAAGTGTTGGAAAACCCCAGGTTTCAGTCATAATTCTCTAACCGAGAGTCCAATTTACGAACCGTCAGTTCCTACAAGTTACTCTACCCTCGAAGGAAGTGCTAGTGCCTGTTTCCGATTTTTCCTTTGGCCGTTTCCCGTTTCGGACCCCCAGCAGGCCCTTTTCGAGCTTAAGTGTTGGAAAACCCCATCTTTCGCTTGTAATTCTCTAAACGGGAGTCCTATTTCCGAACCGTCAATTCCTACAAGTTACTCTACCCTCGAACAAAGTGTTCGTGCTGATTTTCGATTCTTCCCGCAGCCGTTTACCGTTCTGGAGCCTAAGTGTTGGGAAATCCTATGTTTCTGTCGTAATTCTCTAACCGAGAGTCCTATTTGCTAACCATCAGTTGCTACAAGTTACTCTACCCTCAAGGGAAGTGCTCGTGCATGTTTCTCGATTTTTCCTTGACCCGTTTCCCGTTCCAGACCCCCGGCAGGTCGTTTTCGAGCCTAAATGTTGGAAAGTCCCATGTTTCGCTCTAAATTCTCTAACCAGGATTCCTATTTGGAAACCGTCATCTCCTACAAGTTACTCTACCCTCGAACGAAGTGCTCCTATCGATTTTCATTTTTTACTTCGTCTGTTTCCCATTCCAGGCCATCGACGCGCTGTTTTCGAGCCTTAAGTGTTGGAAACAATATGTTTCAGTCGTAATTCTCTAACAGTGAGTCCTATTTGAGAACTGTCAGTTCCAACAAGTTACCCTACCCTCGAACGAAGTGCTCGTGCCGGTTTCTAATTCTTTCCGCAGCCGTTTTACCGTTCCAGACCCCTGGCAGGCTGTTTTCGAGCCTTAGGTGTTGGAAAATCCTATGTTCGCTCGTAATTCTCTAATCGGGGGTCCTATTTTCAAACTATCAGTCCCTACACCCTCAAGGGAAGTGCTCTTGCCGATTTCCATTTTTTACCGCGCCCGCTTCCCTTTCCGGGGTCCCGGCAGGCCATTTTTGTGCCTGTTTTTTATTTTTCCTTTGGCCGTTTCCCGTTCCGAAACCCCAGTAGGCCGTTTTCGAGCTTAAGTGTTGGAAAACCCCATGTTTCGCTTGTAATTCTGTAAACGGGAGTCCTATTTCGCTCATAATTCTCTAACCGGGGGTCCTATTTGCGAACCGTCAGTTCATACAAGTTACTCTACCCTCAAGGGAAGTGCTCTTGCCAATTTCCGATTTTTACCGCGCCCGCTTCCCCTTTCGGACCCCCGGCAGGCCATTTTTGTGCCTTAGTGTTGGAAAACCCCATGTTTCGCTTGCAATTCTCTAAACGGGAGTCCTATTTTCGAACCGTCAGTTCCTACAAGTTACTCTACCCTCGAACAAAGTGTTCGTGCTGATTTTCGATTCTTCCCGCAGCCGTTTACCGTTCTGGAGCCTAAGTGTTGGAAAATCCTATGTTTCGGTCATAATTCTCTAACCGAGAGTCCTATTTGCTAACCATCAGTTGCTATAAGTTACTCTACCCTCAAGGGAAGTGCTCGTGCATGTTTTTCGATTTTTCCTTGAGCTGTTTCCCATTCAAGACCCCCGGCAGGCCGTTTTCGAGCCTAAATGTTGGAAAGTCTCATGTTTCGCTCTAAATTCTCTAACCAGGTTACCTATTTGCAAACCGACAGTTCCTACAAGTTAGTCTACCCTCGAACGAAGTGCTCCTGTCGGTTTTCCATTTTTACTTCGTCTGTTTCCCATTCCAGGCCATCGACGCGCTGTTTTCGAGCCTTAAGTGTTGGAAACACTATGTTTCAGTCGTAATTCTCTAACAGGGAGTCCTACTTGCGAACTGTCAGTTCCAACAAGTTACCCTACCCTCGAACGAAGTGCTCGTGCCGGTTTTTGATTCTTTCCGCAGCCGTTTACCGGTCCAGACCCCTGGCGGGCTGTTTTCGAGCCTTAGGTGTTGGAAAATCCTATGTTCGCTCGTAATTCTCTAATCGGGGGTCCTATTTGCAAACTGTCAGTTCCTACAAGTTACTCTACCCTCAAGGGAAGTCCTCTTGCCGATTTCCAATTTTTACCACGCCCGCTTCCCTTTGCGGACCCCCGGCAGGCCATTTTTGTGCCTTAGTGTTGGAAAACCCCATGTTTCGCTCGTAATTCTCTAACAGGGAGTCCTATTTGCGAACCATCAGTTGCTATAAGTTACTCTATCCTCGAGGGAAGTGCTCGGCCGGTTTTCGATTCTTCCCGCAGCCGTTTACTATTCCGAAACCCTGGCGGGCCATTTTCGAGCCTTAAGTTTTGGAAAATCCAATGTTCGCTCAAAATTCTCTAACCGGGGGTCCAATTTACGAACCGTCTGTTCCTATAAGTTACTTTACCCTCGAGGGAATTGCTCGGCAAATTTTCGATTCTACCCGCATCCGTTTACCGTTCCGGACCCCTGGCGGGCCGTTTTCGATCCTAAGCATTGGAAAACCCCATGTTTCGCTCGTAATTCTCTAACCGGGAGTCCTATTTGCGAACCATCTGTTCCTATAAGTTACTCTACCCTCGAGGGAAGTGCTCGGCTGGTCCTCGATTCTTCCCACAACCGTTTACCCTTCCGTGCCCCTGGCCGGCCGTTTTCGTGCCTAACTGTTGGAAAGTCCTATGTTTCGGTCATAATTCTCTAACCGGGAGTCCTATTTGCGAACCATCTGTTGCTATAAGTTACTCTACCCTTAAGGGAAGTGCTCGTGTCGGTTTTCAATTTTTCCTTGAACCGTTACCCGTTCCGGACACCCGGCAGGCCGTTTTCGAGCCTAAATATTGCAAAATCAGATTTTCGCTCTTACTTCTCTAACCGGGAGTCCTATTTGCGAACCGTCAGTTCCTACAGGTTACTCTATCCTAGAGCGGAGTGCTCGTGCCGATTTCTAAATTTTTCAACGGCCGTTTTCGGTACCCGATCCCCGGAGGGCCATTTTCGAGCCTTAGGTGCTGGAAAATGGTAAGTTCGCTCATAATTCTCTAACTGGGAGTCCTACTTGTGAACCGTCAGTTCCATCAAGTTACTCTACCCTCGACGGAAGTGCAAGTGCTAGTTTTTTATCTTTCGTCGGGCCGTTTCCCATTCCGGACCACCGGCAGGCCGTTCGAGCTTAATTGTTGGAAAACCCCATGTTTCGCTCGTAATTCTCTAAACGGGAGTCCTATCTGCAAAACATCAGTTCCTACAAGTTACTCTACCCTCGAGCGAAGTGCTCGTGCCAGTTTCTGATTCTCCTGTAGCCGTTTACAGTTCCGTGCCCCGGGCGGGCCGTTTTCGAGCCTAAGTGTTGGAAAATCCTATCTTTCGGTCGTAATTGCCTAACCGGGAGTCTTATTTGCGAATTGTCAGTTCCTACAAGTTACTGTAACCTCAAGGGAAGTGCTCGTGCCGGTTTTTGATTTTTCCTTGAGCCGTTTCCAGTTCCGAACCCCCGGCAGGCCGTTTTCGAGCCTAAATGTTTGAGAATCCCATGTTTCACTCTTTATTCTCTAACCGGGAGTCCTATTTGCGAACCTTCAGTTCCAGTAGTTACTCTACCTCGAGCGAAGTGCTCGTGCCGATTTTTGAATTTTACCACAGCCGTTTCCCATTCCAGGCAACCGGTGGGCCGTTTTAAAGCCAAAGTGTTGGAAAACCCCTTGTTTCAGTCTTAATTCTCTAACAGGGAGTCCAATTTAGGAACCGTCAATTCCTACAAGTTACTCTACCCTCGAAGGAAGTTCTAGTGCCGGTTTCCGATTTTTCCATTGGCCGTTTCCCGTTCCGGACCGCCAGCAGGCCGTTTTCGAGCTTAACTGTTGGAAAACCCCTTGTTTCGCTCGTAATTCTCTAAACGGGAGTCCTATTTCCGAACCGTCAGTTCGTACAAGTTACTCTACCCTCGAACAAAGTGTTCGTGCTGATTTTCGATTCTTCCCGCGGCCATTTACCGTTCTGGAGCCTAAGTGTTGGAAAATCCTATGTTTCGGTCGTAATTCTCTAACAGAGAGTCCTATTTGCTGACCATCAGTTGCTACAAGTTACTCTACCCTCAAGGGAAGTGCTCGTGCATGTTTTTCGATTTTTCCTTGAGCCGTTTCTCATTCCAGACCCCCGGCAGGCCGTTTTCGAGCCTAAATGTTGGAAAGTCCCATGTTTCGCTCTAAATTCTCTAACTGGGATTCCTATTTGCAAATCGTCAGTTCCTACAAGTTACTCTACCCTCGAACGAAGTGCTCCTGTCGGTTTTCGATTTTTACTTCATCTGTTTCCCATTCCAGGCCATCGACGCGATGTTTTCGAGCCTTAATTGTTGGAAACACTATGTTTCAATCGTAATTTTCTAACAGGGAGTCCTATTTGTGAAATGTCAGTTCCAACAAGTTACCCTGCCCTCGAACGAAGTGCTCGTGCCGGTTTCTGATTCTTTCCGCAGCCGTTTACCATTCCAGACCCCCGGTGGGCCGTTTTCGAGCCTTAGGCGTTGGAAAATCCTATGTTCGCTCGTAATTCTCTAACTGGGGGTCCAATTTACGAACCGTCAGTTCCTATAAGTTACTTTACCCTCGAGGGAAGTGCTCGGCCAGTTTTTGTTTCTACCCGCATCCGTTTACCGTTCCGGACCCCCGACGGGCCGTTTTCGATTCTAAGCATTGGAAAACCCCATGTTTCGCTCGTAATTCTCAAACCGGGAGTCCTATTTGCGAACCATCTGTTCCTTTAAGTTACTCTACCCTCGAGGGAAGTGCTCGGCCGGTTCTCGATTCTACCCACATCCGTTTACCGTTTCGAACCCCCGACGGGCCATTTTCGATCTTAAGCATTGGAAAACCACATGTTTCGCTCGTAATTCTCTAACCGGGAGTCCTATTTGCGAACCATCTGTTCCTATAAGTTACTCTACCCTCGAGGGAAGTGCTCGGCCGGTTCTCGATTCTTCCCGCAGCCGCTTACCCTTCCGCGCCCCTGGCCGGCCGTTTTCGTTCCTAACTCTTGAAAAGTCCTATGTTTCAGTCGTAATTCTCTAACCGGGAGTCCTATTTGCGAACCATCTGTTCCTAAAAGTTACTCTACCCTTAAGGGAATAGCTCGTGCCGGTTTTCATTTTTTCTTTGAGCCGTTACCCATTCCGGACCCCCGGCATGCCGTTTTCAAGCCTAAATGTTGTAAAATTAGATTTTCGCTCTTAATTCTCTAACCGGGAGTCCTATTTGCGAACCGTCAGTTCCTACAGGTTACTCTATCCTAGAGCGGAGTGCTCGTGCCGATTTCTGAATTTCTCAACGGCCGTTTTCGGTACCCGACGCCCAGAGGGCCATTTTCGAGCCTTAGGTGCTGGAAAATCCTAAGTTCGCTCGTAATTCTCTAACTGGGAGTCCTACTTGCGAACCGTCAGTTCCATCAAGTTACTCTACCCTCGACGGAAGTGCAAGTGCTAGTTTTTTATTTTTCGTCGGCCGTTTTCCGTTCCGGACCACCGGCAGGCCGTTCGAGCTTAGTTATTGGAAAACCCCATGTTTCGCTCGTAATTCTCTAAACGGGAGTCCTATCTGCAAACCATCAGTTCCTACAAGTTACTCTACCCTCGAGCGAAGTGCTCATGCCAGTTTCTGATTCTCCCGTAGCCGTTTACCGTTCCGTGCCCCCGGCGGGCCGTTTTCGAGCCTAAGTGTTGGAAAATCCAATATTTCGGTCGTAATTCTCTAATCGGGAGTCTTATTTGCGAATCGTCAGTTCCTACAAGGTACTTTAACCTCAAGGGAAGTGCTCGTGCCGGTTTTCGATTTTTCCTTGAGCCGTTTCCCGTTCCGAACCCCCGACAGGCCGTTTTCGAGCCTAAATGTTTGAAAATCCCATGTTTCACTCTTTATTTTCTAATCGGGAGTCCTATTTGCAAACCATCAATTCTAGTAGTTACTCTACCTCGAACGAAGTGCTCGTGCCGATTTTTGAATTTTACCGCGGCCGTTTCCCATTCCAGGCAACCGGTGGGCCGTTTTAGAGCCAAAGTGTTGGAAAACCCCATGTTTCTGTCTTAATTCTCTAACCGGGAGTCCAATTTAGGAACCGTCACTTCCTACAAGTTACTCTACCCTCGAAGGAAGTTCTAGAGCCGGTTTCCGACTTTTCCTTTGGCCGTTTCCTGTTTCGGACCCCCAGCAGGCCGTTTTCGAGCTTAAGTGTTGGAAAACCCCATGTTTTGCTCGTAATTCTCTAAACGGGAGTCCTATTTCCGAACCGTCAGCTCCTACAAGTTACTCTACCCTCGAACAAAGTGTTCGCGCTGATTTTCGATTCTTCCCGCAGCCGTTTACCGTTCTGGAGCCTAAGTGTTGGAAAATCCTATGTTTCGGTCGTAATTCTCTAACAGAGAGTCCTATTTGCTAACCATCAGTTGCTACAAGTTACTCTACCCTCAAGGGAAGTGCTCGTGCATGTTTTTCGATTTTTCCTTGAGCCGTTTCCCGTTCCAGACCCCCGGCAGGCCGTTTTCGAGCCTAAATGTTGGAAAGTCCCATGTTTCGCTCTAAATTCTCTAACCAGGTTACCTATTTGCAAACCGACAGTTCCTACAAGTTAGTCTACCCTCGAACGAAGTGCTCCTATCGGTTTTCCATTTTTACTTCATCTGTTTCCCATTCCAGGCCATCGACGCGCTGTTTTCGAGCCTTAAGTGTTGGAAACACTATGTTTCAGTCGTAATTCTCTAACAGGGAGTCCTATTTGCGAACTGTCAGTTCCAACAAGTTACCCTACCCTCGAACGAAGTGCTCGTGCCGGTTTCTGATTCATTCCGCAGCCGTTTACCATTCCAGACCCCCGGCGGGCCGTTTTCGAGCCTTAGGTGTTGGAAAATCCTATGTTCGCTCGTAATTCTCTAACCGGGGGTCCCATTTGCGAACCGTCAGTTCCTACAAGTTACTCTACCCTCAAGGGAAGTGCTCTTGCCGATTTCCAATTTTTACCCGCGCCCGCTACCCTTTCCGGACCCCCGGCAGGCCGTTTTTGTGCCTTAGTGTTGGAAAACCCCATGTTTCGCTCGTAATTCTCTAACCGGGAGTCCTATTTGCGAACCATCAGTTGCTATAAGTTCCTCTATCCTCGAGGGAAGTGCTCGGCCGGTTTTCGATTCTTCTCGCAGCCGTTTACTATTCTGGACCCCTGGCGGGCCATTTTCGAGCCTTAAGTGTTGGAAAATCCAATGTTCGCTCGTAATTCTCTAACCGGGGGTCCAATTTACGAACCGTCAGTTCCTATAATTTACTTTACCCTCGAGAGAAGTGCTCGGCTAGTTTTCGATTCTACCCGCATCCGTTTACCGTTTCGGAGCCCCGGCGGGCCGTTTTCGATCCTAAGCATTGGAAAACCACATGTTTCGGTCGTAATTCTCTAACCGGGAGTCCTATTTGCGAACCATCTGTTCCTATAAGTTACTCTACCCTCAAAGGAAGTGCTCGTACCGGTTTTCAATTTTTCCTTGAGCCGTTACCCGTTCCGGACCCCCGGCAGGCCGTTTTCGAGCCTAAATGTTGCAAAATCAGATTTTCGCTCTTATTTCTCTAACCGGGAGTCCTATTTGCGAACCGTCAGTTCCTACAAGTTACTCTATCCTAGAGCGGAGTGCTCGTGCTGATTTCTGAATTTTCCAACTGCCGTTTTCGGTACCCGACCCCCGGAGGGCCATTTTCGAGCCTTAGGTGCTGGAAAATCCTAAGTTCGCTCGTAATTCTCTAACTGGGAGTCCTACTTGCTAACCATCAGTTCCATCAAGTTACTCTACCCTCGACGGAAGTGCAAGAGCTAGTTTTTTATTTTTCGTAGGGCCGTTTCCCGTTCCGGACCACCGGCAGGCCGTTCGAGCTTGATTGTTGGAAAACCCCATGTTTCGCTCGTAATTCTCTAAACGGGAGTCCTATCTGCAAACCATCAGTTCCTACAAGTTACTCTACCCTCGAGCGAAGTGCTCGTGCCAGTTTCTGATTCTCCCATAGTCGTTTACCGTTCCGTGCCCCCGGCGGGACGTTTTCGAGCCTAAGTGTTGGAAAATCCTATCTTTCGGTCGTAATTCTCTAACCGGGAGTCTTATTTGCGAACCGTCAGTTCCTACAAGTTACTCTAACCTAAAGGGAAGTGCTCATGCTGATTTTCGATTTTTCCTTGAGCCGTTTCCTGTTCCGAACCCCTGGCAGGCCGTTTTCGAGCCTAAATGTTTGAAAATCCCATGTTTCACTCTTTATTTTCTAACCGGGAGTCCTATTTCCGAACCATCAGTTCCAGTAATTACTCTACCTCGAGCGAAGTGCTCGTGCCAATTTTTGAATTTTACGGCGGCCGTTTCCCATTCCAGGCAACCGGTGGGCCGTTTTAGAGCCAAAGTGTTTTAAAACCCCATGTTTCAGTCTTAATTCTCTAACCGGGCGTCCAATTTACGAACCGTCAGTTCCTAGAAGTTACTCCACCCTCGAAGGAGGTTCGAGTGCCGGTTTCCGATTTTTCCTTTGGCCGTTACCCGTTCCGGACCCCCAGCAGGCCGTTTTCAAGCTTAAGTGTTGGAAAACCCCATGTTTCGCTTGTAATTCTTTAAAGGGGAGTCCTATTTCCGAACCGTCAGTTCCTACAAGTTACTCTACCCTCGAACAAAGTGTTCGTGCTGATTTTCGATTCTTCCCGCAGCCGTTTACCGTTCTGGAGCCTAAGTGTTGGAAAATCCTATGTTTCGGTCGTAATTCTCTAACCGAGAGTCCTATTTGCTAACCATCAGTTGCTATAAGTTACTCTACCCTCAAGGGTAGTGCTCGTGCATGTTTTTCGATTTTTCCTTGAGCCGTTTCCCATTCCAGAACCCCGGCAGGCCGTTTTCGAGCCTAAATGTTAGAAAGTCCCATGTTTCGCTCTAAATTCTCTAACCGGGATTCCTATTTGCAAACCGTCAGTTCCTACAAGTTACTCTACCCTCGAACGAAGTGCTCCTGTCGATTTTCGATTTTTACTTCGTATGTTTCCCATTCCAGGCCATCAACGCGCTGTTTTCGAGCCTTAAGTGTTGGAAACACTATGTTTCAGTCGTAATTCTCTAAAAGGGAGTCCTATTTGCGAACTGCCAGTTCCAACAAGTTACCCTACGCTCGAACGAAGTGCTCGTGCCAGTTTCTGATTCTTTCCACAGCCGTTTACCGTTCCAAAACCCCGGCGGGCCGTTTTCGAGCCTTAGGTGTTGGAAAATCCTATGTTCGCTCGTAATTTTCTAACCGGGGGTCCTATTTGCGAACCGTCAGTTCCTACAAGTTAGTATACCATCAAGGGAAGTGCTCTTGCCGATTTCCGATTTTTACCGCGCCCGCTTCCCTTTCCGGACCCCGGGCAGGCCGTTTTTGTGCCTTAGTGATGGAAAACCCCATGTTTCGCTCGTAATTCTCTAACCGGGAGTCCTATTTGCGAACCATCAGTTGGTATAAGTTACTCTATCCTTGAGGGAAGTGCTCGGCCGGTTTTCGATTCTTCCCACAGCCGTTAACTATTCCGGACCCCCGACGGGTCATTTTCGAGCCTTAAGTGTTGGAAAATCCTATGTTCGCTCGTAATTCACGAACCGGGGGTCCAATTTACGAACCGTCAGTTCCTATAATTTACTTTACCCTTGAGAGAAGTGGTCGGCAGGTTTTCGATTCTATCCGCATCTGTTTACCGTTCCGGACCCCCGGCGGGCCGTTTTCGATCCTAAGCATTGGAAAACCCCATGTTTCGCTCGTCATTCTCTAACCGGGAGTCCTATTTGCGAACCATCTGTTCCTATAAGTTACTCTACCCTCAAGGGAAGTGCTCGTGCCGGTTTTCAATTTTTCCTTGAGCCGTTACCCGTTCCGGACCCCCGGCAGGCCGTTTTCGAGCGTAAATGTTGCAAAATCAGATTTTCGCTCTTAATTCTCTACCGGGAGTCCTATTTGCGAACCGTCAGTTCCTACATGTTACTCTATCCTAGAGCGGAGTGCTCGTGCCGATTTCTAAAATTTTCAACGGCCATTTTCGGTACCCGACCCCCGGAGGGCCATTTTCGAGCCTTAGGTGCTGGAAAATGCTAAGTTCGCTCATAATTCTCTAACTGGGAGTCATACTTGCGAACCGTCGGTTCCATCAAATTACTCTACCCTCGACGGAAGTGCAAGTGCTAGTTTTTGATTTTTCGTCGGGCCGTTTCCCGTTCCGGACCACCGGCAGGCCGTTCGAGCTTAATTGTTGGAAAACCCCTTGTTTCGCTCGTAATTCTCTAAACGGGAGTCCTATATGCAAACCATCTGTTCCTACAAGTTACTCTACCCTCGAGCGAAGTGCTCGTGCCAGTTTTTGATTCTCCTGTAGCCGTTTACAGTTCCGTGCCCCTGGCGGGCCATTTTCGAGACTAAGTGTTGGAAAATCCTAGCTTTCGGTCGTAATTGTCTAACCGGGAATCTTATTTGCGAATCGTCAGTTCCTACAAGTTACTGAAACCTCAAGGGAAGTGCTCGTGCCGGTTTTTGATTTTTCCTTGAGCCGTTTCCCGTTCCGAACCCCCGGCAGGCCGTTTCCGAGCCTAAATGTTTGAGAATCCCATGTTTCACTCTTTATTCTCTAACCGGGAGTCCTATTTCCGAACCACCAGTTCCAGTAGTTACTCTACCTCAAGCGAAGTGCTCGTGCCGATTTTTGAATTTTACCACAGCTGTTTCCCATTCCAGGCAACCGGTGGGCCGTTTTAAAGCCAAAGTGTTGGAAAACCCCATGTTTCAGTCTTAATTCTCTAACCGGGAGTCCAATTTAGGAACCGTCAATTCCTACAAGTTACTCTACCCTCGAAGGAAGTTCTAGTGCCGGTTTCCGATTTTTCTTTTGGCCGTTTCCCATTCCGGACCCCCAGCAGGCCGTTTTTGAGCTTAACTGTTGGAAAACCCCATGTTTCGCTCGTAATTCTTTAAACGGGAGTCCTATTTCCGAACCGTCAGTTCCTACAAGTTACTCTACCCTCGAACAAAGTGTTCGTGCTGATTCTCGATTCTTCCCGCGGCCGTTTACCGTTCTGGAGCCTAAGTGTTGGAAAATCCTATGTTTCAGTCGTAATTCTCTAACAGAGAGTCGTATTTGCTAACCATCAGTTCCTATAAGTTACTCTACCCTCAAGGGAAGTGCTCGTGCATGTTTTTCGATTTTTCCTTGAGCCGTTTCCCATTCCAGACCCCCGGCAGGCCGTTTTCGAGCCTAAATGTTGGAAAGTCCCATGTTTCGCTCTAAATTCTCTAACCGGGATTCCTATTTACAATTCGTCAGTTCCTACAAGTTACTCTACCCTCGAACGAAGTGCTCCTGTCGGTTTTCGATTTTTTCTTCATCTGTTTCCCATTCCAGGCCATCGACGTGATGTTTTCGAGCCTTAAGTGTTGGAAACACTATGTTTCAGTCGTGATTTTCTAACTGGGAGTCCTATTTGTGAACTGTCAGTTCCAACAAGTTACCCTACCCTCGATCGAAGTGCTCGTGCCGGTTTCTGATTCTTTCCGCAGCCGTTTACCATTCCAGACCCCCGGCGGGCCGTTTTCGAGCCTTAAGTGTTGGAAAATCCTATGTTCGCTCGTAATTCTCTAACCGGGGGTCCAATTTACGAACCGTCAGTTCCAATAAGTTACTTTACCCTCGAGGGAAGTGCTCGGCCAGTTTTCATTTCTACCCGCATCCATTTACCGTTCCGGACCCCCGACGGGCCGTTTTCGATCCTAAGCATTGGAAAACCCCATGTTTCGCTCGTAATTCTCTAAACGGGAGTCCTATTTCCGAACCGTCAGTTCGTACAAGTTACTCTACCCTCGAACAAAGTGTTCGTGCTGATTTTCGATTCTTCCCCCGGCCGTTTACCGTTCTAGAGCCTAAGTGTTGGAAAATCCTATGTTTCGGTCGTAATTCTCTAACAGAAAGTCCTATTTGCTAACCATCAGTTGCTACAAGTTACTCTACCCTCAAGGGAAGTGCTCGTGTATGTTTTTCGATTTTTCCTTGAGCGGTTTCCCATTCCAGACCCCCGGCAGGCTGTTTTTGAGCCTAAATGTTGGAAAGTCCCATGTTTCGCTCTAAATTCTCTAACCGGGATTCCTATTTGCAAACCGTCAGTTCCTACAAGTTACTCTACCCTCGAACGAAGTGCTCCTGTCGGTTTTCGATTTTTACTTCATCCGTTTCCCATTCCAGGCCATCGACGCGATGTTTTCGAGCCTTAGTGTGGGAAACACTATGTTTCAGTCGTAATTTTCTAACAGGGAGTCCTATTTGTGAACTGTCAGTTCCAACAAGTTACCCTACCCTCAAACGAAGTGCTCGGCCGGTTTGTGATTCTTTCCGCAGCCGTTTACCATTCCAGACCCCCGGCGGGCCGTTTTCGAGCCTTAGGTGTTGGAAAATCCTATGTTCGCTCGTAATTCTCTAACCGGGGGTCCAATTTACGAACCGTCAGTTCCTATAAGTTACTTTACCCTCGAGGGAAGTGCTCAGCCAGTTTTCGTTTCTACCCGCATCCGTTTACCAATCCGGACCCCCGACGGGCCGTTTTCGATCCTAAGCATTGGAAAACCCCATGTTTCGCTCGTAATTCTCTAACCGGGAGTCCTATTTGCGAACCATCTGTTCCTTTAAGTCACTCTACCCTCGAGGGAAGTGCTCGGCCGGTTCTCGATTCTGCCCGCATCCGTTTACCGTTTCGGACCCCCGACGGGCCGTTTTCGATCCTAAGCATTGGAAAATCCCATGTTTCGCTCGTAATTCTCTAACCGGGAGTCCTATTTGCGAACCATCTGCTCCTATTAGTTACTCTACCCTCGAGGGAAGTGCTCGGCCGGTTCTCGATTCTTCCCGCAGCCGCTCACCCTTCCGTGCCCCTGGCCGGCCGTTTTCGTTCCTAACTCTTGGAAAGTCCTATGTTTCAGTCGTAATTCTCTAACCGGGAGTCCTATTTGCGAACCATCTATTCCTAAAAGTTACTCTACCCTTAAGGGAATAGCTCGTGCCGGTTTTCAATTTTTCCTTGAGCCGTTACCCATTCCGGACCCCCGACATGCCGTTTTCGAGCCTAAATGTTGCAAAATTAGATTTTCGCTTTTAATTCTCTAACCGGGAGTCCTATTTGCGAACCGTCAGTTCCTACAGGTTACTCTATCCTAGAGCGGAGTGCTCGTGCCGATTTCTAAATTTTTCAACGGCCGTTTTCGGTACCCGACCCCCGGAGGGCCATTTTCGAGCCTTAGGTGCTGGAAAATCCTAAGTTCGCTCGTAATTCTCTAACTGGGAGTCCTACTTGTGAACCGTCAGTTCCATCAAGTTACTCTACCCTCGACGGAAGTGCAAGTGCTAGTTTTTGATTTTTCGTGGGGCCGTTTCCCGTTCCGGACCACCGGCAGGCCGTTCGAGCTTAGTTGTTGGAAAACCCCATGTTTCGCTCGTAATTCTCTAAACGGGAGTCCTATCTGCAAACCATCAGTTCCTACAAGTTACTCTACCCTCGAGCGAAGTGCTCGTGCCAGTTTCTGATTCTCCCATAGCCGTTTACCGTTCCGTGCCCCCGGCGGGCTGTTTTCGAGCCTAAGTGTTGGAAAATCCTATCTTTTGGTCGTAATTCTCTAATCAGGAGTCTTATTTGCGAATCGTCAATTCCTACAAGTTACTCTAACCTCAAGGGAAGTGCTCGTGCCGGTTTTCGATTTTTTCCTTGAGCCGTTTCCCGTTCCGAACCCCCGGCAGGCCGTTTTTGAGCCTAAATGTTTGAAAATCCCATGTTTCACTCTTTATTTTCTAAACGGGAGTCCTATTTGCGAACCATCAATTCCAGTAGTTACTTTACCTCGAACGAAGTGCTCGTGCCGATTTTTGAATTTTACCGCAGCCGTTTCCCATTCCAGGCAACCGGTGGGCCATTTTAGAGCCAAAGTGTTGGAAAACCCCATGTTTCAGTCTTAATTCTAGTGCCGGTTTCCAATTTTTCCTTTGGCCGTTTCCCATTCCGGACCCCCAGCAGGCCGTTTTCGAGCTTAACTATTGGAAAACCCCATGTTTTGCTCGTAATTCTCTAAACGGGAGTCCTATTTCCGAACCGTCAGTTCCTACAAGTTACTCTACCCTCGAACAAAGTGTTCGTGCTGATTTTCGATTCTTCCCGCAGCCGTTTACCGTTCTGGAGCCTAAGTGTTGGAAAATCCTATGTTTCGGTCGTAATTCTCTAACCGAGAGTCCTATTTGCTAACCATCAGTTGCTACAAGTTACTCTACCCTCAAGGGAAGTGCTCGTGCATGTTTTTCGATTTTTCCTTGAGCCGTTTCCCGTTCCAGACCCCCGGCAGGCCGTTTTCGAGCCTAAATGTTGGAAAGTCCCATGTTTCGCTCTAAATTCTCTAACCAGGTTACCTATTTGCAAATCGACAGTTCCTACAAGTTAGTCTACCCTCGAACGAAGTGCTCCTGTCGGTTTTCCATTTTTACTTCATCTGTTTCCCATTCAAGGCCATCGACGCGCTGTTTTCGAGCCTTAAGTGTTGGAAACACTATGTTTCAGTCGTAATTCTCTAACAGGGAGTCCTATTTGCGAACTGTCAGTTCCAACAAGTTACCCTACCCTCGAATGAAGTGCTCGTGCCGGTTTCTGATTCTTTCCGCAGCCGTTTACCATTCCAGACCCCCGGCGGGCCGTTTTCGAGCCTTAGGTGTTGGAAAATCCTATGTTCGCTCGTAATGCTCTTAACGGGGGTCCTATTTACGAACCGTCAGTTCCTACAAGTTACTCCATCCTCAAGCGAAGTGGTCTTGCCAATTTCCGATTTTTATCGCGCCCCCTTCCCTTTCGGGACCCCCGGCAAGCCGTTTTTGTGCCTTAGTTTTGGAAAACCCCATGTTCCGCTCGTAATTTTCTAACCGGGAGTCCTATTTGCGAACCATCAGTTGCTATAAGTTACTCTATCCCCGAGGGAAGTGCTCGGCCGGTTTTCGATTCTTTCCGCAGCCGTTTACTATTCCGGACCCCCGGCGGGCCATTTTCGAGCCTTAAGTGTTGGAAAATCCAATGTTCGCTCGTAATTCTCTAACCGGGGGTCCAATTTACGAACCGTCAGTTCCTATAAGTTACTTTACCCTCGAGGAAAGTGCTCGGCCAGTTTTCGATACTACCCGCATCCGTTTACAGTTCCGGACCCCCGGCGTGCCGTTTTCGATCCTAAGCATTGGAAAACCCCATGTTTTCGCTCGTAATTCTCTAACCGGGAGTCCTATTTGCGAACCATCTGTTCCTATAAGTTACTCTACCCTCGAGGGAAGTGCTCGGCCGGTTCTCGATTCTTCCCGCAGCCGCTTACCCTTCCATGCCCCTGGCTGTCCGTTTTCGTGCCTAACTGTTGGAAAGTCCTATGTTTCGGTCGTAATTCTCTAACCGGGTGTCCTATTTGTGAACCATCTGTTCCTATAATTTACTCTACCCTCAAGGGAAGTGCTCGTGCCGGTTTTCAATTTTTCCTTGAGTCGTTACCAGTTTCGGACCCCCGGCAGGCCGTTTTCGAGCCTAAATGTTGCAAAATCAGATTTTCACTCTTAATTCTCTAACCGGGAGTCCTATTTGCGAACCGTCAGTTCCTACAAGTTACTCTATCCTAGAGCGGAGTATCGTGCCGATTTCTCAATTTTTCAACGGCCGTTTTCGGTACCCGACCCCCGGAGGGCCATTTTCGAGCCTTAGATGCTCGAAAATCCTAAGTTCGCTCGTAATTCTCTAACTGGGAGTCCTACTTGCGAACTGTCAGTTCCATCAAGTTACTCTACCCTCGACGGAAGTGCAAGAGCTAGTTTTTTATTTTTCGTAGGGCCGTTTCCCGTTCCGGACCACCGGCAGGCCGTTCGAGCTTAATTGTTGGAAAACCCCATGTTTCGCTCGTAATTCTCTAAACGGGAGCCCTATCTGCAAACCATCAGTTCCTACAAGTTACTCTACCCTCGAGCGAAGTGCTCGTGCCAGTTTCTGATTCTTCCGTAGCCGTTTACCGTTCCGTGCCCCCGGCGGGCCGTTTTCGAGCCTAAGTGTTGGAAAATCCTATCTTTCAGTCGTAATTCTCTAACCGGAAGTCTTATTTGCGAACCATCAGTTCCTACAAGTTACTCTAACCTCAAGGGAAGTTCTCATGCCGGTTTTTGATTTTTCCTTGAGCCGTTTCCTGTTCCGAACCCCCGGCAGGCCGTTTTGGAGCCTAAATGTTTGAAAATCCCATGTTTCACCCTTTATTTTCTAACCGGGAGTCCTATTTGCGAACCCTCAGTTCCAGTAGTTACTCTACCTCGAGCGAAGTGCTCGTGCTGATTTTTAAATTTTACCGCGGCCGTTTCCCATTCCAGGCAACCGGTGGGCCGTTTTCGAGCCAAAGTGTTGGAAAACCCCATGTTTCAGTCTTAATTCTCTAACCGGGAGTCCAATTTAGGAACCGTCAATTCCTACAAGTTACTCTAACCTCGAAGGAAGTTCTAGTGCCAATTTCCGATTTTTCCTTTGGCCGTTTCCCATTCCGGACCCCCAGCAGGCCGTTTTCAAGCTTAAGTGTTGGAAAACCCCATGTTTCGCTTGTAATTCACTAAACGGGAGTCCTATTTCCGAACCGTCTGTTCCTACAAGTTACTCTACCCTCGAACAAAATGTTCGTGCTGATTTTTTATTCTTCCCGCAACTGTTTACCATTCTGGAGCCTAAGTGTTGGAAAATCCTATGTTTCGGTCGTAATTCTCTAACCGAGAGTCCTATTTGCTAACCATCAGTTGCTACAAGTTACTCTACCCTCAAGGGAAGTGCTCGTGCATGTTTTTCGATTTTTCCTTGAGCCGTTTCCCGTTCCAGACCCCCGGCAGGCCGATTTCGAGCCTAAATGTTGGAAAGTCCCATGTTTCGCTCTAAATTCTCTAACCAGGTTACCTATTTGCAAATCGACAGTTCCTACAAGTTAGTCTACCCTCGAACGAAGTGCTCCTGTCGGTTTTCCATTTTTGCTTCATCTGTTTCCCATTCAAGGCCATCGACGCGCTGTTTTCGAGCCTTAAGTGTTGGAAACACTATGTTTCAGTCGTAATTCTCTAACAGGGAGTCCTATTTGCGAACTGTCAGTTCCAACAAGTTACCCTACCCTCGAATGAAGTGCTCATGCCGGTTTCTGATTCTTTCCGCAGCCGTTTACCATTCCAGACCCCCGGCGGGCCGTTTTCGAGCCTTAGGTGTTGGAAAATCCTATGTTCGCTCGTAATGCTCTTAACGGGGGTCCTATTTACGAACCGTCAGTTCCTACAAGTTACTCCATCCTCAAGCGAAGTGGTCTTGCCAATTTCCGATTTTTATCGCGCCCCCTTCCCTTTCGGGACCCCCGGCAAGCCGTTTTTGTGCCTTAGTTTTGGAAAACCCCATGTTTCGCTCGTAATTTTCTAACCGGGAGTCCTATTTGCAAACCATCAGTTGCTATAAGTTACTCTATCCCCGAGGGAAGTGCTCGGCCGGTTTTCGATTCTTTCCGCAGCCGTTTACTATTCCGGACCCCCGGCGGGCCATTTTCGAGCCTTAAGTGTTGGAAAATCCAATGTTCGCTCGTAATTCTCTAACCGGGGGTCCAATTTACGAACCGTCAGTTCCTATAAGTTACTTTACCCTCGAGGGAAGTGCTCGCCAGTTTTCGATACTACCCGCATCCGTTTACCGTTCCGGACCCCCGGCGTGCCGTTTTCGATCCTAAGCATTGGAAAACCCCATGTTTCGCTCGTAATTCTCTAACCGGGAGTCCTATTTGCGAACCATCTGTTCCTATAAGTTACTCTACCCTCGAGGGAAGTGCTCGGCCGGTTCTCGATTCTTCCCGCAGCCGCTTACCCTTCCATGCCCCTGGCTGGCCGTTTTCGTGCCTAACTGTTGGAAAGTCCTATGTTTCGGTCGTAATTCTCTAACCGGGTGTCCTATTTGCGAACCATCTGTTCCTATAATTTACTCTACCCTCAAGGGAAGTGCTCATGCCGGTTTTCAATTTTTCCTTGAGTCGTTACCAGTTTCGGACCCCCGGCAGGCCGTTTTCGAGCCTAAATGTTGCAAAATCAGATTTTCACTCTTAATTCTCTAACCGGGAGTCCTATTTGCGAACCGTCAGTTCCTACAAGTTACTCTATCCTAGAGCGGAGTATCGTGCCGATTTCTTAATTTTTCAACGGCCGTTTTCGGTACCCGACCCCCGGAGGGCCATTTTCGAGCCTTAGATGCTCGAAAATCCTAAGTTCGCTCGTAATTCTCTAACTGGGAGTCCTACTTGCGAACTGTCAGTTCCATCAAGTTACTCTACCCTCGACGGAAGTGCAAGAGCTAGTTTTTTATTTTTCGTAGGGCCGTTTCCCGTTCCGGACCACCGGCAGGCCGTTCGAGCTTAATTGTTGGAAAACCCCATGTTTCGCTCGTAATTCTCTAAACGGGAGTCCTATCTGCAAACCATCAGTTCCTACAAGTTACTCTACCCTCGAGCGAAGTGCTCATGCCAGTTTCTGATTCTTCCGTAGCCGTTTACCGTTCCGTGCCCCCGGCGGGCCGTTTTCGAGCCTAAGTGTTGGAAAATCCTATCTTTCGGTCGTAATTCTCTAACCGGAAGTCTTATTTGAGAAACATCAGTTCCTACAAGTTACTCTAACCTCAAGGGAAGTTCTCATGCCGGTTTTTGATTTTTCCTTGAGCCGTTTCCTGTTCCGAACCCCCGGCAGGCCGTTTTGGAGCCTAAATGTTTGAAAATCCAATGTTTCACTCTTTATTTTCTAACCGGGAGTCCTATTTACGAGCCCTCAGTTCCAGTAGTTACTCTACCTCGAGCGAAGTGCTCGTGCCGATTTTTGAATTTTACCGCGGCCGTTTCCCATTCCAGGCAACCGGTGGGCCGTTTTCGAGCCAAAGTGTTGGAAAACCCCTTGTTTCAGTCTTAATTCTCTAACCGGGAGTCCAATTTAGGAACCGTCAATTCCTACAAGTTACTCTACCCTCGAAGGAAGTTCTAGCGCCTGATTCTGATTTTTCCTTTGGCCGTTTTCCGTTCCGGACCCCCAGCAGGCCGTTTTCGAGCTTAAGTGTTGGAAAACCCCATGTTTCGCTTGTAATTCTCTAAACGGGAGTGCTATTTCCGAACCGTCTGCTCCTACAAGTTACTCTACCCTCGAACAAAATGTTCGTGCTGATTTTTTATTCTTCCCGCAGCTGTTTACCATTCTGGAGCCTAAGTGTTGGAAAATCCTATGTTTCGGTCGTAATTCTCTAACCGAGAGTCCTATTTGCTAACCATCAATTGCTACAAGTTACTCTACCCTCAAGGGAAGTGCTCGTGCATGTTTTTCGATTTTTCCTTGAGCCGTTTCCCGTTCCAGACCCCCGGCAGGCCGTTTTCGAGCCTAAATGTTGGAAAGTCCCATGTTTCGCTCTAAATTCTCTAACCAGGTTACCTATTTGCAAATCGACAGTTCCTACAAGTTAGTCTACCCTCGAACGAAGTGCTCCTGTCGGTTTTCCATTTTTACTTCATCTGTTTCCCATTCAAGGCCATCGACGCGCTGTTTTCGAGCCTTAAGTGTTGGAAACACTATGTTTTAGTCGTAATTCTCTAACAGGGAGTCCTATTTGCGAACTGTCAGTTCCAACAAGTTACCCTACGCTTGAACGAAGTGCTCGAGCCAGTTTCTGATTCTTTCCGCAGCCGTTTAGCGTTCCAGAACCCCGGCAGGCCGTTTTCGAGCCTTAGGTGTTGGAAAATCCTATGTTCGCTCGTAATTTTCTAACCGGGGGTCCTATTTGCGAACCGTCAGTTCCTACAAGTTAGTATACCCTCAAGGGAAGTGCTCTTGCCGATTTCGATTTTACCGTGCCCGCTTCCCTTTCCGGACCCAGGGCAGGCCGTTTTTGTGCCTTAGTGATGGAAAACCCCATGTTTCGCTCGTAATTCTCTAACCGGGAGTCCTATTTGCGAACCATCAGTTGGTATAAGTTACTCTATCCTCGAGGGAAGTGCTCGGCCGGTTTTTGATTCTTCCCACAGCCGTTTACTATTCCGGACCCCCGGCGGGCCATTTTCGAGCCTTAAGTGTTGGAAAATCCTATGTTCGTACATAATTCTCTAACCGGGGGTCCAATTTACGAACCGTCAGTTCCTATAATTTACTTTACCTTCGAGGGAAGTGCTCGGCAGGTTTTCGATTCTATCCGCATCTGTTTACCGTTCCGGACCCCCGGCGGACCGTTTTCGATCCTAAGCATTGGAAAACCCCATGTTTCGCTCGTAATTCTCTAACCGAGAGTCCTATTTGCGAACCATCTGTTCCTATAAGTTACTCTACCCTCAAGGGAAGTGCTCCTGCCGGTTTTCAATTTTTCCTTGAGCCGTTACCAGTTCCGGACCCCCGGCAGGCCGTTTTCGAGCGTAAATGTTGCAAAATCAGATTTTCGCTCTTAATTCTCTAACCGGGAGTCCTATTTCCGAACCGTCAGTAGTTACTCTACCCTCGAACGAAGTGCTCCTGTCGGTTTTCATTTTTTACTTTGTCTGTTTCCCATTCCAGGCCATCGACGCGCTGTTTTCGAGCCTTAAATTTTGGAAACACTATGTTTCAGTCGTAATTCTCTAACAGGGAGTCCTATTTCCGAACTGTCAGTTCCAACAAGTTACCCTACCCTCGAATGAAGTGCTCGTGCCGGTTTCTGATTCTTTCCGCAGCCGTTTACCGTTCCAGTCCCCCGGCGGGCCATTTTCGAGCCTTAGGTGTTGGAAAATCCTATGTTCGCTCGTAATGCTCTTAACGGGGGTCCTATTTGCGAACCGTCAGTTCCTACAAGTTACTCCACCCTCAAGCGAAGTGGTCTTGCCAATTTTCGATTTTTATCGCGCCCCCTTCCCTTTCGGGACCCCCGGCAAGCCGTTTTTGTGCCTTAGTGTTGGAAAACCCCATGTTTCGCTCGTAATTTTCTAACCGGGAGTCCTATTTGTGAACCATCAGTTGCTATAAGTAACTCTATCCCCGAGGGAAGTGCTCGGCCGATTTTCGATTCTTTCCGCAGCCGTTTACTATTCCGGACCCCCGGCGGGCCATTTTCGAGCCTTAAGTGTTGGAAAATCCAATGTTCGCTCGTAATTCTCTAACCGGGGGTCCAATTTACGAACCGTCAGTTCCTATAAGTTACTTTACCCTCGAGGAAAGTGCTCGGCCAGTTTTCGATACTACCCGCATCCGTTTACCGTTCCGGACCCCCGGCGTGCCGTTTTCGATCCTAAGCATTGGAAAACCCCATGTTTCGCTCGTAATTCTCTAACCGGGAGTCCTATTTGCGAACCATCTATTCCTATAAGTTACTCTACCCTCGAGGGAAGTGCTCGGCCGGTTCTCGATTCTTCCCGCAGCCGCTTACCCTTCCATGCCCCTGGCTGGCCGTTTTCGTGCCCTAAACTGTTGGAAAGTCCTATGTTTCGGTCGTAATTCTCTAACCGGGTGTCCTATTTGCGAACCATCTGTTCCTATAATTTACTCTACCCTCAAGGGAAGTGCTCGTGCTGGTTTTCAATTTTTCCTTGAGTCGTTACCAGTTTCGGACCCCGGCAGGCCGTTTTCGAGCCTAAATGTTGCAAAATCAGATTTTCACTCTTAATTCTCTAACCGGGAGTCCTATTTGCGAACCGTCAGTTCCTACAAGTTACTCTATCCTAGAGCGGAGTATCGTGCCGATTTCTCAATTTTTCAACGGCCGTTTTCGGTACCCGACCCCCGGAGGGCCATTTTCGAGCCTTAGATGCTCGAAAATCCTAAGTTCGCTCGTAATTCTCTAACTGGGAGTCCTACTTGCGAACTGTCAGTTCCATCAAGTTACTCTACCCTCGACGGAAGTGCAAGAGCTAGTTTTTTATTTTTCGTAGGGCCGTTTCCCGTTCCGGACCACCGGCAGGCCGTTCGAGCTTAATTGTTGGAAAACCCCATGTTTCGCTCTTAATTCTCTAAACGGGAGTCCTATCTGCAAACCATCAGTTCCTACAAGTTACTCTACCCTCGAGCGAAGTGCTCGTGCCAGTTTCTGATTCTCCCGTAGCAGTTTACCGTTCCGTGCCCCCGGCGGGCCGTTTTCGAGCCTAAGTGTTGGAAAATCCTATCTTTCGGTCGTAATTCTCTAACTGAGAGTCTTATTTGCGAATCGTCAGTTCCTACAAGTTACTCTAACCTCAAGGGAAGTGCTCATGCCGGTTTTCGATTTTTCCATGAGCCGTTTCCTGTTCCGAACCCCGGCAGGCCGTTTTCGAGCCTAAATGTTTGAAAATCCCATGTTTCACTCTTTATTTTCTAACCGGGAGTCCTCTTTGCGAACCATCAGTTCCAGTAGTTACTCTACCTCGAGCGAAGTGCTCGTGCCGATTTTTAAATTTTACGGCGGCCGTTTCCCATTCCAGGCAACCGGTGGGCCGTTTTAGAGCTAAAGTGTTGGAAAACCCCATGTCTCAGTCTTAATTCTCTAACCGGGAGTCCAATTTACGAACCATCAGTTCCTACAAGTTACTCTACCCTCGAAGGAAGTTCTAGCGCCTGATTCCGATTTTTCCTTTGGCCGTTTTCCGTTTCGGACCCCCAGCAGGCCGTTTTCGAGCTTAAGTGTTGGAAAACCCCATGTTTCGCTTGTAATTCTCTAAACGGGAGTCCTATTTCTGAACCGTCAATTCCTACAAGTTACTCTACCGTCGAACAAAGTGTTCGTGCTGATTTTCGATTCTTCCCGCAGCCGTTTACCATTCTGGAGCCTAAGTGTTGGAAAATCCTATGTTTCGGTCGTAATTCTCTAACCGAGAGTCCTATTTGCTAACCATCAGTTGCTACAAGTTACTCTACCCTCAAGGGAAGTGCTCGTGCATGTTTTTCGATTTTTCCTTGATCCGTTTTCCGTTCCTGACCCCCAGCAGGCCGTTTTGGAGCCTAAATGTTGGAAAGTCCCATGTTTCACTCTAAATTCTCTAACCGAGATTCCTATTTGCAAACCGTCAGTTCCAACAAGTTACTCTACCCTGGAACGAAGTGCTCCTGCCGGTTTTCGATTTTTACTTCGTCTGTTTCCCATTCCAGGCCATCGACGCGCTGTTTTCGAGCCTTAAGTTTTGGAAACACTATGTTTCAGTCGTAATTCTCTAACAGGGAATCGTATTTCCGAACTGTCAGTTCCAACAAGTTACCCTACCCTCGAACAAAGTGCTCGTGCCGGTTTCTGATTCTTTCCGCAGCCATTTACCGTTCCAGACCCCCGGCGGGCCGTTTTCGAGCCTTAGGTGTTGGAAAATCCTATGTTCGCTCGTAATACTCTAACCGAGGGTCCTATTTGCGAACCGTCAGTTCCTAGAAGTTACTCTACCCTCAAGGGAAGTGCTCTTTCCGATTTCCAATTTTTAGCGCGCCCGCTTCCCTTTCTGGACCCCCGGCAGGCCGTTTCTGTGCCTTAGTGTTGGGAAACCCCAAGTTTCGCTCGTAATTTTCTAACCGGGAGTCCTATTTGCGAACCATCAGTTGCTATAACTTACTCTATCCTCGAGGGAAGTGCTCGGCCGGTTTTCGATTCTTCCTACAGCCGTTTACTATTTCGGACCCCCCGCGGGCCATTTTCGAGCCTTAAGTGTTGGAAAATCCAATGTTCGCTCGTAATTCTCTAACCGGGGGTCGAATTTACGAACCGTCAGTTCCTATAAGTCACTTTACCCTCGAGGGAAGTGCTCGGCCAATTTTCGATTCTACCCGCATCCATTTACCGTTCCGGACCCCCGGCAGGCCGTTTTCAATCCTAAGCATTGGAAAACCCCATGTTTCACTCGTAATTCTCTAACCGGGAGTCCTATTTGCGAACCATCTGTTCCTATAAGTTACTCTACCCTCGAGGGAAGTGCTCGGCCGGTTTTCGATTCTTCCCACAACCGTTTACCCTTCCGTGCCCCTGGCCGGCCGTTTTCGTGCCTAACTCTTGGAAAGTCCTATGTTTTGGTCGTAATTCTCTAACCGGGAGTCCTATTTTGGGAACCAACTGTGCCTATAAGTTACTATACCCTCAAGGGAAGTGCTCGTGCCGGTTTTCAATTTTTCCTTGAGCCGTTACCCGTTCTGGACCCCCGGCAGGCTGTTTTCGAGCCTAAATGTTGCAAAATCATATTTTCGCTCCTAATTCTCTAACCGGGAGTCCTATTTGCCAACCGTCAGTTCCTACAAGTTACTCTATCCTAGAGCGGAGTGCTCGTGCCGATTTTTGAATTTTTCAATGGCCGTTTTCAGTACCCGACCCCCGGAGGGCCATTTTCGAGCCTTAGGTGCTGGGAAATCCTAAGTTCGCTCGTAATTCTCTAACTAGGAGTCCTACTTGCGAACTGTCAGTTCCATCAAGTTACTCTACCCTCGACGGAAGTCCAAGTGCTAGTTTTTGATTTTTCGTCGGGCCATTTCCCGTTCCGAACCACCGGCAGGCCGTTCGAGCTTAATTGTTGGAAAACCCCATGTTTCGCTCATAATTCTCTAAACGGGAGTCCTATCTGCAAACCATTAGTTCCTACAAGTCACTCTACCCTCGAGCGAGGTGCTCGTGCCAGTTTCTGATTCTCCCATAGCCGTTTAACGTTCCGTGCCCCCGGCGGGCCGTTTTCGAGCCTAAGTGCTGGAAAATCCTATCTTTCGGTCATAATTCTCTAACCGGGAGTCTTATTTACGAATCGTCAGTTCCTACAAGTTACTCTAACCTTGAGGGAAGTGCTCGTGCCAGTTTTAGATTTTTCCTTGAGCCCTTTCCTGTTCCAAACCACCGGCAGGCCGTTTTCGAGCCTAAATGTTTGAAAATCCCATTTTTCACTCTTTATTTTCTAACCGGGAGTCCTATTTGCGAACCATCAGTTCCAGTAGTTACTCTACCTCGAACGAAGTGCTCGTGCCGATTTTTGAATTTTACCGCAGCTGTTTCCCATTCCAGGCAACCGGTGGGCCGTTTTAGAGACAAAGTGTTGGAAAACCCCATGTTTCAGTCTTAATTCTCTAACCGGGAGTCCAATTTAGGAACCGTCAATTCCTACAAGTTACTCTATCCTCGAAGGAAGTTCTAGTGCCGGTTTCCGATTTTTCCTTTGGCCGTTTCCCGTTCCGGACCCCCAGCAGGCCGTTTTCGAGCTTAAGTGTTGGAAAACCCCATGTTTCGCTTGTAATTCTCTAAACGGGAGTCCTATTTCGGAACCGTCAGTTCCTACAAGTTACTCTACCCTCGAACAAAGTGTTCGTGCTGATTTTCGATTCTTTCCGCAGCCGTTTACCATTATGGAGCCTAAGTGTTGGAAAATCCTATGTTTCGGTCGTAATTCTCTAACCGAGAGTCCTATTTGCTAACCATCAGTTGCTACAAGTTACTCTACGCTCAAGGGAAGTGCTCGTGCATGTTTCTCGGTTTTTCCTTGAGCCGTTTCCCATTCCAGACCCCCGGCAGGCCGTTTTCGAGCCTAAATGTTGGAAAGTCCCATGTTTCGCTCTGAATTCTCTAACCGGGATTCCTATTTGCAAACCGTCAGTTCCTACAAGTTACTCTACCCTCGAACGAAGTGCTCCAGTCGATTTTCGATTTTTACTTCGTCTGTTTCCCATTCCAGGCCATCGACGCGCTGTTTTCGAGCCTTAAGTGTTGGAAACACTATGTTTTAGTCGCAATTCTCTAACAGGGAGTCCTATTTGCGAACTGTCAGTTCCAACAAATTACCCTACCCTCGAACGAAGTGCTCATGCCGGTTTCTGATTCTTTCCGAAGCCGTTTTACCGTTCCAGACCCCCGGCGGGCCGTTTTCGAGCCTTAGGTGTTGGAAAATCCTATGTTCGCTCGTAATTATCTAACCGGGGGTCCTATTTGCGAACCGTCAGTTCCTACAAGTTACTCTACCCTCAAGGGAAGTGCTCTTGCCGATTTCCGATTTTTACCGCGCCGCTTCCCTTTCCAGACCCCCGGCAGGCCGTTTTTGTGCCTTAGTGTTGGAAAACCCCATGTTTCGCTCGTAATTCTCTAACCGGGAGTCCTATTTGCGAACCAGCAGTTGCTATAAGTTCCTCTATCCTCGAGGGAAGTGCTCGGCCGGTTTTCGATTCTTCCTGCAGCCGTTTACTATTTCGGACCCCCGGCGGGCCATTTTCGAGCCTTAAGTGTTGGAAAATCCTATGTTCGCTCGTAATTCTCTAACCAGGGGTCCATTTTACGAACCGTCAGTTCCTATAAGTTACTTCACCCTCGAGGGAAGTACTCGGCCAGTTTTCGATTCTATCCGCATCCGTTTACTATTCCGAACCCCCGGCGGGCCGTTTTCGATCCTAAGCATTGGAAAACCCCATGTTTCGCTCGTAATTCTCTAACCGGGAGTCCTATTTGCGAACCATATGTTCCTATAAGTTACTCTACCCTCGAGGGAAGTGCTCGGCTGGTTTTCGATTCTTCCCGCAGCCGTTTAGCCTTCAGTGCCCCTGGCCGACCGTTTTCGTGCCTCATTGTTGGAAAGTCCTTTGTTTCGGTCGTAATTCTCTAACCGGGAGTCTTATTTGCGAACCATCTGTTCCGATAAGTTACTCTACCCTCAAGGGAAGTGCTCGTGCCGGTTTTCAATTTTTCCTTGAGCCGTTTCCCGTTCCGGACCCCCGGCAGGCCGTTTTCGAGCCTAAATGTTTAAAAATCCCAGGTTTCACTCTTTATTCTCTAACCTGGAGTCCTATTTGCAAGCCATCAGTTCCAGTAGTTACTCTACCTCAAGCTAAGTGCTCGTGCCAGTTTTTTCTTTTTACCGCGGCCAATTCCCATTCCAGGCAACCGGTGGGCCGTTTTAGAGCCAAAGTGTTGGAAAACCCCATGTTTCGGTCATAATTCTCTAACCGGGAGTCCAATTTACGAACCGTCAGTTCCTACAAGTTACTCTACCCTCGAAGGAAGTGCTAGTGCCTGTTTTTGATTTTTCCTTTGGCCGTTTCCCGTTCCGGACCCGCAGCAGGCCCTTTTCGAGCTTAAGTGTTGGAAAACCCCATGTTTCGCTTGTAATTCTCTAAACGGGAGTCCTATTTTCGAACCGTCAGTTCCTACAAGTTACTCTACCCTCGAACAATGTGTTCGTGCTAATTTTCGATTCTTCCCGCAGCCGTTTACCGTTCTGGAGCCTAAGTGTTGGAAAATCCTATGTTTCGGTCGTAATTCTCTAATCGAGAGTCCTATTTTCTAACCATCTGTTGCTACAAGTTACTCTACCCTCAAGGGAAGTGCTCTTGCATGTTTCTCCTTTTTTTCTTGAGCCGTTTCCCGTTCCAGACCCCCGGCAGGCCGTTTTTGAACATAAATGTTGGAAAGTCCCATGTTTCGCTCTAAATTCTTTAACCGGGATTCCTTTTTGCAAACCGTCGGTTCCTACAAGTTACTCTACCCTCGAACGAAGTGCTCCTATCGGTTTTCGATTTTTACTTCGTCTATTTCCCATTCCAGGCCATCGACGCGCTGTTTTCGAGCCTTAAGTGTTGGAAACACTATGTTTCAGTCGTAATTCTTTAACAAGGAGTCCTATTTACGAACAGTCAGTTCCAACAAGTTACCCTACCCTCGAACGAAGTGTTCGTGCCGGTTTCTGATTCTTTCCGCAGCCGTTTACCGTTCCAGACCCCCGCCGGGTCGTTTTCGAGCCTTAGGTGTTGGAAAATCCTATGTTCGCTCGTAATTCTCTAACCGGGGGTCCTATTTGCGAACCGTCAGTTCTTACAAGTTACTCTACCCTCAAGGGAAGTGCTCTTGCCGAATTCTGATTTTTACAGCGCCCGCTTCCGTTTCTGGACCCCCGGCAGGCCGTTTTTGTGCCTTAGTGTTGGAAAACCCCATGTTTCGTTCGTAATTCTCTAACCGGGAGTTCTATTTGCGAACCATCAGTTGCTATAAGTTACTTTATCCTCGAGGGAAGTGCTCGGCCGGTTTTCGATTCTTCCCGCAGCCGTTTACTATTTTGGACCCCCGGCGGGCCATTTTCGAGCCTTAAGTGTTGGAAAATCCTATGTTCGCTCGTAATTGTCTAACCGGGGGTCCAATTTACGAACCCTCAGTTCCAATAAGTTACTTTACCCTCGCGGGAAGTGCTCGGCCAGTTTTCGATTCTACCCGCATCCGTTTACCATTCCGGACCCCCGGACGGCAGTTTTCGATCCTAAGCATTGGAAAACCCCATGTTTCGCTCGTAATTCTCTAACCGGGAGTCCTATTTGCGAACCATCTATTCCTATAAGTTACTCTACCCTCGAGGGAAGTGCTCGGCCGGTTTTCGATTCTTACCGTAGCCGTTTACCCTTCCGTGCCCTTGGCCGGCCGTTTTCCTGCCTAACTGTAGGAAAGTCCTACGTTTCGGTCGTAATTCTCTAACCGGGAGTCCTATTTGCGAACCTTCTATTCCTATAAGTTACTCTACCCACAAGGGAACTGTTCGTCCCGGTTTTCAATTTTTCCTTGAGCCGTTTCCCGTTCTGGACCTCCGGCAGGCCGTTTTCGAGCCTGAATGTTGCAAAATCAGATTTTCGCTCTTAATTCTCTAACCGGGAGTCCTATTTGCGAACCTTCAGTTCCTACAAGTTACTCTATCCTAGAGCGGAGTGCTCGTGCCGATTTATGAATTTTTCAACGGTCGTTTTCGGTACCCGACCCCCGGAGGGCCATTTTCGAGCCTTAGGTGCTGGAAAACCTAAGTTCCCTCGTAATTTTCTAACTGGGAGTCCTACTTGCGAACCGTCAGTTCCATCAAGTTACTCTACCCTCGACGGAAGTGCAAGTGCTAATTTTTGATTTTTCGTTGGGCCGCTTCCCGTTCCGGACCATCGGCAGGGCGTTCGCGCTTAATTGTTAGAAAACCCCATGTTTCGCTCGTAATTCTCTAAACGAGAGTCCTATCTGCAAACCATCAGTTGCTACAAGTTACTCTACCCTCGAGCGAAGTGCTCGTGCCAGTTTCTGATTCTCCCATAGCCGTTTTCGAGCCTAAGTGTTGGAAAATCCTATCTTTCGGTCGTAATTCTTTAACCGGGAGTCTTATTTGCGAATCGTCAGTTCCTACAAGTTACTCTAACCTCAAGGGAAGTGCTCGTGCCGGTTTTCGATTTTTCCTTGAGCTGTTTCCTGTTCTGAACCCCCGGCAAGCCGTTTTCGAGCCTAAATGTTTGAAAATCCCATGTTTCGCTCTTTATTTTCTAACCAGGAGTCCTATTTGCGAACCATCAGTTCTAGTAGTTACTCTAACTCAAGCGAAGTGCTCGTGCCGATTTTTTATTTTTACCGCGGCCATTTCCCATTCCAGGCAACCGGTGGGCCGTTTTAGAGCTAAAGTGTTGGAAAACCCCATGTTTCAGTCATAATTCTCTAACCGGGAGTCCAATTTACGAACCGTCAGTTCCTACAAGTTGCTCTACCCACGAAGGAAGTGCTAGTGCCAGTTTTCGATTTTTCCTTTGGCCGTTTCCCGTTCCGGACCCCCAGCAGGCCGTTTTCGAGCTTAAGTGTTGGAAAACCCCATGTTTCGCTTGTAATTCTCTAAACGGGAGTCCTATTTCGGAACCGTCAGTTCCTACAAGTTACTCTACCCTCGAACAAAGTGTTCGTGCTGATTTTCGATTCTTTCCGCAGCCGTTTACCATTATGGAGCCTAAGTGTTGGAAAATCCTATGTTTCGGTCGTAATTCTCTAACCGAGAGTCCTATTTGCTAACCATCAGTTGCTACAAGTTACTCTACGCTCAAGGGAAGTGCTCGTGCATGTTTCTCGGTTTTTCCTTGAGCCGTTTCCCATTCCAGACCCCCGGCAGGCCGTTTTCGAGCCTAAATGTTGGAAAGTCCCATGTTTCGCTCTGAATTCTCTAACCGGGATTCCTATTTGCAAACCGTCAGTTCCTACAAGTTACTCTACCCTCGAACGAAGTGCTCCAGTCGGTTTTCGATTTTTACTTCGTCTGTTTCCCATTCCAGGCCATCGACGCGCTGTTTTCGAGCCTTAAGTGTTGGAAACACTATGTTTTAGTCGCAATTCTCTAACAGGGAGTCCTATTTGCGAACTGTCAGTTCCAACAAATTACCCTACCCTCGAACGAAGTGCTCATGCCGGTTTCTGATTCTTTCCGAAGCCGTTTACCGTTCCAGACCCCCGGCGGGCCGTTTTCGAGCCTTAGGTGTTGGAAAATCCTATGTTCGCTCGTAATTATCTAACCGGGGGTCCTATTTGCGAACCGTCAGTTCCTACAAGTTACTCTACCCTCAAGGGAAGTGCTCTTGCCGATTTCCGATTTTTACCGCGCCGCTTCCCTTTCCAGACCCCCGGCGGGCTGTTTTTGTGCCTTAGTGTTGGAAAACCCCATGTTTCGCCTGTAATTCTCTAACCGGGAGTCCTATTTGCGAACCATCAGTTGCTATAAGTTACTCTATCCACGAGGGAAGTGCTCAGCCGGTTTTCGATTCTTCCCGCAACCGTTTACTATTCTGGACCCCCGGCGTGCCATTTTCGAGCCGTAAGTGTTGGAAAATCCTATGTTCGCTCGTAATTCTCTGAACGGGGGTCCAATTTACGAACCGTCAGTTCCCATAAGTTACTTTACCCTCGAGGGAAGTGCTCGGCCAGTTTTCGATTCTTCCCGCATCCGTTTACCGTTCCGGACCCCCGACAGGCCGTTTTCGATCCTAAGCATTGGAAAACCCCATGTTTCGCTCGTAATTCTCTAACCGGGAGTCCTATTTGCGACCATCTGTTCCTATAAGTTACTCTACCCTCGAGGGAAGTGCTCGGCTGGTTTTCGATTCTTTCAGCAGCCGTTTACCCTTTCGTGCCCCTGGCCGGCTGTTTTCGTGCCGCACTGTTGGAAAGTCCTATGTTTCGGTCGTAATTCTCTAACCGGGAGTCCTTTTTGTGAACCATTCGTTCCTATAAGTTACTCTACCCGCAAGGGAAGTGCTCGTTCCGGTTTTTAATTTTTCCTTGAGCCGTTTCCCGTTCCGGACCTCCGGCAGGCCGTTTTCGAGCCTGAATGTTGCAAAATCAGATTTTCGCTCTTAATTCTCTAACCGGGAGTCCTATTTGCGAACCTTCAGTTCCTACAAGTTACTCTATCCTAGAGCGGAGTGCTCGTGCCGATTTATGAATTTTTCAACGGTCGTTTTCGGTACCCGACCCCCGGAGGGCCATTTTCGAGCCTTAGGTGCTGGAAAATCTAAGTTCGCTCGTAATTCTCTAACTGGGAGTCCTACTTGCGAACCGTCAGTTGCATCAAGTTACTCTACCCTCGACGGAAGTGCAAGTGCTAGTTTTTGATTTTTGGTCGGGCCGTTTCCAGTTCCGGACCACCGGCAGGGCGTTCGAGCTTAATTGTTGGAAAAACCCCTGTTTCGCTCGTAATTCTCTAAACGGGAGTCCTATCTGCAAAACATCAGTTCTTACAAGTTACTCTACCCTCGAACGAAGTGCTCGTGCCAGTTTCTGATTCTCCCGTAGCCGTTTACCGTTCCGTGCCCCCTGCGGGCCGTTTTCAAGCCTAAGTGTTGGAAAATCCTATCTTTCGGTCGTAATTCTCAAACCGGGAGTCTTATTTGTGAATCGTCAGTTCCTACAAGTTACTCTAACCTCAAGGGAAGTGCTCGTGCCGGTTTTCAATTTTTCCTTGAGCCGTTTCCCGTTCTGAACCTTCGGCAGGCCGTTTTCGAGCCTAAATGTTTGAAAATCCCATGTTTCACTCTTTATTTTCTAACCGGGAGTCCTTTTAGCGAACCATCAGTTCCGGTAGTTACTCTACCTCAAGCAAAGTGCTCGTGCCGGTTTTTTATTTTTACCTCCGCCATTTCCCATTCCAGGCAACCGGTGGGCCATTATAGAGCCAAAGTGTTGGAAACCCCATGTTTCAGTCTTAATTCTCTAACCGGGAGTCCAATTTACGAACCGTCAGTTCCTACAAGTTACTCTACCCTCGAAGGAAGTGCTAGTGCCAGTTTCTGATTTTTCCTTTGGCCGTTTCCCGTTCCGGACCCCCAGCATGCCGTTTTCGAGCTTAAGTGTTGGAAAACCCCATGTTTCGCTTGTAATTCTCTAAACGGGAGTCCTATTTCCGAACCGTCAGTTCCTACAAGTTACTCTACCTTCGAACAAAGTGTTCGTGCAGATTTTCGATTCTTCCCGCAACCGTTTACCATTCTGGAGCCTAAGTGTTGGAAAATCCTATGTTTCGGTCGTAATTCTCTAACCGAGAGTCCTATTTGCTAACCATCAGTTGCTGCAAGTTACTCTACCCTCAAGGGAAGTGCTCGTGCATGTTTTTCGAGTTTTCCTTCAGTCATTTCCCGTTCCAGGCCCCCGGTAGGCCGTTTTTGAGCCTAAATGTTGGAAAGTCTCATGTTTCGCTCTAAATTCTCTAACCGGGATTCCTATTTGCAAACCCTCAGTTCCTACAAGTTACTCTACCCTCAAGGGAAGTGCTCTTGCCGATTTCCGATTTTTACCGCGCCCGCTTCCCTTTCCGGACCCCCGGCAGGCCATTTTTGTGCGAACCATCTGTTCCTATAAGTTACCCTACCCTCGAGGGAAGTGCTCGGCCGGTTTTCGATTCTTCCGGTAGCCATTTACCCTTCCGTGCCCCTGGCCGGCCGTTTTCGTGCCTAACTGTTGGAAAGTCCTATGTTTCGGTCGTAATTCTCTAACCGGGAGTCCTATTTGCGAACCATCTGTTCTTATAAGTTACTCTACCCTCAAGGGAAGTGCTCGTTCCGGTTTTCAATTTTTCCTTGAGCCGTTACCCATTCCGGACCCCCGGCACGCCGTTTTCGAGCCTAAATGTTGTAAAATCATATTTTCGCTCTTAATTCTCTAACCGGAAGTCCTATTTGCGAACATCAGTTCCTACAGGTTACTCTATCCTAGAGCAGAGTGCTCGTGCCGATTTCTGAATTTTTCAACGGCCGTTTTCGGTACCCGACCCCCGGAGGACCATTTTCGAGCCTTAGGTGCTGGAAAATCCTAAGTTCGCTCGTAGTTCTCTAACTGGGAGTGCTACTTGCGAACCGTCAGTTCCATCAAGTTACTCTACCCTCGACGGAAGTGCAAGTGCTAGTCTTTGATTTTTCATCGGGCCATTTCCCATTCCAGACCACCGGCAGGGCGTTCGAGCTTAATTGTTGGAAAACCCCATGTTTCGCTCGTAATTCTCTAAACGGGAGTCCTATCTACAAACCATCAGTTCCTACAAGTTACTCTAGCCTTGAGTGAACTGCTCGTGCCAGTTTCTGATTCTCCCGTAGCCGTTTACCGTTCCGTGCCCCCGGCTGGCCGTTTTCGAGCCTAAGTGTTGGAAAATCCTATCTTTCGGTCGTAATTCTATAACCGGGAGTCTTATTTGCGAATCGTCAGTTCCTACAAGTTACTCCAACCTCAAGTGAAGTGCTCGTGCCGGTTTTCGATTTTTCCTTGAGCTGTTTCCCGTTCCAAACCCCTGGCAAACCGTTTTCGAACCTAAATGTTTGAAAATCCCATGTTTCACTCTTTATTCTCTAACCGGGAGTCCTCTTTGCGAACCATCTGTTCCAGTAGTTACTCTACCTCAAGCGAAGTGCTCGTGCCGGTTTTTTATTTTTACCGCGGCCATTTCCCATTCTAGGCAACCGGTGGGCCGTTTTAGAGCCAAAGTGTTGGAAAACCCCATGTTTCAGTCATAATTCTCTAACAGGGAGTCCAATTTACGAACCGTCAGTTCCTACAAGTTACTCTACCCTCGAAGGAAGTGCTAGTGCCTGTTTCCGATTTTTCCTTTGGCCGTTTCCCATTCTGGACCCCCAGCAGGCCGTTTTCGAGCTTAAGTGTTGGAAAACCCCATGTTTCGCTTGTAATTCTCTAAACGGGAGTCCTATTTCCGAACCGTCAGTTCCTACAAGTTACTCTACCCTCGAACAAAGTGTTCGTGGTGATTTTCGATTCTTCCCGCAACCGTTTACCATTCTGGAGCCTAAGTGTTGGAAATTCCTATGTTTCCGTCGTAATTCTCTAACCGTGAGTCCTATTTGCTAACCATCAGTTGCTACAAGTTACTCTACCCTCAAGGGAAGTGCTCGTGCATGTTTTTCAATTTTTCCATGAGCCGTTTCCCGTTCCAGACCCCCGGCAGGCCGTTTTCGAGCCTAAATGTTGGAAAGTCCCATGTTTCGCTCTAAATTCTCTAACCGGGATTCCTATTTGCAAACCGTCAATTCCTTCAAGTTACTCTACCCTCGAACGAAGTGCTCCTGTCTGTTTTCGATTTTTACTTCGTCTGTTTCCCATTCCAGGCCATCGACGCGCTGTTTTCGAGCCTTAAGTGTTGGAAACACTATGTTTCAGTCGTAATTCTCTAACAGGGAGTCCTATTTGCGAACTGTCAGTTCCAACAAGTTAACCTACCCTCGAATGAAGTGCTCGTGCCGGTTTCTGATTCTTTCTGCAGCCGTTTACCGTTCCAGACCCCCGGCGGGCCGTTTTCGAGCCTTACATGTTGGAAAATCCTATGTTTGCTCGTAATTCTCTAACCGGGGGTCGTATTTGCGAACCGTCAGTTCTTACAAGTTACTCTACCCTCGAAGGAAGTGCTAGTGCCTGTTTCCGATTTTTCCTTTGGCCGTTTCCCGTTCTGGACCCCCAGCAGGCCGTTTTCGAGCTTAAGTGTTGGAAAACCCCATGTTTCGCTTGTAATTCTCTAAACGGGAGTCCTATTTCCGAACCGTCAGTTCCTACAAGTTACTCTACCCTCGAACAAAGTGTTCGTGGTGATTTTCGATTCTTCCCGCAACCGTTTACCATTCTGGAGCCTAAGTGTTGGAAATTTCTATGTTTCCGTCGTAATTCTCTAACCGTGAGTCTTATTTGCTAACCATCAGTTGCTACAAGTTACTCTACCCTCAAGGGAAGTGCTCGTGCATGTTTTTCAATTTTTCCTTGAGCCGTTTCTCGTTCCAGACCCCCGGCAGGCCGTTTTCGAGCCTAAATGTTGGAAAGTCCCATGTTTCGCTCTAAATTCTCTAACCGGGATTCCTATTTGCAAACCGTCAATTCCTTCAAGTTACTCTACCCTCGAACGAAGTGCTCCTGTCTGTTTTCGATTTTTACTTCGTCTGTTTCCCATTCCAGGCCATCGACGCGCTGTTTTCGAGCCTTAAGTGTTGGAAACACTATGTTTCAGTCGTAATTCTCTAACAGGGAGTCCTATTTGCGAACTGTCAGTTCCAACAAGTTAACCTACCCTCGAATGAAGTGCTCGTGCCGGTTTCTGATTCTTTCTGCAGCCGTTTACCGTTCCAGACCCCCGGCGGGCCGTTTTCGAGCCTTACGTGTTGGAAAATCCTATGTTTGCTCGTAATTCTCTAACCGGGGGTCGTATTTGCGAACCGTCAGTTCTTACAAGTTACTCTACCCTCGAAGGAAGTGCTAGTGCCCGTTTCCGATTTTTCCTTTGGCCGTTTCCCGTTCTGGACCCCCAGCAGGCCGTTTTCGTTCTCTAAACGGGAGTCCTATTTCCGAACCGTCAGTTCCTACAAGTTACTCTACCCTCGAACAAAGTGTTCGTGCTGAGTTTCGATTCTTCCCGCAACCGTTTACCATTCTGGAGCCTAAGTGTTGGAAATTCCTATGTTTCCGTCGTAATTCTCTAACCGAGAGTCCTATTTGCTAACCATCAGTTGCTACAAGTTACTCTACCCTCAAGGGAAGTGCTCGTGCATGTTTCTCGATTTTTCCTTCAGCCGTTTCCCGTTCCAGACACCCGGCGGGCCGTTTTCCAGCCTAAAGGTTGGAAAGTCCCATGTTTCGCTCTAAATTCTCTAACCGGGATTCCTATCTGCAAACCGTCAGTTCCTACAAGTTAGTCTACCCTCGAACGAAGTGCTCCTGTCTGTTTTCGATTTTTACTTCGTCTGTTTCCCATTCCAGGCCATCGACGCGCTGTTTTCGAGCCTTAAGTGTTGGAAACACTATGTTTCAGTCGTAATTCTCTAACAGGGAGTCCTATTTGCGAACTGTCAGTTCCAACAAATTAACCTACCCTCGAACGAAGTGCTCGTGCCGGTTTTTGATTCTTTCCGCAGCCGTTTACCGTTCCAGACCCCCGGCGGGCCGTTTTCGAGCCTTAGGTGTTGGAAAATCCTATGTTTGCTCGTAATTCTCTAACTGGGGGTCCTATTTGCGAACCGTCAGTTCTTACAAGTTACTCTACCCTCGAAGGAAGTGCTAGTGCCTGTTTCCGATTTTTCCTTT
Organism: Litsea cubeba; assembly: GCA_012931725.1. Classification (NCBI taxonomy): domain Eukaryota; kingdom Viridiplantae; phylum Streptophyta; class Magnoliopsida; order Laurales; family Lauraceae; genus Litsea; species Litsea cubeba. The sequence goes on from CM022944.1 coordinate 61,614,919, forward strand.
GGCCGTTTCCCGTTCTGGACCCCCAGCAGGCCGTTTTCGAGCTTAAGTGTTGGAAAACCCCATGTTTCGCTTGTAATTCTCTAAACAGGAGTCCTATTTCTGAACCATCAATTGCTATAAGTTAGTCTATCCTCGAGGGAAGTGCTCGGCCGGTTTTGGATTCTTCCCGCAGCCGTTTACTATTTAGGACCCCCGGCGGGACATTTTTGAGCCTTAATTGTTGGAAAATCCTATGTTCGCTCGTAATTTTCTAACCGGGGGTCCAATTTATGAACCGTCAATTCCTATAAGTTACTTTAACCTCGAGGGAAGTGCTCGTGCCGGTTTTCAATTTTTCTTTGAGCCATTTCTCATTCTGGACCCCCGGCAGGCCGTTTACGAGCCTAAATGTTGCAAAATCAGATTTTCGCTTTTAATTCTCTAACCGGGAGTCCTATTTGTGAACCGTCAGTTCCTACAGGTTACTCTATCCTAGAGTGGAGTGTTCGTGCCGATTTCTGAATTTTTCAACGGCCGTTTTCGGTACCCGACCCCCGGAGGGCCATTTTCGAGCCTTAGGTGCTAGAAAATCCTAAGTTCGCTCGTAATTCTCTAACTGGGATTCCAAGTTGCGAACCGTCAGTTCCATCAAGTTACTCTACCCTCGACGGAAGTGCAAGTGCTAGTTTTTGATTTTTCGTCTGGCCATTTCCCGTTCCGGACCACCGGCAGGGCGTTCGAGCTTAATTGTTGGAAAACCCCATGTTTCGCTTGTAATTCTCTAAACGGGAGTCCTATCTGCAAACCATCAGTTCCTACAAGTTACTCTACCCTCGAGCGAAGTGCTCGTGCCAATTTCTGATTCTCCCGTAGCCGTTTACCGTTCCGTGCCCCCGGCGGGCCGTTTTCGAGCCTAAGTGTTGGAAAATCCTATCTTTCGGTCTTATTCTCTAACCGTCAGTTCCTACAAGTTACTCTAACCTCGAGGGAAGTGCTCATGCCGGTTTTCGATTTTTCCTTGAGCCGTTTCCTGTTCCGAACCACCGGCAGGCCGTTTTCGAGCCTAAATGTTTGAAAATCCCATTTTTCACTCTTTATTTTCTAACCGGGACTCCTATTTGCGAACCATTAGTTCCAGTAGTTACTCTACCTCGAGCGAAGTGCTCGTGCCGAGTTTTGAATTTTACCGCGGCTGTTTCCCATTCCAGGCAACCGGTGGGCCGTTTTAGAGACAAAGTGTTGGAAAACCCCATGTTTCAGTCTTAATTCTCTAACCGGGAGTCCAATTTACGAACCGTCAATTCCTACCAGTTACTCTACCCTCGAAGGAAGTTCTAGTGCCGGTTTCCGATTTTTCCTTTGGCCGTTTCCCGTTCCGGACCCCCAGCAGGCCGTTTTCGAGCTTAAGTGTTGGAAAACCCCATGTTTCGCTTGTAATTCTCTAAACGGGAGTCCTATTTCCGAACCGTCAGTTCCTACAAGTTACTCTACCCTCGAACAAAGTGTTCGTGGTGATTTTCGATTCTTCCCGCAGCTGTTTACCGTTCTGGAGCCTAAGTGTTGGAAATTCCTATGTTTCCGTCGTAATTCTCTAACCGAGAGTCCTATTTGCTAACCATCAGTTGCTACAAGTTACTCTACCCTCAAGGGAAGTCCTCTTGCCGATTTCTGATTTTTTCCGCGCCCGCTTCCCTTTCCGGACCCCCGACAGGCCGTTTTTGTGCCTTAGTGTTGGAAAACCCCATGTTTTGCTCGTAATTCTCTAACCGGGAGTCCTATTTGCGAACCATCAGTTGCTATAAGTTACTCTATCCTCAAGGGAAGTGCTCGGCCGGTTTTCGATTGTTCACGTAGCCGTTTACTATTCCGGACCCCCGGCGGGCCATTTTCGAGCCTTAAGTGTTGGAAAATCCAATGGTCGCTCGTAATTCTCTAACCGGGGGTCCAATTTACGAACCGTCAGTTCCAATAAGTTACTTTACCCTCGAGGGAAGTGCTCGGCCAGTTTTCGATTCTACCCGCATCCGATTACCATTCCAGACCCCCGGAGGGCCGTTTTCGATCTAAGTATTGGAAAACCCCATGTTTCCCTCGTAATTCTCTAACCGGGAGTCCTATTTGCGAACCATCTGTTCCTATAAGTTACACTACCATCGAGGGAAGTGCTCGGCCGGTTTTCGATTCTTACCGTAGCCGTTTACCCTTGTGTGCCCTTGGCCGGCCGTTTTCATGCCTAACTGTAGGAAAGTCCTACGTTTCGGTCGTAATTCTCTAACCGGGAGTCCTATTTGCGAACCTTCTGTTCCTATAAGTTACCCTACCCTCAAGGGAAGTGCTCGTGCCGGTTTTCAATTTTTCCTTGAGCCGTTACCCGTTCCGGACCCCCGGCAGGCCGTTTTCGAGCCTAAATGTTGCAAAATCAGATTTTCGCTCTTAATTCTCTAGTCGGGAGTCCTATTTGAGAACCATCAGTTCCTACAGGTTACTCTATCCTAGAGCGGAGTGCTCGTGCCGATTTCTGAATTTTTCAATGGCCGTTTTCGGTACCCGACATGCCGTTTTCGAGCTTAAGTGTTGGAAACACTATGTTTCAGTCGTAATTCTCTAACAGGGAGTCCTATTTGCGAACTGTCAGTTCCAACAAGTTACCCTACCCTCGAACGAAGTGCTCGTGCCGGTTTCTGATTCATTCCGCAGCCGTTTACCGTTCCAGACCCCCGGCGGGCCGTTTTCGAGCCTTAGGTGTTGGAAAATCCTATGTTCGCTCGTAATTCTCTAACCGGGGGTCCCATTTGCGAACCGTTAGTTCCTACAAGTTACTCTACCCTCAAGGGAAGTGCTCTTGCCGATTTCCAATTTTTACCACGCCCGCTACCCTTTCCGGACCCCCGGCAGGCCGTTTTTGTGCCTTAGTGTTGGAAAACCCCATGTTTCGCTCGTAATTCTCTAACCGGGAGTCCTATTTGCGAACCATTAGTTGCTATAAGTTACTCTATCCTCGAGGGAAGTGCTCAGCCGGTTTTCGATTCTTCCCGCAGCCGTTTACTATTCCGGACCCCCGGCGGGCCATTTTCGAGCCTTAAGTGTTGGAAAATCAAATGTTCGCTCGTAATTCTCTAACCGGGGTTCCAATTTACGAACCGTCAGTTCGTATAAGTTACTTTACCCTCGAGAGAAGTGCTCGGCCAGTTTTTTATTCTACCTGCATCCGTTTACCGTTCCGGAGCCCCGGCGGGCCGTTTTCGATCCTAAGCATTGGAAAACCACATGTTTCGGTCGTAATTCTCTAACCGGGAGTCCTATTTGCGAACCATCTGTTCCTATAAGTTACTCTACCCTCGAGGGAAGTGCTCGTGCCGGTTTTCAATTTTTCCTTGAGCCGTTACCCGTTCCGGACCCCCGGCAGGCCGTTTTCGAGCCTAAATGTTGCAAAATCAGATTTTCGCTCTTATTTCTCTAACCGGGAGTCCTATTTGCGAACCGTCAGTTCCTACAAGTTACTCTATCCTAGAGCGGAGTGCTCGTGCTGATTTCTGAATTTTTCAACTGCCGTTTTCGGTACCCAACCCCCGGAGGGCCATTTTCGAGCCTTAGGTGCTCGAAAATCCAAAGTTCGCTCGTAATTCTCTAACTGGGAGTCCTACTTGCGAACCATCAGTTCCATCAAGTTACTCTGCCCTCGACGGAAGTGCAAGTGCTAGTTTTTGATTTTTCGTCGGGCCGTTTCCCGTTCCGGACCACCGGCAGGCCGTTCGAGCTTAATTGTTGGAAAACCCCATGTTTCGCTTGTAATTCTCTAAACGGGAGTCCTATCTGCAAACCATCAGTTCCTACAAGTTACTCTACCCTCGAGCGAAGTGCTCGTGCCAGTTTCTGATTCTCCCGTAGCCGTTTACAGTTCCGTGCCCCCGGCGGGCCGTTTTCGAGACTAAGTGTTGGAAAATCCTATCTTTCGGTCGTAATTGTCTAACCGGGAGTCTTATTTGCGAATCGTCAGTTCCTACAAGTTACTCTAACCTTAAGGGAAGTGCTTGTGCCGGTTTTCAATTTTTCCTTGAGCCGTTTCCTGTTCCGAACCCCCGGCATGCCATTTTCGAGCCTAAATGTTTGAAAATCCCATGTTTCACTCTTTATTTTCTAACCGGGAGTCCTATTTGCGAACCATTAGTTCCAGTAGTTACTCTACCTCGAGCGAAGTGCTCGTGCCGATTTTTGAATTTTACGGCGGCCATTTCCCATTCCAGGCAACCGGTGGGCCGTTTTAGAGCCAAAGTGTTGGAAAACCCCATGTTTCAGTCTTAATTCTCTAACCGGGAGTCCAATTTATGAACCGTCAGTTCCTACAAGTTACTCTACCCTCGAAGGAGTATCTAGTGCCGGTTTCCGATTTTTCCTTTGGCCGTTTCCCATTCCGGACCCCCAGCAGGCCGTTTTCGAGCTTAAGTGTTGGAAAACCCCATGTTTCGCTTGTCATTCTCTAAATGGGAGTCCTATTTCTGAACCGTCAGTTCCTACAAGTTACTCTACCCTCGAACAAAGTGTTCTTGCTGATTTTCGATTCTTCCCGCAGCTGGTTACCGTTCTGGAGCCTAAATGTTGGAAAATCCTATGTTTCGGTCGTAATTCTCTAACCGAGAGTCCTATTTGCTAACCATCAGTTGCTACAAGTTACTCTACCCTCAAGGGAAGTGCTCGTGCTTGTTTTTCGATTTTTCCTTGAGCCGTTTCCCATTCCAGGCCCCCGACAGGCCGCTTTCGAGCCTAAATGTTGGAAAGTCCCAAGTTTCGCTCTAAATTCTCTAACCGGGATTCCTATTTGCAAATCGTCAGTTCCTACAAGTTACTCTACCCTCGAACGAAGTGCTCCTGTCGGTTTTCGATTTTTACTTCGTCTGTTTCCCATTCCAGGCCATCGACGCGCTGTTTTCGAGCCTAAAGTGTTGGAAACACTATGTTTCAGTCGTAATTCTCTAACAGGGAGTCCTATTTGCGAACTGTCAGTTCCAACAAGTTACCCTACCCTCGAGCGAAGTGCTCGTGCCGGTTTCTGATTCTTTCCGCAGCCGTTTACCGTTCCAGACCCCCGGCGGGCCGTTTTCGAGCCTTAGGTGTTAGAAAATCCTATGTTCGCTCGTAATGCTCTAACCGAGGGTCCTATTTACGAACCGTCAATTCCTACAAGTTACTCTACCCTCAAGGGAAGTGCTCTTGCCGATTTCCGATTTTATCGTGCCCGCTTCCCTTTCCGGACCCCCGGCAGGCCGTTTTTGTGCCTTAGTGTTGGAAAACCCCATGTTTCGCTCGTAATTCCCTAACCGGGAGTCCTATTTGCGAACCATCAGTTGCTATAAGTTACTCTATCCTCGAGGGAAGTGCTCGGCCGGTTTTCGATTCTTCCCGCAACCGTTTACTATTCCGGACCCCCGGCGGGCCATTTTCGAGCCTTAAGTGTTGCAAAATCCTATGTTCGCTCGTAATTCTCTAACCGGGGGTCAAATTTACGAACCGTCAGTTCCTATAAGTTACTTTACCCTCAAGGGAAGTGCTCGGCCAGTTTTCGATTCTACCCGCATCCATTTACCGTTCCGGCCCCCCGGTAGGCCGTTTTCGATCCTAAGCATTGGAAAACCCCATGTTTCACTCGTAATTCTCTAACCGGGAGTCCTATTTGCGAACCATCTGTTCCTATAAGTTACTCTACCCTCGAGGGAAGTGCTCGGCCGGTTTTCTATTCTTCCCGCAACCGTTTACCCTTCCGTGCCCCTAGCCGGCCGTTTTCGTGCCTAACTCTTGGAAAGTCCTATGTTTTGGTCGTAATTCTCTAACCGGGAGTCCTATTTTGGGAACCAACTGTGCCTATAAGTTACTCTACCCTCAAGGGAAGTGCTTGTGCCGGTTTTCAATTTTTCCATGAGCCGTTACCCGTTCTGGACCCCCGGCAGGCCGTTTTCGAGCCTAAATGTTGCAAAATCAGATTTTCGCTCCTAATTCTCTAACCGGGAGTCCTATTTGCGAACCGTCAGTTCCTACAAGTTACTCTATCCTAGAGCGGAGTACTCGTGCCGATTTCTGAATTTTTCAACGGCCGTTTTCGGTACCCGACCCCCGGAGGGCCATTTTCGAGCCTTAGATGCTCGAAAATCCTAAGTTCGCTCGTAATTCTTTAACTGGGAGTCCTACTTGCGAACTGTCAGTTCCATCAAGTTACTCTACCCTCGACGGAAGTGCAATTGCCGGTTCTCGATTTTTACCACAGCCACTTTTTGTTCCGGACCCCCAGAAGGCCGTTTTCGAGCCTTAGTGTTGGAAAACCCCATGTTTCGCTTGTAATTCTCTAACTGGGAGTCCTATTTGCGAACCATCAGTTCCCTATAAGTTACTCTATCCTCGAGAGAAGTGCTCGGCTGGTTTTCGATTCTTCCCGCAGCCGTTTACCATTCCGGACCCCCTGCGGGCCATTTTCGAGCCTTAAGTGTTGGAAAATCCTATGTTCGCTCGTAATTCTCTAATCGGGGGTCCAATTCGCGAACCGTCAGTTCCGATAAGTTACTGTCCACTCAAGGGAAGTGCTCGGCTGGTTTCCGATTCTACCCACAGCCGTTTACCATTCCGGACCCCAGGCGGGCCGTTTTTTAGCCTAAAGTGTTGCAAAATCCTATGTTCGCTCGTAATTCTCTAACTGGGAGTCCTATTTTCGAACCACCAATTTATATAAGTTACTTTACCCTAGAGGGAAGTGCCCGTGCCGGTTTTTTATTTTTACCGCGGCCGCTTCCCGTTCTGAACCCCCGGAAGGCCATTTTCGAGCCTTAGTGTTGGAAAACCCCATGTTTCTTTCGTAATTCTCTAACTGGGAGTCCTATTTGCGAACCATCTATTCCTATAAGTTACTCTACCCTCAAGGGAAGTGCTTGGCCAGTTTCCGATTATTCCCACAGCCGTTTACCCTTCCGTGCCCCCGGCGGGCCATTTTCGAGCCTAAGTGTTGGAGAATCCTATGTTTCGGTCGTAATTCTCTAACCGGGAGTCTTATTTGCGAACCGCTAGTTCCTACAAGTTACTCCACCCTCAAGGGCAGTGCTCGTGCCGGTTTTTTATTTTTCCTTGAGCTGTTTCCCGTTCCGGACCCCCGGCAGACCGTTTTCGAGCCTAAATGTTGCAAAATCAGATTTTCAATCTTAATTCTCTGGCCGGGAGTCCTATTTGCGAACCTTCAGTTTCTACAAGTTACTCTACCCTCGACGATGTGCTCGTGCCGGTTTCCGATTTTTACCACTATTGTTTCCCGTTCCAAGCCACCGGCGGGCCGTTTCTGAGCCTAAGTGTTAGAAAACCATATGTTTATGTTGTAATTCTCTAACCGGGAGTGCTATTTGTGAACCGTCAGTTCCTATAAGTCACTCTACCCTTGAGCGAAGTGCTCGTGCTGGTTTCCATATTTTTCGGCGGCCGTTCACCATTCCTGACCCCCGGCGGGCCATTTTCGAGCCTTAAGTGTTGGAAAATCTTATGTTTGCTCGTAATTCTCTAATCGGGAGTTTTATTTGCAAATCGTCAGTTCCTACAAGTTACTCTACCCTCAATCGAAGTGGTCGTTCCAATTTCTGATTCTTCCCACAGCCGTTTACCCTTCCGGGCCCCCGACGGGCCATTTTCGAGGTTAGGTGTCGGAAAACACTGTGTTTCGCTAGTAATTCTCTTAACGGGAGTCCCATTTGTGAACCGTCAGTTCCTACAAGTTACTCTACCCTCGAGGGAAGTGCTCGTGCTGGTTTTTGAATTTTTCAATGGCTGTTTCCGGTACCCGACCCCCGGAGGGCCGTTTTCGAGCCTTAGGTGCTGGAAAATCCTACGTTCGCTCGTAATTCTCTAACCGGGAGTCCTACTTGCGAACCGTCAGTTTCATCAAGTTACTCTACCCTCGACGGAAGTGCTCGTGCTAGTTTTTGATTTTTCGTCGGGCTGTTTCCCGTTCCTGTTACTCTACCCTCAAGGGAAGTGCTCTTGCCAGTTTCCGATTTTTACCGCGGCCGATCCCATTCCGGACCCCCGGAAGGTCGTTTTCGAGCCTTAGTGTTGGAAAACCCCATGTTTCGCTTGTAATTCTCTAATCGGGAGTCTTATTTGTGAACCATCAGTTCCCTATAAGTTACTCTATCCTCAAGGGAAGTGCTCGGCCGGTTTCAGATTCTTCCCACAGCCGTTTACCATTCTGGACCCCCCGCGGGCCATTTTCGAGCCTTAAGTGTTGGAAAATCTTATGTTCGCTTGCAATTCTCTAACCGGGAGTCCTATTTGTGAACCGTCAGCTCCTACAAGATACTCTACCCTCGAACGAAGTGCTCATGCCGGTTTCTAATTCTTTCCGCAACCGTTTACCATTCCGGACCCCCGGCGGGCCGTTTTCGAGCCTTAGGTGATGGAAAATCCTATGTTTGCTCGTAATTCTCTAACTAGGAGTCGTATTTGCGAAGCGTCAGTTCCTACAAGTTACTCTACCCTCAAGGGAAGTGCTCTTGCCGGTTTTCGATTTTTACCACGGCCGATCCCATTCAGGACCCCTGGAAGGTCGTTTTCGAGCCTTAGTGTTGGAAAACCCCATGTTTCTCTCGTAATTCTCTAACCGGAAGTTCTATTTGCGAACCATCAGTTCCCTATAAGTTAATCTATCCTCGAGGGAAGTGCTCGGCCGGTTTCCGATTCTTCCCGCAGCCGTTTACCATTTCGGACCCCCTGCAGGCCGTTTTCGAGCTTAAATGTTGGGAAATCCCATGTTTCACTCTTTATTCTCTAAATGGGAGTCCTATTTGCGAACCATCAGTTTCAGAAGTTACTATACCTCGAGCGAAGTGCTTGTGCCGGTTTTTTATTTTTACCGCGGCCGTTTCCCGTTCCAGGCCACCGGAGGGCCGTTTTCAAGCCTAAGTGTTGGAAAACCCCATGTTTCAGTCATAATTCTCTAACCGGGAGTCATATTTGCGAACCGTCAGTTCCTACAGGAAACTATACCCTCGAAGGAAGTGCTAGTGCCGATTTCTGATTTTTCCTTGGGTCGTTTCCTGTTCTGGAACCCAGCAGGCCGTTTTCGAGCTTAAGTGTTGGAAAACCACAAGTTTCACTCGTAATTCTCTAAATGGGAATCCTATTTGAGAACCGTCAGTTCCTACATGTTATTTTACCCTCGAACAAAGTGGTCGTGCCGATCTCCGATTCTTCCCGCAGCCGTTTACCATTCCGGGCCCCCGGCGAGCCATTTTCGAGACTAAGTGGTTGAAAGTCCTATGTTTCGGTCGTAATTCTCTAACTGAGAGTCCTATTTGCTAACCGTCAGTTGCTAAAAGTTACTCTACCCTCAAAGGAAGTGTTCGTGCATGTTTTTCGATTTTTCTTTGAGCCATTTCCCGTTCCTGACCCCCGACAGGCCATTTTCGAGCCTAAATGTTGGAAAATCCAATGTTTCGCTCTAAGTTCTATAACCGAGATTCCTATTTGCGAACTGTCAGTTCCTATAAGTTACTCTACCCTTGAGCAAAGTGCTCCTGCTGGTTTTCAATTTCTATTATGGTCGTTTCCTGTTCCAAGCCAACGGCGGGCCGTTTTCGAGCCTTAAGTGTTGGAAGCCCCATGTTTCAGTCATAATTCTCTAACCGGGAGTCCTATTTGCGAACCGTTAATTCCTACAAGTTACTCTACCCTCGAACGAAGTGCTCTTGCCGGTTTCTGATTCTTTCCACAGCCGTTTACCATTCCGGACCCCCGGCGGGCCATTTTCGAGCCTTAGGTGTTGGAAAATCCTATGTTCGCTCGTAATTCTCTAACCGGGAGTCCTACTTGCGAACCGTCAGTTCCATCAAGTTACTCTACCCTCGACGGAAGTGCTCGTGCTAGTTTTTTAATTTTCGTCAGGCCATTTCCCATTCTCGTTACTCAACACTTAAGGGAAGTGCTCTTGCCGGTTTACGATATTTACCGCGGCCGATACCGTTCCGGACCCCCGGAAGGTCGTTTTCGAGCCTTAGTGTTGGAAAACCCCATGTTTCGCTCGTAATTCTCTAACCGGGAGTCCTATTTGCAAACCATCAGTTCCCTATAAGTTACTCTATCCTTGAGGGAAGTGCTCGGCCGGTTTCTGATTCTTCCCACAGCCGTTTACCATTCCGAACCCCCTGCGGGCCATTTTCGAGCCTTAAGTGTTGGAAAATCCTATGTTCGCTCGTAATTCTCAAACTGGGAGTCCTATTTGCGAACCGTCAGTTCTTACAAGTTACTCTACCCTTGAACGAAGTGCTCGTGCCGGTTTCTGATTCTTTCCGCAGCCGTTTACCATTCCGGACCCCCGGCGGGCCGTTTTCGAGCCTTAGGTGTTGGAAAATCCTATGTTCGCTCGTAATTCTCTAACCGGGAGTCCTATTTGGGAAGCGACAATTCCTACAAGTTACTCTACCCTCAAGGGAAGTGGTCTTACCGGTTTCCGATTTTTACAGTGGCCGATCCCATTCTTGACCCCTGGAAGGTTGTTTTCGAGCCTTAGTGTTGGAAAACCCCATGTTTCGCTCGTAATTCTCTAATCGAGAGTCCTATTTGCGAACCATCAGTTCCCTATAAGTTACTCTATCCTCGAGGGAAGTACTCAGCCGGTTTCCGATTCTTCCCACAGCCGTTTACCATTCCGAACCCCTTGCAGGCCGTTTTCGAGCCTAAATGTTGGAAAATCCCATGTTTCACTCTTTATTATCTAACCGGGAGTCCTATTTACGAACCATCAGTTCTAGAAGTTACTATACCTCGAGCGAAGTGCTCGTGCCGGTTTTTTTAGTTTTACCGCGGCCGTTTCCCATTCCAGGCCATCGGTGGGCCGTTTTCGAGCCTAAGTGTCGAAAAACTCCATGTTTCAGTCATAATTCTCTAACCGGGAGTTCTATTTGCGAACCGTCAGTTCCTACAAGTTACTCTACCCTCGAAGGAAGTGCTAATGTCGGTTTTCGATTCTTCCTTGGGCCGTTTCTAATGGAACAACACTTCCTCTCGGTTCTAATGAGGTCGGCGGACGTGGGAGTCCGTTTGGGTCCGACGCTTTCGTAACCGAAGGGGGGGCAGAGACGTGCATCAACATTTATTGTGTGGGTGTGCCAGATTTTCTATTTTACTTGGAATTGTAAGTGGTGATCCGAAGATCAACCTTCGCAAGTAAAAATGAAATCAACTTCTTTCAAGTTTTCCATTGCACATATATTTAAGAAAAGAGACATTTTCTTGATTTGCCGTGAAAGGCGATTTTTTTGGCGTTTATAGTCGATTTGGGCGTTTATAGCCGATTTACAATCCTTATCAATAATGAAAGACAAGAGTTGTGATTTTTTTTTGTCTCTTTTGAAAAAATACAAACTACAATGAAAAGCAAGAAAAGGAGGATCTAACTTCTCAGGAGATTGTGGGGGACCCGTTCAGATTGACGGTCGCAAGCCATATGTGGACTTCACCATCATCCATGCAGATGAGAATAGAGGATGCTATTGATTCACTTGGCTTGGCTATAACCTCAGGCTTTTAGATGACAAAGACCAAGAGGAGGTCCTATGTCCAATAAAAAACTAAGTAGACGGGCTGAAAAGCCACGTCTAAGCCATTGGAGGCAGAAGGAGAAGGCAAGGACCTTGGGGGGGGGGTACCCCCCAAGGGACTTTTGTCACCTTATAGCGGTGGTCGGTGTAGGATTTCCGCAGAGTTTTATCTCTTTGATGCCTTTTTCTGTCTGAGTTTCCGGATTTTCTGTAGTATGTTGTTTGTTTTCTCTGCTGTCTGTCTGTTTTCTTCTTGGAGAGCTCTCCTATTGATAGGCTTTTAGGTAGCCATTTAGGAGGGTTTATGAGCCTTAATTGTCATAAAGCTACATAAAGGGAGGAGTTACAAGATTGAATTCTTTATTTTGTAACTTCTTTTTCTTGGTTTCTGATTTGCCGGAGGAGATTGAAGGCATTTAATCACATTTAATCGCCATGATGGGAGGAGTTTCATGGGTTAAATGCCATGAATCTCCTGACTTGTAACTCCCGGATGATTGCTTCTGATTGGTCCATCCAAAGAAATGGATTAATGACTGTAATAAAGCTAGTCAATTAATCGCATTAAGTGGTCACCGAGCCGTTGAAGAGTCGCGGGCCGTGCCGCGTCTTTTGGGATTCTTCTGGCGATGATCATCGATGGATCTTCATGTAGATCGACATTGGATGACCATGTAACTTCAGGTGTTGGTTGCCAATAGCGGGTCGGTGCCATCTGTCCTGTCGATTTCTCGATCGGTCGGGTCGAAAGCACACTTTTTTTGGTTGACCGGTTGGCGATCAATGTTGATTTCGATACTCTTGATGATTAACCCGTGTTTTTGACGGATGTCCGAGGATTTGGTGTCTCAAAAGTATGAATTTTGGAAAATACCAGAGGCCGGACGCTTCGAATCACGAAAATAGGGCAAAAAAACAGGGTTTCCGGGGCCCTCCTGGCGATTCCGGGCCCCAGGGTCGCAGGGGCCTGCGACCCTGGGGTGGGGGGGGTTTCCCCCATTTGTCCCGTCTTGTGTCTGTTTTTGCTATTTTTTTATTCTTTTTTCTTCTGTATTTTTCCTTGGCATTTTTGATCATTTATTGGCCTGATTTCCCTGTAGAAAACCTGATGAGAATCCTTGCATTTTATTTTGCAAAGTTTCCAATTTTCTGAGAAAGCCGAAGACTTTGTCGCGCAGAGCTGCCGATTTTCCGTCAGAAGTTGAAACTTGGTCAAACGATGCCGGAATGACCTGAAATTTGGGGTGAAGCCTGCTGAGCAATAAGTAAGACCAACCATAGATTTTTGTTTGAGTTTTGAAGCCATTTGGGGTCCTATCACCAGTAGACTTACTTTTGTCGCGATGAAGATGTCGCGGTTTGATGTGCGGTCAACCGATGTCCGATTGACTTGAAATTTGACAGGGAACCTATTGGAGTCATTTTAAGATGATCTATAAGCTTTGTCTTGGAAACCATGGTCCTGGGGAGCTTCGCCGCTGAGAGGCCTGATTTGGCTTCCGAGCGTCAAAGTATGGTCAAATGTTGTCGAAATGACCTAAAATTTGACGTGTAGCCCTTTGTAAGCATTTTGAAGCCGTCCATGTGCTCTATCTGATGAGTGATGGCCTCGGTGGTTCTCGCCGCCGAGAGGCTTGATTTAGCTGTTCGAGGGTTGCTGTAGGGTCAAACGTTGTCGGTTTGACTCGGAACTTGACGTGGAGCCTTTTGGATGTATTTTGAGACCATCCATCGGCTCTGATCGAAGATTTGGTGTCTCCGATGCTTTCCCCGCCGGGAGCTCCTTTTCAGCTGCCGGAGAAGCTAAGTTAGGCCAAATGATTTTGAAATGGCCCGAAATTTCTTGTGTACTCTTGTTTTGGCTGTCTTGAAGGATCTTGCAATTTTTGTTTGATTCTGACAAGATTTGATTTTTTGGAAGTAGCATTGCCTATTTATGGCAGGTTGCGACTTCATGTAGCTCTTTGGATCTTGAAGAGGCAAAGTGACATTTTTGGTGTCAACAAATGCCCCCTCGAGGTGCAGCGACGAGTTGCTTATCATTTGTAGTCGATGTGCCTCGAAGAGATTTGTGAAGGACAGCCTGTGACTGGACCAAGAGTCTTTGAGCAGTCTTTCTTTTTGGTATTTATAGCCTTTTGAGCTTCTAGGGGAATTTTATGGTAGTGAGAGGGATCACGTACCATCTCGAGGCAAAGTTTTGAAGATGACATCAGGGATATGGATTTGGGTTTTGACCTTGTGACCTAACAAGCTGTATGTGGCAGGTTAGGGGGTCGGGTTTGGTTTTGACCGTGTGACCCAACAAGCTGTATGTGGAATGTTGGGGGATCAATTTTGGTTTTGATCTTGTGACCTAACAGGTTGTATGTGGCAAGTTAGGAGATCAGGTTTTGGTTTTTGGTTTTGGTCTTGTGACCTAACAAGCTGTATGTGGCAACTTAGGGGACCAGGATTTGGTTTGGATTTTTGCAGAATGTCAATTTCAAGATTTTGGCTCAATTTGGTAGATGAGGCTGGATGGTTTGATTTTTTGGAAGCTCATGGGGATTGGAATTCTCTTTTGTATGGTTGAATCAACTCAAAAGAGGCATGGAACCATTTTTGTATGCTCTTGGTAAGAGGGGTTTTCTTTGACTAAAAGCCCAAAAATTTTTTTTTTAGTGCCTAGGTGGTCAAACCTGGCTCATATGGGCTAACCCATGGGACCTTAAGCTTTTGAAATGGCTTAGATCTCATATGGTGTCATTTTTGTAAAGAATATCCAAAAATATCTCATTTGGATAGAGAATATCTAAGAATATCTTTATTTGGAGAGAATCTCTCATGTTCCCTTTATTTTGGAAGAGAATATCTCAAGATATCCTCCTTTGGGAAAGAATCTTTCATTGATCCTATCGTTTTGGGAGGAAATCTCTCATTGATTTCTTTTTGGGAGAAAATCCCTCAAGATATCTTTCTTTTGGGAAAGAATCTTTCTAATCTCTTTCTTTTGGTAAGGTTACTAATTAGTAACACTTACCTCTTTCTTCTTTCCTTCTTTGGTTTGCTTTCTTCTATAAAAGCAAAGAGGAGGTTGGATCTCTTGCTCTTATTACTTTCTTTTGCAACAATCCCAAGAGGGCTTCAAGACCAAGAGTTCTTCTTCTTCAAGATCTTCAAGACCTTTCTTCTTCTTCTCCATCAATGGCTTCAAGTAAGTTCCCTTTTTCAAGAAAACCCCATTGTAGAAAAAAAAGGTTCTTTCTTTTTTTTTTTGTTTCTTTCTTTTCTTTTCTTCTTTTTTTTTCTTTTCCACATGTTTGCTTCTTTTTTTTCACACGTTTTTTTTTCTTTCTTTTTCTTTTTTTTTTGCATGTTTTTTTTTTTGTTTCTTTTGTGGGCCGTACAGACAGATCCGTACGGATCTGGCCGTACGGCCACGTGGCTTATGGGCTAGTCCCTTTTTTCTTTTCTTTTTTTTTTGTTTTCTTTCTCTCTCCCTTTTTTTTTGAGAAAGTTTTCTATTTTTTTGTTCTTTTCTTTATCCCCCTTTTTTTTTTGCTCATCATGATAATGCATTTTTTTCGCAAACCAAGATGTTCACGCATGTATATTTTTTTGAAAATTGAATTGTAACATGATGTGATAGCATACCTGAAAGTTTTCGCAAATTTGGGAATTTGGAGCTCGCAGCGATGTTGAGCCTTTCCTGATTTTGCGGAGACTTTGAGGTTTCGAAAGTTTGGAGTTTCGGAGCTCGCAGCAATGTTGAGCCCATCTTCAAGCTTTCTATTTCTTTCGGGATAGTTCATTTTCTTCGGAATTGCCCCAGAGTCATGTCAAAATTTTGCCAGACTTTTTTTAGGGAAATTATGTCATTTTGATGTTTGATCTTTTTCTTTTCCAACCTTTGCAGGTGGTTCCTCCAGAACGAGCAAGGGTAAAGAGCCTGTTACAAGCATACCTCGTCGATCTGCTAGATCTTCTAATCCGGCCGTTTAGCAGGCCTTTGAGAAGGTCCAATATGTTGAGAAAAATCTGGAAGAGTGCGACTCCCTCAACAGAGATGAGATGAGGCAGCGACTGATCGCTCTCAAGGGAGAGGAATTCTATAAGATCATGGTAAGCAGTCATCCATGGGTGATGGGACGTCAGAGTATTTTATCCAAGCCTACCTTCTTCTTTGGTGATGCCGTCCCTGATGCGATGACATACCAGAGGAGATGTTTTCAGTTCTCTTTCACAGCAGATGGTGAGAAGAAGACTGTTGCTACCCGGTCGACGTTTAATCGCACCGTCTCGATCATGAGCCTTGCCCCCACGTGCTCTAAGAGGGAAGATCCTCCAAGCTGGGTGAGAAGGACAAATGTAATCAAGACTGGGGTTTTTGTTGGCGGTTCTCCTGGATATACGGAGAGGTCGCCTGTTGACATGGACTTATTGATGCCATCCAGCGGCTACCAGGGTTCTGATTATCCGTCAGTCGATTTGAGACCGGTGGGCCTTGGTATTTTCAGTGGTGACGGCAGCAATTGGATAAAGTCTTTTCGACTTCGTGGCCGTTTCAATGCTCACTCCGAGTGGAAGTCATGGACTGATCACGTCCTGCTGATTGGTGGCGCCGTTTTGAAGGAAGTCGAGATTTTTGATGCGGTCCGTGCCTTTAGGGAGACCGTGATCTTTTCTGACGAGGCCTTCATGGCTATGCTGGAATCATTCCTCCCACAAACCAATACCTTCATTGTGACGAATGGTGAGATTGGTTTCTCTTTGAAGGAGCTAAGCGCTATTACTGGATTGCCCATCCTTGGCAAACTCTATGAGGAGTTTATGCCGATTGACAGCGTTCTTGAGGGGCAGTCTGAGGAGTTCAGGCTTCTGTACTTTCAGCTCATCACCTTTTATAATTTTTTGAAGGAGAAGGAGGGTTTGAAAGTTAGATCCAGCAGTTGGAAGAGTTCTAGCTCTTTGTTCCCCAACTTTTTTGATAGCAGGGAGTCTTCTGATAGTGCGGCCCAGGAAGCCAGGGCTCTGGATCCAAGTTCGAAGAAGATCTTGGCCATGCAAGAAGAGTTGAGAGATTTCTGTGCGAGTACAAACGCCATATGTCCTGACATTGCACTGCGGAGAGATCTCGCTGTTTACCTCACTTATTGGCTTACTGAGGCTATTTTTGCTGGAGGAGATGGAATGCACATCAGGCCGCATTGTATTTTTCCGGCTTGTCAGATGGCATTTGGAGAGCAGCTTGCTTTGGTGCCAGCTCTTTACTCTACGTGTGTACCGAACTGCAGGCTGCCGCTTTTTTGGTTCGGCTTGGGCTCCCTATGAATAGGGTATTTTCAGCCCACAACTTTTATTCGTGGTACGTGTACCACTGTCCTGGCTTCCACCGGCTGGGTGCTGCACAGGATGATGATCCTCTAATGATTCGGCTGGCTAAGGGCAAAGCCATATCCGAATCACTTTTGTTTGCCCGCATGAGGATCCGATGGTTCAGGGACGTCGAGATGGGGCAGTCTTCAGTGAAGCTTTCTCCGGAGTTGCGGAAAAAGGCTTTTGATTTTGGTGCCGCGCGAGACTCTACCAGGGCGGGGTCGGGAAGGCATTACTCCTTGACAAATGCAGAGAAGGAGTGGCTTTTCAGCATACGTGTCGGCACAATGGTGTATGATGGACCGCGCTCCTACCTGGTGTAGACACCTCATTTGGCCCCTATGATAGCCTTATACACCTGTCATATATAGCGATGCCCCCATTTCACCCATAATTGAATGATTAATGACATAATTCAGATTAATTAATGACAATGAAGATGCTTGTTGATAGTTTTAAACTTAGTTCAACGACTTCTAGAAATTCGTGAGAAAAAAGTCGAATTGCATTGAGATCTCGAGTCCAACTCACCTTTCACACAAGGAGCGGACCACTACACTATTCAAACATATTCCAGACCACTTAAGACATGCTTAGGCTAATTATTACAAAGATTGCACCTAGCTTACCTAAATACCACCCGATTACCCTAAGTTAGGAAGCCACATCCATTGATCCAAGAGGTCCCCTTTTTTCCGAGCCCCTAATCATTAGGACAGATGGACCATTGGATTCTTCACTTCAAGGGCTTTCTGTCCATATATAGAACTCTGAGATCCGACGGGCAGATCAAAAAAATCATAAAAGCAGGTCCCACAACCACGGGGCACCCCCTTGAAAAACCACCTACTATTTCTAGACCTCCGATCGTCTCGAAAGTTAGTTCATCTCGATCTACTCGCCGAGAGCTTTCCGTTGATGTGTAGAACGTCAAAATCCGGTGAACATATCAAAATCTGTGAAACCTAGGTCCCAGTGATAATGGCCAGGTCAAATCCCATTGTGGCCCACTTTTTGGGCCCCAAACTTCTCATCGGAGTCCGACTCCATACTTGGACCCCACATCCAAACCCAATTTGGCCTGATCAAGCTAACCCATCGAGCCTAAATCCAACCTCACCAAACTTATGACCAATCCAACCCAGGTCAACCTGACCCAACCTAACCCAAGCCCATCAACCTGACCCGGGCTGCATGGCCCATCACTGGATAAGGGATGGAGAGTCCACGAGATCTGGACTCTCCCATCCTCCTGATATCTCTCTCTCCCTCTCAATCTCAAATGAGAGTCCCAGATCCCGATCTCTCTCAAACCCAACATAAATCCCGTCTCTTCTCTCTATCCCAACCCAGGCGCAGATCTCATCTCCAAATCCATCATCTTCATCTCTACTCCTCTGCGCAGAGCCCTCCACCCTGATCCTCTCCTCATTCCCCACGACCTCTCTCGCCCAAAGCCATCACTCCCCTGCGCAGATCCCAGGACTCCATCCCTCAGACCCATCATCATCTCCCTCACAGCCTTCTGCGTCCACCATCTCAACCAACATCCTCCACCAGCCATCCATCACCGCCCATTCTCGCAGCGCCAGCCCTTTCCGTCTTTCCGATCACCATCACCCCACATCCTGCGCACGACCACCATCTCCCATCCAGCGCAGATCACCATCTCCGCCCCAGCCATAGCACCATCCCTCGCCATCTCTCTCTCGCAGCCGGACTTTGGAACCAGATTGTCGTCGCCCACTTCTTCTTCCTCGTCTGCAACCCACACCACGCATAGAGCCTCTCTCCGCCAGCGTCTTCCTCGTGTCGATCGCACCTTCCCCCTCGCCACCGGACTCCGAACCAGGTAGGAGCCTCCCCACCTCTCTTTGCATTGCATCTGCCACACCAACAACTCCCCCGTCTCCTTTCCTTTCTTGTCTTTCTCTTCTTCTCCATCTTCTCCCCCATCTTCCCTACACTCCACTCGCACCACCCACTCTTTTTTTTTCTTCTTTCTTTTTCTTTCTTTCTTTCTTTCTCTTCTTCTTCTCACTTCCTCTCTCCATCTCTCCACTCTCACAGCCCCCGCCTTCACATAGTGCACTTCTTCACTCAGCTCCACCTGCACACACTATCTCTCTCTTCCTCTCTTTCTCTTTTCTTTTCTTTTCTCCTTCCTCCCTCATCCCTGCATCACTCACCAACACACCTGCATAGCCCCTGTGGCCCTTCCTTCCATTCTCTCTTCTCTTCTTTCTCCTTTCTCCTTTCCCTTTTTACCTACACTGTGCACCACACTCCACTGCACACCACCTGCATATCCCCTCTTTCCTCTCTTTTCCTTTTCTTTCTTTCTCTTCTTCTTCCTCCTCTTCTCCTTCCTCCACTGCATACCTCCCTTCACACTCCCTGAACCCATCTCCTTTTCTTCCTTTCCTTTCCTTTTCTTTTTCTTTCTTTCTCTACTTCTTCCTCCTTCTTCTCCTCCCTGCTGCACACTTTATCTCCCTGCACCCACTTCACTGCACAACCCGCCTGCAACACCCTGCACTCCATCGCCTTATCCCTCCTCTCTCCCTGCATTCACCGTGCCTCACACCAGGCCTGCGCACCACCCTTACCCCCCACACACTCCGCACCAGCTACACCCTGCACTTCTCTTCTTCCTCTTCTCTCTTTTTCCTTTTTCTTCTCACCTCCTCACACCCTCTCCTCGCCTGCACTTGCACTGCACCCACTGAGCTACACTCGACTTCTCATCATTCCAAGAATCTGCCCGAAGCCATGCAGCCCATGCAGTCACTGGAACCCATTCAATCCAACACCCCTGCTGCCTAGTCTCGACCGAATCTCTTTTAAACAGAGCCCAATTACAACTACAGCCAGCCTAAGCCCACAGTGGCACTCATTACCCACCTATCAAAACCCAATCCAGCCCATGCATGCCCAATTTATTTTCTTGCAATAAATTTAATACTACATTTATTTATTGTTTCTTTTTAAGGTATTTTATACATCCTAATATGCCCATGCATTTAATATGCTCATTCATTTAAATTAGCAATTTTCCCATCTCATAGCTTCTTTTAATTTAATTTGTTCTCAATCCATTAAAACATGCCCATGCATCTAACATGCCCATGCATTATATAACTTAGTTCTTCTTTTTTTTTTTGTTTCTTTTTATTGTCTTTAGATCATATTAGAATTGCATAATTCATAAAAACCAAAAGGACAAAAACAGAAAAGAACCAAAAAATCGAATTCCAAGTATCAGATTAATTAAAAAAATTAGGTTAGGTTTAATAATTAATTTCCTTAACCTCCTCTCCTGTCATTAGGATTAGGGAATCTAATTAAAAAGTTCTAAATCGGTTAGGTCAATTAATAAATAAAATTAGTAATTTAGTTCCTTCTCCTTCTCGCCTTTCATTTAGGATTAGAAGAATTAGTTTAGGAGATTTTAGGCTTTATAAATAAAACCAAAAATAAAATAAAAACAATAAAACCCAAAATACCAAAAACAAAGTAAAAGATATTAAAATACAAAATTATTAATAAATTGGAATTAAAAATTAAATAATGGTTCTGGCTGACCAGGTCAGACCCCGGACCCAGGTCTAGGTCTTTCCGTAGCCAGGTTAGACTACCTTTAGTTTCTTTCATTTTAATAAGTTAGGTCCCATCACTCTTCCTGTTCAGTTAGGGAATTGGGAAAGCTGATGTGGACGGTCTAAGACCTTAGGTTAGGTTAATCCGATGATCAGTAATAAAGCATTAATTACGTAAATCCAAGTAAATCCCCTAGTTAGGCCCTTCTAGCCCCATATCAAAAATCCATAAAAACTATAAAACCAACAAAATAAACCCAAAAAGATTTTCCTTTATTTTTTCCTCCACCTCAGGTGCCAGATATTTAATTGAACTTAATGATAAAAGGAAATGAAGAACTGACTTCTAAAATTGAATAACTGAGAATGACAAGATGAGATGAGTGATTTCACACACAGTTTTTACTTCGGCCCATCGGCCACCCTTAAACAATCACGGCCCATCGGCCACCCTAAAACAAATACTGGCCCATCGGCCACCTCCAATCAATTACGGCCCATCGGCCTTTCATTTTTTTATCACTCGTGTATCGCACATGAAAAACACAGAAATCACAAGTTAAAGTCTCATTTGCATCATCATTTTGGTTTGAAAAGTCAACCTCTAAACCTTATTTTGCCAAGGGATCTGAAGGGGGTACCAGGGAATGGGGCCAATCCTCTTCTTAAATATTTGGCACCTCCCCCCATTTATTTTCTTTATTTTACTTACTTTATTTTACTTGGATTTATTATAATTATGCTGTGTGAGGATTAACCTTTATTTGGACTTTAACTCATGACCCTAATTTGACCCTATATTAAAAAGACCCAAAGAGATCCAAATTAATATGACAGGACAACCGTCGTGTGTTGCCGGCAGCACATTAGACGAGAGGAAGAACCCACCCACTTATTTTCTCCCCACATTTCTTCGGCTTTAGTCGAAGAACGGTGTTACGGCCGTTACCGTAGCTGGCGATCGTGATCCATTGATTTTGAGGATAGTCGGAATCCTCATTTTCGATGTAAAAATTTAAATAGCATGTATAGATGAATAGAGATTTCCCCACGCAAAAACGCAAAATTCCCCTTTCTTTCCTTTTGGGGAGGGGTCGAAATTCACATCCGACAGCCTGGCGATCGTGATGGGACCTCTTTTGTTTTCTTGTCATTTATTTGGGTCTTTCTAGGGTTTTTATTCTAGGACACGAACATCCAATCAATGATCAGATGTCCGTGTCCCATTCAGTTTAGGGTTGTTATGAGTGCTGTCCGAAAATTAAAACCTAAGGTCCGATTGGACCGCCCACTAAGCCGTCCCTAATTATAATATTAGAAATAAACCATCATTGGAACTTTCCCTTTCATCACTAAAATAAAATTCCAAAAAAAAAAAAAACCTCTCTCCTCTTCCCTCCCTTCTATTTTGAACCAAAAAAAAAATAATTTTTTTCTCTTGGTGCTACATGATATTGTTTGATAATTGCTTTGGAAATCGGATATAAGATGGCCTATCGAAATCCACATCGAACAATTGCATCCCAAAGATCATACATGCTCGACTCAAATTACCAATCTCACATGAACAACATGACTCAAGATTTTGAAAACTTAAATAACTCATACACGAATATAAACCAACACCACCACAATGAAATACAAAATTATCGATACCTTTTCAACCAAACTGTAACGACTCAAACCTCTTCCCTCAGATCTATGCAACACTTTTATGCAAACGAAGACTTAAACAATCATGCCTCTTACGAACACAAAAGACCAAACCATGGCCCAATCCATCATCCCCAATCATATCAAACTACTTCCCAACCGACTCGACATTATTATGCTCAATCTAATCAAAACACAATGCACACAAATTTAAATAATCAAAACATTAATCATGACATAAATCAAAATTTACAACTTAATGATCAACGAATCTACATCCAAACCACATAGTATATAACGACAAACCAAGTCCTAATCCATCCCGATCAAACCATACCATTCAACTCAATCCATCCACTAACCCAATCTCCAACGATCATATATCAACAATCCACTCACATTCCTACCGACCAACTTAGTCAGACATCTAATCAAAACCACGAAAGAAACTCACCCACAAATGCTAGAACCCAAAATCCATTTTTACCACGCAAATCCAAAGTATCTCGAAAACAGATCCAGGAAGAGTTTGCTAAAATGGTGAACATAAGTGAGCTAGAGTTGCCTAACCTCGACTGGTTTAAGAGCATCACTCCGAAAAATGATCCATATGCAAACATAGGGAAGCTCCTTGAAGAACAATTGATAGGTGGTGAATACCTAGAATGGAAACTTGGATTAATCTCAGAAACTCTAAGGAGACTTATGACCGAAGAGATCAAGATCCCGACATTATGGAAAGGCTACGAAGTAGAAGAGGGGATACGAATTCTTAGAATATATTTTGCTCCCTTCCATCAACTCAAAGGTGAAGAAATCATAGACATATCCCATAACTGATAGCTCACCAGATCATGTTATCAAGAATTGGACCTATGATCCTCCATATTTGACAACTTTAGCCCCTGAAGTAACCTATTATCCACCATATGACCAAACTTCTGAATCTTCCGACGAGATCTACGATCCCTTCTTCAAAGACATGCCTCCTGAGAAGTTTTATGATATGCTTAATGAAAATTATGAGCAATATGAAACACCTGGGGATGGTAAAACTCAGATCAGTACACAACCAATAAACGAACTAGATCAATCACAAGCAATCATCCAATCAGAGATATCAAAACCACAAATGCCACCCCAAACACAACCAAACAAAGATCATTCGACACAACAAATAAAAGACATAATGATTCAACCTAGGATGCACGAGACAGTTCAACCTAATGTCCCACTTGAGGAATCTAAATTCATGACAAGAATGAAGACACTTGACCATCAAATGGAACAAGTGGATGAATTAATTAAAGATTTTGATGTCATAAGATCTGAAACACATGAACCAATCAGGTTTGAATCGAATGACTTAGAATCAAGTGTGGAAACTCATAGACTGGTTAAACCATCTTCATTTGAAATAAAATACCAAACACAAACGAACAAAATCCTATGTGATCCAAAACCTCAATCCAAGACCAATACCACTAAAAGACATAGACCACAATGCAAACAAAAGAACTTGGATCCTATGCCATCATGTAAAACCCAAATCATGATCCAAAGACAAATAAACGTGCAACCAAACGATGAACAAAATTTCCCTAGACCAAAACAAATGCATCTTAAACCCATCCCAACACCAGTTGAGCCAAGAAAGAATGAAAAAGAATCAGGAGTTGAATTTCTCGGTCCCAATATGTTTAGTGAATTGCAAATAGACATAGAGAGACTCAAATCTGAGGTTAGGAAGAAGTCGACCTTATCGAGCATACCACTAGAACAAACAAATCCATCTGAACCTATCATAGAAACCAAAGCATTACTTGAGAACCAACAAGAGGAGATTGTTAGGCCTTGCACCGAAATTCAACAAGGAAGCTCTCACATAGGTCACGCCATCTCATTAGAAAAGACCCTAGAGGAGGAACCACAATCAAATGATGTCTTGACTAGTGAGCCTCATAGGTCAAACCCTCTTAGAAGATCAAAGGATAATGATGTAATTGAACCAACCTTAGAGGACAAGCATGACTTCTACAATGAGATAGAGCCTAATCTTGTATTAGCCCTTATTAAGGCCCATTTAAATGCAAGACTAAGACTTCAGAGTATTCTAAAAGGTTTACCATGCCCGCCCTTGACCAATCCAATAATCATGAGCCAGGATTACATAGAATACTTTGAGAAGAGACAACTACCAAGAGTTGATCCAACTCCGACCCTTCACCTAGAATGGTACCCTGCCCATAAAGTGCAAAATCCAAGCACAACAATAGAGATCGTTCCCGAACTAGAAAGCCAAATAGAGTTTGACCCAATTAGTTTCCACGAAAGAATTGAGACCACTCTTGAAGCTCTAGGAAAGACTTTCGGAGACTTAACTGTAGAAGAACTTTCAGGTATTCACCCAAATGCATCACCCAAGATTCCTATAGTTCTGATGAATAACATAGAAATCCGCATGACTGAAGAAAGTCTTGTCCCACATGACCTTCCAGTAGTGGCACAACCAAAATGTCAAAATTACACCCTTGTTCAAAGACTCTCACGATGTAAGTCTACTAGGTTACAAAGAAAATTTAGAGCACGCCTAACAAAACATGGACAAACTTCATTTATGGAAGCTAGACGCACTACAACAAAACCTAGAGCCAGAAGAAAAAGGGAAAATCACACGTTTCACACAAAAGATGAGGGTCAAACAATTAAGAAAACAAAAGACCAAAGATCATCAAAGAAAAATAGAAAACCAACTTTTAAAGATCCCAAATCCACTAATTGTTTAAACTCTTTAAGGCCGAAGCCCAAATGGCGGAAGTCTAAAACATTTCAATGCTCTCGTTTTCGGCGAGGGCAAACTAAAGATCCCCGATATAAGAGCCTTATCTTAATGCATCAACGAGTGAAATCATATCCATATTATCAAAGAAAGAAACATAATGAGACACATATAAAACCTTTTAACATGAGACCAAGGCCCAAGTGGCGGAGGTCTAAAATATTTCAACGATCTCGTTTCCGGATGGACCAAAATAAAAACTCATGGCCTAAATGCATTATTCCAACATCTCAAAAACAAAGAACATGTCCAATCTATCAAAGAAAATACCAAAATAAAATAAAATGTGTTATCATCAGACCAAGGCCTAAATGGCAAAGGTCGAAGGTGTTTCAACGCTCTCGTTTCCGAAGAGAGCAAAATGGTAAGACCCAGACTAGACACCCACTGATAAAAACACGTAGGTCGAGAGGTCTTAAACGCGCACGTTTTCAAATAGTCAAAATATTCAAAGTGCGCAACACGTCACTAGCACACACAATGGAAAAACATAATCATGCTAGGCTGACCCTGAGCTTCAAGTCAATGAAGGGCTGCAAGTTCAAACAAGCCCAAATAAATTAGTTATTACTTAGGATTATTACAAAAAAAAAACATAAAAATCACAAAACCCTAAAAACACAAAAAAATTCAAAAATTACCAACCCAAAAAAAGTATAAACAATATAAAAACACAATTGTCTGACCATCATAAAAGGCATAGGCAAGCCAGACTAGTGGAAAATCCCTCTGCTAGAACAATCAAAACTAAAAGAGAACCGGGATTGCCATAGGAACCACGATTATTAATGATGGATGGATGTTTCTAAATTAGCGGGTACTAAAGAGGGTGACTTGATTGACTGCACTACAGATTTAAGAACTAATCGAGGCATTCATATTAACAATAACAACTAAGGCATATGTCAACATTAAAGCTGGCTCCGTAGTCAAATTCATTAAAAAGAATATAATAGCTCGGTTTGGCATCCCTAAAGCATTCTTAACGGATAATGGCCCACAATTTATATCCCAACAAATGAACGAGTTGTTCACAAAATATGATATAGAACTGCATCATTCAGCCCCATATTATCCCCAAGCGAATGGTCAAGCCGAAGCAACCAACAAGACCTTACTGAAGATCATCAAGAAGACTGTGCACACCGCCAAAGGTAGTGATTGGCCAGACCGTTTGGTCAAAGCGTTGTGGACATACGGGACTTCCATAAGAACTCCTACAGGAGAAACCCCATACTCTTTGACTTATGGAATGGAAGCAGTCCTTCCTCTCGAAGTTCTTCATCCATCACTGCGCATCCAGCTAAATGAAGATATAACAGAAGACCAGAGGAGAGAAGCATTGCTACTTCAGCTAGACCTACTCGATGAGAAAAGAATGAAAGCAGCAGAGCATGCACATGTATACCGAAAGCGAATTGCCAGAGATTACGACAAACATGTCAAACAAAGAAAATTCAAGATTGGCGACTTTGTGCTAAAGCGCATCACTCCATCCCAGCTTTCGCATCCTAGAGGTAAGTTACGACCCAATTGGGAAGGCCCTTATGTAATTAAGGAAGTATATCCTGGAAATGCATATAGACTAGTGAATGTAGAAGGGGAAGAGCTCCCCGATCCATGGAACGCTATGTACCTAAGAAGGCACACGGTATGACCCCTCCCTATTTCTTGCGGAGTATGACCCTCCTTGCTCCTTGGCGTAGTTGTAGAAATCCCGTAGGAGGACCGAAGAGATGCACTCTGATCAAGCTTGGAACTTGAACACACACCAGCACTTAAAATTACACAAAATGGTGAGTCTGCCCCAAACAAATTCCGCACGGTTAAACCCATCCAATGTGAAGGTTTGTAGGTAAGTTTGCCCATGTCATGAAAGATTTTTGATCGTATGTCAAAAAAATAAAAAAACAAAACAAACAAAAAAAAGGGTGTTTAGTTTGAATTAGTCTTGGAAAGAATAAAAAGCTTCATGACTAGTTTGGGTTCGTAGCCTTTTTAACCCGAGCCAATAAGCCCGTGGGGCATTTACATGCCTAGTGCCCTAAAGCCATTTGGTTTGGGAGTCATTGGCCTAATGCTCATTATATGGGTAAACTAGAAAGCTTAAGGGACCTAGACATTGCACAGTCAGATGCTTAAAAAAAAGTGTTTAGTTAGAAGTCTTGAAAAGAATAAAAGTTTTGTGACTAGCTTGGGTTCGTAACCTTTTTAACCCGAGCCAATAAGCCCGTAGGGGTATTTACATGCCTAGTGCCCTAAAGCCATTTAGTTTGGGAGTCATTGGCCTAATGCTCATTACATGGGTTAACTAGAAAGCTTAAGGGACCTAGACATTGCACAGTCAGATGCTTAAAAAAAAAGTGTTTAGTTAGAAGTCTTGAAAAGAATAAAAGTTTTGTGACTAGCTTGGGTTCGTAGCCTTTTTAAGCCGAGCCAGTAAGCCCGTTGGGAGTCATTGGCCTAATGCTCGTTACATGGGTTAATTAGAAAGCTTAAGGGACCCAGGCATTGCACAGTCACATGTCCCAAAAAAAATCTATTAGAATTAGGCTCGCTGGAGTGACATTGGTACTTATCAGACAAACTAAGCAGAAGGTGGTCTAAAACCACAACACTAAGGAAACACGGTGACTCACCACCCCCACACACGAACACAACTCACAAATGAGCCCCCGAAGGCAGTCAAGTACTTTCTAAAGTTCAGCTGAAAAGACTACGCAGCTACAAAGAGGGGCCTGTGAGGGCTCGACCTCCAAAGGATACTTAAGGAAGATTATGTTACCACCAAGGTGACAATATGGATCGAGAGGCTAATCCACTCTCACGCTTTCACCCACGGCTAGAATGAACACTAGTCTTATGCTGGGGCATTTTTTTATATATATATACATACAAATACATGTTTATCTCACACGGCTTCCCAATCTGGGTCCTCATCGCATACACGATTGCCACGAGCACTCACTAGCCTACACACACTCACCTCATGCATGCTTTATTACTAATGACTTTTGGTTGGATAAAAAAAAAAACAGATTCCCTAAGGTACCAATTCTATCTTGTTATTCTCTAAGCTTGAGTGCCAAAATGCCCCCCTGACATTTTTACCAAGAAAGAAAAATGCTACCTTAGCCAAACTATGCAGGGGGCCTAAAAATATTAAACTAACAAGTTCGTTTTGAGACCTTGCAGGGAACCCAACCCCGATCACATCCAAAACATCCCACAAGCTGGGGCATTTTTTTACGGGTATTGTTTTGCGCACAACTCCTCATGACTTGAAAAGATTAAAGTGATGGTAACCAAATTTGGGATATATAAATTATGTCTGTCATGATATTCTATGATGAATCTGATTATAGATGTATGCTATACACATCCTTTTATGATATCACATATTGTGCGATTCAAAAATGCAATTTGAGAATGCAGTTATCTTGAATCTCTGCCTTTATACTTATAGCTGACAATGTGAATGCCTTAAAACATAGAATTGCTTAGGCCACAAACATCACACACCCAGGCACTCCCCATTGTTTGAAAACCCTGAATCTCTATATTGTTTCTCCAAGTCAAAGTTGATATGATATTTTATTTGCTTGGCCTATTATATGGATTTCATTTTGTCTGTCTTAGGTTCTAATGTTCCTTTTTTCATGAGAACTGTGCTAGAGCACGAATTTTGAGAAATTTTAGAAAAATTTCGACAGCACTTCCCCTTATTTATTGGACCCCGGAAAATCTCCGGATACAAAAAACCTGTTACCTGTGAAAGAAGTACACTTCATATATTCCTGACACCCCACAAAAGCTCCTCATCAATCAACCACACATGCCTAGTACACACTATCTCAATTACACATACCTAATACACATGTGCACAACATACACATCAGATCAAGTACACACCATGAGCTAAGACAAGGCGGAACGACATATATACATGACCAGCACATATATGGATACAACATGGAACACATGGAGACGGATCCTGGACAAATCAATCAAATCACGAAACCCTATGGAGCAGCTCCCTCATGACGAGTCGATGAAGCAAAGGAAGATGGACTAGGAGCACGCTGAGAAGGGGCACGGGTCGAGCTCGAAAATGCATAACCTCTCTCCTCCGCCCTTTGGCGATACCGATCAAGGCGCCTCCGCAAGTCGGCAACCACCTCATCGTGACTTAGCTGCATGCGGTCCATGCGCTGAGCATATTGATCATGAATGAGAGCCCTTTCCTCGCTCAAGCTAAGGGGTGGAGGAACGGAAGCAACAATAGCACCGACATACAAGGAAGCGTTACATTCATAAAGACTCGTAGCAAGAAACATGGAATTTGAAAGGAAGGAAGGATGCTCACCTACGCAGAGGTCTCAAAGCTCCTGAGCCTGGTACGCAACTCGTCGATCTGCACCCAACAAGATTACGAAGTATGTCAATGTTAGAAGAATCAAATCAAATCATTACAAGAGTAAGGTTCATACCTGCGCCGCTGAAGCAACTCTCTCCGTAAATGCCTTGTCACGCTCGCTATGAAGCTTTGCCTGAAGGTCACAAAGACAGATGGTTAAGAATTACTCATTATACGCCTTGAATACAAGGGCAACAAATTGAAAACCAAACTTCGTTAACCTGTAGTCGATCCACCTCAGCCTGTAGAGTAAGAAGATCACTCTCCACTTGGATCCTCATAGCCTCAGGCATGTCTCGCTCCCTGCTACCCTGCATAGTGGCAAAGGTCATGAACATCAATTAAAAATGGACAACTAAACCCATGACCTCGTACCTCGTGAGAATCTGCCAATGCGTCAATAATCGCTTCATTTTCCTGGCGGCGCTCCTGTTATCAAAGCATTGTGAGTAAAGAAGGTATAAAAGAGATAACATGTGGCCAATTAAGGTTGACAATTCTCGTACCCTCTCGGTTGACAACGAGGCCCTTAGTCTCGTGACCTCCACATCCTATGAAGTACCAATCATGCCAATACGCCAAGAATGATCAGGATTACTATAGAAATGAACACTGTTTGACTCAAAAACTAAACCAAGTAGTCATACCCTTTTCTCTACTAGTTGGAACAATCAAAGTAGCCACCCCCTGAGGATGGACTCCGCATCGGGTACTACTCCCCCAGATGTCCCCGGTCACACATGAGAGTTACGATTAGAGAAATAGAAGAGGCCTATGTCTTTGAGATTACAAAGCTTATAACCAAGATTGGAAGTCTCATGAACCCTCACCTCACATTGTCTTTCAGATGGTGGATGTGCCTGCCGATGCCCTGCTCCAGCCGGTATCTCTCCCTGAAAAATAAAGGAAGAAACAATATGGTTCACAATGGAAAGAAGACAACGTTAAAGCAAGCAAACTTCAAGGGTTACCCGAAGAGATGACGAAGCCTCAGCCACTTCTGCGCAATTGCTAACGGAATATGAAGCCCTGCATGAGTACGACTCCGGGAGTATATACTGATACAAAGGTGTCTTCCAATATGCCTCATAATCACTCCAGACACTAGCATCCACGCCAAAAATGGCCTTCCTCCCTTTTGATCTCCAATTTTTGATTTCTCTCCGGCAAGGATGGCGGCGCTTGAACGTTTTCAGACCCCACCCTGGGTATGACCGACGCATGACAGACTTTTCTGAGGGAACAACTTGATGGCATCCCAATTGGCGCGCGACTCGGCTGACAACCAATCTAACTGCTACCTGAGGGGCGTGGAGCCATATGTCCCTCTCAAATAAGGCACGCCCCTCCTGGACTACAGCCATCTCATCATCCGGTCCACCCTGATAGGGCTACCAAATCACCTGACAAACCGAGGTATATGCAGCAAATGAGAGCTAAGAGCAGTAAGTGTTTAATGTAGCAAATGGGTAAGGGACAACACATACCTCATGATTTTTTAGTTCATTCAAGATGAACCGGTAACCTTGCTCACTTGGCCTCATCTTGAGGGCTTTAATACGCTCGGCCATTTCCGGAGGCAAGATGTCAGCAAAGCCTCGTAAGTTTGCATTAGGGTACCACTGCGAAGCCCGGGGAACGCAACTCAACCTCGCGGGCAAGTGCTCGGGCCGACACTGGACGATGTGCTCCCAGAGCCATACCTGCTCAAAGTTAAAGCTCTATTATTACAAAAGATGAAGCATGAGACATGATAAGAAAAGAAAACTACTGGAGGTCACAACACATGGGAATAAGGATTTAACCTGCAAGATTGGCACAAACCCTCGAAGGCTCTTGCGTCCAGACTGAACGCGGCACCTCGAATCTAGACTGTGGAAAAGAAAGGCAAGGGTGGCCGCGCCCCAAGCGTAATTGCCAACCTTATCCAAGTCTTGCACAAATCGAATGAGGGTACCGGACGCTCTATTACCAGTTGCATTGGCGAAGAGGCATCTCCCCAAAAAGAACAATAGAAAAGCCCTGAGATGCTCATCGTCACCCAACCATGCTGAAATCAGCCTGGGTCTCCTTAAGCGAACTTCAGACTGCCTCCCCTACTTTTGCTCTGCACAATGCCAAATGGACATAAGGGATTCACCTAGTAATGGAAATAAGGAGCAAAATAGTTACCAAACATTTCAGTACTCACTCGCGACTTGGAACACCTCACATGGTATCCCTACCCTCTTTCGACGGGTATATCCATCAACTGGCACCTCCCGCCAATCATACCCTGAAACCAAAAGAGAAAGTATATGAAAAACAAGGTTGAGAAAAACACAAGGCACTCAAGATCGATTGAAGAAAGCTAGATCGAGCATTTACCCCCGGAAGGCCCGGCATCATCCCCCTTGTCACCTTCGCCCACATCATCATCTCCCTCGTCAACATCGATAGCGGCGACCCGGCGAGGCCTCACCCCCTCATCCTCACTATCCCCATCATCAATCTCGTCATCTCCATCGTCAGACGCGACAACCTCGCGCTCTGACTCATGGAAATCCGCATCATCATCGCTCACATCCATCTCTTCATCACTATCAATGGCATCCACCATTGCTACATCATCATCAGCGGGGCCACCTGCATATCCAGATCCGCCCGAAGATGGGCCCTCACCTATCAGGGAAGTTGTGGGTACTGTCAACAAAAGGTAAATATAAAATGTGCTAGTCTCATGGGAGTTTTCAATTCAAGATCCAATTCAAAAGGAATAAAGAACTGAATTTTACCAGCATCGACCCTAGCCTCGGCCGCTGCGGGAACTGGACCTCCCTCATGTCCTCCAACCGGCAGACCTCCCAAAGCCGGTATCCTTGCCCTCAACTTGGCAAAGAAGTCCGCCTGGTTCCGAGCCCACTCTGAAATGAAGCAAGGAGAAGTGATTAGCAAAAGTAATGGGAGACAAAGGATATAATGCTACAAGAGAGGTAGTGGAATACGTACTATTTAGAATCCTCCTCCTCTCTGGGCTATATGCCTCTCTCAGCCACTCGGCATCAATTTGACCCACACCAGATTAGGGACGTGCCCCGAACATCCTATGCAGACGTGACCGAATGATCGAGGCCTTGGCATCACTCGCCTTTGAGAAAACGGGGAGGCCCGTCACCCTCAAACCCCAGCACCGCGCAATGTCCTCCAATGTGATTGTCATCTCCCCGGGCGGGAAATGGAATGTTTGTGTCTCATCTCTCCATCTCTCAGAGAGAGCACAAATGAGAGCACGATCGGTGCGGAAGGCGATGATAGACATGAAGTCTCCAAACCCCATCGCTCGCACTCGATCCTTCAGGCAATTGGGGAGCTCGATCCACCAATCCCTCATCTGAATCCAACTCACCCTAGCCCGAGCAAAAGGGACAGGCTGCATTGTAAACAATAAAGGGAAGAATGTCAATGATAGTAGAGACCAACCAAGTATAACATTTATAAAGGCAACTAAAAATTTACCCGGCCAGCTCTTATCTCGTCTGCGAGATGGGGCTTCTTCTCCAACTTATCCTCACCCCTTTGTTTCTTTCTCAGGGGAGCAATGACTGGTTCCGCCTCAACCTCTTCCAGAGTATCCATCGGCATAGGGCCACGCTTAATAGCCTTATTAGTCCTAGCCAACTGACAAACCCATGCCCAAAAGTTAAAATGAGAGAGTGAAGCATGAGAATACATCAGTCTACATCAGCATCAGAGACAAATTGATCCCGAGATGGTAATTTGTGTTTCTTGATTTAGAGGTAATGAACCTCATTGGCTAAGTGATAAATAGAAAGGAAGCCAAAAGACCATGACCCTTGATCCAACCTGAAGACTAAAGCAAAACAAATCCCATTTGCTAAACTAGCCTCATTAAGACACATGTTACAGACCTACAATGAAATGAAAACACATTCAATCCGGCCCTGTGTCTTTCACCCAATAGATTTTAAAAAAAAATGGAGAAATGGTTTTTGGTGAGAATAAAAGTAAGGGCTGAAGTGCTGAACTGAATTGGGATAATGAATAACACTAGTGAGACGCAGAAAGGTCCCATAAGCTAAAACCTGAGATTAGCCCAAACAACAATGGAAACAGAGAACCAGGCTTCTGGCTTTGGCAAGATTCCAGCACGGTTACCAGTACCAAAGTGATGGTTCATTCCGATTTACCAATGGAGACAGCACAAACGAGACAGACAGGTCAGTCGATTCAATTTAAAATATACCATTGACTCGTATGTTCATGCATCATTCCAAAATCCAAATCCATGCATTTGCCTGCATACCCCACCTCATTATATGCTAAGTAGGGTACACACATAGATTTTTAAAAAAAATAATAATAATAACAAAAACACAAAAATAACAAAAACATAAAAAAAAACAAAAAACACAAAAAAAACCAGAAAAAGAAAAAGGGGGAACCAAAAGGGAGCACATACACAAAAGAATGACACATCGTCAAACTGAAACATTGTCCCATCACATGAGGTCCCGTTGCACGCACATTAGTCCCATCACGCATACACCTGATGTTGTGCACTGCATCTCATGCCATCTTCATCAATAAAATTAGAACGGTTACCTCTGCAAATTATAAGACTGAGTACTAACGAAGAAAAATGCAGAATCTTTTAGTGTTTGTTCAATGCAGGATCCGGAATCAAAAGCAAAAAAAAAAAAAAAACACCAAGGAGAAGGACCTACAAACAACTGGTGGAGACAAGTTCACAAACTTCAGCAAACAACCAAAGAAAGCAGCAACGATCCATAACATCAGATTTATGGAAAGCTCTTGAGGTAAGTACTCCTAACTATGATTTTCATGATTTTACCTCACGTATGGAAATTGAGTCGCCGTAGGCCTCCCTTAAGCGCTTATAATCGGTATGGCAACCATAATACCGTGTTCTCACGAATTGTGTGTTTGCCGACTCAAATCTTGATGTTGGAGGACGGAAACCGTGTAATTCGAAGCTCTCCATGATAAGCACGAAAAGACGATCGAATCTATCCTAGGTTCTCGTCTAAGCTTGGGTGAAGACCAAGATCCCTAGAGAGTGACGGTTATTCCGGTGACCAACTTCCATTGATGTAGCTTTTTCGATGCATACCCGAGTTTCAAGATCAAACATCTCTTTTAAAAAAAAATGCATCTCATTCTCACATGCACTCACACTATTGCTTGAACTATGTTTATGATTTCCACTAGGATCCCCATTATTGCTAGTTAGTTTCAACTATGCTTTAAACATTTAACTATGGATGAAAGTCAAAAGACGTTATATATGACCATTTGAAATCAATTCTATTGCAAGAACAAATGAACTTCTGATAATGACTTAACTGATCGAAAGATCGACTTCTGATTCAGACCACTGGGGCACAGTTCCCACCACCATTTTAAATTCAGCAACTGGGGCACAGTTCCCACCATCATTTTAAATTCAGCAACTGGGGCACAGTTCCCAACCCGCCACGTGGCAATACCACGGGCACCGAGGCACAGATCTCGGGATTCCAATCAAATCAGTAGGCACGTAACTTCTTCTTTTTTCTTTTTTCCCCTGAATCAGAATCGATCCTAGAAAAGTGAACCTCACCTTTGGAATGAGTTTGCAATTGCATACATACATAGGTAGCCACTCCCACGAGCTCAATCCCGTGAGTCATGAGTGGTGTGTCTACTTTCTTTGGAGCACAACTCTCCACGTGCTGTTCTCCAAAGAGGGGCATACTGTAGACACCTCATTTGGCCTCTATGATAGCCTTAAATACCTATCATATATAGCGATGCCCCCATTTCACCCATAATTGAATGATTAATGACATAATTCAGATTAATTAATGACAATGAAGATGCTTGTTGATAGTTTTAAACTTAGTTCAACGACTTCTA
Source organism: Litsea cubeba (assembly GCA_012931725.1). Taxonomy (NCBI): domain Eukaryota; kingdom Viridiplantae; phylum Streptophyta; class Magnoliopsida; order Laurales; family Lauraceae; genus Litsea; species Litsea cubeba. The sequence continues at coordinate 61,650,241 of CM022944.1, forward strand.
GAAATTCGTGAGAAAAAAGTCGAATCGCATTGAGATCTCGAGTCCAACTCACCTTTCACACAAGGAGCGGACCATATTCAAACATATTCCAGACCACTTAAGACATGCTTAGGCTAATTGTTACAAAGATTGCACCTAGCTGACCTAAATACCACCCGATTACCCTAAGTTAGGAAGCCACATCCATTGATCCAAGAGGTCCCCTTTTTTCCGAGCCCCTAATCATTAGGACAGATGGACCCTTGGATTCTTCACTTCAAGGGCTTTCCGTCCATATATAGAACTCTGAGATCCGACGGGCAGATAAAAAAAATCATAAAAGCAGGTCCCACAACCACGGGGCACCCCCTTGAAAAATCACCTACTATTTCTAGACCTCCGATCGTCTCGAAAGTTAGTTCATCTCGATCTACTCGCCGAGAGCTTTCCGTTGATGTGTAGAACGTCAAAATCCGATGAACATATCAAAATCTGTGAAACCTGGGTCCTAGTGATAATGGCCAGGTCAAATCCCATTGTGGCCCACTTTTTGGGCCCCAAACTTCTGACCGGAGTCCGACCCCATACTTGGACCCCACATCCAAGCCCAATTTGGCCCGATCAAGCTAACCCATCGAGCCCAAATCCAACCTCACCAAACTTATGACCAATCCAACCTAAGTCAACCTGACCCAACCTAACCCAAGCCCATCAACCTGACCCGGGCTGCATGGCCCATCGCTGGATATGGGATGGAGAGTCCACGAGATCTGGACTCTCCCATCCTCCTGATATCTCTCTCTCCCTCTCAATCTCAAACGAGAGTCCCAGATCCCGATCTCTCTCAAACCCACCATAAATCCCGTCTCTTCTCTCTATCCCAACCCAGGCGCAAATCTCATCTCCAAATCATCATCTTCATCTCTACTCCTCTGCGCAGAGCCCTCCACCCTGATCCTCTCCTCATTCCCCACGACCTCTCCCGCCCAAAGCCATCACTCCCCTGCGCAGATCCCAGGACTCCATCCCTCAGACCCATCATCATCTCCCTCACAGCCTTCTGCGTCCACCATCTCAACCAACATCCTCCACCAGCCATCCATCACCTCCCATTCTCGCAGCGCCAGCCCTCTCCATCCTTCTGTTGAAACCAAAAATGTCATTTTGCCTCTTCAAGATCCAAAGAGCTACATGAAGTCGCAACTTGCCATAAATAGGCAATGCTACTTCCAAAAAATCAAATCTTGTCAGAATCAAACAAAAACTGCGAGATCCTTCAAGACAGCCAAAAGAGGAGTACACAAGAAGTTTCGGGCCATTTCAAAATCATTTGGCCTAACTTCGCTTCTCCGACAGCCGAAAAGGAGCTCTCAGCGGTAAAAGCATCGGAGACACCAAATCTTCGATCAGAGCCGATGGATGGTCTCAAAATACATCCAAAAGGCTCCACGTCAAGTTCCGAGTCAAACCGACAACGTTTGACCCTACATCAACCATCGAACAGCTAAATCAAGCCTCTCGGCAGCAAGAACCGCCGAGGCCATCACTCATCAGATAGAGCACATGGACGGCTTCAAAATGCTTACAAAGGGCTGCACGTCAAATTTCAGGTCATTTCGACAACATTTAACCATATTTGACGCTCGGAAGCCAAATCAGGCCTCTCGGCGGCAAAGCTCTCAGGGACCATGGTTTCCAAGACAGAGCCTATGGATCATCTTAAAATGACTCCAATGGGTTCCCTGTCAAATTTCAAGTTAATCGGACATCGGTTGACCGCACATCAAACCGCGACATCTTCATCGCGACAAAAGCGAGTCTACTGGTGATAGGACCCCAAGCGGCTTCAAAACTCAAACAAAAGCCTATGGTTGGTCTTATTTATTGTTCAGGAGGCTTCACACCAAATTTCAGGTCATTCCGACATCGTTTGACCCAGTTTCAGCTTCTGACAGAAAATCGGCAGCTCTACTCGACAAAGTCTTTCGCTTTCTCAGGAAATTAGAAACTTTGCAAACCAAAATGCAAGGATTCTTATCAGGTTTCCTACAGGGAAATCAAGCCAATAAATGGTCAAAATTGTCAAGGAAAAATACAGAAGAAAAAAGAATCGAAAAACAGCAAAAACGGACACAAAACGGGACAAAAAGGGGGAAACCCACCCAGGGTCGCAGACCCCTGCGACCCTGGAGCCCGGGATCGCCGGGAAGGCCCCGGAAACCACGGTTTTCACCATTTTTTCACGATTCGAAGCGTCTGGCATCTGGTAGTTTCCAAAACTCATACTTTTGACACACCAAATCCTCTGACATCCGTCAAAAACACAGGTCAATCATCAAAAGTATCGAAAACAACATTGATCGCCACCCGGTCAACCAAAAAAAGTGTGCTTTCTACCCGACCGACCGAGAAATCGACAGGACAGATGGCACTGACCCGCTGTTGGCAACCAACACCTGAAGTCACATGGCCATCCGGTGTCGATCTACATGAAGATTCATCGATGATCATTGCCAGAAGAATCCCAAAAGACGCGGCACGGCCCGCGACTCTTCAACTGCTCGGCGACCACTTAATGCGGTTAATTGACTAGCTTTATTACAGTCATTAATCCATTTCTTTGGATGGACCAATCAAAAGCAAGCATCCGAGAGTTACAAGTCAAGAGATTCATGGCATTTAACCCATGAAACTCCTCCCATCATGGCGATTAAAGGCAATTAAATGCCCTCAATCTCCTCCGGCCAATCAGAAGCCAAGAAAAAGGAGTTACAAAATAAAGAATTAAATCCTGTAACTCCTCCCATTATGCGGCTTAATGACAATAAAAGCCCATAAACCCTCCTAAATGGCTACCTAAAAGCCTATAAATAGGAGAGCTCTCCAAGAAGAAAAAGAAAAAATGGAGAAAATCACAAACACACAGACAATAGACTGCAGAAAATCCGGAAACTCAGACAGAAAGAGGCATCAGAAATCTAAGAGAGAAAACTCTGCGGAAATCCTACACCGACCACCGCTACAAGGTGACAAAAGTCCCTTGGGGGTACCCCCCCAAGGTCCTTGCCTTCTCCTTCTGCCTCCAATGGCTTAGATGTGGCTTTTCAGCCCGTCTACTTGGTTTTTTTATTGGACATAGGACCTCCTTTTGGTCTTTGTCCTCTAAAAACCTGAGGTTATAGCCAAGCCAAGCGAATCAATAGCATCCTCTGTTCTCATCTGCATGGATGATGGCGAAGCCCACATATGGCTTGTGACCGTCAATCTGAATGGGTCCCCCACAATCTCCTGAGAAGTTAGATCCTCCTTTTCTTGCTTTTCATTGTAGTTTGTATTTTTTCAAAAGTGACAAAAATCACAACTCTTGTCTTTCATTATTGATAAGGATTGTAAATCGGCTATAAACGCCAAAATCGACTATAAATGCCAAAAAAATCGCCTTTTACGGCAAACCAAGAAAAATGTCTCTTTTCTTAAATATATGTGCAATGGAAAACTTGAAAGAAGTTGATTTCTTTTTTACTTGTGAAGGTTGATCTCCGGATCACCACTTGCAAATCCAAGTAAAATAGAAAATCTGGCACACCCACACAACAAAAATGTTGATGCGCGCCTCTGCCCACCGGTTACGAAAGGGTCGGACCCAACGGACTCCCACGTCCGCCGACCTCGGTAGAACCGAGCAAAAGCGCGGTCCATCAAGCTGGCACACCCGGTGGGACACGTTCATTTGAGAACACGATGCTGGAAATAAAATATTTGCATATCATATATTTTGCTCTATGCTTATATTTCTTTTCTCGATTCCTTGGTTACTTTCTAATTGGTGGCCTATGTTGGATTCCACATCTAAAAAAAAATGAGGTGAGATTTTTTGGAAATTTCTAATACTTTGAATTTATTTCCACTCTCTCTTTTCAAAAAAAAAAAACAAAAAAAAATTTAGATTTCTCATTTTGAATTCAAAATTGAGAAACCTTGATCCTTTCCTATCGTTCATCGCGCTTGCAGAAATGTTGAGCCTGTTCGACTAAGGTTTTGGGCCATCGTTTCTCTTCGATGAGTTCATTAAAGATCTAAAAAAAAAACAAAAAAAATAGATTTCTCATTTTGAATTCAAAATTGAGAAACCTTGATCCGTTCCTATCGTTCATTGCGCTCGCAGAAATGTTGAGCCTGTTCGTCTAAGGTTTTGGGCCATCGTTTCTCTTCGATGAGTTCATTAAAGATCTAAAGAAAAATGAGATGAGATTTTTTTTGGAAATTTCTAATTCTTTGAATTTATTTCCACTCTTTCTCTTTTCAAAAAAAAAAATAAAAAAATCAGATTTTTCAGTTTGGATTCAAAATTGAGAAACCTTGATCCGTTCCTATCGTTCATCGCGCTTGTAGAAATGTTGAGCCTGTTCGACTAAGGTTTTGGGCCATCGTTTCTCTTCGATGAGTTCATTAAAAATAAAAAATATATATATATATAAAACAAAAAAATTAGATTTTTCATTTTGGATTCAAAATTGAGAAACCTTGATCCGTTCCTATCGTTCATCGCGCTTGCAGAAATGTTGAGCCTGTTCGACTAAGGTTTTGGGCCATCGTTTCTCTTCGATGAGTTCATTAAAAATAAAAAAAAAATATATATATATATATATATAAAATAAAAAAAAAGACATAGACCACTAAGGTTAAACCAACTGTGTTCTTTGATCATGGTTGATTCAAAGAAAAGCCTTGTCCAGAGTGTGGAGACAGCTTGACTGTTCTAGGCAAGGGTCCTCCAAATGGGTTCATTAAGTAATCCTAGCCTTACCTGGGGGCACAAGATTTCATAAGACCGGGTTAGGAGGCATATGTGTACTCTCTTGTCTTTTAAAAATTTTTTTTTTAAATAAAATTTTTTAAAAATAAAAATTTTAAAATAAAAAATAACAAAAAAAATTCAAAAAAAAAATCTTAAAAAAAATAAATAAATAATAAATAAATAAATAAATAATAAAAAAAAGATTTTTTTTAAAAAACAATCTTCAAAAAAAAAAATTCCGTCATTTTGGGTTTAGATTGGAGAAATCTTGGTCTTCTCCTTTCTGAGCACTGGCGCTCGCGGAAATCGCTGAGCCCGTGTTCAGATTGGAGTAGCTTTTGCTCTCTTTGATGAACCCGATATTGGCCTTTAAAAAAAAAAACTCGTCATTTTTAGATTCAGATTCGAGAAATTATGGTTCATTTCTTTCTGAGCACTGGCGCTCGCGGAAATCGCTGAGCCCGTGTTCAGATTGGAATACCATCTGCTCTCTTTGATGAATCCAATCTTGGCCTTTCAAAACAGAGAATCTCATCTCATGGATGCGGTCTCAAAACATTTGTGTCTAGCGGTACTAGTACGCCCTTTCAAGGTCTACTGTATTACGACCGGCGCATCTGTAACTCCAAACTTTATATTCTTCTTATCTCGAGCAAGCTTTGCTTCTCGATAAGTCGAATTTAAGTTCACAATTGCTTCTAGCAGTCACTGGGACGCTCATTCTGGGCTTTCCATACCTGCGATCAGAACAATTGTACCCTCTATGGCATTTTGCCTTCCTCATATTGCTTGGGTCATCTCCCTCGAGCAATTTGAAAAGACGAAACCATAGAACTTCCCATTTATGACCATTATATTCTTGTGATTACTAATGGATGTAGTCTTGTTTCAGAAATTTTCGAAAAAAACTAACAATGGCAGCATCGCTTACCATTACCTTCGATGAGAACAAGCACCAAATCATGCTTCAACAGAAGCAAACTACGCGCACCTACAAGCGCCCCATCAGCTGTCGAAGTGTCAACTCCCTCGGCAACTCTCTGAACTCCGGGTCGACCTCGACTCCCCGGACTATCGTCTTTGGGACGCTGGGACCATTCCCACTTCCCGAAGAACAAACTGCTCCCTCCAAGAAGCAGACACTCGCCTCTCAACGTGTCACTACCGTGACACCAAAGGCGAGCACCAAAAGGCCTGAAGCCCGTGGCACCCCTACGAAGCCTCGACCTGCAAGCAACCAGGTCTATCCCAAGACTTGGTCCCCAAGACCTTCACCAAAATAAAGAAGGTCCCAAACATCTACCAAGCCAGCATTCCTGGCCCCACTCAAGGAGAACCAGTTCTACCCTCTTACTTACATGAAAGAGGAGAGACCCATCTCCAACCTGACTCTCAAGTTAACCCAGCATGAGCCGGCTTGTTCCTACAAGCCCAAAATCAAATCATGCATCACAAGGCCTCTACAAGCACCTACTAAGGCCTACAAACCTGCAGTTCGACCCTTCATCTCTACAGGGGCCGAACTCCAAAAATTCAAAGCTTCGCTGCAACAGGCGAAGGACAGGGTTCGCATCCTGTCCTTGCCCAGCTACAAAGAAGACAGGCTCGGCTGCTGCGCCCGAGGGAGCACATCCTTCATCGTCAAAGCCCAACCAGAGCTGACCGAAGCTCAAATTGCTCGTCGTATACGCCGCCGCGCATCATACCGGCAAAAAAGACTAGAGAAGCAAAGGACCCAGCCTCCTACACTTCAAGTCTCTCCCAAATGGGTCAAAAAAGAAAGACCCAACCAAGTTGCTGCCGTCCATATGGTTGGAAAAACCAAAAGGCGCCAAAAGTCAGCAACAAAAATACATGTCCGACGTCCGATGACCCGTAGTGTCTCAAGGACAAGAAGACATTCAGAAGAATCCCCTGCTCCTTCAAGCAAAGGACAGCAGAGTGATCCTTCCTCAAGCTCTTCTTCAAAAAGAATGAGCCCCTGCTCAGTCACCAGGACAGTTTCTTCATTCGAATCACGAAGGATGAATGTCTTGGCTACAAATTCTGAGCCACCACCCCGTAATCCACCTCCAGAAGATGCGATCACCCGCATCTAGCAGTTGGAACAAGGCCAGCAGAGGATTGAAACTCTGATGGAAAACCTTCTGCTCGCCTTCCAAAATCAGGCGAACAATGAACCTCCTCCAAATCATCAAAACGATGAGGTAAATGGAGAAGAAAATGAGTCACGCGCCCTTACCAAAAAGGACGTAGACAGTATCCGCCAAAGCAAAAGAAGAGGATATACTCAAGGAGCATGGGATCAAGCCACCATATCCCTTATGGATGGACTCGGTCCCGTTCCCCACCAAATTTAAGCATCCTACTCTCCAAACATATACGGGGAAAGGATCAGCCAGACAGCACGTCATCCACTTGAAGATTTTGACGGGAGCTATCGCGGATCAAGATGCACTCAAGATCCGCCTCTTTGCAAGTACCCTAAAAGGTACGGCCTTCGATTGGTACTCCACTCTGCCGGAAGACTCAATCCAAAACTGGGCCATGCTAGAGACACGCTTCCTGACTCACTTCAAAGGTGAGGATCATCCCGCTACTATGGCTCAGCTGTGCAGCCTAAAACAGGGGGAGAATGAGTCAACATATGACTTCATTCACAAGTGGAAAGCAATGGCATACAAATGCTCTGATGTATTGCCACAAGCGTCGCTAGTCGACATTTGCCGAAACAACATGAGAGCCAGAATCCACTCCATGATCATCGGCAACAAATCAAAAAACCTGGGAGAACTCCTAGAAGCTTCCATGGAAGCTGAAACGGTGATTAAAGACCTCAACAGTCAGAAATCATCAAGAAAAGAGCCAACCGCCATTGCAACCTCTAACCAAAGAAAAAAGAGGTCCTCAATGTGCAGACCAAGTCAGCTCCTCAGCCACCAAAGAAAGCTGAAAATAAAGTTGCTGGTAAGAGACCTGAACTCTCAGATGCATTCAAAGAACGAGTAGATAAGAAATACCCGTTTGATGAAGATGTTGATGAAATCTTCGAGGCTCTTGTGGCAAACGGCAAGCTCACCTTGCCTGAACCAAAAAGACCGGGTGATGTTGGCAAAACCAACGATCCTCGGTACTGTCCATACCACCAGATGATCTCGCATCCTCTCAATCAATGCTTCATTGTGAGGGAGAAAATAAACGAGATGTGGAAAAACGGAGTCATCACCTTTGACAAAAACTATGGGCCTGCCTCCGTCAACATGGTGACTTGTGGACAAACATCAAAATCACCTAACAAAAAAGATCACTACTTCCTTCAAGGTGATAAACTCAATCCAAGTGTCCGAGGAACTGGTTCCTTACCCGACACCAGACGGACAACCGATATGGGTACATCCCGATCTCCTGGAAGATGAAAATTGGGAGGTTGTGAAAACAAAGCCTACAGCTCAATAGCGAAGGCAGGCTAGGAAACATCTCCTCAAGCTTAAACGGCAAGAGAAGACCCAGCTAAAACAAGAGGTCAAAGAAAAGGCAGAGGCTTCCTCTACCGTTTCACTGGAGGCAACAAAAATATCCCTTCCAGAGACTTCAAAGGGGGTAAGGAAATTCACTCTCAGTTATTTCATGCCACCTCAATTCAAAGAAGCCACGCATGAGGAATCATACTCTTGCAATTCGGTAGTTGGATTCTCCATTGATGGATACGAGTCCAGCGACACTGATGATGGATTCAAATCCAACTACACAGATGAGTGGGAGGAGTCCCTTGAAACAGGAGAATATCTCTCCGATGAAGAATGGGTTCCTGAGTCTCATCTTATGCCAGTAATCTGGTATAACCCCCTACAGCCACAAGGATCCGGGTCTGATGATGAAGATGACCAAGAAGCTGTACAAGAAAATGCTGCTGACCCAGCACCTCTCATTACTCCAGTGGAAATCAACCATGTTGAGCCACAAAGAGTTGATGAAGAAGAAGATCCGGCTCCCATGCCTGATCTTGAAGAATATGCAAGGATCTTGCAACGACTCGCTCTAGAACAAGAGCAAGACCGCGTCAACGAGCCTCCTCGTAATCCAGAGCCTGAAGTCCCTGAAGACCACCAGGTACATCCTCCCTTAACTCCTGAAAATGGAGAAAATTGCTGGATAGACGATCCTCTTACATCCAAGGATGAGTCTGACTCTGATCAGGTAACGTCTACCGTCAGAGCTTCCTGTAATATGATAATTCGGGATTATAGCTCTTCCGAAGCATTGTCTGATGAGAGCACTTACACTCCGGCGACGCCTAGCAATGTATCTTCTGGAGCCACCTCGTCTCATGTGACTTTCACTGAGATGACACCCTCTCAGGTTTCTTCTCCTGAGACTGTGACTTCAAAGTTCACACCCTTCCTGACTGAAGAATTCCCAGCTATTGATGCTTGGGATGATGAATTAGTCAACGAAGAAGAAAGGTTGCTGGATGCTGTTCAGGACTTGTTCCCGGAAAATGCTCCGTGCAACACCATCACTGAGGATGGCAACTCTGCTATTGATACATCCTCAGCAAATGAAAAACGACAGCCTCTTGATCCTGAAGATAATCTTCCAAACGAAGACCCTTCTCAAGAAGCTCTCGAAGTTGGTAGAGGCACCCGCTCTGGCCGGGACTACCACAAAAATTACAACCAATCTTCCTTTACATATGTAAATCCTTCGGGAAAAGATGTTGTAAGCGCCCCTAGTGGCAACAATGATGAACATGCAGGCCCTAAGGAGGCTTTCAAGTATGACTTGATTGAACACTTCAAGCACATACCTGCACGTCTGCACATCCTAGATTTGTTGCGAATGTCTCCGCACACTCGTGATAATCTCATCTCAGATTTACAAAAGCTGAATGAGGATGTCGACAAACATGCCCCGCAAGTCCTCCAAATTGAAATGGATTACCGGGTCAAAAACTCAAAAGCCTCCTTAAAAGGAGAAAAGAAGAACACTGAAGGATCATGCATTGAATGCCTATCGGTTAAAAAAGCAGCCAGTGCAACCATCGCCTTCACAAAGGACGACCTCCTACTTGGCGAAACCAGGCACAACCGACCCTTGTACTTCACAGGGTATATCAAGGAAATGCCTATGCACAGAGTTCAGATCGACTCAGGTTCTGCACTCAACCTCATCTCCACATCGGCTCTTGAAGAGTTGGGCATCCCACCCAGCAAGCTTAGCCACACATCTGTATCTATCTTTGGATACGATGGGAGTACTCAAAGGCCTATCGGCAAAATCAGGTTCAAGTTGCAGATCGGTGATCTTATCTCTGAGGTCACTGTGTATGCAATAAAAACCCCTTCATGCTACAACATCCTTCTCGGACGCCCTTGGATCCACGAGAATGGTGTTGTCCCTTCAACTCTACATCAATGCATCAAGTTTGTTGGCGACGACGGCATGATACATCGAGTCTTTGCGGACAGAAAACCCTTCAAAGGTAAAGAAGTCCACTTTGCAGACTCACAGATGTATGAAGTTGAAAAAGAAAAAGAGGATAAGCACACAGCATCCTTTGCCGAAAATCTCCAGAAAGATAAAGGTAAAGCTCCTCAACAATCACCGGAAGAAAACAAATCATCCGGTAAATCCGAAGAGAGCATTCAAACTCCCTTCATCATCTCCCTCAAACCTTCAAAGCCTTCGGTCGTCACAACTAAAGTGAAGAAGGCAAAGCAAAAACCTGGGGGCAAATTTGTTGTCTCTTTCGTGTCTATCATGCAAGACACGGACTCGGATTCAGAGCCAGAAGACGACGCATCGTCAAGCCAAGCTGACACTCAGCAAGTTCAGCCTGCTCTCACTCCAATGGAGACAACTTCTGACATAGAAGATCCTACGTCAGCTTCCTTCGTTGTTCCAGCAACTTCAGCAAAGGAAAAGCCAATCTTCTTCCATAGATCGGATCCTTCTTCATCAAACTCCATGCTTCAACCTTTCCAAAATAAAGGTATGCCTCAACTATCCTTATACAGTTCTGTGGCACAAGCTATTATGAAGAAAATGGGCTATGACGCTCAAAACCCAGTCGGTTTGGGAGAAGGACGCGGTATTCTCACGCCATTAGGGCCCGTCTTGACCAAAAGCCAGCTGGAAGATTGGAGACTCTATGGCTATGTAGAAAAGTCTTCACACGGGTTAGGGTATGATCCTAACACTCCCTTAAGACAGTTGACACAAAGGCTTAAAAGTCAATATACTGACCAAGCCTTAACATCTCAAGTCCGTGAAGACATCGATCTCCCGGGATATATCTTTGATGAGTCACCTGACAAAGATCCAGGAAGCTCATCCAATTGGCACGATTTCTCCGAAAATGAAGAGGAGTTGTCCGATGGCACAGACGTGTGGACTTCTGACCCAGAAGAACCCTCATCTCCAAAAGAAGTAGCCTACTTCAACCCGGTTTCAACAGGCGATTGGGATCATCTCATAGCAAGCCTGGGGAAAATTACTGATCAAGAAGACCCGTGGAAAGGAACAAAACCTTGGTCTGTAAATGCCTTTGAAACCCCAGAAGGTTTCGTTGGGCTGGAAGCCTCCGAAAATATTATGGAGGAACCACCTTCGAACCTTCCAACAGAAGATCCTGTTCAAAAGATAGACTTGGGAACACCAGATAACCCACGTCCTATATTCATCAGCAAGAATATAAAGGATGATGAGTTACCCGAGTATATCGCCTTTCTTCGTGAGTTCGTTGATTGCTTTGCATGGTCATACGCTGAAATGCCAGGCTTAGACCCTAAAATAGCGGTTCACAAACTCAATATTCAAGAAGACATCAAGCCTGTCAAGCAAGGCCAAAGAAGATTCCGTCCAGATGTGATGGATAAAATTGAACAAGAAGTTCAAAAACTCAAAAGCATCGGCTTCATCCGTGAGGAACAACATCCTGAATGGTTGGCCAACATTGTCTCCGTGACAAAGAAAAACGGGTAGATCAGGGTCTGTATTGACTATAGAGACCTGAACGGCGCATGCCCTAAAGATGAATTTCCGCTCCCCATACCAGAGGTAATGATCGATAATACCTGTGGATTCGAGCGAATGACATTCATGGATGGTTTCTCTAATGACATTCATGGATGGTTTCTCTGGCTACAATCAGATAAAGATGCATCCTGAAGATGAAAAACATACATCTTTTCGGACCCCATTTGGCGTGTATTGCTACACTGTCATGCCATTTGGTCTGAAAAATGCTGGCGCCACATATCAGAGGGCTATGATGAAAATATTCCAAGATATGCAGCACAAGACGATTGAATGTTACGTTGATGACCTCGCCGTCAAAAGCAAAAGAAAAGAAGATCATCTTGAAAACCTTCGAGAAGTCTTCCTCCGGCTCCACAAACACAAACTGCGAATGAATCCTTTGAAATGTTTCTTCGGCGTCTCGTCGGGTAAGTTCCTCGGATTCTTAGTTCGGAAAGCTGTAATAGAGCTTGACCCCATAAAAGTCAAAGCCATTCTAGAAATGCCCTCTCCAAGAACCTTGAGAGAACTCAAAGGGCTTCAAGGGAGATTGGCCTACATCAGACGATTCATCTCCAATCTTTCGGGGAAATGCCGTCCATTCTCCCGGTTGATGAAAAAAGGTGTAAACTTTGTCTGGGATGCTGACTGTGAAGCTGCTTTCCAAGACATCAAGTCATACCTGACAAAACCTCCAGTGTTAGCTGCTCCTACCACTGGAAAACCACTCATCTTGTACACAAGAGCCCTTGATCACTCTTTGGGAGCTCTGCTTGCACAAGAAAATGATCAAAGAAAAGAAGCTGCTTTATATTACCTCAGCCGCATGCTAGTAGGTGCAGAGCATCGCTATTCTCCAGTCGAAAAAGAATGCCTTGCAGTGATGTTTGCCGTACAAAAGCTGCGTCACTACTTGCTTTCCAACACAATATACCTGGTCTCGAGGGTCAACCTCTTGAAGGTCCTTGTCACAAAGGCAGGTTCTCTTAACGCTCGACTGGCAAAATGGTCCATCCTTCTGTCACAATTTGATATTAGGTATGTACCACAAAAGGCAATCAAAGGGCAAGCTCTAGCGGACTACTCGCAGAGCATCCATTGCCTAAAGATTCTCCACTCAGAGATGATCTCCCAGACGAACCAGTCTACAATGTGGAGACTTTCTCGCAAAGTGCCTCCTGGGACATGTACTTTGACGGTGCAACCAGGACGAATGAAAAAAGACAGCTGATCTCGGGAGTTGGCATCCTCTTTGTTAGCCCCGACAAATACATGATTCCACACGCTTTCTCGCTACTGGAACCATGCACAAACAATGCAGCTGAATATCAAGCTCTAATCCTAGGATTGGAACTCGCCATCGAATCCGGTATCACCATGCTGGAAGTCTTTGGAGACTCTCAACTGATCGTCAACCAGATGAATCAGAAATTTGAAGTCAGGAAGCCAGATTGACTGCCTTACTACAACAAGGCACAATCACTTCTGCAAAAGTTTGACATCTGTCACATCACCCACATTCGTAGAGGTGAAAACATACGTGCAGATGCCCTAGCTGGACTTGCCGCATCCATGGCAATTCAGGAAGGGGAAAACATGCAAATCACAGTGTGCGAAAGAAGAATCCTTCCTCCTCTTAACACACACCAAGCTGTTGCCGAATGCCACCAAGTGGTTGGAAGTAGGATTTCAATCCTTCAAACTTCAATCGGCGACTGGAGGGATCCGTTCATTGATTACATTATGTTCGGGATCCTACCTTAAGATCCAAAAGAATGGGTAAGCACCCAAAGGCGAACCCCAAGCTTTCATTTGGATATTCCTTCAAAAGTCCTTTATAGGAAATCCTTCAACGGAGTACTTCTACGCTGCTTGTCACAACAAGAGGCTGAAGAAACACTCAAAGAAGTTCATGCTGGTCTTTGCGGAGCTCATCAGGCTGGTCCCAAGCTCTATGATCAGATAAAAATGTTAGGATATTACTGGCTTACCATGGTAGCTGACGCAATGCAATTTGCTAAGCACTGCCAACAATGCCAAATTCATGGAGATTACATTCACATGCCTCCAGAATGGCTGCATCCTACAGTGATCTCATGGCCTTTCGAAGCCTGGGGTATGGACATCATAGGTCCTATTTCTCCCCCTTCGAGCAAAGGTCATCGCTTCATCTTCGCCGCTACGGATTATTTCTCCAAGTGGTCAGAAGCATTTGCGTTCAACGAAATGAAGACCTCATCAGTCCTTCAGTTCCTGCGCATCAACATCATTTGTCGTTTCGGCATACCCAAAAGATTCGTCCATGATAACGGACCACAATTCCGGGATCATCGATTCTACAGGTTCTGCGACAAATACAAAATCCAAAGCTGTCCTCGACTCCATACAATCTGGCAGCAAACGGGTTAGCAGAAGCTTTCAACAAGACACTCTGCAAAATCCTCAAAAAATTGGTCTCTAGTCACAAAAGAGACTGGAGCGACAAAATATCTGAAGCTTTGTGGGCCTATCGAACCACCGTTCGAGGACCAACCCATAGCACACCATTCTCCTTGGTCTATGGATGCGAAGCTGTCGTGCCCTTGGAAGTACAAATTCCTCCCTTGAGGGTATCCTTGCAAAATGACATGACTCAAGAAAGCAATGTCAAATTGCGACTCCATGAGCTGGACAATCTCGATGAGAGACGGCTCGAAGCTCAACAAAGCATTGAACTTTACCAAGCACGCATGGCAGGATCTTTCGATAAAAAGGTCAGGCAATGCGCCTACAAAAAGGGTGACTTGGTCCTTGCGGTAAAAAGACCAATGGTCTTCGCTCACAAGTCCAAAGGCAAATTTGAGCCAAAATGGGAGGGACCCTACGTCATCGACAAGGTTTTCTCCAACGGCGCACACGCACTCCTAAACATGGAAGGTGACAGATGTATGTTGCCCATCAACGGCAAGTTCTTAAAGCGGTATTACCCTTGAAGACTTACCCAACTGGGTAAGAGCAATGCCTGTACGGCCAAAACCGGTTTCCAGGTACACGCTCGCTAAACCCACCTCTTTTTTAGAATTTTCATATCAAATGTTGAAATTTCTAGAAATTTAAACAATGCTTACTTTCATCGTTTCATTGTTCAAAAAAAAATCCAAGTTTAGGAACCTTTCCCTAACTTGACCAAAATTTTCAACCCTTGAACCCAAAATTCATGGTTTGAAACAAAACCTGGATTCAGGGATTTCCACCCTAGTCCACCCTGCCTTTTACCGCCAAAATGGTTTTAGGTCAAAACTTATGACCCTCTTGTCTTTAAACAAAAAACAAACAAAAAAATGGTTTTTTTCAAAAAACCGTGGGGAAGCGACGCTTAGTCGATACTCGCACAAATCGGAAGCAAGCGAACCACGTTCGACACTTCCAAAATCGCAGGGAAGCGACATTTCGTCGGTACTTGCAAAATCCAAAACTGTGGAGATGCAACATTTCAGTTGATATCCACAACCCAAATTTCAAAGGTTCAAAAAAACCTAAAAACCGTGGAGACGCAACATTTCAGTTGATATCCACAACCCAAATTTCCAAAGGTTCGAGAAAACCACAAATTTCAAAAATCATGGGGAAACGACATCAAGTCAGTACCCACAAAACAAAATTTTTGAAAAGCAAGGATGCGACATTCCATCGATACTTGCACCCAAATCCGCGAGGAAGCGACATTCCATCGATACTCGCAACCGAATGAGCAAGGATGCGACATTCCATCGATACTTGCAAGAACATTCAGCAGGGAGGCGACTTTTAGTCGATACTTGCATTTTCGAAAACCAAACAGGCTATAGATGCCACCAAACCAAAACGGCTATAAATGCCACAAAAACCGGCTATCAATGCCACCAAAACAGGCTATAAATGCCACAAACCGGCTATCAATGCCACAAACAAAAAATTGGCTTTCAAAAACCTCGGCTATCAATGCCACAAACTTGGCTATCAATGCCACAAACAAAAAACCGGCTATCAATGCCACAAATTCGGCTATCAATGCCACAAAAAAGCTGGCTCTCATGCCAAAATTGGCTTCCATGCCACGAACAAAAATCTGGCTTCCATGCCAAAACAATCATTTGACAAAAGATTTTCACAAAATGACAAGCTCTTGATCAAATCCCATTTTGCAATTACTTTTATCACAAAAAGATTCAAGTGAGCGTAGGGATAACAAAACAAAAAAAAAAGAGCATCTCATTTAGCAATTACTTTCATCACAAAAAGATTTAAGTGAGCGTAGGGAAAACAAAAAAAAGAGTACCAAAAAAATACATGTGGTACAAAAAAAAGGTAGTGTTCACAATCACTACAAAACAAAAAAAAAAGGAGTACCAAAAAAATACATGTGGTACCAAAAAAAAAAGAAAGTGTTCACAAGCACTACAAAAAAAAAGAGAAAAGTACCAAAAAAATATACAAGTGCTACTAAAAAGAAGAGAGAGAAGGATGGTTTCTTTTTAAAAAAAAAAAAAACACCGGAGCTCAATCAAAAATCATCTCCAGCCAAGAGTTCAGCTCCTTAAGCAAACTTTTGGCCTCAGCCGTCAAGGATTCCAAGGCACGCTTCTTCAGGAATTTGCCATGAGATGCTGGAGTGGGCTGTAACCCTTCTTTCGCGCCGGGAAGCTTATCTCGAGCAGTTCGCCATTGTTTGTTCTCATCAGACTTCCTTTTAAGAACCCGATTGGCATCTGCAACCCGGTGAATCAGAGCAGTCTCCCTTTCACGAGCCTCTGTTATTGCAGTCCACTTGGCAGCGACTTGTGCCTGCAGATGCTCAAGACGTTTCCAGGCCTCATCGACCTCCCTATCAAGGATGTTAAGGTCATGTGTCAGTCCAATGATGTTTAACTCTTCTAAGTTCTTCTCTCGGACTACCTGTTTCCTGCTTTCTGTAGCCTCATCCAAGTTAGACTGAGCCTTATCCGCAGGGTCCAGGAACATCTCCTTGAAGAACTGGTCATCAGGAAAACCCATGGTCTCAAACCACCTGTCACCCAGCTCAATGATCCTATCAACGATCGCCCTGGCACTTGTGACATCTAGACCAGCCTCTTCAGCATCACCGAAAATCTCACGCACATGCTGGATCATCCCAAATCCGGCATCTAAGTGCCCAGAAAGCAGAGTCTCAATCCAAGAGCTCAGAACTCGCACCACCACCTTCTTCGCAAAAAGAAGAGATGGCCCAGCTGAAGATTCGCCCAACTCCGTTGGTCGGCTGTTCATGTCATCATCTGTTGGAAGAGTAACAAAAGAACTCTTTCCAGTTGAAGCTGCTCCTGCTCGGGAAGGAATCTCAGCACAAGGTATCTCCTCAACATTATCAGAACTGGTCCCAGGAGTCTCTACCTCTGGACCAACCTCTGGCATCCTTTGCTCTGGTTCTGAAGGAAGCGACGGACCCTCCTCCGTCACTTCAAAACCTGCCAAAGAAACACAAAAAGGTATGAATATGATCCTGCTTGAAAATCATTATCAGGGTTATAACTACCAAATACCTTCTTCGACGACTGGCGGAACACTTTCTTCCTCCATGAACTCATCGGAAGCATCATCAACATTTGCATCCATCGATGGTTCAAAGTTATCGGAATCCTGTGGCAAGTCAGCTGGCAAGAAATGTGTTAGCAAACCAAGTAACAGACAAAAAAAAAAGAAAGCAAAAGAAGTCGTACCAATTGGAGATTCTGGATTCACTCCAGAGTCCCTCGGTTCTTCTTCAGGTGCCCCGACAGGATCCGTCACCACCTCATCGACTGGAACCTCAGGCATTACCAAGTCTTCCTCTACTAAAAAAAAAGAAAAGAAAAGAAAAGCAGAAACAAGAAGCAAATCAGAACATGGAAAAATCCCATGAAAACAAATGGAAAGAGAAAAAGGAAGAATCATACCTTCACCGACGGTCTCTTCTTCTCGGCTTCTCTTATCTGGAGGCTCGTCAGCATCCACTGGCACATCCTCACTGATAGAAAGAGGAACTTCCAAGTCAGGAGAGTCCTCATGCTGCCTTGCTGCGATGATGACTCCTCCTCCTCTTACTCCTGCGGGCTCGCTTCGTGGAGGAACCTGCCCCGCTGTTAGAGTCAGGTTTCCCACTTGACTCCTCACTGGATGGTCTACTCTTGCCAGTAGACTCCACGGAAGCTTGCCTCTGTGCCGCTTGCATCCAAGCACCAAGTTCGGCTTCCTCCTGTTCTAGCTGCTCTAAAGCCTCATCAGGTATTTCTCGAACAGCTTCAGAACCAATGACACCCTGGTCACCGAGAAAGCCTATCTTGTGCTTCTCTCCAGAAAGGAAGGCCCAGACTTCCTCTCGCCGGACGTCATCCGACTTTCCAAGGCCCTTTCCAGATGCCAGCTTCACATCAAGCTCCTTCTTGGAAAGCCCCCGATATGCCGAAAAGCTCTCCGCGAACCACTTCGCAAAGCCGGCAGTCCGGGAAGTCAGCAACACAGGATAAGAAATCATGGTTGTAGTATCTTCAGCACTATAGAAAGCCCATGCATTTCTCCCGTCCTATAAACCTCTTACCATGCTTGAAGGTGCTCCAACAACGCCTTGAGAAAAGCCTAGCTGCAAAGCAAAGCGAGAGGGTACATACGGTTGGATGTCGACGAAAAGATGTCTACGGTACACCATCGTGCCGACACGTATGCTGAAAAGCCACTCTCTCTCTCTGCATTCGTCAAGGAATAATGCCTTCCCGACCCCGCCCTGGTAGAGTCTCGGGAGGCACCAAAATCAAAAGCCTTCTTCCGCAACTCTGGAGAAAGCTTCACTGAAGACTACCCCATCTCGACGTCTCTGAACCGTCGGATCCTCATGCGGGCAAACAAAAGTGATTCGGACACGGCATTGCCCTTAGCCAGTCGAGTCATCAGAGGATCATCATCCTGTGCAGCACCCAGCCGGTGGAAGCCAGGACAGTGGTACCCGTACCACGAATAAAAGATATGGGCTGAAAATACCCTATTCATGGGAAGCCCAAGCCGAACCAAAAAAAGCAGCAGCCTGCAGTTCGGTACACAGGTAGGAGTAAAGAGCTGGCACCAAAGCAAGCTGCTCTCCAAACGCCATCTGACAAGCCGAAAAAATACAATGCGGCCTGATGTGCGTTCTATCTCCTCCAGCAAAAATAGCCTCACCAAGCCAATAAGTGAGGTAAACAGCGAGATCTCTCCGCAACGCAATGTCAGGACAAATGACGCTTGTACTTGCAAAGAAATCTCTCAACTCTTCTTGCATGGCTAAGATCTTCTTCGAACTTGGATCCTGGGCCCTGGCTTCTTGGGTCACACTATCAGAAGACTCCCTGCTATCAGAAAAGTTGGGGAATGAAGAGCTAGAACTCTTCCAACTGCTGGATCTAACTTTCAAACCCTCCTTCTCCTTCAAAAAATCATAGAAGGCGACGAGCTGAAAGTACAGAAGCCTGAACTCCTCAGACTGCCCCTCAAGGACGCTGTCAATCGGCATAAACTCCTCATAGAGTTTGCCGAGGATGGGCAATCCAGTAATGACGCTCAGCTCCTTCAAAGAGAAACTAATCTCACCATTCGTCACAACGAAGGTATTGGTTTGTGGGAGGAATGATTCCAGCATAGCCATGAAGGCCTCGTCGGAAAAGATCACGGTCTCCCTAAAGGCACGGACCGCATCAAAAATCCCAGCTTCCTTCAAAAAGGCGCCACCAATCAGCAGGACGCGATCAGTCCACGACTTCCACTCGGAGTCAGCATTGAAACGGCCACGGAGTCGAAAAGGCTTGATCCAATTGTTGCCGTCACCGCTAAAAATACCAAGGCCCACCGGTCTCAAATCGACCGACGGATAATCAGAACCCTGGTAGCCGCTGGATGGCATCAACAGGTCCATGTCAACAGGTGACCTCTCCGTATATCCAGGAGAACCACCAACAAAAACCCTGGTCTTGATTACATTTGTCCTTCTCACCCAGCTTGGAGGATCTTCCCTCTTAGAGCACGTGGGGACAAGGCTCATGATCGAGATGGTGCGATCAAACGTCGACCGGGTAGCAACAGTCTTCTTCTCACCATCTGCTGTGAAAGAGAACTGAAAACATCTCCTCTGGTATGTCATGTCATCAGGGACTGCATCACCAAAGAAGAAGGTAGGCTTGGGTAAAACACTCTGATCTTCCATCACCCATGGACGACTGCTTACCATGATCTTATAGAATTCCTCTCCCTTGAGAGTGATCAATCGCTGCCTCATCTCATCTCTGTTGAGGGAGTCGCATTCTTCCAGATTTCTCTCAACATACTGGACCTTCTCAAAGGCCTGCTGAGCGGCCGGATTAGAAGATCTAGCAGATCGACGAGGAGCGCTTGTAGCAGGCTCTTTACCCTTGTTCGTTTTGGAGGAACCACCTGCAAAGGATGGAAAAGAAAAAGATCAAACATCAAAATGACAGAATCTCGCTAAAAAAATTTTTCGCGAAACTTTGACATGATGACGGGGCAATTCCGAAGAAAAGGAACTATCCCGAAAGAAATAGAAAGCTTGAAGATGGGCTCAACATTGCTGCGAGCTCCGAAACTTCAAACTTTCGAAGCCTCAAAGTCCCCGCAAAATCAGGAAGGGCTCAACATCGCTGCAAGCTCCAAATTCCTAAACTTGCAAAAACTTTCAGGTATGCTATCACATCATGCTACAAATTTAATTTACAATTGAATGCATGCATGAACATCTATGTTTGCCAAAAAAAGGGGCATTATCATGATGAGCAAAAAAAAAAAAAAGAAAAAAGAAAAGAAACTTTATCAAAAAAAAAAAAGAGGGGAAAGAAAACAAAAAAAAAAAGAAAAGAAACTTTCTCGAAAAAAAAGGAGGGAAAGAAAACAAAAAAAAAAGGAAAAAAAAAAGGGGATGGCCCACAGGCCACGTGGCCGTATGGCCAAATCCGTATGGATCTGTCCGTACGGCCCACAAACAAAAAAAATGAAAAAAAAAGAAAGAAGAAAAGAAAGCAAAAAAAAAAAACGTGTGAAAAAAAAAAGAAAAAAGAAGCAAACACGTGAAAAAAAAAGAGAAGAAGAAAAGAAATAAAAAAAAAGAAGAACTTTTATTTTTCCTACAATGGAGTTTTCTTGAAAAAGGGGAACTTACTTGAAGCCATTGATGGAGAAGAAGAAGAAAAGTCTTGAAGATCTTGAAGAAGAAGAACTCTTGGTCTTGAAGCCCTCTTGGGATTGTTGCAAAAGAAAGTAATAAGAGCAAGAGATCCAACCTCCTCCTTGCTTTTATAGAAGAGAGCAAACCAAAGAAGGAAAGAAGAAAGAGGTAAGTGTTACTAATTAGTAACCTTACCAAAAGAAAGAGATTAGAAGGATTCTTTCCCAAAAGAAAGATATCTTGAGGGATTCTCTCCCAAAAAGAAATCAATGAGAGATTTTTTTCAAAAGATAGAAATCAATGAAGGATTCTTTCCCAAAAGAAAGATATCTTGAGATATCCCATCCCAAAATAAAGGGAACATGAGAGATTCTCTCCAAGTAAAGATATTCTTAGATATTCTCTATCCAAATGAGATATTTTTGGATATTCTTTACAAAAATGACACCATATGAGATCTAAGCCATTTCAAAAGCTTAAGGTCCCATGGGTTAGCCCACATGAGCCAGGTTTGACCACCTAGGCACAAAAAAAAAAAAAAAATTGGGCTTTTAATCAAAGAGAAATCCCTCTTACCAAGAGCATACAAAAATGGTTCATGCCTCTTTTGAGTTGATTCAACCATACAAAGAGAATTTCAAGCCCCATGAGCTTCCAAAAATCAAACCATCCAGCCTCATATACCAAATTGAGCCAAAATCTTGAAATTGACATTCCACAAAAATCAAACCAAATCCTGGTCCCCTAACTTGCCACATACAGCTTGTTGGGTCACAAGACCAAAACCAAAAACCAAAACCTGATCCCCTAACTTGCCACATATAGCCTATTAGGTCACAAGATCAAAACCAAAATTAATCCCCCAACATTCCTCATACAGCTTGTTGGGTCACACGGTCAAAGCCAAACCCGACCCCCTAACCTGCCACATACAGCCTGTTAGGTCACAAGGTCAAAACCAAAATCCACATCCCTGATGTCATCTTCAAAACTTTGCCTTGAGATGGTATGTGATCCCTTTCACTACCATAAAATTCCAGTGGAAGCTCAAAAGGCTACAAATACCAAAAAGAAAGACTGCTCAAAGACTCTTGGTCAAGTCACAGGCTCTCCTTCATAAATCTCTTCGAGGCACATCGACTACAAATGATAAGCAACTCGTCGCTGTACCTCGAGGGGGCATTTGTTGACACCAAAAATGTCACTTTGCCTCTTCAAGATCCAAAGAGCTACATGAAGTTGCAACCTGCCATAAATAGGCAATGCTACTTCCAAAAAATCAAATCTTGTCAGAATCAAACAAAAACTGCAAGATCCTTCAAGACAGCCAAAAGAGGAGTACACAAGAAGTTTCGGGCCATTTCAAAATCATTTGGCCTAACTTCGCTTCTCCGACAGCCGAAAAGGAGCTCTCGGCGGCGAAAGCATCGGAGACACCAAATCTTCGATCATAGCCGATGGATGGTCTCAAAATACATCCAAAAGGCTCCACGTCAAGTTCCGAGTCAAACCGACAACGTTTGACCCTACATCAACCATCGAACAGCTAAATCAAGCCTCTCGGCAGCAAGAACTGCCGAGGCCATCACTCATCAGATAGAGCACATGGACGGCTTCAAAATGCTTACAAAGGGCTGCACGTCAAATTTCAGGTCATTTCGACAACATTTGACCATAGTTTGACGCTCGGAAGCCAAATCAGGCCTCTCGGCGGCAAAGCTCTCAGGGACCATGGTTTCCAAGACAGAGCCTATGGATCATCTTAAAATGACTCCAATGGGTTCCCTGTCAAATTTCAAGTTAATCGGACATCGGTTGACCGCACATCAAAACGCGACATCTTCATCGCGACAAAAGCGAGTCTACTGGTGATAGGACCCCAAGCGGCTTCAAAACTCAAACAAAAGCCTATGGTTGGTCTTATTTATTGCTCAGGAGGCTTCACACCAAATTTCAGGTCATTCCGACATCGTTTGGCCCAGTTTCAGCTTCTGATAGAAAATCGGCAGCTCTACTCGACAAAGTCTTTCGCTTTCTCAGGAAATTAGAAACTTTGCAAACCAAAATGCAAGGATTTTTATCAGGTTTCCTACAGGGAAATCAAGCCAATAAATGGCCAAAAATGTCAAGGAAAAATACAGAAGAAAAAAGAATAAAAAAACAGCAAAAACGGACACAAAACGGGATAAAAAGGGGGAAACCCACCCAGGGTCGCAGACCCCTGCGACCCTGGAGCCCGGGATCGCCGGGAAGGCCCCGGAAACCACGGTTTTCACCGTTTTTTCGCGATTCGAAGCGTCTGGCCTCTGGTAGTTTCCAAAACTCATACTTTTGACACACCAAATCCTCTGACATCCGTCAAAAACACAGGTCAATCATCAAAAGTATCGAAAACAACATTGATCGCCACCCGGTCAACCAAAAAAAGTGTGCTTTCTACCCGACCGACCGAGAAAACGACAGGACAGATGGCACTGACCCGCTGTTGGCAACCAACACTTGAAGTCACATGGTCATCCGATGTCGATCTACATGAAGATCCATCGATGATCATTGCCAGAAGAATCCCAAAAGACGCGGCACGGCCCGCGACTCTTCAACTGCCCGGCGACCACTTAATGCGATTAATTGACTAGCTTTATTACAGTCATTAATCCATTTCTTTGGATGGACCAATCAGAAGCAAGCATCCGGAGTTACAAGTCAAGAGATTCATGGCATTTAACCCATGAAACTCCTCCCATCATGGCGATTAAAGGCGATTAAATGCCCTCAATCTCCTCCGGCCAATCAGAGCCAAGAAAAAGGAGTTACAAAATAAAGAATTAAATCCTGTAACTCCTCCCATTATGCGGCTTAATGAAAATAAAAGCCCATAAACCCTCCTAAATGGCTACCTAAAAGCCTATAAATAGGAGAGCTCTCCAAGAAGAAAAAGAAAAAAACGGAGAAAATCACAAACACACAGACAATAGACTGCAGAAAATCTGGAAACTCAGACAGAAAGAGGCATCAGAAATCTAAGAGAGAAAACTCTGCGGAAATCCTACACCGACCACCGCTACAAGGTGACAAAAGTCCCTTGGGGGTACCCACCCCCCAAGGTCCTTGCCTTCTCCTTCTGCCTCCAATGGCTTAGATGTGGCTTTTCAGCCCGTCTACTCGGTTTTTTATTGGATATAGGACCTTCTTTTGGTCTTTGTCCTCTAAAAACCTGAGGTTATAGCCAAGCCAAGCGAATCAATAGCATCCTCTGTTCTCATCTGCATGGATGATGGCGAAGCCCACATATGGCTTGTGACCGTCAATCTGAACGGGTCCCCCACAATCTCCTGAGAAGTTAGATCCTCCTTTTCTTGCTTTTCTTTGTAGTTTGTATTTTTTTTAAAGAGACAAAAATCACAACTCTTGTCTTTCATTATTGATAAGGATTGTAAATCGGCTATAAACGCCAAAATCGGCTATAAATACCAAAAAAATCGCCTTTTACGGCAAACCAAGAAAAATGTCTCTTTTCTTAAATATATGTGCAATGGAAACCTTGAAAGAAGTTGATTTCTTTTTTTACTTGCGAAGGTTGATCTCCGGATCACCACTTGCAATTCCGAGGTAAAATAGAAAATCTGGCACACTCACACAACAAAAATGTTGATGCGCGCCTCTGCCCCCCGGTTACGAAAGGGTCGGACCCAATGGACTCCCACGTCCGCCGACCTCGGTAGAACCGAGCAGAAGCGCGGTCCATCACCTTCCGATCTCCATCACCCCACATCCTGTGCACGACCACCATCACCCATCCAGCGCAGATCACCATCTCCGCCCCAGCCACAGCACCATCCCTCGCCGTCTCTCTCTCTCTCGCAGCCGGACTTCGGAACCAGATCGTTGTCGCCCACTTCTTCTTCCTCGTCTGCAACCCACTCCACGCACAGAGCTCTCTCCGCCAGCGTCTTCCTCGTGTCGATCGCACCTTCCCCCTCGCCATCGGACTCCGAACCAGGTAGGAGCCTCCCCACCTCTCTTTGCACTGAATCTGCCACACCAGCAACTCCCCCGTCTCCTTTCCTTTCTTGTCTTTCTCTTCTTCTCCATCTTCTCCCCCATCTTCACTACACTCCACTCACACCACCCTCTCTGTTTTTTTTTCTTCTTTCTTTTTTTTCTTTTTCTTTCTTTCTCTTCTTCTTCTCACTTCCTCTCTCCATCTCTCCACTCTCACAGCCCCCGCCTTCACACAGTGCACTTCTTCACTCAGCTCCACCTGCACACACTATCTCTCTCTTCCTCTCTTTCTCTTTTCTTTTCTCCTTCCTCCCTCATCCCTGCATCACTCACCAACACACCTGCACAGCCCCTGCTCCCCTTCCTTCCCTTCTCTCTTCTCTTCTTTCTCCTCTCTCCTTTCCCTTTTTACCTACACTGTGCACCACACTCCACTGCACACCACCTGCATATCCCCTCTTTCCTCTCTTTTCCTTTTATTTCTTTCTCTTCTTCTTCCTCCTCTTCTCCTTCCTCCACTGCATACCTCCCTGCACACTACCTGAACCCATCTCCTTTTCTTCCTTTCCTTTCCTTTTCTTTTTCTTTCTTTCTCTACTTCTTCCTCCTTCTTCTCCTCCCTGCTGCACACTTTATCTCCCTGCACCCACTTCACTGCACAACCCGCCTGCAACACCCTGCACTCCATCGCCTTATCCCTCCTCTCTCCCTGCATTCACCGCGCCTCACACTAGGCCTCCGCACCACCCTTACCCCCCACACACTCCGCACCAGGTACACCCTGCACTTCTCTTCTTCCTCTTCTCTCTTTTTCCTTTTTCTTCTCACCTCCTCACACCCTCTCCTCACCTGCACTTGCACTGCACCCACTGAGCTACACTCGACTTCTCATCATTCCAAGAATCTGCCCGAAGCCATGCAGCCCATGCAGTCACAGGAACCCATTCAATCCAACACCCCTGCTGCCCAGTCTCGACCGAATCTCTTTTAAACAGAGCCCAATTACAACTGCAGCCAGCCTAAGCCCACAGTTGCACTCATTACCCACATATCGAAACCCAATCCAGCCCATGCATGCCCAATTTATTTTCTTGCATTAAATTTAATACTACATTTATTTATTGTTTCTTTTTATGGTATTTTATACATCCTAATATGCCCATGCATTTAATATGCTCATTCATTTAAATTAGCAATTTTCCCATCTCATAGCTTCTTTTAATTTAATTTGTTCTCAATCCATTAAAACATGCCCATGCATCTAACATGCCCATGCATTATATAACTTAGTTCTTTTTTTTTGTTTCTTTTTATTGTCTTTAGATCATATTAGAATTGCATAATTCATAAAAACCAAAAGGACAAAAACAGAAAAGAACCAAAAAAATAGAATTCCAAGTATCAGATTAATTAAAAAAATTAGGTTAGGTTTAATAATTAATTTCCTTCTCCTCCTCTCCTGTCATTAGGATTAGGGAATCTAATTAAAAAGTTCTAAATCGGTTAGGTCAATTAATAAATAAAATTAGTAATTTAGTTCCTTCTCCTTCTCGCCTTTCATTTAGGATTAGAAGAATTAGTTTAGGATATTTTAGGCTTTATAAATAAAACCAAAAATAAAATAAAAACAATAAAACCCAAAATACCAAAAACAAAGTAAAAGATATTAAAATACAAAAATATTAATAAATTGGAATTAAAAATTAAATAATGGTTCTGGCTGACCAGGTCAGACCCCGGACCCAGGTCTAGGTCTTTCCGTAGCCAGGTTAGACTAACTTTAGTTTCTTTCATTTTAATAAGTTAGGTCCCATCACTCCTCCTGTTCAGTTAGGGAATTGGGAAAGCTGATGTGGACGGTCTAAGACCTTAGGTTAGGTTAATCCGATGATCAGTAATAAAGCATTAATTACGTAAATCCAAGTAAATCCCCTAGTTAGGCCCTTCTAGCCCCATATCAAAAATCCATAAAAACTATAAAACCAACAAAATAAACCCAAAAAGATCTTCCTTTATTTTTTCCTCCACCTCAGGTGCCAGATATTTAATTGAACTTAATGATAAAAGGAAATGAAGAACTGACTTCTAAAATTGAATAACTGAGAATGACAAGATGAGATGAGTGATTTCACACACAGTTTTTACTTCGGCCCATCGGCCACCCTTAAACAATCACGGCCGATCGGCCACCCTAAAACAAATACTGGCCCATTGGCCACCTCCAATCAATTACGGCCCATCGGCCTTTCATTTTTTTATCACTCGTGTATCGCACACGAAAAACACAGAAATCACAAGTTAAAGTCTCATTTGCATCATCATTTTGGATTGAAAAGTCAGCCTTTAAACCTTATTTTGCCAAGGGATCTGAAGGGGGTACCCGGGAACGGGGCCAATCCTCTTCTTAAATATTTGGCACCTCCCCCCATTTATTTTCTTTATTTTACTTACTTTATTTTACTTGGATTTATTATAATTATGCTGTGTGAGGATTAACCTTTATTTGGACTTTAACTCATGACCCTAATTTGACCCTATATTAAAAAGACCCAAAGAGACCCAAATTAATATGACAGGACAACCGTCGTGTATTGCCGGCAGCACATTAGACGAGAGGAAGAACCCACCCACTTATTTTCTCCCCACATTTCTTCGGCTTTAGTTGAAGAACGGTGTTACGGCCGTTACCGTAGCTGGCGATCGTGATCCATTGATTTTGAAGATAGTCGGATCCTCATTTTCGATGTAAAAATTTAAATAGCAGGTATAGATGAATAGAGATTTCCCCACGCAAAACGCAAAATTCCCCTTTCTTTCCTATTGGGGAGGGGTCGAAATTCACATCCGACACCTGGTCCTACCGAGGTCGGCGGATGTGGAAGTCCGTTGGGTCCAACCCTTTCGTAACCAAGGGGCAAGGGCGTGCATCAACATTTCTTTTGTGTGGGTGTGCCAGATTTTCTATTTTACTTGGAATTGCAAGTGGTGATCCGGAGATCAATATTCGCAAGTAAAAAGGAAATCAACTTCTTTCAAGTTTTCCATTGCACATATATTTAAGAAAAGAGACATTTTCTTGATTTGCCGTGAAAGGCGATTTTTTTGGCATTTATAGCCGATTTTTGGCGTTTATAGCCGATTTTAGCATTTATAGCCGATTTACAATCCTTATCAATAATGAAAGACAAGAGTTGTGATTTTTGTCTCTTTAAAAAAAATACAAACTACAATGAAAAGAAAGAAAAGGAGGATCTAACTTCTCAGGAGATTGTGGGCGACCCGTTCAAATTGACGGTCGCAAGCCATATGTGGACTTCGCCATCATCCATGCAGATGAGAACAGAGGATGCTATTGATTCGCTTGGCTTGGCTATAACCTCAGGTTTTTAGAGGACAAAGACCAAGAGGAGGTCCTATGTCCAATAAAAAGCCGAGTTGACGGGCTGAAAAGCCATGTCTAAGCCATTTGGAGGAAGAAGGAGAAGGCAAGGACCTTGGGGGGCGGGTACCCCCCAAGGGACTTTTGTCACCTTGTAGCGGTGGTCGGTGTAGAGCTTCCGCAGAGTTTTCTCTCTTTCCTTCTCTGAATTTCTGTGCTTTGTCTGTGTCTCTGTGTTTTTTCCGAACTGGAATTCTTTGGAATGCTCTCCTATTTATAGGCTTTTAGGTAGCCATTTAGGAGGATTTATGAGCCTTAATTGTCATAAAGCTACATAAAGGGAGGAGTTACAAGATTGAATTCTTTATTTTGTAACTCCTTTTTCTTGGCTTCTGATTGGCCGGAGGAGATTAAGGGCATTTAATCGCCTTTAATCGGCCATGATGGGATGAGTTTCATGGGTTAAATGCCATGAATCTCCTGACTTGTAACTCCCGGATGCTTGCTTCTGATTGGTCCCTCCAAAGAAATGGATTAATGACTGTAATAAAGCTAGTCAATTAATCGCATTAAGTGGTCACCGAGTAGTTGAAGAGTCGTGGGCCGTGCCGCGTCTTTTGGGATTCTTCTGGCGATGATCATCGATGGATCTTCATGTAGATCGACATCGGATGACCATGTAACTCAGGTGTTGGTTGCCAACAGCGGGTCGGTGCCGTCTGTCCTGTCGATTTCTCGATCGGTCGGGTAGAAAGCACACTTTTTTTTGGTTGACCGGTTGGCGGTCAATGTTGATTTCGATACTCTTGATGATTAACCCGTGTTTTTGACGGATGTCAGAGGATTTGGTGTCTCAAAAGTATGAATTTTAGAAAATACCAGAGGCTGGACGCTTCGAATCGCGAAAAAACGGCAAAAAATGGGGTTTCCGGGGCCCACCGGGCGATCCCGGGCCCCAGAGTCGCAGGGGCTGGCGACCCTGGGCCAGGGTCGCAGGGGCCGGCGACCCTGGGGGGTTTTTCCCCCTTTTGTCCTGTTTTGTGTCCGTTTTTACTGTTTTTCGACTCTTTTTTTCTGTATTTTTCCTTGACATTTTTTATCATTTATTGGCCTGATTTCCCTGTAGAAAATCTGATGAGAATCCTTGCATTTTATTTTGCAAAGTTTCCAATTTTCCGAGAAAGCTGAAGACTTTGTTGCGCAGAGCTGCCAATTTTCCGTTAGAAGCTGAACTGGGTCAAACGATGTCGGAATGACCTGAAATTTGAGGTGAAGCCTCTTGAGCAATAAATAAGACCAACCATAGGCTTTTGTTTGAGTTTTGAAGCCGTTTGGGGTCCTATCACCAGTAGACTTGCTTTTGTCGCGATGAAGATGTCGCGGCTTGATGTGCGGTCAACCGATGTCCGATTGACTTGAAGTTTGACAGGGAACCTATTGGATTCATTTTAAGATGATCCATAGGCTTTGTCTTGGAAACCATGGTCCCGGGGAGCTTCGCCATCGAGAGGCCTGATTTGGCTTCTGAGCGTCAAAGTACGGTCAAATGTTGTCGAAATGACCTGAAATTTGACGTGTAGCCCTTTGTAAGCATTTTGAAGCCGTCCATGTGCTCTATCTGATGAGTGGTGGCTTTGGAGGTTCTCTCCGTCGAGAGGCTTGATTTAGCTATTCGAGGGTTGATGTTGGGTCAAACGTTGTTGGTTTGACTGGGAACTTGACGTGGAGCCTTTTAGACGTATTTTGAGACCATCCATCGGCTCTGATCGAAGATTTAATGTCTCCAATGCTTTCGACGCCGGGAGCTCCTTTTCAGCTTTCGGAGAAGCGAAGTTAGGCCAAATGGTTTTGAAATGGCCTGAACCTTCTTGTGTACTCCTCTTTTGGCTGTCTTGAAGGATCTTGCAGTTTTTGTTTGATTCTGACAAGATTTGATTTTTTTGGAAGTAGCATTGTCTATTTATGGCAGGTTGCGACTTCATGTAGCTCTTTGGATCGTGAAGAGGCAAAGTGACATTTTTAGTGTCAACAAATGCCCCCTCGAGGTACAGCGACGAGTTCTTAACTTTTGTAGTCGATGTGCCTCGAAGAAATTTTTGAAGGAGAGCGTGTGACTGGACCAAGAGTCTTTGAGCAGTCTTTTTTTTTTTGTATTTGTAGCCTTTTGAGCTTCCAGGGAAATTTTATGGTAGTGAAAGGGATCACGTACCATTTCGAGGCAAAGTTTTGAAGATGACATCAGGGATGTGGATTTTGGTTTTGACCTTGTGACCTAACAAGCTGTATGTGGCAGGTTAGGGGGCGGGTTTGGTTTTGACCGTGCGACCCAACAAGCTGTATGTGGAATGTTGGGGGATCAATTTTGGTTTTGATCTTGTGACCTAACAGGCTGTATGTGGCAAGTTAGGGGATCAGGTTTTGGTTTTTGGTTTTGGTCTTGTGACCTAATAAGCTATATGTGGCAAGTTAGGGGACCAGGATTTGGTTTGGATTTTTGTGGAATGTCAATTTCAAGATTTTGGCTCAATCTGGTAGATGAGGCTGGATGGTTTGATTTTTGGAAGCTCATGGGGCTTGGAATTCTTTTTGTATGGTCCAATCAACTCAAAAGAGGCATAGAACCATTTTTGTATACTCTTGGTAAGAGGGATTTCTCTTTGACTAAAAGCCCAGATTTTTTTTTAAGTGCCTAGGTGGTCAAACCTGGCTCATATGGGCTAACCCATGGGACCTTAAGCTTTTGAAATGGCTTAGATCTCATATGGTGTCATTTTTGTAAAGAATATCCAAAAATATCTCCTTTGGTTAGAGAATGTCTAAGAATATCTTTACTTTGAGAGAATCTCTCATGTTCCCTTTATTTTGGGATAGGATATCTCAAGATATCTTTCTTTTGGGAAAGAATCTTCTATTGATCCTATCTTTTGGGAGAAAATCTCTCATTGATTTCTTTTTGGGAGAAAATCCCTCAAGATATCTTTCTTTTGGGAAAGAATCTTTATAATCTCTTTCTTTTGGTAAGGTTACTAATTAGTAACACTTACCTCTTTCTTCTTTCCTTCTTTGGTTTGCTCTCTTCTATAAAAGCAAGGAGGAGGTTGGATCTCCTGCTCTTATTGCTTTCTTTTGCAACAATCCCAATAGGACTTCAAGACCAAGAGTTCATCTTCTTCAAGATCTTCAAGACTTTTCTTCTTCTTCTCCATCAATGGCTTCAAGTAAGTTCCCTCTTTCAAGAAAACCCCATTGTAGGAAAAAAAGTTATTTCTTTCTTTTTTGTTTCTTTCTTTTCTTTCTTTTTTTTTCCACGTGTTTGGTTCTCTTTTTTTTTTCACACGTTTTTTTTTTCTTTCCTTTCCTTTTCTTTTTTTTATCATGTCAGATCCGTACGGCCACGTGGCCTGTGGGCCAGTCCCTTTTTTCCTTTTTTTTTTGTTTTCTTTCTCTCTCCTTTTTTTTTTGAAAGTTTTCTATTTTTCTTTTTTTTTTTACTCATCATGATAATGCATTTTTTTTTACCAAGATGTTCATGCATGTATATTTTTGTAAATTGAATTGTAGCATGATGTGATAGCATACCTGAAAGTTTTCGCAAATTTGGGATTTTGGAGCTCGCAGCGATGTTGAGCCTTTCCTGATTTTTCGGAGACTTTGAGGTTTCGAAAGTTTGGAGTTTCGGAGCTCGCAGCAATGTTGAGCCCATCTTCAAGCTTTCTATTTCTTTCGGGATAGTTCCTTTTCTTCGGAATTGCCCCGGAGTCATGTCAAAATTTTGCCAGATTTTTTTTTTAGCGAAATTCTGTCATTTTGATGTTTGATCTTTTTCTTTTCCAACATTTGCAGGTGGTTCCTCTAGAACGAACCAACATTTGCAGGTGGTTCCTCTAGAACGAACAAGGGTAAAGGGCCTGCTACAAGCGTACCTCGTCGATCTGCTAGATCTTCTAATCCAGCTGTTCAACAGGCCTTTGAGAAGGTACAGTATGTTGAGAGAAATCTGGAAGAATGCGACTCCCTCAACAGAGATGAGATGAGGCAGCGACTAATCACTCTCAAGGGAGAGGAATTCTATAAGATCATGGTAAGCAGTCGTCCATGGGTGATGGAAGATCAGAGGGTTTTGCCCAAGCCTACCTTCTTCTTTGGTGATGCAGTCCCTGATGACATGACATACCAGAGGAGATGTTTTCAGTTCTCTTTCACAGCAGATGGTGAGAAGAAGACTGTTGCTACCTGGTCGACATTTGATCGCACCGTCTCGATCATGAGCCTTGCCCCCCACATGCTCTAAGAGGGAAGATCCTTCAAGCTGGGTGAGAAGGACAAATGTTATCAAGACCGGGGTTTTTGTTGGCGGTTCTCCTGGATATACGGAGAGGTCGCCTGTTGACATGGACCTCTTGATGCCATCCAGCGGCAACAAGGGCTCTGATTATCCGTCGATCGATTTGAGACCGGTGGGCCATAGTCTTTTCAGCGGTGACGGCAGCAATTGGATAAAGCCTTTTCGACTTCGTGGCCGTTTCAATGCTGACTCCGAGTGGAAGTCGTGGACTGATCGCATCCTGCTGATTGGTGGCACTGTTTTGAAGGAAGCCGAGATCTTTTCCGACGAGGCCTTCATGGCTATGCTGGAGTCATTCCTCCCACAAACCAATACCTTCGTTGTGACGAATGGTGAGATTGGTTTCTCTTTGAAGGAGCTGAGCACCATTACTGGATTGTCCATCCTTGGCAAACTCTATGAGGAGTTTATGCCAATTGACAGCGTCCTTGAGGGGCAATCTAAGGAGTTCAGGCTTCTGTACTTTCAGCTCGTTACCTTCTATGATTTTTTGAAGGAGAAGGAGGGTTTGAAAGTTAGATCCAGCAGTTGGAAGAGTTCTAGCACTTCGTTCCCCAACTTTATTGATAGCAGGGAGTCTTCTGATAGTGTGACCTAGGAAGCCAGGGCTTAGGATCCAAGTTCGAAGAAGATCTTGGCTATGCAAGAAGAGTTGAGAGATTTCTGTGTGAGTACAAACACCATATGTCCAGACATTGCACTGCGGAGAGATCTCGCAGTTTACCTCACGTATTGGCTTGGTGAGGCTATTTTTGCTGGAGGAGATGGAACGTACATCAGGCCGCATTGTATTTTTCTAGCTTGTCAGATGGCGTTTGGAGAGCAGCTTGCTTTGGTGCCAACTCTTTACTCCTACCTGTGTACCGAACTGCAGGCTGCTACTTTTTTGGTTCGGCTTAGGCTTCCCATGAATAGGGTATTTTCAGCCCACACTTCTTATTCGTGGTAAGTGTACCACTGTCCTGGCTTCCACCGGCTGGGTGCTGCACAGGATGATGATCTTCTGATGATTCGGCTGGCTAAGGGCAAAGCCGTGTCCGAATTACTTTTGTTTGCCCACATGAGGATCCGACGGTTCAAGGACGTCGAGATGGGCAGTCTTCAGTGAAGCTTTCTCCGGAGTTGCGGAAGAAGGCCTTTGATTTTGGTGCCTCCCGAGACTGTACCAGGGCGGGGTCTGGAAGGCATTACTCCTTGACGAATGCACAGAGAGAGTGGCTTTTCAGCATACGTGTTGGCACGATGGTGTACCGCAGACATCTTTTCGTCGACATCCAGCCATATGTACCCTCTCGGTTTGCTTTGCAGCTGGGCTTTTCTCAAGGCATTGTTGGAGCGCCTTCAAGCATGGTGAAGTACTTTGGAGGTTTATAGGACGGGAGAAATGCATGGGCTTTCTATAGTGCTGAAGGCACTATAGCCATGATCTCTTATCCTGTGTTGTTGACTTCCCGGACTGCCGGCTTTGCGAAGTGGTTCGCAGAGAGCTTTTCGGCATATCGGGGCCTTTCCAAGAAGGAGCTTGATGTGAAGCTGGCATCTGGAAAGGGCCTTGGAAAGTCGGATGGCGTCCGGCGAGAGGAAGTTTAGGCCTTCCTTTATGGAGAGAAGCACAAGATAGGCTTTCTCGGTGACCAGGGCATCATTGGTTCTGAAGCTGTTCGAGAAATACCTGATGAGGCTTTAGAGCAGCTAGAATAGGAGGAAGCCGAACTTCGTGCTTGGATGTAAGCGGCACAGAGGCAAGCTTCCGTGGAGTCTACTGGCAAGAGTAGACCATCCAGTGAGGAGTCAAGTGGAAGACCTGACTCTGACAGTGGGGC
This sequence comes from Litsea cubeba, assembly GCA_012931725.1. Classification (NCBI taxonomy): domain Eukaryota; kingdom Viridiplantae; phylum Streptophyta; class Magnoliopsida; order Laurales; family Lauraceae; genus Litsea; species Litsea cubeba. The sequence goes on from CM022944.1 coordinate 61,684,762, forward strand.
AGGTTCCTCTAAGAAGCGTGCCCGTAGGAGTAAGAGGAGGAGGAGTCATCATCGCAGCAAGGGGCAGTATGAGGACTCTCCTGACTTGGAAGTCCCTCTTACTATTAATGAGGATGTGCCAGTGGATGCTGACAAGCCTCTAGAGAAGAGAAGCCGAGAAGAAGAGACCGTCAGTGAAGGTATGATTCTTCCTTTTTCTTTTTCCATTTCTTTTCATGGGATTTTTCCATGTTCTGATTTGCTTCTTGTTTCTGCTTTTCTTTTCTTTTTTTTAGCAGAGGAAGACTTGGTGATGCCTGAGGTTCCAACCGATGGGGTGGTGACGGATCCTGTCGGGGCACCTGAAGAAGAACCGAGGGACTCTGGAGTGAATTCAGAATCTCCAATTGGTATGACTTCTTTTGCTTTTTTTTTTTTGTCTATGTGACTTGGTTTGCTAACATTTTTCTTGCCAGCTGACTTGCCACAGGATTCCGATGACTTTGAACCATCGATGGATGCAAATATTGATGATGCTTCCGATGAGTTCATGGAGGAAGAGAGTCTTCCGCCAGTCGTCGAAGAAGGTATTTTGTAGTAATAACCCTGATAATGATTTTCAAACAGGATTATATTCATACATTTTTGTGTTTCTTTGGCAGGTTTTGAAGTGACAGAGGAGAGTCCGTCGCTTCCTTCAGAACCAGAGCAAGGGATGCTAGAGGTTGATCCAGAGGTAGAGACCCCTGGGACCAGTTCTGACACTGTTGAGGAGATACCTCGTGCTGAGATTCCTTCCCGAGCAGGAGCAGCTTCAACTGGAAAGAGTTCTTTTGTTACTCTTCCAATGAGTGATGACATGAGCAGTCGACCAACGGAGTTGGGCGAATCTTCAACTGGGCCATCTCTTCTTTTTGCGAAGAAGGTAGTGGTGCGAGTTCTTAGCTCTTGGATTGAGACTCTGCTTTCTGGGCACTTAGATGCCGGATTTGGGATGATCCAGCATGTGCACGAGATTCTCGGTGATGCCGAAGAGGCTGGTCTGGATGTCACAAGTGCCAGGGCGATCGTTGATAGGATCATTGAGCTGGGTGACAGGTGGTTTGAGACCATGGGTTTTCCTGACAAACTAGTTTGTTGACACCAAAAATGTCACTTTGCCTTTCCAAGATCCAAAGAGCTACATGAAGTCGCAACCTGCCATAAATAGGCAATGCTGCTTCCAAAAATCAAATCTTGTCAGAATCAAACAAAAACTGCAAGATTCATCCAGACAGCCAAAAGAGGAGTACACAAGAAGTTTCAAGCCATTTCAAGATCATTTGGCCTAACTTCGCTTCTCCAACAGCCAAATCAAGCCTCTCGGCGGTAAAGCTCTCCGGGACCATGGTTTCCAAGACAGAACCTATGGATCATCTTAAAATGACTCCAATAGGTTCCCTGTCAAATTTCAAGTCAATCGGACATCGGTTGACCGCACATCAAACCGCGACATCTTCATCGCGACAAAAAGCAAGTCTACAGGTGATAGGACCCCAAACGGCTTCAAAACTCAAACAAAAGCCTATGGTTGGTCTTATTTATTGCTCAGCAGGCTTCACAACACAAATTTCAGGTCATTCCGACATCGTTTGACCCAGTTTCAGCTTTTGACAGAAAATCGGCAGCTCTGCGCGACAAAGTCTTCGGCTTTCTCAGGAAATTGGAAACTTTGCAAAATAAAATGCAAGGATTCTCATCAGGTTTCCTACAAAGAAATCAGGCCAATAAATGATCAAAATGTCAAAGAAAAGTACAGAAGAAAAAAGAATCAAAAAGAGCAAAAACGGACGCAAAACGGGACCAGAAAGGGGGAAAACCACCCCAGGGTCGCAGGCCCCTGCGACCCTGGCCCAAGGTCGCAGGCCCCTGCGACCCTGGGCCAGGGTCGCCGGCGACCATGGACCCCGGGGTCGCCGGGAAAGCCCCGGAAACCCCGGTTTTCGCCGTTTTTTTCGCGATTCGAGGAGCCCAGCCTCTGGTACTTTCCAAAATTCATGCTTTTGAGACACCAAGTCCTCTGATATCCGTCCAAAACACGGGTAAAACATCAAGAGTATCGAAGACAGTATTGATCGCCACCCGTCAACCAAAAAAAGTGTGCTTTCCACCCGACCGATCGAGAAATCGACAAGACAGATGGCACCGACCTGCTGTTGGCAACAAACACCTGAAATTACATGGTCATCTGATGTCGATCTACATGAAGATCCATCGATGATCATCGACAGAAGAATTCCAAAAGACGTGGCACGGCCCGCGACTCTTCAGCTGCTCGGCGACCACTTAATGCGATTAATTGACTAGCTTTATTACAGTCATTAATCCATTTCTTTGGACGGCCCAATCAGAAGCAAGCATTCGGGAGTTACAAGTCAAGAGATTCATGGCATTTAACCCATGAAACTCCTCCCATCATGGCGATTAAAGGCGATTAAATGCCCTCAATCTCCTCCGGCCAATCAGAAGCCAAGAAAAAGGAGTTACAAAATAAACAATTCAATTTTGTAACTCCTCCCATTATGCGGCTTAATGACATTAAAAGCCCATAAACCCACCTAAAAGGCTACCTAAAAGCCTATAAATAGGAGGGCTCTCCAAGAAGAAAGGATATCAGAAAGATCGGAAAACACACAACAAACATCAGACAGCAGTCAGAAATCCAGAGAAAAAGAAAAAGAGAGAAAACTCTGCGGAAGTTCTACACCGGCCACTGCAACAAGGTGACAAAAGTCCCTTGGGGGGTACCCCCCCCCAAGGTCCTTGCCTTCTCCTCCTGCCTCCAATGGCTTAGATATGGCTTTTCAGCCCGTCTACTCGGTTTTTTATTGGACATAGGACCTTCCTTTGGTCTTTGTCTTCTAAAAATCTGAGGTTATAGCCAAGCCAAGCGAATCAATAGCATCCTCTGTTCTCATCTGCATGGATGATGGCGAAGCCCACATATGGCTTGCGACCGTCAATCTAAACGAGTCCCCCACAATCTCCTGAGAAGTTAGATCCTCCTTTTCTTGCTTTTCATTGTAGTTTGTATTTTTTTCAAAAGAGACAAAAATCACAATTCTTGTCTTTCATTGTTGATAAGGATTGTAAATCGGCTATAAACGCCAAAATCGGCTATAAACGCCAAAGTTGGCTATAAACGCCAAAAATCGGCTATAAACGCCAAAATCGGCTATAAATGCCAAAAAAAATCGCCTTTCACGGCAAATCAAGAAAATGTCTCTTTTCTTAAATATATGTGCAATGGAAAACTTGAAAGAAGTTGATTTCCTTTTTACTTGCGAAGGTTGATCTCCGGATCACCACTTGCAATTCCAAGTAAAATAGAAAATCTGGCACAACCCACAAAAAAAAAAAGAAATGTTGATGCACGCCCTTTTGCCCCCCGGTTACGAAAGGGTCGGAACCAAACGGACTCCCACGTCCGCCGACCTCGGTAGGAACCCGGGCATCGGGAGCGCGGTCCATCAAGCTGGCACACCCGGTGGGACTCGTTTATTTGAGAACACGATGCTAGAAATGAAATATTTGCATATCATATATTTTGCTCTATGCTTATATTTCTTTTCTCGATTCCTTGGCTACTTTATAATTGGTGGCCTATGTTGAATTCCGCATAATAAAAAAATGAGATGAGATTTTTTGTTTGGAAATTTCTAATTCTTTGAATTTATTTCCACTCTTTCTCTTTTCAAAAAAAAAAAAAAATTTAGATTTCTTAATTTGGATTCAAAATTGAGAAACCTTGATCCGTTCCTATCGTTCATCGCGCTTGCAGAAATGTTGAGCCTGTTCGACTAAGGTTTTGGGCCATGGTTTCTCTTCGATGAGTTCATTAAAATCAAAAAAATATATATATATATATAAAAAAAAAATTTAGATTTCTTAATTTGGATTCAAAATTGAGAAACCTTGATCCGTTCCTATCGTTCATCGCGCTTGCAGAAATGTTGAGCCTGTTCGACTAAGGTTTTGGGCCATGGTTTCTCTTCGATGAGTTCATTAAAAATCTAAAAAAAATAAAAAAATAAAAAAAAATAAAATAAAAAAAAGACATAGACCACTAAGGTTAAACCAACTGTGTTCTTTGATCATGGTTGATTCAAAGAAAAGCCTTGTCCAGAGTGTGGAGACAGCTTGACTGTTCTAGGCAAGGGTCCTCCAAACGGGTTCATTAAGTAATCCTACCCTTACCTGGGGGCAATTCTATCAATCAAGGTTTCATAAGACCGGGTTAGGAGGCCTATGTGTACTCTCTCGTCTTTTAAATAAATTTTTTTTTTCAAAAATAAAATTTTTAAAATAAAAATTTTAAAATAAAAAATAAAAAATAAAAAAAAATTTCAAAAAAAAAAATCTTAAAAAAAAAATAATAAAAAAATAAATAAAAAAAAAAGATTTTTTAAAAAAAAAAAAAATCTTCAAAAATCTTCAAAAATCTTCAAAAAAAAAAAAAAAAAAACTTCCGTCATTTTGGGTTTAGATTGGAGAAATCTTGGTCTTCTCCTTTCTGGGCACTGGCGCTCGCGGAAATCGCCGAGACCGTGTTCAGATTGGAGTGCCTTTTGCTCTCTTTGATAAACCCGATATTGGCTTTTCAAAAAAAAAAAAACTCGTCATTTTTAGATTCAGATCCGAGAAATCATGGTTCATTTCTTTCTGAGCACTGGCGCTCGCGGAAATCGCCGAGACCGTGTTCAGATTGGAATACCATCTGCTCTCTTTGATGAATCCAATCTTGACCTTTCAAAACAGAGAATCTCATCTCATAGATGCGGTCTCAAAACATTTGTGTCTAGCGGTACTAGTACGCCCTTTCAGGGTCTACTGTATTGCGACCGGCACATTTGTAACTCCAACTTTATATTCTTCTTACCTCGAGCAAGCTCTGCTTCTCGATAAGTCGAATTTAAGTTCACAATTGCTTCTAGCAGTCACTGGGATGCCCATTCTGGGCTTACCATACCTGCAATCAGAACAATTGTACCTTCTATGGCATTTTGTCTTCCTCATATTGCTTGGGTCATCTACCTCGAGCAATTTGAAAAGACGAAACCATAGAACTTCCCATTTATGATCATTATATTCTTGTGATTACTAATGGATGTGGTCTTGTTTCAGAAATTTTCGAAAAAACTAACAATGGCAGCTTCACTAACCATTACTTTCGACGAAAGCAAGCACCAACTCATGCTTCAACAGAAGCAGACCACGCGCACCTACAAGCGCCCCATCAGCTGCCGAAGCGTCAACTCCCTCGGCAACTCTGTGAACTCCGGGTCGACCTCGACTCCCCGGACTATCGTCTTCGGGACGCTGGGACCATTCCCACTTCCTGAGGAACAAGCTGCTCCCTCCAAGAAGCAGAAACTCGCCTCTCAACGTGTCACTACCGTGACACCAAAGGCGAGCACCAAAAGACCTGAAGCCTGTGGCAGCCCCACGAAGCCTCAACCTGCAAACAACCAGGTCTACCCCAAGACTTGGTCCCCAAGACCTTCACCAAAACAAAGAAGGTCCCAGACATCCACTAAGCCAGCATTCCTGGCCCCACTCAAGGAGAACCAGTTCTATCCTCTTGCTTACATGAAAGAGGAGAGACCCATCTCCAACCTGACTTCCAAGTCATCCCAGCATGAGCCGGCTTGTTCCTACAAGCCCAAAATCAAGTCATGCATCACAAGGCCTCCACAAGCATCTGCTAAGGCCTACAAATCTGCAGTTCGACCCTTCATATCTACAGGGGCCGAACTTCACAAATTCAAAGCTTCGCTGCAACTGGCGAAGGATAGGGTTCGCATCCTGTCCTTGCCCAGCTACAAAGAAGACAGACTCGGCTGCTTGCGCCCGAGGGAGCACATCCTTCATCGTCAGAGCCCAGTTAGAGCTGACCGAAGCTCAAATTGCTCGTCGTATACGCCGCCGCACGTCGTACCGACAAAAGAGACTACAGAAGCAAAGGACCCAGCTTCCCACACTTCAAGTCTCTCCCAAATGGGTTGAAAAAGAAAGACCCAACCAAGTTGCTGCCGTCCATATGGTTGGAAAAACCAGAAGACGCCAAAAATCAGCAACAAAAATCCATGTCCGACGTCCAATGACCCGCAGCGTCTCCAGGACAAGAAGACATTCAGAAGAATCCCCTGCTCCTTCAAGCAAAGGACAGCAGAGTGATCCTTCCTCAAGCTCTTCTTCAAAAAGAATGAGCCCCAGCTCAGTCACCAGGACAGTTTCTTCGTTCGAATCACGAAGGATGAATGTCTTGGCTACAAATTCTGAGCCACCACCCCGCAATCCACCTCCAGAAGATGCGATCACCCGCATCCAGCAGTTGGAACAGGGCCAGCAGAGGATTGAAACTCTGATGGAAAACCTTCTCCTCGCCTTCCAAAATCAGGCGAACAATGAACCTCCTCCGAATCATCAAGACGACGAGGTAAATAGAGAAGAAAATGAGTCACGCGCCCTTACCAAAAAGGACGTAGACGGTATCCTCGCCAAAGCAAAAGAAGAGGATATACTCAAAGAGCATGGGATCAAGCCACCATATCCCTTATGGATGGACTCGGTCCCGTTCCCCACCAAATTCAAGCATCCTACTATCCAAACATATACGGGGAAAGGATCAGCCAGACAGCACGTCATCCACTTCAAGATCTTGACGGGAGCTATCGCGGATCAAGATGCACTCAAAATCCGCCTCTTTGCAAGTACCCTAAAAGGTACGGCCTTCGATTGGTACTCCACTCTGCCGGAGGACTCAATCCAAAATTGGGCCATGCTAGAGACACGCTTCCTGACTCACTTCAAAGGTGAGGATCACCCCGCTACTATGGCTCAGCTATGCAGCCTAAAACAGAGGGAGAATGAATCAACATATGACTTCATTCACAAGTGGAAAGCAATGGCATACAAATGCTCTGATGTATTGCCACAGGCGTCGCTAGTCGACATTTGCCGAAACAACATGAGAGCCAGAATCCGCTCCATGATCATCGGCAACAAATCAAAAAACCTTGAGAGAACTCAAAGGGCTTCAAGGGAGATTGGCCTACATCAGACGGTTCATCTCCAATGTTTCGGGGAAATGCCGTCCATTCTCCCGGTTGATGAAAAAAGGTGTAAACTTTGTCTGGGATGCTGACTGTGAAGCTGCTTTCCAAGACATCAAGTCATACCTGACAAAACCTCCAGTGTTAGCTGCTCCTACCACTGGAAAACCATTCATCTTGTACACAAGAGCCCTTGATCACTCTTTGGGAGCTCTGCTTGCGCAAGAAAATGATCAAAGAAAAGAAGCTGCTCTATATTACCTCAGCCGCATGCTAGTAGGTGCAGAGCATCGCTACTCTCCAGTTGAAAAAGAATGTCTTGCAGTGATGTTCGCCGTGCAAAAGCTGCGTCACTACTTGCTTTCCAACACAGTCTACCTGGTCTCGAGGGTCAACCTCTTGAAGGTCCTTGTCACAAAGGCAGGTTCTCTCAATGCTCGACTGGCAAAAATGGTCCATCCTTCTGTCACAATTTGATATTAGGTATGTACCACAAAAAGCAATCAAAGGGCAAGCTCTAGCAGACTTCCTCGCAGAGCATCCATTGCCTAAAGATTCTCCACTCAGAGATGATCTCCCAGACGAACCAGTCTACAATGTGGAGACTTTCTCACAAGTGCCTCCTGGGACATGTACTTTGACGGTGCAACCAGGACAAATGAAAAAAGACAGCTGATCTCGGGAGTTGGCATCCTCTTTGTTAGCCCCGACAAATACATGATTCCACACGCTTTCTCGCTACTGGAACCATGCACAAACAATGCAGCTGAATATCAAGCTCTGATCTTAGGATTGGAACTCGCCATCGAATCCGGTATCACCATGCTGGAAGTCTTTGGAGACTCTCAACTGATCGTCAACCAGATGAATCAGAAATTTGAAGTCAGAAAGCCAGATTTGCTGCCCTACTACAACAAAGGCACAATCACTTCTGCAAAAGTTTGACATCTGTCACATCACCCACATTCGTAGAGGTGAAAACATACGTGCAGATGCCCTAGCCGGACTTGCCGCATCCATGGCAATCCAGGAAGGGGAAAACATGCAAGTCACAGTGTGCGAAAGAAGAATCCTTCCTCCTCTTAACACACACCAAGCAGTTGCTGAATGCCACCAAGTGGTCGGAAGTCGGATTTCAATCCTTCAAACTTCAATTAGCGACTGGAGGGATCCGTTCATTGATTACATTATGTTCGGAATCCTACCTGAAGATCCAAAAGAACGGGTAAGCATCCAAAGGCGAACCCCAAGCTTCCATTTGGATATTCCTTCAAAAATCCTTTACAGGAAATCCTTCAACGGAGTACTTCTACGCTGCTTATCACAACAAGAGGCTGAAGAAACACTCAAAGAAGTTCATGCTGGTCTTTGCGGAGCTCATCAGGCTGGACCTAAGCTCTATGATCAGATAAAAAGGTTAGGATATTACTGGCCTACCATGGTAGCTGATGCAATGCAATTTGCTAAGCACTGCCAACAATGCCAAGTTCATGGAGATTACATTCACATGCCTCCAGAATGGCTACATCCTACAGCGATCTCATGGCCTTTCGAAGCTTGGGGTATGGACATCATAGGTCCTATTTCTCCCCCTTCAAGCAAAGGTCATCGCTTCATCTTCGCCGCTACGGATTATTTCTCCAAGTGGTCGGAAGCATTTGCGTTTAACGAAATGAAGACCTCATCAGTCCTTCACTTCCTGCGCACCAACAACATTTGTCGTTTCGGCATACCCAAAAGATTCGTCCATGGTAACGGACCACAATTCCGGGATCATCGATTCTACAGGTTCTGCGACAAATACAAAATTCAAAGCTGTCCTTCGACTCCATACAATCCGGCAGCAAACGGGTTAGCAGAAGCTTTCAACAAGACACTCTGCAAAATCCTCAAAAAAATGGTCTCTAATCACAAAAGAGACTGGAGCGACAAAATGTCTGAAGCTTTGTGGGCCTATCGAACCACCGTTCGAGGACCAACCCATAGCACACCATTCTCCTTAGTCTATGGATGCGAAGCTGTCGTGCCCTTGGAAGTACAAATTCCTTCCTTGAGGGTATCCTTGCAAAATGACATGACTCAAGAAAGCAATGTCAAATTGCGACTCCATGAGCTGGACAATCTCGATGAGAGACGGCTCGAAGCTCAACAAAGCATTGAACTTTACCAAGCACGTATGGCAGGATCTTTCGATAAAAAGGTCAGGCAACGCGCCTACAAAAAGAATGACTTGGTTCTTGCGGTAAAAAGACCAATGGTCTTCGCTCACAGTCCAAAGGCAAATTTGAGCCGAAATGGGAGGGACCCTACGTCATCGACAAAGTTTTCTCCAACGGCGCATACGCACTCCTAAACATGGAAGGTGACGGATGTATGCTGCCCATCAATGGCAAGTTCTTAAAGCGGTACTACCCTTGAAGACTTACCCAACTGGGTAAGAGCAATGCCTGTACGGCCAAAACCGGTTTCCAGGTACACGCTCGCTAAACCCACCCTTTTTAGAATTTTCATATCAAATGTTGAAATTTCTAGAAATCTAAAACAATGCTTACTTTCATCGTTTCATTGTTCAACAAAAAAATCCAAGTTTAGGAACCTTTCCCTAACTTGACCAAAATTTTCAACCCTTGAACCCAAAATTCATGGTTTGAAAACAAAATCCGGATTCAGGGATTTCCACCCTAGTCCACCCTGCCTTTTACCGCCAAAATGGTTTTAGGTCAAAACTTATGACCCTCGTGTCTTTAAACAAAAAAAAATGGTTTTTCAAAAACCGCGAGGAAGCGACGCTTAGTCGATACTCACACAAATCGGAAGCAAACGAACCACGTTCGACACTTCCAAAATCGCAGGGAAGCGACATTTCGTCGATACTTGCAAAATCCAAAACCGTGGAAACGCAACATTTCAGTTGATATCCACAACCCAAATTTCAAAGGTTCAAAAAAAAAAAAAAAAAAAACCTAAAAAATTGTGGACACGCAACATTTCAGTTGGTATCCATAGGTTCGAGAAAACCACAAATTTCAAAAATCATGGGGAAACGACATCAAGTCAGTACCCGCAAAACCAAAATTTTTGAAAAGCAACGATGCGACATTCCATCGATACTTGCACCCAAATCCGCGAGGATGCGACATTCCATCGATACTCGCAACCGAATGAGCAAGGATGCGACATTCCATCGATACTTGCAAGAACATTCAGCAGGGAGGCGACTTTTAGTCGATACTTGCATTTTTTGAAAACCAAACCGGCTATAAATGCCATCAAAACAGGCTATAAATGCCACAAACCGGCTATAAATGCCACAAACCGGCTATCAATGCCACCAAAACAAAACCGGCTATCAATGCCACACAAACAAAAAACTTGGATTTCAAAAAAAAAAAATGGCTATCAATGCCACCAAAAACAGGCTATAGATGCCACAAAACAAACCGGCTATTAATGCCACCAAAATTGGCTATAGATGCCACACACAAAAAAAAAAACTCGGCTATCAATGCCACAAGAAAAGCTGGCTCTCATGCCAAATTTGGTTTCCATGCCACAAACAAAAAAACCTGGCTTTCATGCCAAAACATGATTTGACAAAAGATTTTCACAAAATGACAACCTTTTGATCAAATCCCATTTAGCAATTACTTTTATCACAAAAAGATTAAAGTGAGCGTAGGGATAACAAAAAAAAGTGTTCACAAGCACTACAAAAAAATAAGTACCAAAAAAAATACAAGTGGTACCAAAAAAAAAAGAGAAGGATGGTTTCTGTATACAGGAGCTCAATCAAAAATGGTCTCCAACCAAGAGTTCAGCTCCCCAAGCAGGCTTTTAGCCTCAACCGTCAAAGATTCCAAGGCACGCTTCTTCAGGAACTTGCCATGAGATGCTGGAGTGGGCTGTACCCCTTCTCTCACACCAGGAAGCTTACCTCGAGCAGCTTGCCATTGTTCATCCTCATCAGACTTCCTTTTGAGAACCCGTTCGGCCTCTGCAACCTGGTGAATCAGGGCACTCTCCATGTCGCGAGCTTCTATTATGGCAGTCCACTTGGCAGCGACTTGTGCCTGCAGATGCTCAAGACGTTTCCTGGCCTCATCGACCTCCCTATCAAGGATGTTAAGGTCATGTGTCAGCCCGATGATGGTTAGCTCTTCTCTATTCCTCTTTCGGACTGCCACCTTCCTGCTTTCTGTAGCCTCATCCAGATCAGACTTAGCCTTATCAGCAGGATCCAGGAACATCTCCTTGAAGAACTGGTCATCAGCCAAACTCACGGTCTCAAACCACTTGTCACCCAGTGCAATGATCCTATCAACGATCGCCCTGGCACCTGTGACATCCAGACCAGCCTCTTCAGCGTCACTGAGGATCTCCTGCACATGCTGGATCATGCCAAATCCGACTTCCAAGTGCCCAGAAAAGAGGGTCTCAATCCAAGAGCTCACGACTCGCAACACCACCTTCTTCGCAAAAAGAAGAGATGGCCCAGCTGAGGATTCGCCCAACTCCGTTGGTCGGCTACTCATGTCATCATCTGTTGAAAGAGTAACAAAAGAACTCTTTCCAGCTGAAGCTGCTCCTGCTCGGGAAGGAATCTCAGCGCGAGGAATCTCCTCAATATTGTCAGAGCTGGTCCCAGGAATCTCTACCTCTGGATCAACCTCTGGCATCTCTTGCTCTGGAAGCGACGGATCCTCCTCTGCCACTTCAAAACCTGCAAAGGAAACACAAAAAGGTATGAATATGACCCTGTTTGAAAATCATTATCAGAGTTATAACTACAAAATACCTTCTTCGACGACTGGCGGGACACTTTCCTCCTCCATGAACTCATCGAAAGCATCATCAACATTTGTGTCCATCGATGGTTCAAAGTCATCAGAACCCTGTGGCAAGTCAGCTGGCAACAAAAAAATGTGTTAGCAAGCCGAGTCACAAACAAAAAAAAAAGGGATCAAAAGAAGTCATACCAATTGGAGATTCTGGATTTACTCCAGAGTCCCTCGGTTCTTCTTCAGGTGCCTCAACAGGATCCATCACCACTCATCGGTTGGAACCTCAGGCATCACCAAGTCTTCCTCTGCTAAAAAAAAAAAAGAAAGAAAAAGCAGAAACAAGAAGCAAATCATAACATGGAAAAATCCCATGAAAAGAAATGGAAAGAGAAAAAGAAGAATCATACCTTCACCGACGGTCTCTTCTTCTCGGCTTCTCTTCTCTGGAGGCTCGTCAGCATCCAACTGGCACATCCTCATTGATAGTAAGAGGAACTTCCAAGTTAGGGAGAGTCCTCATGCTGCTCCTTGCTGCTATGATGACTCCTCCTCCTCTTACCTCAGCGGGCTCGCTTCTTAGAAGAACCTACCCCGCTGTCGAGTCAGGTTTACCCACTTGACTCATCACTGGATGGTCTGCTCTTGCCAGTAGACTCCACGAAGCTTGCCTCTGCGCCGCTTGCATCCAAGCGCCAAGTTCGGCTTCCTCCGTTCTAGCTGCTCCAAAGCCTCGTCAGGTATTTCTCCGAACAGCTTCAGAACCGATGACGCCCTGGTCACCGAGAAAGCCTATCTTGTGCTTCTCTCCAGAAAGGAAGGCCCAAACTTCCTCTCGCCGGATGCCATCCGACTTTCCAAGGCCCTTTCCAGATACCAGCTTCACATCAAGCTCCTTCCTGGAAAGTCCCCGATATGCCGAGAAGCTCTCCGCGAACCACTTCGCAAAGCCGGCAGTCGGGAAAGTCAGTAATACAGGATAAGAAATCATGGCTGTAGTGTCTTCAGCACTATAAAAAGCCCATGCATTTCTCCCGTCCTGTAAGCCTCCAAAGCGCTTCACCATACTTGAAGGCGCTCCAACAACGCCTTGAGAAAAGCCAAGCTGCAAAGCAAAGCGAGAGGGTACATACGGCTGGATATCGACGAAAAGATGTCTACGGTACACCATCGTGCCGACACGTATGCTGAAAAGCCACTCTCTCTCTGCATTTGTCAAGGAATAATGCCTTCCCGACCCCGCCCCTGGTAGAGTCTCGGGAGGCACCAAAATCAAAAGCCTTCTTCCGCAACTCCGGAGAAAGCTTTACTGAAGATTGCCCCATCTCGACGTCCCTGAACCGTCGGATCCTCATGCGGGCGAACAAAAGTGATTCGGACACGGCTTTGCCCTTAGCCAGTCGAATCATCAGAGGATCATCATCCTGTGCAGCACCCAGCCGATGGAAGCCAGGATAGTGGTATACATACCATGAATAAAAGATATGGGCTGAAAATACCCTATTCATGGGAAGCCCAAGCCGAACCAGAAAAGCAGCAGCCTGCAGTTCGGTACACAGGTAGGAGTAAAGAGCAGGCACCAAAGCAAGCTGCTCTCCAAACGCCATCTGACAAGCCGGGAAAATACAATGCGGCCTGATGTGCGTTCCATCTCTCCAGCAAATACAGCCTCACCAAGCCAATAAGTGAGGTAAACAGCGAGATCTCTCCGCAGTGCAATGTCAGGACATATGGCGTTTGTGCTTGCACAGAAATCTCTCAACTCTTCTTGCATGGCCAAGATCTTCTTGAACTTGGATCCTGAGCTCCAAGCTTCCTGGGTCATGCTATCAGAAGGCTCCCTACTATCAAAGAAGTTGGGGAATGAAGAGCAAAAACTCTTCCAACTGCTGGATCTAACTTTCGAACCCCCCTTCTCCTTCAAAAAATCATAGAAGGCGACGAGCTGAAAGTATAGAAGCCTGAACTCCTCAGACTGCCCCTCGAGGACGCTGTCAATCGGCATAAACTCCTCATAGAGTTTTGCCGAGGATGGGCAATCCGGTAATGGCGCTCAACTCCTTCAAAGAAAAACCAATCTCACCATTCGTCACAACGAAGGTATTGGTTTGAGGGAGGAACGACTCCAGCATAGCCATGAAGGCCTCGTCGGAAAAGATCACGGTCTCCCCAAAAGCGCGGACCGCATCAAAAATCCCGGCTTCCTTCAAACGGCGCCACCAATCAGCAGGACGCGATCAGTCCACGACTTCCACTCGGAGTCAGCATTGAAACGACCTCGAAGTCGAAAAGGCTTGATCCAATTGCTGCCGTCACACCGCTGAAAATACCAAGGCCCACCGGTCTCAAATCGACCGACGGATAATCAGAGCCCTGGTAGCCGCTGGATGGCATCAACAAGTCCATGTCAACAGGCGACCTCTCCGTATATCCAGGAGAACCGCCGACAAAAACCCCGGTCTTGATTACATTTGTCCTTCTCACCCAACTTGGAGGATCTTCCCTCTTAGGGCACGTGGGGGCAAGGCTCAGAATCGAGACGGTGCGATCAAACATCGACCGGGTAGTAACAGTCTTCTTCTCACCATTTGCTGTGAAGGAAAACTGAAAAGATCTCCTCTGGTATGTAATGTCGTCAGGGACTGCATCACCAAAGAAGAAGGTAGGCTTGGGCAAAATGCTCTGATCTTCCATCAGCCATGGACGACTGCTTACCATGATCTTATAGAATTCCTCTCCCTTGAGAGTGATCAGTCGCTGCCCTCATCTCATCTCTGTTGAGGGAGTCGCACTCTTCCAGGTTTCTTTCAACATACTGGACCTTCTCGAAAGCCTGCTGAACGGCCGGATTAGAGGATCTAGAAGACCGACGAGGTACGCTTGTAGCAGGCTCTTTACCCTTGTTCGCTCTGGAGGAACCACCTGAAAAGGATGGAAAAGAAAAAGATCAAACATCAAAATGACAGAATCTCGCTAAAAAAAATCTGGCGAAATTTTGACATGATGACGGGGCAATTCCGAAGAAAAGGAACTATCCCGAACGAAATAGAAAGCTTGAAGATGGGCTCAACATCGCTGCGAGCTCCGAAACTCCAAACTTTCGAAACCTAAAAGTCTCCGCAAAATCAGGAAGGGCTCAACATCACTGCAAGCTCCAAGTTCCCAAATTTGCAAACACTTTCAGGTATGCAATCACATCATGCTACAAGTTTATTTACAAATTAAAGGCATGCATGAACATCTAGATTTGCGAAAAAAAATGCATTATCATGATGAGCAAACAAAAAAAAAGAAAAGAAAAGAAACTTTCTCAAAAAAAAAAAGGGGAAAGAAAACCAAAAAAAGGAAAGGAAAGAAACTTTCTCTAAAAAAAAAAAGGGGGAGGAGAAAGAAAACAAAAAAGAAACGAAACTCTCTCAAAAAAAAAAAGGGGAGGGAAAGAAAAAAAAAAGAAAAAAAAAAAAAAAAAAAAAAGGAGGGCTGGCCCACAGGCCACGTGGCCGTACGGCCAGATCCGTACGGATCTGTCCGTACGGCCCACACAATAAAAAAAAACAAAAAAAAAAAAAAAGAAAGAAAAGAAAAAAAAAAAAAAAACGTGTGAAAAAAAAAAAAAGAGGCAAACACGTGAACAAAAAAAAAAGAAAAGAAAAAGAAAGAAACAAAAAAAAGAAGAAAGAACTTTTTTTTCCTACAATGGAGTTTTCTTGAAAAAGAAGAACTTACTTGAAGCCATTGATGGAGAAGAAGAAGAAAACTCTTGAAGATCTTGAAGAAGAAAAAACTCTTGGTCTTGAAGCCCTCTTGAGATTATTGCAAAAGAAAGTAATAAGAGCAAGAGATCCAACCTTCTCCTTGCTTTTATAGAGGAGAGCAAACCAAAGAAGGAAAGAAGAAAGAGGTAAGTATTACTAATTAGTAACCTTACCAAAAGAAAGAGATTAGAAAGATATCTTGAGATATCCTATCCCAAATAAAGGGATATTGAGAGATTTTCTCCTAAAATCAATCTATGACGGATTCTTTCCCAAAAGAAAGATATCTTGAGATATCCTATCCCAAAATAAAGGGATATTGAGAGATTTTCTCCTAAAATCAATCTATGACGGATTCTTTCCCAAAAGAAAGATATCTTGAGATATCCTATCCCAAAATAAAGGGATCTTGAGAGATTTTCTCCTAAAATCAATCTATGACGGATTCTTTCCCAAAAGAAAGATATCTTGAGATATTCTATCCCAAAATAAAGGGATCATGAGAGATTCTCTCCAAGTAAAGATATTCTTAGATATTCTCTATCCAAATGAGATATTTCGGATATTCTTTACAAAAATGACACCATATGAGATCTAAGCCATTTCAAAAGCTTAAGGTCCCATGGGTTAGCCCATATGAGCCAGGTTTGACCACCTAGGCACAAAAAAAAAAAAAAAAAAAAAAAAAGAGAAGAAAAATTTTTGGGCTTTTAGTCAAAGAGAAATCCCTCTTACCAAGAGCATACAAAAATGGTTCCATGCCTCTTTTGAGTTGATTGGACCATACAAAAGAAAATTCCAAGCCCCATGAGCTTCCAAAAATCAAACCATCCAGCCTCATCTACCAAATTGAGCCAAAATCTTGAAATTGACATTTCACAAAAAACAAACCAAATCCTGGTCCCCTAACCTGCCACATATAGCCTGTTAGGTCACAAGACCAAAACCAAAAACCAAAACCTGATCCCCTAACTTGCCACATACAGCCTGTTAGGTCACAAGATCAAAACCAAAATTGATCCCCCAACATTCCACATACAGCTTGTTGGGTCACACGATCAAAACCAAACCCGACCCCCTAACCTGCCATATATAGCCTGTTAGGTCACAAGGTCAAAACCGAAAATCCACATCCCAGATGTCATCTTCAAAACTTTGCCTTGAGATGGTACGTGATCCCTTTCACCACCATAAAATTCCCCTGGAAGCTCAAAAGGCTACAAATACCAAAAAGAAAGACTGCTCAAAGACTCTTGGTCAAGTCACAGGCTCTCCTTCAAAAAATCTCTTCGAGGCACATCAACTACAAAAGTTAAGCAACTCGCCGCTGTACCTCGAGGGGGCATTTGTTGACACCAAAAATGTCACTTTGCCTTTCCAAGATCCAAAGAGCTACATGAAGTCGCAACCTGCCATAAATAGGCAATGCTGCTTCCAAAAATCAAATCTTGTCAGAATCAAACAAAAACTGCAAGATTCATCCAGACAGCCAAAAGAGGAGTACACAAGAAGTTTCAAGCCATTTCAAGATCATTTGGCCTAACTTCGCTTCTCCAACAGCCAAATCAAGCCTCTCGACGGTAAAGCTCTCCGGGACCATGGTTTCCAAGACAGAACCTATGGATCATCTTAAAATGACTCCAATAGGTTCCCTGTCAAATTTCAAGTCAATCGGATATCGGTTGACCGCACATCAAACCGCGACATCTTCATCGCGACAAAAAGCAAGTCTACAGGTGATAGGACCCCAAACGGCTTCAAAACTCAAACAAAAGCCTATGGTTGGTCTTATTTATTGCTCAGCAGGCTTCACACCAAATTTCAGGTCATTCCGACATCGTTTGACCCAGTTTCAGCTTTTGACAGAAAATCGGCAGCTCTGCGCGACAAAGTCTTCGGCTTTCTCAGGAAATTGGAAACTTTGCAAAATAAAATGCAAGGATTCTCATCAGGTTTCCTACAAAGAAATCAGGCCAATAAATGATCAAAATGTCAAAGAAAAGTACAGAAGAAAAAAGAATCAAAAAAGAGCAAAAACGGACGCAAAACGGGACCAGAAAGGGGGAAAACCCCCCCAGGGTCGCAGACCCCTGCGACCCTGGGCCAGGGTCGCCGGCGACCATGGACCCCGGGGTCGCCGGGAAAGCCCCGGAAACCCCGGTTTTCGCCGTTTTTTCGCGATTCGAGGAGCCCAGCCTCTGGTACTTTCCAAAATTCATGCTTTTGAGACACCAAGTCCTCTGACATCCGTCCAAAACACGGGTAAATCATCAAGAGTATCGAAGACAGTATTGATCGCCACCCGGTCAACCAAAAAAAGTGTGCTTTCCACCCGACCGATCGAGAAATCGACAAGACAGATGGCACCGACCCGCTGTTGGCAACAAACACCTGAAATTACACGATCATCTGATGTCGATCTACATGAAGATCCATCGATGATCATCGACAGAAGAATTCCAAAAGACGTGGCACGGCCCGCGACTCTTCAGCTGCTCGGCGACCACTTAATGCGATTAATTGACTAGCTTTATTACAGTCATTAATCCATTTCTTTGGACGGCCCAATCAGAAGCAAGCATTCGGGAGTTACAAGTCAAGAGATTCATGGCATTTAACCCATGAAACTCCTCCCATCATGGCGATTAAAGGCGATTAAATGCCCTCACTCTCCTCCGGCCAATCAGAAGCCAAGAAAAAGGAGTTACAAAATAAACAATTCAATTTTGTAACTCCTCCCATTATGCGGCTTAATGACATTAAAAGCCCATAAACCCACCTAAAAGGCTACCTAAAAGCCTATAAATAGGAGGGCTCTCCAAGAAGAAAGGATATCAGAAAGATCGGAAAAACACACAACAAACATCAGACAGCAGTCAGAAATCCAGAGAAAAAGAAAAAGAGAGAAAACTCTGCGGAAGTTCTACACCGGCCACTGCAACAAGGTGACAAAAGTCCCTTGGGGGGTACCCCCCCCCCCCAAGGTCCTTGCCTTCTCCTCCTGCCTCCAATGGCTTAGATATGGCTTTTCAGCCCTTCTACTCGGTTTTTTATTGGACATAGGACCTTCTTTTGGTCTTTGTCTTCTAAAAATCTGAGGTTATAGCCAAGCCAAGCGAATCAATAGCATCCTCTGTTCTCATCTGCATGGATGATGGCGAAGCCCACATATGGCTTGCGACCGTCAATCTAAACGAGTCCCCCACAATCTCCTGAGAAGTTAGATCCTCCTTTTCTTGCTTTTCATTGTAGTTTGTATTTTTTTCAAAAGAGACAAAAATCACAATTCTTGTCTTTCATTGTTGATAAGGATTGTAAATCGGCTATAAACGCCAAAATCGGCTATAAACGCCAAAGTTGGCTATAAACGCCAAAAATCGGCTATAAACGCCAAAATCGGCTATAAATGCCAAAAAAATCGCCTTTCACGGCAAATCAAGAAAATGTCTCTTTTCTTAAATATATGTGCAATGGAAAACTTGAAAGAAGTTGATTTCCTTTTTACTTGCGAAGGTTGATCTCCGGATCACCACTTGCAATTCCAAGTAAAATAGAAAATCTGGCACACCCACAAAAAAAAAGAAATGTTGATGCACGCCCTTTTGCCCCCCGGTTACGAAAGGGTCGGAACCAAACGGACTCCCACGTCCGCCGACCTCGGTAGGAACCCGGGCATCGGGAGCGCGGTCCATCATAGTTCTTCAAGGAGATGTTCCTGGACCCTGCGGATAAGGCTCAGTCTAACCTGGATGAGGCTACACAAAGCAGGAAGTAGGTAGTCCGAGAGAAGAACTTAGAAGAGCTAAACATCATTGGGCTGACACATGACCTTAACATCCTTGATAGGGAGGTCGATGAAGCCAGGAAACGTCTTGAGCATCTGCAGGCACAAGTCGCTGCCAAGTGGACTACAATAACAGAGGCTCATGACAGGGAAAGTGTTCTGATTCACCGGGTTGCAGATGCCAATCGAGTTCTTGAAAGGAAATCTCAAGAAAGCGAACGATGGCAAACTGCTCGGGATAAGCTTCCCGGTGCGAAAGAAGGGTTACAGCCCACCCCAGCATCTCATGGCAAGTTCCTTAAGAAGCGCGCCTTGGAATCCCTGACGGCTGAGGCCAAAAGTTTGCTTGAGGAGCTGAACTCTTGGCTGGAGACCATTTTTGATTGAGCTCCTGTTTTTCTTTTTTAACAGAAACCATCTTTTTTTTTAGTACCACTTGTATTTTTTTTGGTACTTTTCTTCTTTTTTTTTTTTGTAGTGCTTGTGAACACTTTCTTTTTGTTTTGGTACCACATGTATTTTTTGGTACTCTTTTTCTTTTTGTTTTCCCTACGCTCACTTAAATCGTTTTGTGATTAAAGAAATTGCTAAATGGGATTTGATCAAAAGCTTGTCATTTTGTGAAAATCTTTTGTCAAATGATTGTTTTGGCATGGAAGCCAGATTTTTTGTTTGTGGCATGGAAGCTGATTTTTGGCATGAGAGCCAGCTTTTTTGTGGCATTGATAGCCGATTTGTGGCATTGATAGCCGGTTTGGTGGCATTGATAGCCGGGTTTTGGTGGCATTGATAGCCGAGTTTGTGGCATTGATAGCCGGGTTTTTTGAAAGCCAGTTTTTTTTGTTTGTGGCATTGATAGCCGGTTTTGTTTTGGTGGCATCTATAGCTGGTTTGTGGCATTTATAGCATGTTTTGGTGGCATCTATAGCCGTTTTTGTGGCATTTATAGCCAGTTTGGTTTTCAAAAATGCAAATATCGACTAAAAGTCGCCTCCCTGCTGAATGTTCTTGCAAGTATCGATGGAATGTCGCATCCTTGCTCATTCGGTTGCGAGTATCGATGGAATGTCGCATTCTCGCGGAATTGGGTGCAAGTATCGATGGAATGTCGCATCCTTGCTTTTCAAAAATTTTGGTTTTGCGGGTACTAACTTGATGTCGTTTCCCCATGATTTTTTGAAATTTGTGGTTTTCTCGAACCTTTGGGTTATGGATATCAACTGAAATGTTGTGTCTCCATGGTTTTTTAGGTTTTTTCGAACCTTTGAAATTTGGGTTGTGGATATCAACTGAAATGTTGCATCTCCACGGTTTTTTACTTTGCAAGTATCGACGAAATGTCGCTTCCCTGCGATTTTGGAAGTGTTGAACGTGGTTCGCATGCTTCCGATTTGTGCGAGTATCGACTAAACGTCGCTTCCCCGCGGTTTTTTTTTTTTTTTGAAAAACCATTTTTTTTTAAGACACGAGGGTCATAAGTTTTGACCTAAAACCATTTTGGCGGTAAAAGGCAGGGTGGACTAGGGTGGAAATCCCTGAATCCAGATTTTGTTTCAAACCATGAATTTTGGGTTCAAGGGTTGAAAATTTTGGTCAAGTTAGGGAAAGGTTCCTAAACTTGGATTTTTTTTGAACAATGAAACGATGGAAGTAAGCATTGTTTAAATTTTTTAGAAATTTCAACATTTGACATGAAAATTCTAAAAAAGGTGGGTTTAGCGAGCGTATACCTGGAAACTGGTTTTGGCCGTACAGGCATTGCTCTTACCCAGTTGGGTAAGTCTTCAAGGGTAGTACCGCTTTAAGAACTTGACGTTGATGGGCAGCATACATCTGTCACCTTCCATGTTTAGGAGTGCGTATGCGCCGTTGGAGAAAACCTTGTCGATGACGTAGGGTCCCTCCCATTTTGGCTCAAATTTGCCTTTGGACTTGTGAGCGAAGACCATTGGTCTTTTTACCGCAAGGACCAAGTCACCCTTTTTGTAGGCGCGTTACTTGACCTTTTTGTCGAAAGATCCTGCCATATGTGCTTGGTAAAGTTCAATGCTTTGTTGAGCTTCGAGCCGTCTCTCATCGAGATTGTCCAGCTCATGGAGTCGTAATTTGACATTGCTTTCTTGAGTCATGTCATTTTGTAAAGATACCCTCAAGGAAGGAATTTGTACTTCCAAGGGCACGACAGCTTCGCATCCATAGACCAAGGAAAATGGTGTACTATGGGTTGGTCCTCGAACGGTGGTTCGATATGCCCACAAAGCTTCAGACATTTTGTCGCTCCAGTCTCTTTTGTGACTAGAGACCATTTTTTTGAGGATTTTGCAGAGTGTCTTGTTGAAAGCTTCTGCTAATCCGTTTGCTGCCGGATTGTATGGAGTCGAAGGACAACTTTAGATTTTGTATTTGTCGCAGAACCTGTAAAATCGATGATCCCGGAATTGTGGTCCGTTATCATGAACGAATCTCTTGGGTATGCCGAAACGACAAATGATGTTACTTCTTTTGGAGATGAGGGTTCTTCTGGGTCAGAAGACCACACGTCTGTGCCATCGGACAACTCCTCTTCATTTTCGGAGAAATCGTGCCAATTGGATGAGCTTCCTGGATCTTTATCAGGTGACTCATCAAAGAGATATCCAGGGAGATCGATGTCTTCATGGACTTGAGATGTTGAGGCTTGGTCAGTATACTGACTTTTAAGTCTTTGTGTAAACTGTCTCAGGGGAGTGTCGGGATCATATCCTAACCCGTGTGAAGACTTTTTTACATAGTCGTAGAGTCTCCAATCTTTTAGCTGGCTTTTGGTCAAGAGCCATTTTCTTGAGCGTCATAGCCCATTTTCTTCATAATAGCTTGTGCCACAGAACTATATAAGGATAGTTGAGGCATACCTTCATTTTGAAAAGGTTCAAGCATGGAGTTTGATGAAGAAGCATCCGATCTATGGAAGAAGATCGGCTTTTCCTTTGCTGAAGTTGCTGGAACAACGAAGGAAGCTGACGTAGGATCTTCTATGTCAGAAGTTGTCTCCATTGGAGTGAGAGCAGGTTGAACTTGCTGAGTGTCAGCTTGGCTTGACGATGTGTCATCTTCTGGCTCTGAATCCGAATCCGTGTCTTGCATGATAGACACGAAAGAGACAACAAATTTGCCCCCAGGCTTTTGCTTTACCTTCTTCACTTTAGTTGTGATGACCAAAGGCTTTGAAGGTTTGAGGGAGATGATGAAGGGAGTTTGAATGCTCTCTTCAGATTTACCAGATGGTTTGTTTTCTTCCAGTGATTGTTGAGGAGCCTTGCCTTTATCTTTCTGGGGATTTTCGGCAAAGGGTGCTATGTGCTTCTCCTCTTCTTCTTTTTCACCTTCATACATCTGTAAGTCTGCAAAGTGGACTTCTTTACCTTTGAAGGGTCTTTTGTCCGCAAAGACTCGATGTATCATGCCGTCGTCACCAACAAACTTGATGCATTGATGTAGAGTTGAAGGGACATCACCGTTCTCGTGGATCCAAGGGCGTCCGAGAAGGATGTTGTAGCATGAAGGGGTTTTTATTGCATACACAGTGACCTCAGAGATAAGATCACCGATCTGCAACTTGAACCTGATTTTGCCGATAGGCCTTTGAGTACTCCCATCGTATCCAAAGATAGATACAGATGTGTGGCTCAGCTTGCTAGGTGGGATGCCCAACTCTTCGAGAGCCGATGTGGAGATGAGGTTGAGTGCAGAACCTAGGTCGATCTGAACTCTGTGCATAGGCATTTCCTTGATGTACCCTGTGAAGTACAGGGGTTGGTTGTGCCTCGTTTTGCCAAGTAGGTGGTCGTCCTTTGTGAAGGCGATGGTTGCACTGGCTGCTTTTTTAACCGAGAGGCATTCAATGCATGATCCCTCAGTTTTCTTCTTTTCTCCCTTTGAGGAAGCTTCTGAGTTTTTGACCCGGTAATCCATTTCAATTTTGAGGACTTGCGGGGCATGTTTGTCGACATCCTCATTCAGCTTTTGTAATTCTGAGATGAGATTATCACGAGTGTGCGGAGACATTCACAACAAATCTAGGATGTGCAGACGTGCAGGTATGTGCTTGAAGTGTTCAATCAAGTCATACTTGAAAGCCTCCTTAGGGTCTGCATGTTCATCATTGTTGCCACTAAGGGCGCTTACAACATCTTTTCCCGAAGGATTTACATATGTAAAGGAAGATTGGTTGTAATTTTTGTGGTAGTCCCAGCCAGAGCGGGTGCCTCTACCAACTTTGAGAGCTTCTTGAGAAGGGTCTTCACTTGGAAGATTGTCTTCGGGATCAAGAGGCTGTCGTTCTTCATTTGCTGAGGATGTATCAGTAGCGGAGTTGCCATCCTCAGTGATTGTGTTGCATGGAGCATTTTCCGGGAACAAGTCCTGAACAGTATCCAGCAACCTTTCTTCTTCGTTGACCAATTCATCATCCCAAGCATCAATAGCTGGGAATTCTTCAGTCAGGAAGGGTGTGAACTTTGAAGTCACAGTCTCAGGAGAAGAAACCTGAGAGGGTGTCATCTCAGTGAAAGTCACATGAGACGAGGTGGCTCCAGAAGATACATTGCTAGGCGTCACCGGAGTGTAAGTGCTCTCATCAGACGATGGTTCGGAAGAGCTATAATCCTGAATTATTACATTACAGGAAGCTCTGACGGGAGACGTTGCCTGATCGGAGTCAGACTCATCCTCGAATGTAAGAGGATCGTCTATCCAGCCATTTTCTCCATTTTCAGGAGTTAAGGGAAGATGTACCTGATGGTCTTCAGGGACTTCAGGCTCTGGATTGCGAGGAGGCTCATTGACGCGGTCTTGCTCTTGTTCTAGAGCGAGATGCTGCAAGATCCTTGCATATTCTTCAAGATCAGGCATGGGAGCCAAATCTTCTTCTTCATCAACTCTTTGTGGCTCAACATGAGAGGTGCTGGGTCAGCAGCATTTTCTTGTACAGTCTCTTGGTCTTCATCATCATCAGACCTGGATCCTTGTGGCTGTAGAGGGTTATACCAGATTACTGGCATAAGATGAGACTCAGGAACCCATTCTTCATCGGAGAGATATTCTCTTGTTTCAAGGGACTCCTCCCACTCATCTGCGTAGTTGGATTCGAATCCATCATTGGTGTCGCTGGACTCGTACCCATATGGGTTGTCCGTCTGGTGTCGGGTAAGGAACCAGTTCATCGGACTCTTGGATTGAGTTTATCACCTTGAAGGAAGTAGTGATCTTCTTGTTCAGTGATTTTGATGTTTGTCCAGAGGCAGACCCATTGTTTTTGTCAAAGGTGATGACTCCGTTTTTCCACATCTCGTCTATTTTCTCCCTCACAGCGAAGCATTGATTGAGAGGATGCGAGATCATCTGGTGGTATGGACAATACCGAGGATCGTTGGTTTTGCCAACATCACCCGGTCTTTTTGGTTCAGGCAAGGTGAGCTTGCCGTTTACCACAAGAGCCCCAAAGATTTCATCAACATCTTCATCAAAAGGATATTTCTTCTCTACTCGTTCTTTGAAGGCATCTGAGAGTTCAGGTCTCTTACCCGCAGCTTTGTTTTCAGCTTTCTTTGGTGGCTGAGGAGCTGGCTTGGTCTGCACATTGAGGACCTCTTTCTTCTTTGGTTTAGAGGTTGCAATGGCGGTTGGCTCTTTTCTTGATGATTTCTGACTGTTGAGGTCTTTAATCACCGTTTTAACTTCCATGGAAGCTTCTAGGAGTTCTCCCAGGTTTTTTGATTTGTTGCCGATGATCATGGAGCGGATTCTAGCTCTCATGTTGTTTCGACAGATGTCGACTAGCGACGCTTGTGGCACAGCTGAGCCATTGTAGCGGGATGATCCTCACCTTTGAAGTGAGTCAGGAAGCGTGTCTCTAGCATGGCCCAGTTTTGGATGGAGTCCTCCGGCAGAGTGGAGTACCAATCGAAGGCCGTACCTTTTTGGGTACTTGCGAAGAGGCGGATCTTGAGTGCATCTTGATCCGCGATTGCTCCTGTCAGGATCTTGAAATGGATGACGTGCTGTCTGGCTGATCCTTTCCCCGTATATGTTTGGAGAGTAGGATGCTTGAATTTTGTGCGGAACGGGACCGAGTCCATCCATAAGGGATATGGTGGCTTGATCCCATGCTCCTTGAGTATATCCTCTTCTTTTGCTTTGGCAAGGATACTGTCTACGTCCTTTTTGGTGAGGGCACGTGACTCATTTTCTTCTCCATTTACCTCATCATCTTGATGATTCGGAGGAGGTTCATTGTTCGCCTGATTTTGGAAGGCGATGAGAAGGTTTTCCATCAGAGTTTCAATCCTCTGTTGGCCTTGTTCCAACTACTGGATGCGGGTGATCGCATCATCTTGAGGTGGATTGCGGGGTGGTGGCTCAGAATTTGTAGCCAAGACGTTCATCCTTCGTGATTCGAACGAAGAAACTGTCCTGGTGACTGAGCTGGGGCTCATTCTTTTTGAAGAAGAGCTTGAGGAAGGATCACTCTGCCGTCCTTTGCTTGAAGGAACAGGGGATTCTTCTGAATATCTTCTTGTCCTAGAGACGCTGCGGGTCATTGTACGTCGGACATGGATTTTGGATGCTGACTTTTGGCGTCTTTTGGTTTTTCCAACCATATGGACGGCAGCAACTTGGTTGGGTCTTTCTTTTTCGACCCATTTGGGAGAGACTTGAAGCGTAGGAGGCTGGGTCCTTTGTTTTTCTAGTCTCTTTTGCCTATACGTTGCGCGGCGGCGTATACGACGAGCAACTTGAGCTTCGGTCAGCTCTAGCTGGGCTTTGACGATGAAGGATGTGCTCCCTCGGGCGCAGCAGCTGAGCCTGTCTTCTTTGTAGCTGGGCAAGGACAGGATGCGAACTCTGTCCTTCGCCTGTTGCAGCGAAGCTTTGAATTTTTCAAGTTCGGCCCCTGTAGAGATGAAGGGTTGAACTGCAGGTTTGTAGGCCTTAGCAGGTGCTTGCGGAGGCCTTGTGATGCATGATCTGGTTTTGGGCTTGTAGGAACAAGCCGGCTCATGCTGGTTTGACTTGGGAGTCAAGTTGGAGATGGGTCTCTCCTCTTTCATGTAAGCAAGAGGGTAGAACTGGTTCTCCTTGAGTGGGGCCAGGAATGCTGGCTTGGTAGATGTTTGGGACCTTCTTTGTTTTGGTGAAGGTCTTGGGGACCAAGTCTTGGGATAGGCTTGGCTGTTTGTGGGTCGAGTCTTCATGGGGGTGCCACAGGCTTTAGGCCTTCTGGTGCTCGCCTTTGGTGTCACGGTAGTGACACGTTGAGAGGCGAGTTTCTGCTTCTTGGAAGGAACAGCTTGTTCCTCGGGAAGTGGGAATGGTCCCAGCGTCCCAAAGACGATAGTCCGGGGAGTCGAGGTCGACCCAAAGCTTAAAGAGTTGCCGAGGGAGTTGACGCTTCGGCAGCTGATGGGGCGCTTGTAGGTGCACGTAGTTTGAGGCAAGTAGATTTCAACATTAATGTGATGCTTTCTCTCATTGGTTCCATTTTATGAATTTTCCTTTTTGTGTTAATCTTCTTTAGTTTATGGTTTATTTTGATTTAATGGACCATTGTAATAGCTATCTTAATTTATGTTGTTGTTCTACCATGCATTGGAAGTTTGCTCTCACTTTGGTTTCTTGGAAAGTTTTGTTTCATTGTGTTCAAGTGGGTGTTCAAAGAAAAGGGAAAAGAACTTGGATTCTTTTAAAAAGTGTTGAGTTTGTGTTAATTAGATGATTATGGATGATGGTTTGATGATTTGTGGAGGTTGAGAAGAGGCCCAAGATGTTGTAGAATTGTGTATGGAAGAAAGGAATGAAAGGGAATGGAAATGAGCAAGAAAAGAGGAAGAAAAACAAAAAAAAGGAGGATTTCTGCACTCGGGCTGGACTGGGCAGGCCCAGTCCACTCGAGCGACCCACTGGGCCGCTCGAGCGGACCAGGCACTGCCTGGCCCTCGCTCGAGCGACCCACTGGGCCGCTCGAGCGACCAGCTACTGTCTGGGTCCGCTCGAGCGAGCCCAGTTCAGTCTGGGCTCGGGTTTGGGCCTGATTAAGGGTCTATTTGAGGCTGTTTGATGGCCCAATTGAAGACTGTGATGAGCCCATTTCCTAGGTGTCTTTTGGGCCTGTTTTAAGGTCAACTCTCGGGCTGTTTTTGAGTCCTAATGTTGGGCTATTTATGACATGAATTGTGGGCTACTTTAGGGACTGTTTGGGCTTGCTTTTGATGGACTGATTGAGCTTGGATGAGGCCAGTTGTGGGCCTGATTAAAAGGACTTAAACCTACTTTTAAGGAAGACTTATTGGGTATAACATTCAAGTCCACTTCAAGCCTATATCCAAGCCCAATTCAGCCCTTTTATCCTTTTTATAAGAGAAGCCCATTCAACCTTTTACAAGCCTAGAACTCATGGTGAGAAGTATCTTGGACTATGGCCTATACCACTTGGGGAAAAACCCTCAAGTCTAAATGTACACTTAATCCCTTGTGATTGTTAATGATCTTCGGTGGCACCAAATCACTTTCTTTTAATGACAATAAAGGGGTCAAATGTATATCGAGACTACCCGCTTAGTCGACCGAACCATCATACATTCTTTTGTGTAAAAAGACTTTTGTTTTGGTTCTTTCTCCAATTCTTTTAATGTTTTGAAGTGGGTTACCCCCATATTTTAGAAATGATGAAACTACTCACCTGTTTTGCTTGGCTTTGCCCATATGCATTTGTTTGGAGTAGTTCTCTATCGACTTTGGAAATGTATCTTATAAATAGAATTGCATTTCTTCGAGGTTTCGGATTTTCACTATAATGGCACCACTAGGCTTAGGTCACCTTGTCGGACTGATCATCCGGCTTGGGGTCTTTAATTTGTCTGCCAGCTGCAGTTTGGATTCTGTCTGTACCGACCATGGCAACGGTAATTATCCGGTCCCACGAGTAGTGGCTACGGTTCTGTCTGATAACGACTATGTCGTTCCGGTTCCACGATTAGTGGCTACGGTTTGTCTACTCCGGTTACTTCGGTAACAGGAGAATATAGCTTTATGTGGGTTGCCAATATTTTTATGCATTAATATTCATCTCATGGTATTTGTTTTTGTTACTCATCATGGCATTGGATTTGTAAGCCATCGAGATGTTTATCTTCTATCTTCACTTTGACATTGTTATTAATCGTGATTTCATCGTAGCTCTTACTTATCATGTTTTGTTTCGCTTTCATCCTATTATTGTTGTAATTGCTTGCCAGACCGTCGTGTCTGACTCTCTTTTGTTTGGTGCCAGATGTCGAGCCCCTCGCGGTTGAGGCGCATTTCGAGGCGGAACCTATAGTTCCCGTGGAGGGCGAGTGGCAGCCCGATGACGTCGTTTAGACGTCGGGTTGCCTTGGAGCTGCGATCACATTCTGGGGATTTCATGATATACATTTTGGGTTTTTGTTATGGCCATTGTTGGCTTATTTTCTTTTGGGAAAGATTTGTAATTAATGATTAACTTTACTTTTGTATAAACTTTAAACTAACTTTGGGGCCTACAGTAAAATGTTTCTCTTTTGATGCTAGTCTCATGCGTTCTCATTTTATACCCGTTTGAGAGACTTTTATGTTTGCTACAATGCTTCCGCGTAAGTCATTTGTATGAAAGTGATCCTTATATATCACTATTGGATCGGATTCCGTGAATCCTTACCGCGGAAACCTGTGGGAAACTAGCGTGTGCGGGCGGAATTTTCCGGCCCGTCGCGCCGCGTCCCCGGATTAAGGCCTCGTTTAGCAGGACCTCGGTCCGGGGGCGTGACAGTTGAGAAAAGCAAAATAGACAAGAACTAAAAGGACGATGCTATGAGGCATGGAAAAGCTTTCCATTATCTGTCAAAATCTGTTTTCCAAGTACTTTGTTTGCATTATTGCTTTATGTTTAGTTTTTTTCTTTTTCTTTTTTAGAAAAAAGTAGTAACTGACAAATATATCATAAATAAGAAAGTGAAATGTACAAACTTAAACTCATTTTATGTCCCCGCTGTCGTTTCCTTTCTTTTAATGAAAGTTACCATGAAAAGAAATTTAAATATTCTTTTCCCTTTTGCGTCATGTGTTTGTATTTTTTTTAGTTATAATAATTGAGTTTTCAATCTGACATAATAGTTGTATTGATCTTGATTTATACTCCTGTTGGAAGAATAATCACAAGTTGGATAATGTTGACACCAAAAACGTCACTTTGCCTCTTCAAGATCCAAAAGGCTACATGAAGTCGCAACCTGCCATAAATAGGCAATGCTACTTCCAAACATCAAATATTGTCAGAATCAAACAAAAAACTGCAAGATCCTTCAAGACAACCAAAAGAGGAGTACACAAGAAGTTTAGGGCTATTTCAAAAATCATTTGGCCTAACTTCGCTTCTCCGACAGATGAAAAGGAGCTCCCGGCGATGAAAGCATCGAAGACACCAAATCTTCGATCAGAGCCGATGGATGGTCTCAAAATACATCCAAAAGGCTCCACGTCAAGTTTCGAGTCAAACCGACAACGTTTGACCCTACATCAACCCTCGAACAACTAAATCAAGCCTCTCGGCGGCGAGAACCACCGAGGCCATCACTCATCAGATAGAGCACATGGACGCCTTCAAAATGCTTACAAAGGGCTACACGTCAAATTTCAGGTCATTTCGACAATATTTGACTAGACTTCGACGCTCAGAAGCTAAATCAGGCCTCTCGACGGTGAAGCTCCCCGGAACCATGGTTTTCAAGACAGAGCCTGTGGATCATCTTAAAATAACTCCAATAGGTTCCCTGTCAAATTTCAAGTCAATCGGACATCGGTTGACCACACATCAAGCTGCGACATCTTTCATCGCGACAAAAGCAAGTGTACTAGTGATAAAACCCCAAACGGCTTCAAAACTCAAACAAAAGCCTATGGTTGGTCTTATTTATTGCTCAAAAGGCTTCACCTCAAATTTCAGGTCATTCCGACATCGTTTAGCCCAGTTTCAGGTTCTGACGGAAAATCGGCAGCTCTGCGCGACAAAGTCTTCGGCTTTCTCGGAAAATTGGAAACTTTGAAAACCAAAATGCAAGGATTCTCATCAGGTTTTCTATAGGGAAATCAAGCCAATAATTATAAAAAATGTCAAGGAAAATTACAGAAGAAAAAAGAATCAAAAAACAGTAAAAACGGACGTAAAACGGGATAAAAAAAGGGGGAAAACCCCTCCAGGGTTGCCGGCCCCTGCGACCCTGGAGCCCGGGATCGCCCGGTGGGCCCCGAAAACTCCGTTTTTCGCCGTTTTTTCGCGATTTGAAGCGTCTGACTCCTTTGATTTTCCAAAATCCATACTTTTGAGACACCAAATCCTTTGACATCCGTCAAAATCTCGGGTCAATCATCAAGAGTATCGAAATCAACATTGATCGCCAACCGGTCAACCAAAAAAGTGTGCTTTCTACCCGACCGATCGAGAAATCGACAAGACAGATGGCACCGACCCGCTGTTGGCAACCAATACCTGAAGTTACATGGTCATCCGATGTTGATCTACATGAAGATCCATCGATGATCATCGCCAGAATAATCCCAAAAGACGCGGCACGGCCCGCGACTCTTCAACTGCTCGGCGACCACTTAATGCGATTAATTGGCTAGCTTTATTACAGTCATTAACCCATTAATTTAGACGGCCCAATCAGAAGCAAGCATCCGGGAGTTACAAGTCAATTGATTTATGGCATTTAACCCATGAAACTCCTCCCATCATGGCGATTTAAGGCGATTAAATGCCCTCAATCTCCTCTGGCCAATCAGAAGCCAAGAAAAAGGAGTTACAAAATAAAGGAATTAAATCCTGTAACTCCTCCCATTATGCGGCTTAATGACAATAAAAGCCCATAAACCCTCCTAAATGGCTACCAAAAAGCCTATAAATAGGAGAACACTCCAAGAAGAAAGAAAAGCACGACAGACTGCAGAAAATCCTGAAATTCAGACAGAAAAAGGCATCATAAATCTAAGAGAAAGAAAGAGAGAAAACTCTGCGGAAGTTCTACACCGACTACCGCTACAAGGTGACAAAAGTCTCTTGGGGGGTACCCCCCAAGGTCCTTGCCTTCTCCTTCTGCCTCCAATGGCTTAGACGTGGCTTTTCAGCCCGTCTACTTAGCTTTTTATTGGACATAGGACCTCCTCTTGGTCTTTGTCCTCTAAAAATCTGAGGTTATAGCCAAGCCAAGCGAATCAATAGCATCCTCTGTTCTCATCTGCATGGATGATGGCGAAGTCCACATATGGCTTGCGACCATCAATTTGAACGAGTCCCCCACAATCTCCTAAGAAGTTAGATCCTCCTTTTCTTGCTTTTCATTATAGTTTGTATTTTTCTAAAAGAGACAAAAATCACAACTCTTGTCTTTCGTTATTGATAAGAATTGTAAATCGGCTATAAACGCCAAAAATCGGCTATAAACTCCAAAACCGGCTATAAACGCCAAAATCGGCTATAAATGCCAAAAAAATCGCCTTTCACGGCAAATCAAGAAAAAATGTCTATTTTCTTAAATATATGTGCAATGGAAAACTTGAAAGAAGTTGATTTCCTTTTTACTTGCAAAGGTCGATCTCTGGATCACCACTTGTAATTCCAAGTAAAATAGAAAATCTGGCACACCCACACAAAAAAATGTTGATGCACGCCTCTGCCCCTCGGTTACGAAAGGGTCGGACCCAACGGACTCCCACGTCCGCTGACCTCGGTAGAACCGAGCAGAAGCGTTGTTCCATCAGATAATGTGATAACTACTACTAAGTATTGTTCCTCTTCTGATATTAGTGATTGCTAAAGATAATTCCATAAATGCAATTTAGTGGTATAGGTCTTATAGATTGCTATTATAAATTGTTGTTGTTCTGTGCAATTTTTACTTTCTTAATATACAACTTTTGTGAATTTTTTTATTATAAAAGGGCATTTCAAGGGCATGAATATATTTATTTATTAATGCTCTTACTCATGAGGTTTAAATTGAAAAACTTTGATCATTTTCTAACACATTTATTTCTTTCATCATTGCAAGCTTCTTCTTCTTGTTGTTATTCTTCTTCTTTTCATATATTTCAATGAAGCGTCATGCCTTTCTTTAACGGGAAAATGAGAATCCCATAGAAATCGCTTGTTATGTTAGCGTTACTACTAACTTCAGAGTCAGTGAATGAAGTGATCGTTTTAAGTGTAAACAACTAAAATAAGTATTGATGCTGGGTTGCAACATATTCAGTTTGTCTTTGTTCGTTTTAAATTTTTCTTACTTTGATCAGCACTCTCATCCTCTATACAGAACAGAGCAGAAGAGTTGATCTAGAATACCTGGGTTACATTCTTCTGTATTTCTTAAGAGAAAGGTCCAATTCTTTTGGCAGATTTGTATTTATAGTTTTTTGTTTGATTTGTATTTTCTCCCTATGGATATCTCTATTTGTGAGCTTCCATTTAACTGAACTTCTATGATTACTTTGTATTATCCTTTTCTTACAGGGCATAAAATTTAACACTTTGTATCTAGCAAAAGAAGATGCTGACTCTTGAAGAGGTATTGCCTCTTTTTACCTTATAGTGGTCCGTCTTATAAAATAAAACAAAGCACATGTGAAATACTAATATTGATCAACAGGTTCTCTGTAAATCTTACCCGTCGGAGTTCATATCATAGTTCCACCATTATTGATCCCAGTCGCTTGAGGACAAGCCGGATTACTTCATTATTCTTGAGGGTCGGTGTGAGATGTTATTCTTCTTTGTAAGTTAAGACTAAAATCACCAACTCAATTTTTTTATTCTGATGTCCTTAGGTATGATATAATTAATATTTTTTTTTCCTTAATAGAATCTGATTTTGTAGTGAACATATAATGTTCATGGTAATTGGTTAGAACAGTAAGCTAATATGATTCTTAGTTTTTTTTTATTTTTTATAAAATTAAAAATTATCAATTTGACTATGCTTTCGACTGGACTCCAACTTTAGCAGGTCAAGTCTACCAAGAAACTGATAAGTCGACCTGACATGTTAAATAAAGTAAATTTAATTTTCTTTGTACACATTCATGATAAAATATCTAGAAATATGTGATTTATATCATCAAAAAATTATATAAATTTCATATCGATTGTTTTTTTGAGATCTCATTTTTCTCACTATATCATTGTTTTATTATTTTCAAATATATAGAAAAAAGTAGTGTTAGCTGTATTTGGACATTGCACGGGCCTTGCAATTTATAATCACTCATTTTCTGTTGAAATTTAATTTTTAAATGTATTGAAGCTTCCACTAAATTTTAAAATTTTTTTTTTTTAAATTTTCATAATTAAACTGTGTGTTCGTGTTCGATGCATGTGCTTTACACGTACAGGGTCCACTGCTACTGGTTAAAAAAACCCCACAGCGTGAGTGGGTCAACAAAAAATCCTCTACACCTGACGGGAAATATTCTACATTTCTCCTGCGCGAAAACCCCAGGACCGAAAAAGAGCATGGAGAAGAAATATTCCGAGGGCGAGGAGAGCCAAGACAAACGCCAGAGAGACCGAAAACCCCCTTTCAGACTCGCCCAAGACGACACGAAGCCACCCCTCCAAGACCCAGTACTCACTAGAAACCAACCCCCACCCCACCCCCCCCCCCCCCCCCCCCCCCCCCCCCCCCCCCCCCGTCGTTTTCTTTTGCTCTCTCTGTCTCTCACCTGTTGTTTTTGTTGTAATTTGCGTTTTGCAGATCGTTCGGTCAGACCCCATCGACTCGGTCCACTCGGAGCAAGCTGTTCTGCGTCTGCCCCCTTTCACCAAACCCCAACAGTTGAATTCTGGTAATTCATCTATTCTTTAGGGGGTGTTCATGAAAGAGATATGTATTAGCTCATATGTAATGTACTTGGGGTGTGTTGTTTAGTTCGGCTTTCCGTAATGTGTGTTTTAGTCAATTTGCATGGCTCCCATGATCCAATTCCAGTTGGAAACATAATATTTTTGTATTGAGCATAGAAAACCTAGGGCTTGTCGAGATCCTTGTAAGTTGTAACTCATTTTTTACCTGTTGACGTGATTGCTATGACAACTAAGTTTGCCCTTTTTCTTTTAGGGCAGATTTTGAAGCAGCGTGCCTATTTTTTGGTCTAATTTTGTAGGTTCGGTTGAACAAAGCATGAGTATCATGAAAATGAGTATGTTTTTTTGTTTCCTTTTAAATGGATTTCCACAATTAACTTACTGTACGACAATCACAAGAGATGCAGATGCGCTGGTGGAGGCCTCTTGGCCGGATGGATCAGGACATCCATATGCGGTTTCCCCAGGAGAGAATTTGTCGAAAAAACAAGCAAATGCCATTAGCAATTTTTCACTTGACATCCTTCCTTTTCATTTATCTCTCTATAAAATAACAACAGTGGTAGATTTGGCTGATCCTTATATCTTCCCATCTTATTCTTCTTTTCTTTTTAATAATGTAAGTGTTGATTTTAGTGATTACAATAAAACTTGGGTGGGCAAGGCCAGGGACGGACATAGGGAAATTTTTTTTTTCTTTGTTGTGTGTGTGTGTGTGTGTGTGTGTGTGTGTGGGGGGGGGGGGGGGGGGGGGGGGTGATGTAAATACATCATTAATTTTCAACATTTTCAAGGGGTTTCCACAAAATCTTGGGTTTTGTCATTGGGCGAGGCTGATTTTGATTGGAGATAAGGTGCACCTTGTGAAGTCCATTATCTATATTACTAAAGGGATGTACTCTTCCTCACATAAAGACACCTGGCACAATCTCAAGCTTTTTGCAATGTCATTTCCGGAGTTGCCCTTATCCCTAAAATCTCTATATCTATTACACACTCAAAAGACCTAAAATCTATCCATCAAGAATCATATTCCACTCAAAAGCCTAAAATCTCTCCATGAGATCCCTAAATAAACTAACACACCAGATGTGCTAAATTTATATCAATCAATTAATGGGTCCTGGCCCGCATCATTTGATTTTATGGACGATTAAAATAAAGGTGGTGTACTTTATTCATCTGGGTCCCACTTAAAAATATTTGGTCAATTTGTTAGGTCTATGATCATTTGATCCTTTGATCTTTCTTAATCAATTCATGGGTCCCATCCCGCATAATATGATTTTATGGACGGTTAGAATAGAGATGGTGGACCCCATTCATTTTGGGGGGTTTCACTTAAATAGGTTAGGTTTGGTCAATTTGTGAGGTCTATGATCATTTGATCTTTTGACCTTTATCAAGCAATTCATGGGTCCCAGCCCGCATCATATGATTTTATGAACGGTTAGAATATAGATGGTGGACTCCATTCATCTTTGGGGTCCCACTTAAATAAATTAGGTTTGGTCAATTTATGAGGTCTGTGATCATTTGAACTTTATCAATCAATTCATGGGTCCCGGCCCGCATCATATGATTTTATGGACGGTTAGAATAGAGATGGTGGACCCCATTCATTTGGGTCTCACTTAAATATATTTGATCAATTTGTTAGGTCTACGATCATTTGATCCTTTGATCTTTTTAAATCAATTCATGGGTCCCATCCCGCATAATATGGTTTTATTGACGGTTAGAATAAAGATGGTGGACCCCATTCATCTGGGGGG
Source organism: Litsea cubeba (assembly GCA_012931725.1). Classification (NCBI taxonomy): domain Eukaryota; kingdom Viridiplantae; phylum Streptophyta; class Magnoliopsida; order Laurales; family Lauraceae; genus Litsea; species Litsea cubeba. The sequence goes on from CM022944.1 coordinate 61,720,835, forward strand.
TTCCACTTAAATAGGTTTGGTTTGGTCAATTTGTGAGGTCTATGATCATTTAATACTTTGATCATTATCAAGCAATTCATGGGTCTCAGCCCGCATCAGATTATTTCATGGACAGTTAGAATATAGATGGTGGACCCCATTCATCTTGAGGATCCCACTTAAATAGGTTAGGTTTGGTCAATTTGAAAGGTCTATGATCATTTGATCTTTATCATTCAATTCATGGGTCCCGGCCCGCATCATTTGATTTTATGGACGGTTAGAATAAAGATGGTGGACCCCATTCATCTGGGTCTCACTTAAAAATATTTGGTCAATTTGCTAGGTCTACGATCATTTGATCCTTTGATCTTTTTAAATCAATTCATGGGTCCCATCCCGCATAATATGGTTTTATGGACGGTTAGAATAGAGATGGTGGACCCTATTCATCTGGGGGGTTCCACTTAAATAGGTTAGGTTTGGTCAATTTGTGAGGTCTATGATCATTTGATCCTTTGATCTTTATCAAGCAATTCATGGGTCCATCCCGCATCATATTGTTTCATGGATGGTTAGAATATAGATGGTGGACCCCATTCATCTTGGGGGGTCCCACTTAAATAGGCCAGGTTTGGTCAATTTGAGAGGTCTATGATCATTTGATCTTTATCAATCAATTAATGGGTCCCGGCCCGCATCATTTGATTTTATGGACGGTTAGAATAAAGATGGTGGACCCCATTCATCTGGGTCCCACTTAAAAATATTTGGTCAATTTGTTAGGTCTACGATCATTTGATCCTTCGATCTTTCTTAATCAATTCACGGGTCCCATCTCGCATAATATGGTTTTATGGACGGTTAGAATAGAGATGGTGGACCCCATTCATCTGGGGGGTTCCACTTAAATAGGTTAGGTTTGGTCAATTTGTGAGGTCTATGATCATTTGATCATTTGATCTTTATCAAGCAATTCATGGGTCCCAGCTTGCATCATATGGTTTTATGGACGGTTAGAATATAGATGGTGGTCCCCATTCATCTTGGGGGTCCCACTTAAATATGCTAGGTTTGGTCAATTTGAGAGGTCTATGATCATTTGATCATTTGATCTTTATCAATCAATTAATGGGTACCGGCCCGCATCATTTGATTTTATGGACGGTTAGAATAAAGATGGTGGACCCCATTCATCTGGGTCCCACTTAAATTTGTTAGGTCTACGATCATTTGATCGTTTGATCTTTCTTAATCAATTCATGGGTCCCATCCCACATAATATGATTTTATGGACAGTTAGAATATAGATGGTGGACCCCATTTATCTTGGGCCGGGTCCCACTTAAATAGGTTAGGTTTAGTCAATTTGAGAGGTCTATGATCATTTGATCATTTGATCTTTATCAATCAATTAATGGGTCCCAGCCTGCATCATATGATTTTATGAACGGTTAGAAAAGAGATGATGGACCCCATTCATCTTAGTCCCACTTAAATATATCAGGTCAATTTGTTAGGTCTATGATCATTTGATCTTTCTTAATCAATTCATGCCTCACATAAAGAATAAAACATTTGGAAAGAAAAAAAACATAAAGATCAAATTAGCAACAAATAAAAGGACTCACAAGTTTACTAATTAATAAATTTATTGAAAATAATTCATATCAGTCTGTGCATTTGGTGGTTTCGTGGTTATCCACGGGGTTTTGCTAGTTATATAATAAAAGACTGCAGGTGATTCTCCGAAGAGCGACACGTGGCGCAGGGGGCTTCCTCGGAGAATGACACGTGGCAGGACCTCAAACTTTTTGCAAAGCCACACATTTCGGAATTGCCCTTCTCTCTTTTTATTTCCCTTAAAATCCCTATCCCTATGCAATGTCCACTAAAATCTCTCATTTTCCCTAAAATCTCTCCATCTGCCCACATTTTATCCTCTTTTCTCAATGCAATCCGTCCCTCTCTTTTTATTTCCCTTTAAATCCCTATGCAATGCAATCTCCACTAAAATCTCTCATTCTCCCTAAAATCTAAAATCTCTCCCTCTACACACACATCCACTAAAATCTCTCATTCTCCATCTAAAATCTCTCCATCTCTTCCTCTACACACATGTCTATGCAATGCAATAAAAAGTTGCACCATCATCAGAACCATAGTTTAAAAAATCCCTACAATCTCTCTCTCTACAATGCAATAAAAAATTGTAGATTGTGGACGTGTGCAACCATCCAAAGCTTTTACACGCATTACATTCGGCTTAAAGGGAGAAGTTAATTAATCATGGTAGGTTCTTCCTTCCTCTCTTCTATATTCAAATCTGTCTCTTTTTTGTTGCCTCTGTTTATAAATTGTTATTTTAGTTTTTTGTTCTCTAGAGAGGGGTTTTAAATAGATTTTTAAATTGGTTTAAATAAATCCAACCTTAGTGTTCTCTAAATATTATAAATCGAGTTTCAGGTACATTCGGCTTAAAGGGAGAAATTAATTAATCATGGTAGGTTCTTCCTTCCTCTCTTCTATATTTAAATCTGTCTCTTTTTTGTTGCCTCTGTTTATAAATTATTATTTTAGTTTTTTGTTCTCTAGAGAGGGGTTTTAAATAGATTTTTTAATTGGTTTAAATAAATCCAATCTTAGTTTTCGCTAAATATTGTAAATCCAGTTTCAGGCAATCAACAACAAAGAAACACGGATGATTCTGTCCAAGACTCCAAGTCCATGATAAAGAAATTTTGAGTTAAAGTGGAATTTTTTTATTGTGAGCATGGGCTAATTGTTATTTTAGTTTTTTTTTTTCTATAGAGGAGTTTTAAATTGGTTTTAAATAAATCCAAACTTAGTTTTCACTAAATATTGTAAATCCAGTTTCAGGCAATCAACAACAAAGAAACATGGATGATTATGTCCAAGACTCCAATTCCATGACAAAGAAATCTTGAGTTAAAGTGGAGTCTTTTATTGTGAGCATGGGCTAAATCCAATCTTAGTTTTCGCTAAATATTGTAAATCCAGTTTCTAGCAATCAACAACAAAGAAACACGGATGATTCTGTCCAAGACTCCAATTCCACGACGAAGAAATCTTTAGTTAAAGTGAAATTTTTTTTCAATACTTTTCTCTGTTTTTGGCTATTCTCCAAATCTTTAGCCTTCTATTAAACCAGTGTCCATCTGTGTTACCATTCAAAGTTTACAAATAAGGATACTTTTTAGGGAAGGAGGAGACCATGTAGGAATGGAAAGGATTAGTTTAGACTTAGATCATTCAATTGGTACTCTATTAGGAAACTATATTAAATAAAAACAGGAATTTTGATCCTTTCAAAGTTTCCAAACAGAAAAAAGATCTTTTAAGCCTTGGAGATGAATATGTTAGCTGGATGAAAATAAAATCTAATACGAATGATCATCAGAAGACATAAGCATTATTATAGGCCCAAAACCAAAGAGGAAGATTCATTAAATTAAGGGGGCTTCGGCCGGAGGTCCCTCAAAGTATGACTTTGTTGCAAACAGTCCATAAAAAAAAGTCATAGATTCAAAGGTCCCTCCCACACTTTTTCATACCTAAAATGTCTAATTTACCATTTCTTTAAATCATAACCCATGATTGGTGGGATATCCCATTAATAATGGTCAACTAACATTTAATTGCCCACGATTAATGGAATTCCCAGGTTTTCAAAAAAATTCTAAAAACACATAAATAAATTTCAAAGTAAAGAAAATAAATTTAAAAAAATGAAATAATTTCAAAAAATGAAATAAGTTAAAAAAAGAAATATATACTCAAATAACGCAAATAAATTGAAAAAGATGCAAATAAATTTCAAAATATCCAAATAAATTTAGAAGATATAAATAAATTTCAAAATACTTAAATAAATCTCATAAGATCCAAAGAAAATTTCAAAAAATACAAATAAATTTAAAATAACAAAAATAAATTTTAAAAAATGCAATAATTTCAAAAAAAATAATAAATTTGAAAAGATACAAATAAATTTCAAAAGACGCAAATAAATTTAAAAAACGCATATAGATTTCAAAAAACGTAAATAAATTTTCTAAAAAACTCAGATAAATTTTGAAAAAACTCAGATAAATTTACCAAAAATACAAAGAAATATGACAGAAAACAGATAAATTTGAACAACACTCGGATAAATTTGACAAACAGTTGGATAAATTTGAACAAAACTCAGATAAATTTTGAAAAAAAACTCAGATAAACTTACCAAAAACACAACGAAATATGACAGAAAACAGATAAATTTGAACAACACTCAGATAAATATGACAGAAAACAGATAAATTTGAATAAAACTCAGATAAATTTGATAAAAACTAAGATAAACTTCAAAAAATACAAATAAATTTGTTAAAAACTCAAGTATTTTTACCAAAAACTCAGATAGATTTGCCCCGCTGTTGTTGCGCCACCACCTTACTTGAGGAAGAAGGAAGGCACTCAGGCTGCAATCTTCACCTCCGATTACAGAAGCCAGAGAAACTCAGATAAATTTATAAAAAATTCAGATAAATTTGACAAAAACTCAGATAAAGTTCATAAAAACTCATATAGATTTGCCAAAATGATATAACAGCTCTGCTGCCTTCATCCTCTAGCGGTGCTACAGTGTAGGAATACAGCCTTACTGCATGCCTTGCTCTTTTCTCTGACGATGGCGCGACACCGGGGTGGCAGTAACAGCGACGAATCTGGACTGTGGGCTGGGCTTTCGTAGCAGGTCAGGTCAAAACCGACCCGAACAAACCCAAACCTAGCCTGGCCGAAGATCGTCTTCTTTCTTCTGGTTTCTGCAACCAGAAACGGACAGCAGCAAGCCTATTGCCTTCTTCCTCGATTCTGTCGATGGCACGACGCGGCGTCCGGTGGCGATCCCCCTTCTTCGGCGAGTCGTAGGAACAGCGGTGGCACAGGAAATCCGGCGATGGCGCAGAAGATCGTCTTCTTCTTCGTTTCGTGTTCTGTAAGTTTGAAACAACTAAGCCATCTTATTTGCAGGCATTCTTCGACGTGTTTGATCATTAGGAACCTAAACGTGTCCGGATTCCATTTCTTGACTGCTATATGCACTCCCATTAGCCATTATCCTCATTACCACAACTTCTGATTGGATGGTGATAAACCACTTCATCAAGGAAGTGCACTATTTCTCTCTCTCTTCTTTTCCTATGCATTTGGGAAATAAAAAATATAAAAAACCCATATAGACCTCGAGGCATATGAAAGTGTTGGATTGTAGTCCTCCTTGACTTTCATGACGTAACCCATCCTCTTTTCTTCTGCAATTCCGATGCACTCTGCAACTTCGGATTTATGCCAGAATCCGATCAGTGTGGCCCACTCGAGATCGAAGAAAACCCCAATCTAGTCTTCCGAAACAAAAAACTGATCAAGAGGATTTAGTGAGGGAGGAAGATTTGCCATTTGTCGAGTATAAAGAGGATTTAGGAAGAGGGGAGATTTAAAATTTGAAAATTCAAAATTTTATGCCTAAAATGGTTGAAAGGGTAATTTAGTCTTGAAAAATGAAATCATGTGGATTGAGGGACCTAAGGCTACAAAAAGTCTAGCTGAGTGGACTAGAGACCTTAATAAGTTTTTGCTCGGACTGGAGGTTGGATACAATCCACTTGGGGGACCTTTCGCTAATTTTCTCTAAAATTAAAGCCAGCTGTGGATGAGATTCAAAAGAGTATCGAATTTGGATCTGATGGCAATTCAAGAAATAGTACAAATGGATGTCGTGGGGATTGGGATCACAAATGAGATCCACAATGTTGTTGCTTGTGATAAGCTTTCCAAGTCATTTGGTCAAATGGCCTCTTCTTGATGATTGATAATTGTTGACATTAGGGTGATTTAATTTTCCTCTAAACTCTCAACCAGTTGGACCACCTAGGGTTTTGCATAAGGGTTTTGCACAACCCTTAAGTGCAAGTTAATTACGACTGTAATCTTCTTAAGATTTTTGCAATTTGATTGTAAAATGAGGACTGTCATCAATTTTGCAACCAATTATAATTTCCACCATAGTCCAGCTACAACATCAGTTGGGCCTAGCTTCATGTGAATCTAAATTCAAATAATAGTTGTCAAGAGCAACTCGGTAATGATCACATACATTTGACCTAATTAATCTAAATGTGGGCCACAGCAAGCATGCATGCATGCTGTCAACACCATCATCTTTACAATTATATATATTATAACACCATCATCTTTACAATTAAAATAGTATATATATATTTTCCCTATAATGTTGGGGTGGGAAGGGATACGTCACACATAGCCAAGCTAACTCTTTGCCGCTTCATAAAAAATAGTAGTCTTTCTTCTAAGCCCATCCGTCTCCTCCGAAATCTAAAGTACTTACGGAATTTGCATGGAGTAACCATACAAATTACTAATTGCTCAAGAAATAGGAATGGAGTGAGGATCAAGTGAAAGCTTAATTACATTAACATTTTATATGAACTCTAGCCCAGCTCCTAAATGAATGGGGGCATATATCACGGCAAAGCCGTATATCAGTAGCGGCAGCTTTTTTTGAAATTCAAACAGTCATACATCTCCATTAATGCAATAGTTAGTGAAATTCGAAATCCCAAATTCTCTCCACTAATGTATAATTGCTTTTAACATTTTTTAATGATTCTTTATAGGATAATGGCTATATCATGTTTTAATAAACTTTGAGAATTGAAAAGTTGTGAGTTCGGTCTCATCATTAAAGAAAGAGAGGTATAGGTTCAAATCCAAATACATGTATAAAAATAAATTTAATATAAATCTTATTTTAATTCTATGTTTAAGATGCTGTCCGTTTCCTCAAACTACTTGCAAAATTATGTTAAGTCTTTTCATCTTGGCTTTATAATATATGTTAGCTGTGGGCTACAACTCATGACCAAATGAGGTTCGTTGAGTATTAAAGTTTTCTGTGTATGAGTAGTAGATAAATAAATGTCTCAATTCAGTGTCATGGACGTGCCTTTGTCATTCTCATCACTTCTCTTCCTTTTGAGAGATTCTCTATAGGTTTGTTGGTTTCAGCATGCTTCTACTGCAAACTCCATATACATGCACAAAATTTACAACACAAGTAATGGAATGAGACGCTTAATTTTAAAAAGGACATAGTGATCGGTAATAGAATTCTTGAGACTGACCTAATTTAATTAGCAAAAGTGGTGATGATGATGATATTGTATGATAAGAAAGCAATATGCTGGTGATATATCCTTTATCGTAACTTTGACAATTTTACACTCACTAAGTTCAGAGCCATACGCAGTACGATGATTCATTTAACACTATGAACAACAGAACTCCCCCATTACAATACTTACTTGGATACCCAATCATAGCCATAAAATCCAAAAGTTTTCACCTAATCTTAAGTTTCAAATAAAATCAATTTCTTTTTCCAAATTTCCTCTCATGATCCCATTAGTGTGAGCTTAGTAATTTTATTTTCTACTAACATCAAAGAAAGTGACAATTATTAAACAAGTGGAAATTTGAAATTTAGTGCAATTTTTTTTTACAATGAACCGAATGTGTGTTTATCTATTCATTGATACAGTATAATTGATGTATGGATATATGTTTTAAATAGTCATTATATTTCATTTAAATGAAATGAATACTACTATTTAAAATTTTAATAACTCTTTAAATAAGGCCCGCGTTGGGCGTGGGCCCTCAAGCGCTAGTTTATTTTAAATGGTGGCCAAATTTGGAAAGAGGAAGGTTTGGATTTGTGATAACAAAAGCCCTACTTTGAAGGAGTTCTCATTTTTATATTAAAAGGATGGAAGCAAATTTGATTAATATGAAGTGCAGAATTGACTGTGATAGATTGGGTGATGCCAACGGGAATCATTTGATGGAGATAGATGGTCGGATTGGATGTATTTTTGAAAATCCTACCTTGAGATCTCCAGTCATTTGGACTTTAATTTGAAAGTTCGTAGAGAGAGAAGGGGCACTTAAGTCTTTCACATGTGTACTTTAGGCTGTACATGACAATTTTAGTGCGAGTTAATGGCAAGTATAGTAATAAAAATTAGAATTGCATCGCTATTCATCCAAGGGGTTGAGATGAAACCTGAATCTCATTGCGACTTGTAGGATACTTTTCCTTTACGAATAATAAATGAAAATTTTATTAATTTTTTTAAAAGGTAAGAATTTTAATATCGGCAATCCATTTATTTTTCGTCTAAGAATTTTAATATCGGCAATCCATTTATTTTTCGTTTGTAGCAACGTTATTACAATGACGAGTATGAATACATTACGATATTAATTTGTGAAATGCTGAATTTGATTAAGATCTCAAAAGAAGTAGCCCCTCTATCGTATCGATATTCACAATATGATGACGATCATTGCAAATGGGTATATTCTTGAGGATGGAAGTGACAGAAGATTTTGGATGGCCGCTGTGGATGGTAACTTCTCTGTTGCTTTTCTCTTCCTCTCGGCATTGTAAGGTCGTAGTGAATGTTTGTCATTTGCCTGGCGAATGCAGAATCAATTGATAATGTCTTGCTGAATTATTGTAGTGCACGATTCTAATGGAAGTTGATTATAGCGGGTTTGATTTGAGCGCAATGGTCCTCTTCTGAATTATTTGCCCCATTTATTTGATTTTTGGAGGATGGGAGTGGGATCTATTAGAGGTAGGATATTGTGGAAACTCTCTTTTCTGGAGGCAGTTTAGTCTATTTGGAAGGAAAGAAACAGAGGTTGCTTTCAAGAAGTATCATCCGATGATTCCCAACTAGTGGGCAGAGTGAAATATTTAGTGGCTTTTATGGTCATTGGCATTGCCTCAATCCAAGCATTCCCTTCGACCACTGTGTGGGGATAATCCCGAACTCACCGGGATCCCTGTCAGATGCAGCATCCGAGACTCCCGCACCAGCTAGTCCATCTCTGCAAGGCTCGGTCTCGGCGATAGTGCCAGCCTCCAGCTTGGCCAAGTGAATCCACTTCGGCTATACACTCATAAGCTCCACCTCGGCCAGGCATCCCCAGCCCGGCTAGGGACTCATCCCGGTCCTCCACTTCGGCGTCCCTGCGAGGTCTCCAGCCAAGTCAAGGTCGCCCCGACCTCAGCTCCCCGACCTCGGCAACACACCCTGACCTCGGTCAGGATGCCAGAGCTAGCCAAGGCAGGAGCTGACAGCTGTCCTCCCATGGATACTTAAGCACGCTATAGCACGTGCGACAAGACAAGGGCACCGCCCATACTCTCTGACAGAGCCTCCCATACCGCCCATGCTTCCTGACAGATCGGTGTCCACAGACGCCAGAGAGGGCTACGATGGGACTATACCTCCCTATTGCCTGATAGAGTGGGCTATGATGGGACGACTAACCACCTCAAAGTCAACTCTCTCCCTCTCCCTATCCATATAAAGAGCAGCAGGCGCAGAGAGCAAGGGAGGATCAGATCCAACCCACCATACACAAAACCATATGCCAGATCTCTTCTTTCCGAGAGAACCACACGCTGGTATCATCTTCTTCCCCAAAATCTCTATCCTTAGTCCAGTTCTCATACTGACTTAGGCATCGGAGAGCCCTACGCTGCCCACAGCCAGGGTCCTCTGACCTACTATTCTTCTTCCTTTTCTCAGGTTTCAGGCACAGGCATCGGTGTTCAACCAAAGAGCTCCGACTACACCCCCTATCTTTGTGAGTGACATTTGATGCACTTACTACCACTATCATGCATATTTGGAAGAAAGTAAGACGTGGTTTCCCTATACTATGGCGTATAGCATCAATCCTAGTTGTTGGAGTCCCCTTTCTTTATGTAACTTGAAACTGAATTTTGATGGTAGCACTTTAGTTCGGGACTGGTTGGTGTGGCAATGAAGAAACAACCCTTTGTTCTATTGAGGACCAGCTGGGTTTTGTTCTATCAACAAAGCGAAGCTTTTGGCACTCTTCATTGGTTCGCATGAAGCTAGATGTTTCAACTTTTGGCATCTTTGCATTGAAGGTGATTCATATTGTGCTGTTCAATGGGCTGGTGGGATATCTAATCAGTGGCGGACCCAGGATTTTCACTTGGGTGAGGCTAAAATTTTGCTAGAATTTTTCCACATTAACAATGGCAAAAGACATGATTTTAAGCAGTGTTTTCTTTTTATAAGGAATCCTACTACTAACACCGAATTTGTAAATAAACTTTTAAACTATAACACCCAAATTGTGAATCCTCGAGAAATTAGCACATAGATTATCAACCAAACTAAAAAAGTAATAAAGAAACTTGTGAGTGCGTAAAAATCACGGACTTGATTAGTGGAGGTTTAGGATCTCCCAGAGATTCCCTGATGAGATTAATATGCCCGTCCAACACCTGAAAGGGAGAGAACAAGAGGAAGACAATCGTTAGAGACCCTGGCTATAGGCAGCGCAATGCCCTTCGATGCCTAAGTTAGTTTAGGAAACTTATCAGTAGGGTGGAGGAAGGAGGGAGGCAGAGTGAGGGCTCAAGAGTATGATATTCGATACCTCGGGTTTGAGAGGGCTTCTCTATTTATAGAGGAAGCCTCATGGTAGAGGACGGTGGGGCCCGCTGGCTTGTCTCGTACTTGGGCGGCGTAGTCACGTCAGCCCACATTCGTCATTAATTGACAATCCGATTGGATCCGCATTTCATTAAATAGTGGTCCAATCGGCCCACAATGCATTAAATGAGGGTCCAATCGGGCCTCACCTTGTCTGGGCCTTTCAGTGGTAGTCCCATCGATCGTCGTCTGGAGACGTAGCCACTAGATGTAGATCTGCCAGGGATTCTGGGTGGCTAAGATGTCTTCTCAGTATCATCCACGCATGCCCATACTCATCATGCATCTTATGACGTGGCTGGTCTTCCGGTGGTGCTTTGGCAGTTAGCGCTCGACTCGGCTGGCATGCTGGTGTGGAACCGAAACGCTCGGCCGAGGTCAGAGTGGACTGCCGAGGTCAGACATCATTGTCGCGACCCCGGACCGGGAACTAGGGGAAAAGGAGGATCCGAGTCCGGGATCGGGACAGTGGTGGGGTGATGCCGCGCCACGTGCATCTCTTTGGCTAAACCGTACACGGAATTAAAAGAACATTTGTCCGTGCACGTGATTTCCCACAGGGTTCCGCGGTGAGGATTATCTTTACACATCATCTCACATATAACCATGTCATACATATTTTCAAGATTGCGGAAGCGTGTAGCAAACCATGCTAATACTATTCAATCCAATCCCATGAACAAGACTAATTTATGATTAACATAACAAGATATCAGAATGAGCAATGATCATAAGCATATTTCCCCAAAAGTAAAGTTAAGTATATTTACAAATATCAGTTGATTAATGCCCCCCCTAAAATAACGGTCAACAAAGACCGTACAACCAAATGAAACCGAAAGTAAAGGTATCATATGTTCCCACAATGTATCGTTCTCAAGGCAAGACTGAATGTCTACATGACATCATCGGCTTGCCACTCAATCACTCGTTGCGGTTCACCGACCGCCTCCTCTGGCTCCTCCTCAAAGGCAATAAGCTCGGGACCTGAGTACCAAAATAAATGGATCAGACACGACGGTCTGGCAGGTGGGTGAGAAGATATAACAATAATAAAACAATGATACTATGCGAGAGTTTAGAAAACCAGCGTATAAATAATGAATTTCATAAGAGATAATGCATCATTTGTTAAATAACAACATGAACGATATAAAACAGTAGAGGTACCAAGGATAAGGAACTGTCAAGATGGCAACCCACACAAAGCTATATCCTCTCTCACCGAAGTGAAGAGAGCACATACCCTAACAGGATCATTGACCTCAGTCACACAAGGTGAGGAGGGACAACGATAAATATTATAATATACATATACATATATACTCTGCGGGACCACGGTAGCGAACCGGGTAAAAACTCTGCACATTCCAGACTGCAGCTGACTATCAGGAGGGGAAGGAACCCCAAGTCGGTGGATCAAACCGACGAGGTCGTCCAAGCTCAGTGGTGCCGACTCATAGGTCAAATACGATAAATCAAATCACATGCACAGTAATAAACGGGGTGCCAAGATGCACAAAATACACATTCACCTCAAGTTGACATATACCGGTTAGCAAAAGCTAAGCACGTCTCTTCTAGTACTCTTGAAATAGTCTAGTCGTGTCATAGGGGTCGAAATCCCAAAATAGAAGTTTGGTTGAAAATCAAATACAAAGAGTTTTCCATACCTTTACAGGCTAACAATAGGGTTTCTAGAATTGAATCAGTGCGAATAGGGTCCCGTATGTCGGTTATGATGAAATTTTTGGTACTCTTTAAGAGTTAGGGACATTCCGGGTCCTTATACACATTGGTCAATCTAGAAAACCTCATGGAATCTCCATGATGAGGTTCCTCCTTCCTTCGGACTTCATACAATGCCTTACCCATCCTTGAATAACATTGGGACTCCAAACAGTACCTCCACACTACAGCCCCTCACAATTTACCCCAATCTTTCATGGGTTTAAATGCATCATTACAAGTTCAATGTCTTCAAATAATAAAATAAGGGATAGAGCTGAATTGGACTTGAGTATGGGCTTGGAATGAATCTGGAAATTAATCCCACAATTCTCTTATTTTACAGTTCATCTCATTTCAGTCCGATCGATCGGGCTCCTTGGCCGATCGATCGGTCCTGAATTGCTTCCAGTTATTTACAGTCCGATCGATCGGACCTGACGGGCGATCGATCGGTCCTGAAAATCCTCTCAGTTATTTACAGAATGAATCTGGAAATTAATCCCACAATTCTCTTATTTTACAGTTCATCTCATTTCAGTCCGATCGATCGGGCTCCTTGGCCGATCGATCGGTCCTGAATTGCTTCCAGTTATTTACAGTCCGATCGATCGGACCTGACGGGCGATCGATCGGTCCTGCAAACCCTCTCAGTTATTTACAGTCCGATCGATCGGACCTGATGGGCGATCGATCGGTCCTGCAAACCCTCTCAGTTATTTACAGTCCGATCGATCGGACCTGATGGGCGATCGATCGGTCCTGCAAACCCTCTCAGTTATTTACAGTCCGATCGATCGGACCTGATGGGCGATCAATCGGTCCTGCAAACCCTCTCAGTTATTTACAGTCCGATCGATCGGACCTGATGGGCGATCAATCGGTCCTGTAACGAATCTCAACCCCTTTGATTGAATTCTTCTCTTGTCCAACGCCTATCCATTTCCTTTCTTTCCCTTTCTTCCATACTTATCTTCACGAATAATTGGGCTATTCCTTGACCTCATTATCTCATCAAATCATCATTCAAAATCAACAAGACTAAATCATCAAACATGATAAATCATTAAAACCATTAATGAAGACAAATCAAGATTTTTGCAGAAAATATGATAAAACACATGAGAATCATTTCATCCACTTGCCTTGGGTCCAATGCAAATCAATTTGAGCTCTAATCACCTCTTAAGCCCACAATCAAACACCTAAACACAAAACCCCCAAATCCAAACCCTAGATTATCAAAATCCAAGTAAAACAAGACGGAATTTTCCAATAATTGAAATGGAGTTTTCCTAGGGCTAAACAAACAAGATTATAAAACTTTTAGAAAGATCACTTACAGTGAAGTTCTTCAAAAAGCAAGGTGTTGTCCAAAGGAAGTCTTGGAGTGGGCGGTTTTCCTTCAAAAATGGTGTCAAGATGAAGGCCTTGAGATGAGGAAGAAGATTATAGCAACTAATTTTCCATTAGCACTAGTTTAGTGGGGGATTGAAGATGAAGAAGCAAGAAAAGGTAAGGGAAAACCCTTAGGGCTGGGATTTCTCTTCTCCTCTAGGGTTTTTGCCAGAAATGGGAAAATGAAGAAGAAGCTTTCTATATATAGTAAGTGGGAGTGGGGCCCACAACTTAAAGGACTTCTCGGGCTCAAAACATGGTTTTCGGGGCTTCAAACGAATTCGACGAAGGAGACAAAGTTGCTCGGCAAAATTTCTAGTTTCCAAAAAGTATATATTTTACACATTTTGGTGACATTGAAATCGGTGTCCAGATTTTGGGTAAAAAGACCATTTTGCCCTCAATTAGTGAAAAATCGGGTTTAAGGTCCTCGAATGGAAACAATGTCAACATGAAAGTTGTAGGGATTAACAAGATAAGTCCAATGGGGTCAAAACACGATTTTTTTTGGAAATCATTGGTAAACCCCCAATCTCACACAATACGTAACAAGAACCCCCAAAGGGTCCCATAAATAAAAAGGCTCTCCAAATTCCCAAAGCTATTATAAGAGCTATTCTAATCCCCAACTAATTCAAAAACTACTAAACACACTTAAAACTAAAACACAACTTAATCAACTCTAAACGAGGTCTCTCGGGTCGGGGTCTTACAACCTCCACCCCTTAGGACATTTGGTCCTCCAAATGGAAATTAAAACTCACCTCCGGTAGAAGATGTGGGTACTTCTTCTGAACTTGATCCTGTAATTCCCATGTTGCTTCTTCCGGTCCATGATTCTCCCAAAGTACCTTGACCCACTGAATAGTCCGAGTCCTCAATTCTTGTTCCTTGGTGTCAATGATCTGCTTAGGCTTCTCAACATAGGTCGCATCTTCTCGAATTTCTAACGGCTCATAACGGAGTATGTGTAGTCTGTCGGGAACGTACTTCTTCAACATAGACACATGAAAAACATTGTGTACGCCGGAGAGTTCGGGTGGTAAGGCTAACCGATAAGCCACATCACCAATCCTACTCACAATGTCGTACGGTCCAATGTATCTCCTAGACAATTTGCCCTTCTGTCCAAACCTCAAAGTTCCACGAGTAGGTGACACTTTCAAGAAAACCTTATCTCCTTCTTTAAATTGTAAATCCCTTCTGTGAGAGTCTGCATAGCTCTTCTGTCTACTCTGAGCCACTTTCAGACGTTCTTGGATCAACTTGACCTTGTCACTTGTCTCACTAACAATGGTCGGTCCATGAAAACTGCGAGTACCAACTTCTTCCCAACAAACAGGTGTTCTACACCTTCTGCCATACAAGGCCTCAAAAGGTGCCATACCGATACTCGAGTGGAAACTGTTGTTGTAAGCGAACTCACACAACGGTAAGGCTTCATCCCACTGAGTCTTGAAATCTAACACACAACCTCGAAGCATATCCTCAAGTGTCTGAATTATCCTTTCTGACTGGCCATCGGTCTGTGGGTGATAGGCCGTGCTGAACTGTAACTTCGTACCCATAGACTCATGCAATGTCTTCCAAAATCTCGAGACAAATCTGTTATCTCTATCGGATGTGATGGAAATTGGCTGTCCATGACGACTGACAATTTCTGTGACAAACAACTGTGCCAAAGGTAACATATGCATCTTCTTTCCAGTCTTCATCGGTAAGAAATGAGCTGACTTGGTGAGACGGTCCACTATGACCCAAATAGCATCATTGCCCTTACCAGTCTTCGGTAAACCCGATATGAAGTCCATGGTAATGTGCTCCCATTTCCATTCCGGAATCTCTAATGGTCATAGTAACCCTGGAGGCTTCTGGTGTTCTGCCTTGATCAACTGACATGTCATACAACGAGAGACGAAAGCTGCTATCTCTCTCTTCATGTTATTCCACCAAAATCTACCCTTCAAATTCTGGTACATTTTCGTACTGCCCGGGTGTATGGAATACTTGGTATTGTGAGCCTCAGACATGATATCATTCCTCAAGTCCTCCAAGTTAGGCACACACAGACGGTCTCGGTAATACAAAACTCCATCTACAACACGAAAATCCGGGCGATCTGCTATATGTTCTGAAATCTTAGCCAACTCTGGGTCTTGTAACTGATTCTCTTTGATCTTCTGAATGAACGAAGGTTCTGACACTGACATGTTTGCTAACATGACACCCTCTCTTAGTGGCTGAAAATCTACTCTCATCTCCTCTAACTGTTGTACAACATAAGTTCCCTGAAGACTCGCCATGCTCACTGACTTTCTGCTCAAGGCATCTGCAACTACATTCGCTTTCCCCGGGTGATACTTGATTGGAAAATCGTAATCCTTGATATATTCCATCCATCTCCTCTGCCTCATGTTCAACTCCTTCTGAGAAAACAAGTACTGTAGACTACGGTGATCGGAGTGAACTTCAAACTTCTCTCCATAGAGGTAGTGTCTCCACATCTTCAAAGCTAAAACAACTGCGGCCAACTCGAGATCATGTGTTGCATAGTTCGTCTCATGATCCTTCAACTGCCGGGATCCATATGCAACTACCTTACCATCTTGCATTAACACGCATCCAAGTCCAACATTGGAAGCATCGGTAAAAATGGTAAAACCGCCGCTCCCAGATGGCAAAGTAAGGACTGGAGCTGTAGTCAATCTCTTCTTCAGCTCTTGAAAACTAGCTTCACACTTGTCTGTCCAAACATATGGTGCATTCTTCCTTGTCAACTTCGTCAAAGGTGACGCAATCGACGAAAATCCTTGCACAAACCTCCGATAATATCCTGCCAAGCCCAGAAAACTCCTGATTTCTGATGCATTCTTCGGTCTATCCCAATTCATGACTGCCTCAACCTTGGACGGGTCCACTGATAATCCTTCCTTAGAGATGATATGACCCAAAAATGTGACTTGGTCCAACCAAAATTCACACTTACTAAGTTTTGCAAATAATTGATTTTCCCTCAACAGCTGGAGTGCTATCCTCAAATGTTCCTCATGCTCTTCTTTGGTCTTGGAATACACTAAAATATCATCAATAAACACCACTGTAAACTGATCCAAGTACTCCGCAAATATTTTGTTCATCAATGCCATGAAAACTGCCGGTGCATTAGTCAAACCAAATGGCATCACTAGAAACTCATAATGTCCATATCTTGTCCGAAAGGCTGTTTTTGGTACATCTGAATCTCTAACTCTCAACTGATGGTAGCCTGACCTCAAATCAATCTTCGAAAAATAAGCAGCTCCTTGCAACTGATCAAACAATTCATCTATCCTTGGCAATGGATATTTGTTTTTGATGGTCACTTGGTTCAATCTTCTATAGTCAATACACATTCTCATGGAACCATCCTTCTTCTTTACAAACAGAACTGGTGCTCCCCACGGTGACACACTAGGTCTCACGAAACCTTTGTCCAAAAGTTCTTGCAATTGCATCTTCAACTCTCCCAATTCTGCCGGGGCCATTCTGTAAGGTGCGATAGATATCGGAGCGGTCCCCGGTAACAACTCAATAGTGAAATCTATCTCTCTAATGGGTGGCAATCCTGGTATCTCCTCCGGGAAAACGTCCGGAAATTCACAAACAATTGGAATCTCCTCCACCCCTTGGGACCGTTTATCCTCCGTGATAAACGCCAAATAACCCTCACAACCACTTTTTAGAAGCCTATCAGCCTTCAACGCTGAAATAAACCCTGCACCAGAATTACTCTTCTCTCCCTGAAACAACACCCCTGCTTGGGTCTCCTCTAACTTAAAAGTTAAGGTTTTATGGAAACAATCCATCGTAGCATGGTATCCTGCTAACCAATCCATCCCTAGGATGACATCAAAATCCTGCATCTCTAATAAAATGAGATCTGCCGGTAATACTACTTCTCCTATCATGACTGGACAACTAGGGTAAAAAGTTCTACAAAACAACTTCCTTACCTAAAGGAGTAGTCACAGTCAGAATGAAACTCAACTCTCTAGCATGCATATCAATCAACTTAGCAAATTTTGGAGATAGGAATGAGTGAGTAGAGCCAGGGTCAAACAAAACCTTAGCATCAAAATCACAGACGAGAAGTGTACCTTCCACTACATTGCCTTCAGCCTCTGCATCAGCTCTATTGACAGCATAGAGTTGTGCCCTCTGTGGTGGCCCGTTTTGTCCTTGCTGTTGCCTGCCTTGTTGTGCATTCCTGTTCTGATTCTGAGGACGCTGATTCTGATTTTGATTCTGCCCTTGCTGACGGGCCGGTTGTTGCTGTTGTTGCTGTGGCCTAAACTGTTGCTGAGGTGCCTGTTGTTGTAGTGGCCTTGCTTGATTCTGAACTACTAACGCATTCTGAGGTGGTGCCTGACGCTGTACTCCCTGCTGCTGTCTATTCTGTCTATCTGGGGTTGGGCAGTCCCTCATCTGGTGGTCCAATGAACCACATCTAAAACATGCCCCTGTGATAGAACGACATTGGACATTCCCATGATATTTTCCACAATGGATACAAACTCCTTGATTCTGTGCATTCTGCTCTTGTCTTGGCCTCTTGTTCAGATTGTTTCTTTGTTGATAGTTCTGCTGCTGGCCTTGACCCTTTCCTTGGTTCTTGACGATCTTGTTGTGGAAGTTCTCAAATTTGTATGCTCTCTTGACAGCTTCTTCAAAGGTAACGGGTGGTACAACTCCGGTAGCATCCCTCTCAATAATCGGGTGAAGTCCCTCAAGGAACTTGGTTATCTTCTTCTCCTCTGTGTCTACTAACTCCGGTGCATACCTTGACAATCTCTCAAATTTGGTGAGGTATTCGAGGACTGTCATGTTTCCTTGCACAAGTTGCTGAAATTCTACTGCCTTTTGCCTCTTGACATGTGTAGGTACATATTTCTCTCCAAACTGTCTCTTGAAGTTAACCCAAGCTTCTGCATCAGCCATTGTCCTGTATTCTGCCTTGACGGTCTTCCACCAAATATCTGCTAAACCCACAAACATAGAGGCTGCAAGCTGTACACGTTCTACACCGGTACATATGAATATCTCAAATATGTTTTCGGTGTACTCAAGCCAATCATCTGCTGCCATTGGATCCTCAGTCCCCAAAAATTCTTTCGGTCCTCTCTTCCTGAACCGCTCATACAACACATTAGGATCATTCCCTCTAATATTCACCGGACCAAGTGGTGCAACTGGGATTGGTTCCGGTCTCCTCTCTAATATCCCCAACAACTGTGCTTGCATTTGAGCTATCTCCCTAGCATGATCCTCGTCTTTCTTAAGCATCTGTTCTTGCAATCTGGTCTGTGTCTCATATGCTTGTGTTTGGAGCCTAGCCTGGTTCTCATTTGCCTGGCGTTGTTGGTCAATCATAGCCTGCATCATCTGTTGGAATTGGTTCTGCATGTTGTTGTCTTGTGGTTCCTCTCCAATAGGCTCTGTATTCTCACTGTTACTGGCAACGTGATTACTGTTTGCAGTTCTTTTGCGAGGTGACATAACGCTGCAAAACAAATTGTTAGCACATATAAATCAAGTACAGGGTGGTCACACATTGCTCACACGATTCTATCTAACGAATCCTCGCCACGTACTTAAGATTTCTAGTTTCTTTTAATTGCCTGAAACATGTCCCGCTCTGATACCAGTCCTGTCGCGACCCCGGACCGGGAACTAGGGGAAAAGGAGGATCCGAGTCCGGGATCGGGACAGTGGTGGGGTGATGCCGCGCCACGTGCATCTCTTTGGCTAAACCGTACACGGAATTAAAAGAACATTTGTCCGTGCACGTGATTTCCCACAGGGTTCCGCGGTGAGGATTATCTTTACACATCATCTCACATATAACCATGTCATACATATTTTCAAGATTGCGGAAGCGTGTAGCAAACCATGCTAATACTATTCAATCCAATCCCATGAACAAGACTAATTTATGATTAACATAACAAGATATCAGAATGAGCAATGATCATAAGCATATTTCCCCAAAAGTAAAGTTAAGTATATTTACAAATATCAGTTGATTAATGCCCCCCCTAAAATAACGGTCAACAAAGACCGTACAACCAAATGAAACCGAAAGTAAAGGTATCATATGTTCCCACAATGTATCGTTCTCAAGGCAAGACTGAATGTCTACATGACATCATCGGCTTGCCACTCAATCACTCGTTGCGGTTCACCGACCGCCTCCTCTGGCTCCTCCTCAAAGGCAATAAGCTCGGGACCTGAGTACCAAAATAAATGGATCAGACACGACGGTCTGGCAGGTGGGTGAGAAGATATAACAATAATAAAACAATGATACTATGCGAGAGTTTAGAAAACCTGCGTATAAATAATGAATTTCATAAGAGATAATGCATCATTTGTTAAATAACAACATGAACGATATAAAACAGTAGAGGTACCAAGGATAAGGAACTGTCAAGATGGCAACCCACACAAAGCTATATCCTCTCTCACCGAAGTGAAGAGAGCACATACCCTAACAGGATCATTGACCTCAGTCACACAAGGTGAGGAGGGACAACGATAAATATTATAATATACATATACATATATACTCTGCGGGACCACGGTAGCGAACCGGGTAAAAACTCTGCACATTCCAGACTGCAGCTGACTATCAGGAGGGGAAGGAACCCCAAGTCGGTGGATCAAACCGACGAGGTCGTCCAAGCTCAGTGGTGCCGACTCATAGGTCAAATACGATAAATCAAATCACATGCACAGTAATAAACGGGGTGCCAAGATGCACAAAATACACATTCACCTCAAGTTGACATATACCGGTTAGCAAAAGCTAAGCACGTCTCTTCTAGTACTCTTGAAATAGTCTAGTCGTGTCATAGGGGTCGAAATCCCAAAATAGAAGTTTGGTTGAAAATCAAATACAAAGAGTTTTCCATACCTTTACAGGCTAACAATAGGGTTTCTAGAACTGAATCAGTGCGAATAGGGTCCCGTATGTCGGTTATGATGAAATTTTTGGTACTCTTTAAGAGTTAGGGACATTCCGGGTCCCTATACACATTGGTCAATCTAGAAAACCTCATGGAATCTCCATGATGAGGTTCCTCCTTCCTTCGGACTTCATACAATGCCTTACCCATCCTTGAATAACATTGGGACTCCAAACAGTACCTCCACACTACAGCCCCTCACAATTTACCCCAATCTTTCATGGGTTTAAATGCATCATTACAGGTTCAATGTCTTCAAATAATAAAATAAGGGATAGAGCTGAATTGGACTTGAGTATGGGCTTGGAATGAATCTGGAAATTAATCCCACAATTCTCTTATTTTACAGTTCATCTCATTTCAGTCCGATCGATCGGGCTCCTTGGCCGATCGATCGGTCCTGAATTGCTTCCAGTTATTTACAGTCCGATCGATCGGACCTGACGGGCGATCGATCGGTCCTGAAAATCCTCTCAGTTATTTACAGTCCGATCGATCGGACCTGATGGGCGATCGATCGGTCCTGAAAATCCTCTCAGTTATTTACAGTCCGATCGATCGGACCTGATGGGCGATCGATCGGTCCTGCAAACCCTCTCAGTTATTTACAGTCCGATCGATCGGACCTGATGGGCGATCGATCGGTCCTGCAAACCCTCTCAGTTATTTACAGTCCGATCGATCGGACCTGATGGGCGATCGATCGGTCCTGCAAACCCTCTCAGTTATTTACAGTCCGATCGATCGGACCTGATGGGCGATCGATCGGTCCTGTAACGAATCTCAACCCCTTTGATTGAATTCTTCTCTTGTCAAACTCCTATCCATTTCCTTTCTTTCCCTTTCTTCCATACTTATCTTCACGAATAATTGGGCTATTCCTTGACCTCATTATCTCATCAAATCATCATTCAAAATCAACAAGACTAAATCATCAAACATGATAAATCATTAAAACCATTAATGAAGACAAATCAAGATTTTTGCAGAAAATATGATAAAACACATGAGAATCATTTCATCCACTTGCCTTGGGTCCAATGCAAATCAATTTGAGCTCTAATCACCTCTTAAGCCCACAATCAAACACCTAAACACAAAACCCCCAAATCCAAACCCTAGATTATCAAAATCCAAGTAAAACAAGACGGAATTTTACAATAATTGAAATGGAGTTTTCCTAGGGCTAAACAAACAAGATTATAAAACTTTTAGAAAGATCACTTACAATGAAGTTCTTCAAAAAGCAAGGTGTTGTCCAAAGGAAGTCTTGGAGTGGGCGGTTTTCTTCAAAAATGGTGTCAAGATGAAGGCCTTGAGATGAGGAAGAAGATTATAGCAACTAATTTTCCATTAGCACTAGTTTAGTGGGGGATTGAAGATGAAGAAGCAAGAAAAGGTAAGGGAAAACCCTTAGGGCTGGGATTTCTCTTCTCCTCTAGGGTTTTTGCTAGAAATGGAAAAAATGAAGAAGAAGCTTTCTATATATAGTAAGTGGGAGTGGGGCCCACAACTTAAAGGACTTCTCGGGCTCAAAACATGGTTTTCGGGGCTTCAAACGAATTCGACGAAGAAGACAAAGTTGCTCGGCAAAATTTCTAGTTTTCAAAAAGTATATATTTTACACATTTTGGTGACATTGAAATCGGTGTCCAGATTTTGGGTAAAAAGACCATTTTGCCCTCAATTAGTGAAAAATCGGGTTTAAGGTCCTCGAATGGAAACGATGTCAACATGAAAGTTGTAGGGATTAACAAGATAAGTCCAATGGAGTCAAAACACGATTTTTTTTGGAAATCATTGGTAAACCCCCAATCTCACACAATACGTAACAAGAACCCCCAAAGGGTCCCATAATTAAAAAGGCTCTCCAAATTCCCCAAAGCTATTATAAGAGCTATTCTAATCCCCAACTAATTCAAAAACTACTAAACACACTTAAAACTAAAACACAACTTAATCAACTCTAAACGAGGTCTCTCGGGTCGGGGTCTTACAATCATCGAGGTCAGTATGGACTCGACAACGGTTGGCACCCTAGCATCATTGCCTAGGTATACGTAGCCGAGCTTTAGGCGTAATTAGCCGGTCATCTTTACCAGGGTTAACATAATCTTGGTGTCTTTAGGAACGTCCCCACACAATTGCCCCCTAGCTTTAGAGCTCTTAAGAGTTTCTCAATACTCTTTGAGGTCGGAAGCTATGAGTCATAAGGGTGCTCGGAGATCCATGGTTGAAGGTAACATCCTTGAGGACATCAATTGTGCTGCCGGGCTGCTCTCTTTCCGGATCGGGGTGCATTTCAAATCTCACCTTGGTTCTGCTAACGTTTCATCCTTATCCATCGTCGTTCCGTCTACCTGAGGCAATAAATGCTACGATGCGCTCGATGCAGAAGGTGTACCGTCAATGCTACGTGTCGATGCTGGATGGATGATTCAGATATTTCGGAGGCACGTGCTCTGTGCTGATGGGACGTGCACAGCACTCGAGGCTTCGCACGTGCATCCTTGGGATATGAAAGGGCGCTTTTCCCCCATCTATAAAAGCGGAGGCTAGGGCTCCTTTCTACTTCTACTTGTGCTTTTGCCAGAGGATAAGAAGAAGTGAGTTTTTCGCAGAAGAGGATTTGTCCCGAAGAGAAGCGCCGCGGGGGTCAATCCATTCTAGGTTCAACCCTGCCTCCTGCTCATTCTGTTCTTGTAAGTCCTTCTTCTCTGCTTCGTCTCCTTCCTTTCCGCAATCCACCCTTCGAGCCTTTAGGTCTTAGGAAAACCATAGGGATGGGCGCTTAAAGCTTCTGGATAGAGAACGAAGGGTCGGTAGCCCAACTCAAGTCGGCTCGACGATGTTTTATTCAAAGTACCCCACCCTGCCTCTTACATTGACTGCAGCATTTACGATGGCTGGATTCCATTCCCCTTGATAGCCATAGTAGAAGGTGGAGTACGTTTTCCCTTCATCCTCTGCTTAGGGATTGCCTCCGGGCGTGGAACCTCTGCCCTTGCCAGTTGATGCCGAACGGCTACAAAATCATCATGGGCACGGCGGTGCTCAATAAGGTTTTAGAGATCAACCTTGGCGCCCACGACATCGAGGACGTTTATAACCTCTGTAAAGCTCGTGACAACGCCTACTACCTCCGGATTAGATCGGGCCGGAGTAGTTTTATCAACGCATTGGAGGACTCGAGCAAGTATGCCGGGGACGATCGCCTGCTTGTTTCAGGCAATTGGGAGTTCAGCGACGATGAGCCCGCGTTGAATAGGCTTTCTCGGATCCCTCGTCGTCTCGGTGCTCCTCCAAGTAAATGCCGCACTCTTACTTTGCATTTACCCTTTTCTTGTAATGCCGAGCTGACCCCTTTTCTGTTTGCTGCGCAGGTATCATTGATAGAAGGAGAGAGGCTCAGAGAGTCGATTGGACCAGGAACGAGGCCTGGCTTCGGGCCATAAGCAGTTATCACGGCCACGCCAATAAATCGGTCTGGTCCCTTCTTGGTTACGATCCGAAGTACAAGTCCTATTTCAAGAGGAAGGACGATCTGATTCCGGCCTCCGCACCCGTGGTCGAGGAAAGAATTCGTCCGACCGGGACCAAGGCGAGTGACCGAGCTGCATCTGGAGCAAGGGCTTCTACATCAGAGCCGGAGTCGGAAGAAGTTCCCCTGAGGAGGAGAGAGTTGCGCCAGTCATCTCGGTCCCCCTCTCTAAGTTCGGCAGAGGGAGAGATGGTGAGAAAGAATCATCTGGTGTTGGATGACCTGGAAGCCCTGACGCTTGGAGGTCAATCTCCCGAGATGTAAGCGGACTCAGCCGTCGCGGGGGTCCCTGCCCCCTTGCAGCCAGAGGTTCCCCGGACTTTTAGCCAACCGGGGACTGCTGCTCCCGCAACTGCCTCTGAGCCACCGGCCGACGTCTCCAATTTACAGACGGTTGCCCCAGAGCCGAGGTCAAGTGCCCTGGTTCAGAAGTGGGCCTCCGATACCGTATTGGCGGAAGCTCGGGCAGGAAAGAAGGCCGCCCTGCCGCCTCGCTGAGGGGGGGTCTGGATCTCTTTCATCGAGACGATCTGACCTCCCTGTGCCCTGGAAGCCAGATCTGTTGCTGGAGCCTGGGAGGCCGGTGACGACCGAGGATCGAATTCTTCGAAAAGTCAGTCCTTTTGTACTCGGGGCATTTGGGCGGGCTTACGCCCTCCCGTTGGACATCGCCCAGTTTGAGGAGTATGACGACACCAAGTTGGCACTGACATGCATGCAGTCGTCCCTCGCGGTAAGACTGCTTAAATCTTCCTTTCTTGCATTTCTTTGCCAATTTGTTTCGATCTTGGTTTTGACTCTTAACGCCTTACTCCCCTCAACAGAATGTGCAGAGGTGCATGGTCACCCTGGATTAGCTCCATAAGAGTGGCCCAGCGCTTGCCAGATCAGAGGCTGAAAAGAAGACTCTTCAGGGGAAGCTGGCAGAGATGACTAAGGCGTTGAAGCATGTGGAGGAAGTGAAGGACGGCTATAGGGCCAAGCTCGAGAAGCTCAAGGCTGAAGATACCAATCGCACATCCGAGATCAAGGCCTTGAAGAAAAAGCTCGCTGAACTGGAATCCTCCTTGGAGGTGCAGGAGATGAAGAAGAACGACCTCGAGGCAAGGCTCCGATCCGGAGATGAGCGGATAGCCGAGCTCAAGGAATTCAAGGAGGGAGCCGAGGCTAGGCTCGAATTGGAATGTGACGCTATTTATGAAGAGGGAGCGGAGAGCGCAGCAGTGCACTACAGGGCCCAGGTCGTCAAAGTGAGGGACAAGGCCTGGGCAGGAGCATGGTGCGCGGCCCTGAAGGAAGCGGGGATCTCCAAGGGTCACCCCTTATTCAGAGATCCACCTCCGTATCCCGTCAAGGTGCGTGAGCCGAGCTCCGCTCCTGCAGAATCTCCTGTTCCTGCTGAGTCTTCCGCGCCTAAGGCTCCTCCTGTGGTGATAGAAATTTCCGAGACTGCCGACCCTGAGCCTATTCAGACTGAATCCGGTGCCGCTCCTGGGCCTGCGTCTTCTTGAAGGATTTTTCTTTTGATGTATATTTTTCTTCTTCTGCCTTGGATGTAATGATTGGATATAATGATCAACCGTTGGAATGAAATCCTCCCTTTTTTATGACTTTGATCTTCATATTTTGGTGTTTGCTTCTATTCTGTTTCCTGCCTCTCGAGTTTGTAATTAGAAATTTCTCCAAGTGTTTGGCTTCAGCATCCGGACCGGGCTTCCTGCACACGAATCTTCTCGTGCATAGCCAATCCCAATAACCGAGTCACAGTTTGAGCAGATCGGATTGTCCTTTGTCTCGGGATCATTTGTGGTGGGCTCGGCATCGTAGCCGAGGCGGCCACTACAGCAGTCACCGAGCTGGCTCGCCACAAGATGTGGCCCGGCTTGACACTCTTATCGAGGCATCACTATCGTATTTACAGCTTTGGAGATTTGGAGAATCTTCTGGGCGATTGATCCCAAGGCATAATGACACTCTTCGATCGATGTAGGAGATAAATCGGTAGCACTATGTGTCATCATCTGGACGGTCATCTGACTGTCTTGAAAAGACGTACGTCACCTCAAAGGAGACGTATGCAGCTTTTGATGCGGTGTGGCGGGATGTCTGACACGTGTATCTGCAGGCTTGGGAAAGGACTCTTCTTCCTTGCTATAAATATGGATGAAAGATCAGGTCTTCCCAAACTTGCATCCTTGCCTTGACTGGAGAAGAAACAGGTAGGTTTGCAGCAAGGGAGGGTGTATCTTTGACGGAGAAGCCTTTGCTGGGGTTAGGCCCCTGGTCTTCGATGAAAAAGGGGTGGCGCTGGCGGTCGAAGTCCCACCATCACCAAACTGCCCGTGTCTTCGTAAAATAGGGCTTTGGCCCGTCTTAGCAGGAGGTGGTGGGAGATGGTGCTCTAACGGAGCTACCTGTGTCTTCATAAAATACGTCCTTGACCACTCCTGCCGGCTGAGAAGAGATGAGACATCTATATTTGGTTACCTCAGGCCAAATAAGGAAAATAGATGTCATTCGTTCTCCCCCGCTCTTTCCTCTGACGCATCTATCCCTTTCTGATGCAGTGGGAAATTCTTCTGCTTGTAATAGGATGTAACAGAGATCTGCTTGTAATCATTCTTAATAATTCAATAAAAACTTCTCTGTCTTGTGTCTTTTTTTTTTTTTTGCTACTTTGAGATTGCTTTCTACATTTTTCCTTTTCTCTAGCTGCTTAGGATTTCCACCCGTGCCATGATAGGCCTCGTAGCATACTTGCCGAATTAGGATCGAGACGTGGCCAACTGCCTCGTTGCCAGAGGCATAGTCTCACTGGTCAGCAATCTGGCATTCTTACCAAGATGCGCATACGACTGGACTGCCCCATTGCTGCTTTTGCTAGTCTCGGCACAGGCCTGATCTCATAGAGGGACGTAACCAGCTGGCTCGTCACCAGAGGTGTAGTCTCACTGGTCAGCGATCTAGCATTCTTACCGAGATCCGCTTATGACCGGACCGCCCTAGTGCTGCTTTTGCTAGTCTCAGCACGGGCCTGATCTCATAGAGGGACGTAACCAACTGGCTCATCACCAGAGGTGTAGTCTCACCGGTTAGTGATCTGGCATTCTTACCGAGATGCGCGTACGACCGGACTGCCCCAATACTGCTTTTGCTAGTCTCAGCAAGGGTCTGATCTCATAGAGGGACGTAATCAGCTAGCTCGTCACCAGAGGTGTAGTCCTGTAGCCCAGCGGTCTGGTACTTTTACCGATACGCGAGTGTGGCTGAACTGGAGAGTGTACTTCAGTCGGACTGAGGAGTCACACTGCTGCCGAGTTCCTCATCTTGAAACAATCATAGATTCAAGTTTATTCAAAAAATCAAGAACTTCTTTCATTGATCTTCAGAAAGTGATTACAATTCAAAAGTAATATTTCTTGAGGTGCGTCACATTCCATGGTCGTGGCAACTCTTTGCCGTCCATGTCCTCAAGTCTGTAAGCTGACTGCCCAGCAGTTGAGATCACCTTGAGCGGTCAATGCCAGTTCGGTGCAAGTTTGCCTTGGGTTGGATCTCTATCTGCGGGGAGCGTCTTCTTCAGGACCAATTCTCCAATTGAGAATCTCCTTTCCCTGACCTTCTGATTGTAACCGCTAGCTAGCTGCTGATGATAGGCTGCCAAATGAATGGCTGCCGCTTCTCTGCATTCTTCAGCCAGGTCCAGCTCCCGAGCTAGATTCAGATCATTTTGGCCCTGATCGAAGAGTTCCGATCTCAAGGTCAGGAGGCCGACCTCGAGTGAAATCACCGCTTCCATGCCGTAGGCCAAAGAGAAAGGCGTTGCCGAGGTGTGGCGCCTTGGAGTCATCCTATAGGCCCAAAGGACACTTGGTAGCTCTTCCACCCATCTCCCTTTAGCTCGGTCTAGCCTCTTCTTGAGTCCGTCGAGCATCACTTTGTTGGAGCTTTCAGCTTGGCCGTTGCTTTGAGGATAGGCTGGAGTAGAGTAGTGGTTCCTGACGCCGAGCCCCTGGCAGAAGTTCTTGAAGAGGTTGGAGTCGAATTGGGTCCCGTTGTCCGAGACCAAAATTCGTGGAATGCCGAACCTCGTGATGATATTTTTCCACACGAGGTTCTTCGAGTCTTGCTCGGTGATGGAAGATAACGCTTCTGCCTCTACCCACTTGGTAAAGTAATCGGTGGCCACAATCAGCCACCTCTTATTCCCTGGAGCTCGGTGAAGTGGTCCCACGATGTCCAACCCCCACTGGGCGAAGGGCCACGGGCTGGAGAGAGGGCTCAGGTCCTGTGCTGGCTGATGGAGGGATGGGGAGAACTTCTGGCATTTCTCGCACTTCATGGCATACAGTTGGGCATCCTTCTGCATATATGGCCACCAGTAACCCTGGCTGATGGCTCGGTAGGCTAACGATCGTCCTCCGATGTGGCTTCCACAGATTCCTTCGTGTATCTCATAAAGGAAATCTTCAACCTTATTCGGATGCACACTGAAGGTATGGGCCGGTGAAGGACTTCTTATAAAGTTTTCATTATGGAGATAACCAGAACCGTGCTGCCTTGATTCTGATCTTATGGGCTTCGAGCTTGTTCTCGGGAAGCGGTCGTCTCTGAGGTAGGCGACGATAGGGTCCATCCAGCTCGGACCGAGATCAATACACAATACTTTACGAGGCGGAGGTAGTTCTATGCTCGGCCTTCCCAGGGATCCTACTTCGACGATTCTCTTGTTTCCTGCTTTAACGGCAGAGGCGAGGTTGGCGAAAGCATCTGCGTGAGAGTTGGATTCTCTGCCGACCTACTTGAATTCTGCTTTTTGGAATTGAGCAAGGAGTTTCTTTGCAAGGGCAAGGTAGGCTGCCATCCTTTCGTCGCGAGCCTGGTAGTCTCCAGTTAGCTGGCTCGTCACCAACTGTGAGTCACCGAAGACCACCAGTTGCTGCGCTCCAAGAATTTTTGCACTATTCAGTCCTGCAATCAGTGCTTCATACTCAGCTTCATTGTTAGACGCCTTGAAGTCAAGAGTCAGAGCCTATTCGACAACAAGTCCCTCTGGAGATTGAAGGACTACACCAGCGCCGGCTCTTTTAGAGGTGGAGGATCCGTCGACAAAGACTTTCCAGGCTGAAGCAAGGAATCATTTCAAGATCGCTCTTCTTCAGTCTCTGTGACCTCGTCCTCATTCCCTGCCCCCTAGTTCGGTGTCGAGAGGGGTCAGTGTCGAACTAGGAGAAATGAATTCAACAATGAAGTCCGCCAAAACTTGGGCCTTGATTGCCGTTCTGGGTTGATATCTGATATCATGCTGCCCCAACTCGACAGCCCACTTAGACACTCGTCCGGAAAAGTAAGCCTTCTTGAAAACGGATTTTAGTGGGTGCTCGGTCACGACCACTATTGTATACGTCTGGAAGTAATGGGAGAGCTTGCGAAAAGCATTGACGATTGCTAATGCTAAATTCTCCATTGGCAAGTATCTGGTCTCGGCATCTAGCAGGATGTTGCTCGTATAGTAGATCAGCTTCTGCTGCTTATCGTCCTCTCTGACGAGGACCAAGCTCACTGCGTGGTCCAAGACCGCCAAGTACAAGTAAAGCATCTTCCCCATGTCGGAATCGAAAGCAGGGGAGGTGACGCTAGATAAGCCTTCAGCTCTTGCAAAGCCTTGTCGCACTCCGGGGTCCATCGAAATTGCAAGTTTTTCTTAAGAAACTGGAAGAAAGGCCGGCATTTGTCCGAGGATCTGCTAATGAAGCGGTTCAGTGCAGCGGCCATGCCGGTCAATCTCTGGACTTGCTTCACAGTGGTCAGACTTTGAATCTCCTAGATCGCCGAGATCTGATCCGAATTAGCCTCGATCCCTCTTCTGGTGACGAGGCTCCCAAGGAATTTGCCGGAGCCGACTCCGAAGGCACATTTTGAAGTGTTCAACTTGAGCTGATACTTCTAAAGGATGTCAAACACCCGACGTAGATCGGTCAAATGGTCCCGAGACTGCTTGGACTTGACGACCATGTCATCAATGTAGACCTCTACTGTCCTCCCGAGCTGGGCTTGGAACATCTTGGTGACTAAGCTTTGGTAAGTCGCCCCCGCATTCTTCAACCCAAAAGGCATCACTTTATAGCAGTAGATGCCTCTGGGAGTGATGAACGCAGCTTTATCCTCATTTGGGCCATGCATCGGGATCTGATGATAACCTCGGTATGCATCGAGGAAACTTATCTTATCATGACCGGCGGTGGCATCGATCATTTGGTCGATCTTTGGAAGAGGGAAGCCGTCTTTAGGACAGGCTCTGTTAAGGTCAGTAAAATCGATGCAGACTCTCCATTTGTCGGTTTTCTTCTTCACTACCACCGTGTTGGCTAGCCAGTCTGGATACTAGACTTTTTTGATGGCCCTGGCTTCTAACAGTTTTTCAACTTCTTCAATTAGGGCCTCTATTTGGGGGATTCCTGTCCTTCGAGCCTTCTGAACGACAGGCTTGTGTTCAGGGTCCACGTTCAGCCTGTGGCACATGATTTCAGGGGCTATACCGAGCATCTCGTAGGGGGTCCATGCAAAGACTCCCTTGTGCTGTAACAGGAGATCCAGGAGCTCGACTTTCTCGGGCTTGGGAAGCTGACTCCTGAGGAGGAAATATCTCTCGGGATCACTGGGGTCGATCCTGACCTCGGTGAACTCTTCAATGCTTTTTTGCTCAGGTTCCCAACCGACCTTGTCCAGCTCCGCTTCCAACTCGGCCACGTTTATCTGTTTGGGCTCCTTCTCGCCTGGTACCACGGTCATCATACACCGTCTAGCCGTCCCCAGGTCGTCTCTGACCGTGACTATCTCCATATTACCGTCCTTATTCTCAAATGGAAACTTCAGCTTCTGGTGGTGAGTGGATGGCACTGCCTCCATGTTGTGTAGCCAGATCCTCCCCATTATGGCATTGTATGGGGATGGTGCATCGAGTACCAGGAAATCGGCCGTTATTATGGCGCCTGCAACTTTGACCTTGAGAGAGACCTTACCCTTGGGGTACACAGGCTTAGCGCTGAAGCCTATCAGGGGGTGCGAGCTTCCTACAGATCTTCTTCTCCAAGGCCCATCCTCTTGAAAGAGTCAAAGTAGAGGACCTCGGACGAGCTGTCGAGGTCGACGAGGATCCTCTGTACTTGACAGTTCTTCAGCTTCAATGTAACAATCAATGGGTCATTGTGCGGGAGCTGAACTCCCTCCAGATCTTTCTCCGAAAACCAAATATTTGGTTTCTCCTTTCTAGCTTTCTTTGATGGCGGCTCGAGCTCGGCCGTCATTACTTGCTTTCCATGTGAGGCCCTCCTGGCGTGAGGCCTGAAAGAAACCGCGATTCAGATCTGAAACTTCTCATAAAGAGACTACTATGGTTGATGCAAAGCATGACAGATTTTTAAAAATCTGATTTCTGCACTATGCAGCGGAAATCAGCCATAAAGAATCGCATAGAAACTCCATTAAATCATGATCAACATGTGTCTAATTAATAGAGATGATAGAAGACTATTACCTCGAAGATTTGTAGACTTCAAATCTCTAAAAAAATAGATCCAAAGGCGCGAACTCAGACTTGCAATTTGCAAACAAGTTGCTGGAATTTTCTTGCACTAGTATTGCCTTTGATCTTCTCCTCTATCTCACTTCCAAATCTGATTGGCTAAGATGGTGGGATCTTAATCTAGGAATTAAGAACTATTTCTCCAAGGGAAAATCTCAGACCTCAAGCTTTCTTCTCTCAAGAAGAGAACCTTTCCAAGGCTGGACGTGTGGGGCTCTCCTTGTGCTCACAAATTGTTTCACAAAGTGTGTTGTGAAACTTGCAAAGGCATTCTTCTTAGCTTCCTTGTTATGGACGTCCAAAGGGGATGGTTCTCCTTTTATAGAAACCATGGGAAGCCTTTCCTATTTAGTTATCTCTCCTTATTCTAATTTATGTCCAAAAAGGAAAGACTTATTTCCTTTAAGAAACACTCTAATTAGAAAAGGAAACCAAAAGGAACTTTCCATACAATTAGTAATACTAGTTGTAGAACACTTACTAATTTTAAGTTCCTAATCCAAAAAGGAAACTAACTCATAGGAATACTAATCCAAATAGGAGTCCAACTTTCCAAGTAGAGTCCTACTCAAAGTTGGAAACCTTACCCATGGAAATCCTATTATGGACATCCCACATATCAATGCACACCATGGCCCACATATAATTTATCTAGAGTTAAATTCATGTATGCCATCAAAAGCCTATTTGAATTTAAACTCAAAATTATTTTTCCACTAAAATAATTCATCCTTATGTTATCTAAACATTTTAGGAATCCATGCCAATCTTGGTAAGTGACTAGAGAAGGGACCAAAAGACATATTTGCCATTGGCTCCCAAAATGACCAAAATGTCCATGCTAAACCCATAGCAACATTAAGACCATTTTAACCTTAACTCATTCCACTAAAGAGTTATGGTTGAACTCCAAGGACAAATATATATATAATAATAAGCTCGTCATAAGATGACGGTTGTCTTCGACCTACTAAGTGTAATGACCTGAATGCCCCTCTATGTAACATCCATAATCGAGTCAGGTTATCAATTGTACTATCAACCTTCCCGATTACATCTAAACCTTAGAACTTCATATCCTTAACATAATCATCATTCGAATATCATTCTCTTGATCCAGGGAGCGACCCACAAGTTCAATATTCATATGGAACATCCATATACTAAGATCTTAGATTTTGATGATTAATCGGATAATTCTAAGGGGACGATTATTCCACCATCAGATGGCATAGATTCTATATTGCATCTGCACGTCCCAACTGATCAAGTCCGAGTACCCAAAACACAGAGCTGTTGACCCATGAATAGAATCTCACCCATAGTGAATTAAAGCACAAGAACTTGACTTCGTCAGTTCATCCACAAATGCTCAAGATTAAGAGCACCGGTTACTTAGTAGCATGAGGTGACTTGATCTCTTTTCTGTGACAGTACTATTTTAGAGATCACACCTACAACGGTCCTGTTCAATGCATGACACATGCACTAATGAGATAGATCCGGGAAAGCCCTCCCGTGACTTAGGTATGTCACCCTATATAGGAGAGTATCTCATTATAACTTCTACCAAGATGAAGTGCCCAGCTCCATCTTTCAGTTATGAACAAGTATGATGTTTCCAGTTGTCCATGAATTAGACCTATCTGTGTGTAGACACTACACACCTAATTCATTTACTAGAAACAATGGGCCTTACACAACCATACATATATACATGTTTAAGCATAAAAGAGTCTTTTCATTAAATAACCAGTTAAATATCCAGTAACAAAAGATGAGAATGCAACTAGTGGGCTTTAGGGCATACACCAATCCCAACAAACTCCCACTTACACTAAAGATCACTGCTTCCTAACCTAACACCCATAGACTCTACATGAGAAGTGAAGACTTTCTCAGTAAGAGTCTTAGTGAGTGGGTCAGCTAAGTTATTTGCTGAAGCAATATGCTCCACCACTATCTCTCCATCCTGAATGAATTCCCGGATTAAGTGGTACTTTATCCGAATGTGCTTATCTTTCTTGTGATTCCTAGGCTCTTTGCACTGTGCTACAGCACCAGTGTTATGACAATCGGTTTTTGCACTGCAGGAACAACTCCTAATTCCAATAGGAATTTTCTGAGCTATACTGCTTCCTTCGCAGCTTCCGATGCTGCCACATACTCTGATTGAAAGGTTAGCATATAATCTTTCGTTCTCCGAAGATACTTGAATATATGTTTAACAGCTGTCCAATGCATAGGTCCATGGTTTGACTGATATCTGCTAACCATGCCAACGGCAAAGCAAATATCTGGTCTATAACATAGCATACATGAGGCTTCCAACAGCGGATGCATATGGAACTCTCCTCATGGTCTCTATCTCTTCAGATGTCTTTGGACATTGATCTCGAGACAGTGGTACTCCATGTCTAGAAGGTAGGAGGCCCTTCTTGGAGTCATGCATGTTAAACTTGACCAATATCTTCTCAATATAAGAAGATTGGGATAGGGCTAACATCTTATTCTTGCGATCACGCAAAAGCTTGATCCCTAAGATATAGCTGGCCTCACCCAAATCCTTCATCTGAAATTGAGAGGATAACCAAACTCTTGCGGATGACAATAAACCTACATCATTTCCTATGAGTAATATGTCATCTACATATAGAACCAAAAATGCAACTGCTTTCCCATTTCCTTTCTTATACACACATGGTTCATCAATGTTTTGATCAAAGCCAAAGGATTTGACTGCTTGATTAAACTTGATGTTCCATGCTCTAGATGCTTGCTTAAGTCCATAGATGGACTTCTTAAGTTTACTAACCATGTTATCTTGGCCACTAGCAATGAAGCCCTCTGGTTGCATCCTATAGATGCATTCGTCAAGACTTCCATTAAGAAAAGCTGTCTTGACATCCATCTGCCATATCTCGTAGTCATAATGACATGCGATGGCCAAGAGAATCCTTATGGACTTAAGCATAGCCACTGGTGAAAAGGTTTCCTCATAATCGATACCTTCTTTCTGAGTATATCCTTTCGCCACCAGTCTTGCTTTGAAGGTTTCCACCTTCCCATCCACTCCTCTCTTTCTCTTGTAGATCCACTTGCACCCTATGGGTTTGATCCCTTCAGGTGCATCTACAAGTTCCCAGACTTGATTGGAATACAAAGAATCCATTTCAGATTTCATCGCTTGCTGCCACATGTCAGCATCTATATCCGTTACTGCTTCATCATAACTAGTAGGATCCTCAACCAGATCTCCAGAGTCTGTCTTAAAAGACACACCTAGATATCTTTCTGGCTGTCTAGAAATTCTCCCACTACGACGAGGCTCCGGAGTGTTTAAAGGAATATCTTGTTCATCTACTGTTTCAGGATCTGGTACAGATGTTATAGGAGATCCCGGAAGAATCTCCTCAAGGGTTTCTTTACAACTAAGCTCTTGGTGCATCATGCAATCATCCTCCAAGTACCTAGCATGAGTGCTGATGAGCACTTTTTGCTCCTTTGGATGATAAAAGATGCCACCTCTCGTTCCCTTAGGATACCCAATGAAGTAGCACATTTCCGATCTGGGTTCTAGCTTGGTAGCTTTATCATTCAGTACATAGGCTGGACAACCCCAAATGTGGATATGATTTAAACTAGGTTTTCGACCTGTCCATATTTCTTGTGGTGTCCTAGGTACTGACTTAGATGGTACCAGATTTAAAATGTATGCTGCTGCTTCTAAGGCATATCCCCAAAAAGATATAGGTAGGGTTGCATGACTCATCATGGACCTTACCATATCAAGAAGGGTACGGTTTCTTCTCTCCGCTACACCATTTTGCTGGGGTGTACCCGGTGCAGACAACTGAGACACAATCCCATGTTGTGTGAGGTACTCCTTGAACTCACCCAGGAGGTACTCGCCACGTCGATCGGATCGAAGGGCTTTGATATGTTTTCCTAGTTGTAGCTCCGCCTCAGCCTTGAATTGTTTGAACTTATCAAACGCCTCAGACTTGCGTCGCATTAGGTATACATATCCAAACCTAGAGTAATCATCAGTGAAGGTGATGTAATACTCATACCCTCCTCGAGCCGGTTTGTTCATAGGACCACACACATCAGTGTGAATCAATTCTAACAACTCCTTTGACCTAAGTCCCTTTCCAGAGAATGACCGTTTGGTCATCTTTCCCTTGAGACAAGATTCGCACTGAGGAAAAGGTTCGAAATCTAATGAGCTCAAGGGCCCATCTTCTACCAACCTCTGAATCCGTTTTGGGTTAATGTGACCCAAACGTAAGTGCCAAAGATATGTGTCATTGATTGAAGATACCTTCCTCTTAAGGGAAGTTGAGCTTTCTTGTTGTACATTATGCAGTGTAGGAGCAACAGGATATATATAAAATAAGTTGTCATGTATTCTACCGGAACATATAATATTTCCATCTCTACTGATATCAATACCAGAATGGAAAGAAACTGAATAATTAAATTCAATCAATCTGGAAACTGAAATTAAATTCTTCCTCATGTCCGGAACATAGAAAACATTATTTAAAACTAATATCCTATTACATGGAAAATGTAAGGTAACAACTCCTACTGCAACTGCCCAAACTTTAGCTCCAGTTCCGACTCTAAAGGCAAATTCTCCTTTCTCAATTCTCTGCATTATCTGAAACCCCTGCAATGAATTGCAGATATGATTAGTGGCTCCTGAGTCTACTATCCATGAGTCAGTAGAATCAACCACTAGACAAGTTTCAATGTAGTATGAAAAAGATGTACCTTTCTTAACTGAGGCTAGGAGCTTGGGACAATCTTTCTTCCAATGACCTTTCAGGCCACACTTGAAGCATTTCCCTTTGGGCTTTCCATCTGTACCCTTGTCCTTCTTATTACCAGCATTGTCCTTTTTCTGCCCTTTTCCCTTATTCTGCTTCTTCTTGGACTTCTTCCCTTTCGGGTTCAGTTTAGAGGAAGACTGGAAAAAATGAGCTTGGGCTTTGGGCTTCATGATAGCCTCTGCCGCCTGGAGTTCTTTCATTAACTCAGGTAGAGTCATGTCCATCTTGCTCATATTGAAATTGAGCTTGAACTGATTGAAAGATTCCGGCAGAGTTTCGAGAATCATG
Source organism: Litsea cubeba (assembly GCA_012931725.1). Lineage (NCBI taxonomy): Eukaryota > Viridiplantae > Streptophyta > Magnoliopsida > Laurales > Lauraceae > Litsea > Litsea cubeba. Next base: position 61,757,827 of record CM022944.1, read on the forward strand.
TCAGTCTGACTCCCTGCATCAATCTCAGCCCCTAGAATCTCAGCTTCATTGAAACAATCTATCATCTTGAGCATATGCTCTCTGACAGGTGTTCCCTCAGCCATCCTAGCATTCATGATGGTCCTCATAGCAGCTTGCCTAGCTGGCCTGCTCTTGTCTGCGAACATCTCAGACAAGGACATCATGATTTCATAGGCTGTGTCCATTTGCTCGTGCTGTGTTTGCAACACGTTGGACATGGAAGCGAGCATGTAGCATTTAGCCATGCTATTCGCTTTCTTCCATTTCTTCTCAGCCTCTCGCTGGTCATCAGTAGAATTAGCATCAATTTCGGGACAGTTTTCCAGCAAGACATACTTGTACTCCTCAGCTGTGAGTACTATGTCAAGATTTCTTTTCCAGTCTACGTAGTTAGGGCCAGTCAGTTTATTCTCACGAAGAATGCACATCAACGGACTAAAAGAGTCTTTTCCCATCTCTTTCTGGATATAAAACGGTTTATAATTAGACATGCAGTATATATGTAATATGCATATGGTGCTTGTTATAAAAGGAAAAACAAAGCACGAAAACTTTTTACATTATTCAACCCCAATTATAATGTATCAGTGTTTCAACCTCCTCATAGACCCTCCATCGAAGGGATGGCCGAGCCTACAGTCACGTTGAATTAAGGCAGACTTATTTGGATTATCACTATCTGGACACGCATCCAGTGGTAGTCCAATCACTGATTGGTTTGGCCTCATATGACAAATAACCCTTAACTCCTAAGGAGAGGTCATCACCGTCTTATGTCAAGTGTATAACCATCTCTTATGAAATTCCCAGAATGTCTATGATTAAGTCTTCCGAAGGGAAGAGACTTTTATCCTTCCTAGAAGTGAACTTTAGTAAAGAGCTCCACCGAAGGGATGGCCGCTCCCACCAACACTTCATTGACATTCTATAGAAGTGATCTTTAGTAAAGAGCTCCACCGAAGGGATGGCCGCTCCTACTAACACCTCATTACGAATATTCACATTAGTTCACCCATTAACCCATCAAAGAGGTCTTTAGTTAAAGAACTCCACCGAAGGGATGGCCGTTCCCACTAACACTTTAATGAGGTAACATGAACCGAAAATGGAAAGCCGTGGGGTCTTTCCTAAAACCCCTCTCCCACTTGATTATTTATCGCTAGGGTTTATACTTTTTGATCTTTACATTGTTTTACTCAAAAGCTCTTTTTAAATCTAGCAAACTTGGTTAATTAAATTCATGACTTAAGTCATCTTAAAATCAAATAACCTTTGCTTTAAAACATTTGAGCAAATCCCTTCAAAGAGTCAAAAACCTATCTTGGGTTATGAAAACCCATAGGTAGCATCTAATTAGATTTTAGTTTAGCCTCCTTTGGAAACCAAGGGTACCAAGATAAACTAAACCCTATCCAATTTTAAACCTTAGACAAATAGAAGGTGCTGGTCTAAGTTCCGTTTAAAATAATTTGCCAAACTAAAAACAATCTAATACAATAAAGATGCCAATTTTAGAACCTAACGGTGGCCATGTTTCTAGGTGACAATTATAGCAATTATATAAAGCATTCATCCATGCATTCCATATATAAAAGCAAATAAAAGTATGCAATCCTTGATGGCTCCTTGCTCTTAGGATTTCAAATCCTAATTGAATTAGGACTCCTCATGCATCTAGAAGTCTTGACTCCTTGATCTCCAAGGACTCCAATTTCTTGCAACCTTCTTGTCTTGAAACAAAACCAAAAATTACATTGGAATTTCCTATGCTTTGCAAGAAAGCTTACATCAAGACTAGTTGGAATAAAATTAAGGAAACTTTACAACTTCCTATGATTGCTAACCGCGCAATCGTACACTTTCCAACTAATTAAAAAACATGCAAATCCACACAACATACATGCGAACCATCAAGGATGCTAATTATGGCTGCAAACAAAGAGGTTAGTGCATGCAAACTCACTATGTGCATCATTAAACAAATCTGGAAAATAAATTCCAGCAATGTTAATGAAACTTGCACACAACATGCATCACAACATTACTTTAATAGGGTGCCACCATACCCATAATCAATCTAGGATTAATTACACACAACATGGGATCATGATTTCACATGGAGTGGCTCTGATACCACTGAAAGAAACCGCGATTCAGATCTGAAACTTCTCATAAAGAGACTACTATGGTTGATGCAAAGCATGACAGATTTTTAAAAATCTGATTTCTGCACTATGCAGCGGAAATCAGCCATAAAGAATCGCATAGAAACTCCATTAAATCATGATCAACATGTGTCTAATTAATAGAGATGATAGAAGACTATTACCTCGAAGATTTGTAGACTTCAAATCTCTAAAAAAATAGATCCAAAGGCGCGAACTCAGACTTGCAATTTGCAAACAAGTTGCTGGAATTTTCTTGCACTAGTATTGCCTTTGATCTTCTCCTCTATCTCACTTCCAAATCTGATTGGCTAAGATGGTGGGATCTTAATCTAGGAATTAAGAACTATTTCTCCAAGGGAAAATCTCAGACCTCAAGCTTTCTTCTCTCAAGAAGAGAACCTTTCCAAGGCTGGACGTGTGGGGCTCTCCTTGTGCTCACAAATTGTTTCACAAAGTGTGTTGTGAAACTTGCAAAGGCATTCTTCTTAGCTTCCTTGTTATGGACGTCCAAAGGGGATGGTTCTCCTTTTATAGAAACCATGGGAAGCCTTTCCTATTTAGTTATCTCTCCTTATTCTAATTTATGTCCAAAAAGGAAAGACTTATTTCCTTTAAGAAACACTCTAATTAGAAAAGGAAACCAAAAGGAACTTTCCATACAATTAGTAATACTAGTTGTAGAACACTTACTAATTTTAAGTTCCTAATCCAAAAAGGAAACTAACTCATAGGAATACTAATCCAAATAGGAGTCCAACTTTCCAAGTAGAGTCCTACTCAAAGTTGGAAACCTTACCCATGGAAATCCTATTATGAACATCCCACATATCAATGCACACCATGGCCCACATATAATTTATCTAGAGTTAAATTCATGTATGCCATCAAAAGCCTATTTGAATTTAAACTCAAAATTATTTTTCCACTAAAATAATTCATCCTTATGTTATCTAAACATTTTAGGAATCCATGCCAATCTTGGTAAGTGACTAGAGAAGGGACCAAAAGACATATTTGCCATTGGCTCCCAAAATGACCAAAATGTCCATGCTAAACCCATAGCAACATTAAGACCATTTTAACCTTAACTCATTCCACTAAAGAGTTATGGTTGAACTCCAAGGACAAATATATATATAATAATAAGCTCGTCATAAGATGACGGTTGTCTTCGACCTACTAAGTGTAATGACCTGAATGCCCCTCTATGTAACATCCATAATCGAGTCAGGTTATCAATTGTACTATCAACCTTCCCGATTACATCTAAACCTTAGAACTTCATATCCTTAACATAATCATCATTCGAATATCATTCTCTTGATCCAGGGAGCGACCCACAAGTTCAATATTCATATGGAACATCCATATACTAAGATCTTAGATTTTGATGATTAATCGGATAATTCTAAGGGGACGATTATTCCACCATCAGATGGCATAGATTCTATATTGCATCTGCACGTCCCAACTGATCAAGTCCGAGTACCCAAAACACAGAGCTGTTGACCCATGAATAGAATCTCACCCATAGTGAATTAAAGCACAAGAACTTGACTTCGTCAGTTCATCCACAAATGCTCAAGATTAAGAGCACCGGTTACTTAGTAGCATGAGGTGACTTGATCTCTTTTCTGTGACAGTACTATTTTAGAGATCACACCTACAACGGTCCTGTTCAATGCATGACACATGCACTAATGAGATAGATCCGGGAAAGCCCTCCCGTGACTTAGGTATGTCACCCTATATAGGAGAGTATCTCATTATAACTTCTACCAAGATGAAGTGCCCAGCTCCATCTTTCAGTTATGAACAAGTATGATGTTTCCAGTTGTCTATGAATTAGACCTATCTGTGTGTAGACACTACACACCTAATTCATTTACTAGAAACAATGGGCCTTACACAACCATACATATATACATGTTTAAGCATAAAAGAGTCTTTTCATTAAATAACCAGTTAAATATCCAGTAACAAAAGATGAGAATGCAACTAGTGGGCTTTAGGGCATACACCAATCCCAACAAGGCCCCACCGCTGGTGGGCCGTCAATTTGAATTTGAATACTATATATTAGCCTAAGTATTTTAATTATACTAATTATGGGGTTTAGATAAGGGTAGTTATGTATTTTCCTAGGATTAGTCTAGTTGTGTAATTAGTAGAGTCAATAGGGTGTCTTTTGTTAATTTTAGAGTTGGTTAGTTTGTTAGAGGCCCTAGCTAGAAAATTGTGTTTACTATAGGGGGTTTGCACCAGAGAATCTTCTAGAAGCCCCACCTAAAGACCTAAGTACCCTCTACCCTAACCCTAATCCTATTCTAACCCCAAGGGCATTTTTGTCCCTAGCCCAAAAACCCAACCTATTTAAACTAAACCCTCCCTGCCTAAGCAAATCACTATTCATCTCCTCTCTCTCAATTCCTATCTCTTTCTCTCTTCTTCTTCCCCACTTCTCTCCAATGAGCCATCATCTTTCCCTCCAATTCCTATCTCTCTCCCTCTCTCTTTCTCTCCCCAGAATTTCCAATAGTAGGACGACCTCTGCTAAAATCTTCAAGCTGATCTACGATCAAGGAGCCCCACTGCTAGATTTTTTTTATTGACCTGGTTCTCTGTTATTTTCTCTCTTTTCCTTCTACCTTCAATTGATCAGGCAAGTACTCTATGCTGCTAACTTAGAATGCATGACTTATCTTCCTCTTGATTCTGCAAATTTCAATTCTATTTATATATGTTTAGATCGATCTTTGAGCTTGTCTGTTGGTTTTTCTTTGGCCATTGATGGATGAGGTTACCTCATTTGGATGATCAATGGTCCGGTTGATGATGGATGGATGATATGGAAATGATTTTTGTTCTTTGATTATGCTTCTATGGTCTGAGGAGAAATCCAAGGGAATTGGGTCACTGTACCAAGTTCTCGGAGGTAGAATTGTGAAAACCCATCTTGCTGCGTCGAGACCGGGACCCAGGTGGGACCACCTTTGGAAAATCAGGACCCCACATCTGATTGAGGGGCCCTGGGCGACCCTAGGGGGAAAATCTGATCTGGACATAATTTAGGAGGGGCCACCATCTTTACCTTGAAGAGAAACCGGGCGTTGTGCATGTTCTGTAACAGAACATGGGTTCTGTTACAGAACTCGTTTTGAATAAAGGTAGGAGATGAGTGGGTTATGGCGGTCCGAGGGAGCATGGGAAAAAGAGGAAATTGTGGGAGCATGTGAAACTATGGTCTAGTGGGTTTGTGGGGCCCAGGTAGGTCCCTGATTTCAGATCTGATCCAGATATAGGATCATGAAATTCTCCTCAAACCCAGAGCTCAGCGATGGCCGAGCTCAGCACTGGCCAAGCTCAGCGATGGCTAGATTCAACACTAGCCGAGCTCAGTATTGACCGAACTCAGTGTTCTGCCGAGCATAATGCTCAGGTCGAGATCCGCATTTAGGCCAAGCTCAGTGTTTAGGCCGAACTAAATGTTTAGGCCGAGTTCAGTATCTTGGCCGAGCTCAGTGTTATGGCCGAGCTCAGTGTTTTACCGAGCTCAGTGCCAGACTGGGGTCTGTGCTTAACCGAGCTCAGCGCTTGACCGAGCTAAGAGCCTGACCGACCTCAATACCTGACCGAGCTCGATGCTTTACCGAACTCAGCTCGGTGACCGAACTGAGCTAGGTGCTTTGCCGAGCTGAGCTGGGTGACCGAGCTGAGTGTTTAGTTGAGCTCAAGTGCTTAGCCAAACTCCAAGCTGGATTCCGAAAGGGCCGGATTCCAACAAAGGAGACTAGAACCTGGGACAATCCCTTTAGCTAGAGTTCTTGGTGTGCATGGCCAACTACCCAGGCCAGGGGGTTAGCCGAACTCACAGGAAGTTCTGGACAATCAGGCATTGCCTGCAGGGTGTTGCTTCTCTGATCCCAGTGTGCCGAGCTGACCGCCCAGGCCAGGCAGTTGACTGAGCACACTGTGTACAGTGACACTTCCCAGATTCTAATTTCTATTGTTGTAATCATATGTGGGGCCCATCGACCATCCAAATAGACTTCCATCACTGTGCCAACCACGAGTCAATGGTGTGGCTCTACCTTGACTCGTGGGGTCCACTAATTAAGGTTCAGGTTATATAATCGAAGATGATTCGACCTTTTTACATTACTAGTGATGCACATAACTTCTGAGCACCAAACACAGTATTCCTTAGCATCTGTGGTTTCACTTAAAGATCGAATTACCTGGTGGATCATTTAGTTTGGTGGGACTGTTGATATCTTTCATTAATCGTTGTACTTGGAGATTCATCTCCCTCATATTATTACTGTCACTCTATTGTCCTTATTATTGCTTATACCTGTTAATTAAATGGAAAATGGATGACCTGAACCTAGGACTACTTAGAGGTGACCCGATAATATGATTGGGTGAACATCGACCCGTGTCTGTGGCTAGGCGGCCCTTTTATGGCCTAAGTTTGGATGTGGATTACCCTAGACTGGAGAGGTTAAATTGTATGGGCTTGTGACTCATCCTGGGGATAAATGGATCATTTGTCATTGAAAATGGACTTGTGTCTTATTTGGACTGTTGTAGACCAGGCCATATATTTAGTGGGCCTTGGTATGGATCCAATGATTGGACTTGGACTTGTACTATGATCCATAGGTTGTATTGGGTACTTGGACCTCTTAGGGACTTTTGTTAGGACCTTGTTCACGCAAGGCAAAGCCTAGACAGACACAGACCTTTATTGTTTCCTGAGTCAGCATAGACATTCACTCAGTTGATCTAAGCTCAGCCAGTTGGACTGATCATCACTGGTAGGAGCTATTGAGAGTGTTGTGTGGCTATCATGATGAGCATTGTTGGAGACGGACGGTGCGATGCCGAGTCCGGTCTCAGTGTGTGCTGATGGATGATGTTAATTGCGGGGCTAGATAATCCCCAGCACTGTGAGATTTTCCATGCCGCGACTGTGTTCAGTATGAGAGGGCCGTGGCATAATATCCCGCGGTATCCAGCTTGTGTGAGTGTGCCATTTTGTGTAATATTATGTTTATCTTGATTCTATTTGTTTATCTTGCTCAACTGCCTTGGATCTGTACCATTGCTATTCTCCTAACTTTATTACTGTCTCTACTCATTTGATGCATACATTCTATATTATTTGCATACTGTGACTTGCCAGATCTTTAGATCTGATCCACTCTTGGTGCTTAGGTCTTGACCCCGAGTTTGAGGGCGATGCGTACGCACTTGTAAAGGCGCCCGTAGTAGGTGACTACGGATGGGGACCGGCCGACCCAGAGGTCGAGCCGGAGGGTGGAGAGCCAGTAGCAGTGGCAGGGGCTTGAGTGTCTGTTTGCTTGGGATTTTGAGAAATTTTCGTGGTGAGCTGGGTAGTTAGTCAAATATGTATTTAAACCTTGATTTTTATCACTTGTCATCTTTAGGCTGGACTTCAGCCCATTCACATTTGATATATATATGTTGATGCTTCCGCTATCTCTGTATTGCTTCCGCTTATTTCTTTATGCTTCCGCAATATTAACTGTTGTTATAATATTTTTCAAAAAGTTTTAAATTGGACCTCACTGCGGACCTACGATCTTGGAAGTTCTCTGATTTTCCGGGAAGTAGCGCGCCAATTTCGGTACTTTGACGATTTTCTCGGTATCCGGAATTGGGGCGTTACATTTTATGGTATCAGAGTGGGCAAGTCTCTAGGAAATAAAATACACTAGAAACTTTAGGACGTAGGGAGGATTTCAGTGTGGGGGTACGTGTAAGGTCGATGGATCGGGTTGAATCAGTGTAGTCCTTAGTGTTGGACTTGAACTAACTCAATTTCTTTCTCTTGACAGATGTCTGGAGAGGGTTCTCCACCCCATATGATACTAGCAGTCAGTGGATAGCTCGACTTCGAGCAGCGTTTCCAGAGATTCCTACAGGCCTTCCTTGTTTCTCAGGAGGCCCAGGCTTCGGCGCAGCAGTAGCAAGCCGAGGACTTTGCGCAGTTTCAAACTCAAGTCCTGGATGCCATCAAGAGGGTGGCTCGGCCAGGTATAGCAGCGGCACTTGTTCGGGAGGCAGACCCGAACATCATCTTTGAGAGGTTCCTCAAGAGGTGACCACCTGAGTTCACTGGCGCAGATGATCCGCTGGTGGCCGATGACTGGATCGTACGGATGGAGAAGATCTTCAGAGTCTTTGAGTGCACCGGCCAGTAGAGGGTGCAGCTAGCTGCTTACATGTTCCGTGGAGTCGCAGAGGACTAGTGGAGGGCAGTTCAGCGTCATTTCGAGGTGATCGAAGACGAGATTGCTTGGACTGCCTTCAGAGCGGACTTCCTCCAGAAGTTCATACCAGCTCATGTCAGAGACCGCAAGTTGCGGGAGTTTCAGGCACTGGTGCAGGGCAGCATGACTGTCTACCAGTATGAGGTTCGCTTCACCCAGCTTTCTCGCTTTGCAGAGGCTTTGGTCACACCTGAGTCAGAGACGATTCAGCGGTTCATCGAGGGATTGAGAGACGACATCCAGCTTAACATGTCTTGCATTGAGATTCACACTTATGAGGAGGCTTTGAGGAGGGCTTACTGGGCAGAGGAGCGTTTGCAGCGGATTGAGGCCAGTTAGCAGTAGAGACGGGTCTAGGTTGCTCTGGCCAGACCGCAGCCTGTGCCCCTACAGCAGCAGCCATTCCAGAGACAGAGGCCAGCTGGGCAGTATCATCAGCGTCAGCATCAGCAGTAGCAGTAGCAGCGTGGGCCCAGAGTGTGCTATGACTGCGGGGAGCCAGGGCACATCTCCAAAGTTTATCCACTACGAGGAGGACAGCCCCCGATGCTCCAGCTTCCAGCACCTCCTAGAGCTCCAGCTCCATCTCCACCTGCTTCGCGGATTGCACCAGCACCTCAGCCACCTCAGCAGCAGTACCATGCCCAGCAGCAAGCACGTGGACCCCAGCAGCCCAGGGGACAGCACTACAAGAGGGGACGACACCAGAGGTCCCATGGACAGCAGCGATAGCAGCAGAGACCTCAAGCCGCAGGTCTGGCATTTGCAATCACACATGGGGAGGCCGAAGCTGCAGGGAACGTCGTCGAAGGTACTCTTTCTATTTGTGATCAGATTGCTAGAGTATTGTTTGATCCTGGTGCGACACATTCCTATGTGTCTTCTGCTTTTTCTTTAGTTCTTGGTGGGGTAGGAGAGGAGTTTCCTTGCACGCTAATTGTGTCTACGCCCGTGGGCAAGAGGGTAGTGTGTCAGACTTACCACCCCAGATGCCGAGTGCAGATCGGGGAGTACATTATGTTTGCAGATTTGATCGTGTTACCCATGCATGACTTCGACGTTATATTGGGGATGGATTGGTTGGCCAGATACCGAGCGGTGATGGATTGCTTCAAGAAGATAGTCAGACTCAGCATCGACGGTTCAGATGACACAATCGAGTTTGTAGGCGAGAAGAAGCCACACAGTACCTGGTTGATTTCAACACTGAAGGCAGAGAGGCTAGTGAGATCAGGTTGCGAGGGCTACATCGCATTCATCTCAGAAGACAAGAAATCCAAGGGAGTCGAGGAGATTCCGGTTGTTTGCTAGTTTCCAAATGTGTTTCCCGACGAGATCCTAGGATTGCCTCCAGTCAGAGAGATCGACTTCACCATCGAGCTTGTGCCAGGCACCGCACCGATTTCCAGAACCCCTTAACGCATGGCTCCAGCAGAGCTGCGAGAGTTAAAGACCCAGTTGCAAGAGTTGATAGACAAGGGCTTCATCAGACCGAGCATGTCACCTTGGGGAGCACCTGTGCTTTTCGTGAAGAAGAAGGATGGGTCGATGAGGATGTGCATCGACTACAGGCAGCTGAACCAGGCAATAGTGAAGAACAAGTATTCTCTTCCCCGGATCGACGAGCTTTTCAACCAGCTTCAGGGAGCGCAGTACTTTTCGAAGGTGGACCTTAGATCGGGATATCATCAGCTGCGAGTCAGAGAGCAACATGTGCAGAAGACGGCGTTTCGTACTCGTTACGGGCACTATGAGTTCCTTGTGATGCCGTTCGGGTTGACAAATGCACCAGCAGTGTTCATGGCCCTGATGAACAAGATCTTCGCTCCTTACCTCAACAGCTTCACAGTGGTGTTCATCGATGACGTGTTGGTCTATACTCCAAGTCCAGAGAGGAGCACGAGCAGCATTTGAGGACATCTCTACAATTGTTGCATGACAACCAGCTATACGCGAAGCTCAGCAAGTACGAGTTCTGGTTAGAGCAGGTAATCTTCCTCGGACATATCATCTCCAGAGACGGCCTAGCAGTGGATCCGGCGAAGATAGAGGCAGTGGTGAACTGGGAGAGACCGAAGAATGTCACAGAAATTTGGAGTTTCCTTGGCTTAGCAGGCTACTACCGCAGATTCGTCAAGAGCTTCTCTTCGATTTCAGCCCCTTTGACCAAGCTGACGAGGAAGGATGCACCATTCGTGTGGACAGATGCTTGTGAGAACAGTTTCCAAGAGCTAAAGGAGAGACTGACGACAACACCGATCTTATCTTTATCTTCTGGTACAGGCGGTTTTGTTGTCTTCACCGATGCTTCAGGGACCGGTCTTGGTTGTGTTTTGATGGAGGAGGGCAAAGTCATTGCCTATGGATCACGCCAGCTGAAGGAACACGAGAAGAAGTATGCTGCTCACGATCTAGAGCTTGCAGCAGTCATGTTTGCACTGAAGATGTGGCGGCACTGCCTCTATGGAGGGAAGTTCGAAGTCCATTCAGATCATCACGGCTTGCAGTACCTGTTCACTCAGCATGATCTCAACAACCGTCAGAGGCGTTGGATGGAGTACATCAAGGATTACGACTTCCCTATCAAATACCACCCGGGTAAGGCGAACGTCGTAGCAGATGCTTTGAGCAGGAAGACCGCCCTAGTCAGTTTTCTAGCAGCAGAGGGTGTGTGGACCGATGTCTTCAGTGACTTGGATGTACAGTTTCAGCCACTCAGCGATAGAGTTATGCTTGCTACCATGTTCGCATGGGAACCAGAGTTGCTTGGAGAGGTCAAGGACAGTCAACGTAGCGATCCCAAGCTTGTTAAAGTGATCGAGCAGATTAACCAAAGGCCCGAGTTCAGGCTGATTGGAGGAGTGCTTTACTATCAGGACAGACTGTGTGTACCAGACATCCAGGAGCTGAAGGATCAGATCTTAGCAGATGCACACCACAACAGATATTCGATTCACCCGGGCAGCACCAAGATGTACAGGAACCTGAGGAGCTACTACTGGTGGAACAACATGAAGAAAGAGATTGCAGGCTATGTGGCCAGATGTCTGACATGTCAGCAGATCAAGGCCGAGCACCAGAAGCCACCAGGGCTACTTCATCAGCTCGAGATACCTCAGTGGAAGTGGGAGCATATTACCATGGATTTTATTGCAAGACTTCCAGCTACTTGGAGACGCAGTGATGGCATTTGGGTGATCGTGGATAGATTGACCAAGTCAGCTCACTTCTTGCCAGTGTCGATGAGAGCAGGACTGGACGTCCTTGTTAAACTGTACGTGGACAAGATCGTCTCTTTGCATGGAGTTCCAGCTTCGATTGTTTGAGACAGAGATCCACGCTTAACATCTCACTTCTGGGAGAGTCTACAGCAGGGCTTGGGTACCAAGTTGAGCTTCAGCACAGCCTACCATCCTCAGACAGACGGACAGACGGAGCGCACTAACCAGACCTTGGAGGATATGTTGCGAGCTTGTGTCCTAGACTACAAGGAGAACTGGGAGGATTCTTTGCCACTCTGTGAGTTTGCCTACAACAACAGTTACCACTCGAGCATCAAGATGGAACCGTTCGAAGCATTGTACGGCAGGAAGTGCAAGACCCCAGTCTGTTGGGAGGAAGTTGGTGTCAGGAGTTTCCATGGACCATCTATCGTCTGCGACACCAGTGAGAAGATCCACCAGATAGTGGAGAACCTGAAGATTAGCCGCAGTCGACAGAAGAGCTATGCAGACAACCGGCGCAGACCACTTGAGTTTCAGAAGGGAGACCGTGTATTCTTGAAGGTTTCCCCAGCTCGAGGCACCCTCAGATTCGGCGAGAAGAGCAAGTTAGCACGGAGGTACGTCTGACCCTTTGAGATCAAGGCCAGGATCGGAGATGTCGCCTACAGACTTCAGTTGCTAGCAGAGTTATCGGGTGTGCACGACGTCTTCCACGTCTCGATGTTGAGGAAATATGTGGAGGACCCTACCCACATTCTGCATCACCAGCCGCTCGACATCCAGCCTGACGCATCCTACATCGCCAAGCCAGTTGCGGTCATCGACACCAAGGAGAAGGTGCTTCGGGACCGAACCATTCAGTTTGTGAAGGTTCAATGGGAGCATCACACCCCAGCTGAGGTTACTTGGGACCTACGAGACCAGGTGGCGAAAGATTATCCACATCTTCTACCACAGGTATGTTCTTACTCTGTTTTTACATTTGGGGACCAAATGTCTTTAACGAGGGAGGAATGTAAGGCCCCACCCTGGTGGGGCCTCAATTTGAATTTGAATACTATATATTAGCCTAAGTATTTTAATTATACTAATTATGGGGTTTAGATAAGGGTAGTTATGTATTTTCCTAGGATAAGTCTAGTTGTGTAATTAGTAGAGTCAATAGGGTGTCTTTTGTTAATTTTAGAGTTGATTAGTTTGTTAGAGGCCCTAGCTAGAAAATTGTGTTTACTATAGGGGGTTTGCACCAGAGAATCTTCTAGAAGCCCCACCTAAAGACCTAAGTACCCTCTACCCTAACCCTAATCCTATTCTAACCCCAAGGGCATTTTTGTCCCTAGCCCAAAAACCCAACCTATTTAAACTAAACCCTCCTTGCCCAAGCAAATCACTATTCATCTCCTCTCTCTCAATTCCTATCTCTTTCTCTCTTCTTTTTCCCCACTTCTCTCCAACGAGCCATCATCTTTCCCTCCAATTCCTATCTCTCTCCCTCTCTCTTTCTCTCCCCAGAATTTCCAATAGTAGGACGACCTCTGCTAAAATCTTCAAGCTGATCTACGATCAAGGAGCCCCACTGCTAGATTTTTCTTTATTGACCTGGTTCTCTGTTATTTTCTCTCTTTTCCTTCTACCTTCAATTGATCAGGCAAGTACTCTATGCTGCTAACTTAGAATGCATGACTTTTCTTCCTCTTGATTCTGTAAATTTCAATTCTATTTATATATGTTTAGATCGATCTTTGAGCTTGTCTGTTGGTTTTTCTTTGGCCATTGATGGATGAGGTTACCTCATTTGGATGATCAATGGTCCGGTTGATGATGGATGGATGGTATGGAAATGATTTTTGTTCTTTGATTATGCTTCTATGGTCTGAGGAGAAATCCAAGGGAATTGGGTCACTGTACCAAGTTCCCGGAGGTAGAAATGTGAAAACCCATCTTGCTGCGTCGAGACCGGGACCCAGGTGGGACCACCTTTGGAAAATCAGGACCCCACATCTGATTGAGGGGCCCTGGGCGACCCTAGGGGGGAAATCTGATCTGGACTTAATTTAGGAGGGGCCACCATCTTTACCCTGAAGAGAAACTGGGCGTTGTGCATGTTCTGTAACAGAACATGGGTTCTGTTACAGAACTAGTTTTGAATAGAGGTAGGAGATGAGTGGGTTATGGCGGTTCGAGGGAGCATGGGAAAAAGAGGAAATCGTGGGAGCATGGGAAACTATGGTCTAGTGGGTTTGTGGGGCCCAGGTAGGTCCCTGATTTCAGATCTGATCCAGATATAGGATCATGAAATTCTCCTCAAACCCAGAGCTCAGCGATGGCCGAGCTCAGCGATGGCTGGATTCAACACTAGCCGAGCTCAGTGCTGACCGAACTTAGTGTTCTGCCGAGCACAATGCTCAGGTCAAGATCCGCGTTTAGGCCGAGATCCGCGTTTAGGCCGAGCTCAGTGTCTTGGCCGAGCTCAGTGTTACGGCCGAGCTCGGTGCCAGACCAGGCGCCATGCCGGACCGGGCTCCGTGCTTAACCGAGCTCAGCGCTTGACCGAGTTAAGAGCCTGACCGACCTTAATACTTGACCGAGCTCAATGCTTTACCGAACTCAGCTGGGTGACCGAACTGAGCTAGGTGCTTTGCCGAGCTGAGCTGGGTGACCGAGCTGAGTGTTCAGTTGAGCTCAAGTGCTTAGCCGAACTCCGAGCTGGATTCCGAAAAGGCCGGGTTCCAACAAAGGAGACTAGAATCTGGGACATTCCCTTTAGCCAGAGTTCTTAGTGTGCACGGCCAACTACCTAGGCCAGGGGTTTAGCCGAACTCACAGGAAGTTCTGGACAATCAGGCATTGCCTGCAGGGTGTTGCTTCTCTGATCCCAGTGTGCCGAGCTGACCGCCCAGGCCAGGAGGTCGACTGAGCACACTATGTACAGTGACACTTCTCAGATTCTAATTTCTATTGTTGTAATTATATGTGGGGCCCATCGACCATCCAAATAGACTTCCATCACTGTGCCAACCACGAGTCAATGGTGTGGCTCTACCTTGACTCGTGGGGTCCACTAATTAAGGTTCAGGTTATGTAATCTAAGATGATTCGACTTTTGTACGTTACCAGTGATGCACATAACTTCTGAACACCAAACACAGTATTCCTTAGCATCTGTGGTTTCACTTAAAGATTGAATTACCTGAGATAGACCTGAATCTGAAGTGGATCATTTACTTAGGTCGGACTGTTGATATCTCCCATTGATCCTTGTACTTGGAGATTCATCTCCCTCATATTATTACTGTCACTCTATTGTCCTTATTATTGCTTATACATGTTAATTAAATGGAAAATGGATGACCTGAACCTAGGACTACTTAGAGGTGACCCGGTAATATGATTGGGTGAACATCGACCCGTGTCTGTGGCTAGGCGGGCCCTTTTATGGCCTAAGTTTGGATGTGGATTACCCTAGACTGGAGAAATTAGATTGTATGGGCTTGTGACTCATCCTGGGGATAAATGGATCATATGTCATTGAAAATGGACTTGTGTCTTATTTGGACTATTGTAGACCAGGCCATATATTTAGTGGGCCTTGGTATGGATCCAATGATTGGACTTGGACTTGTACTATGATCCATAGGTTGTATTGGGTACTTGGACCTCTTAGGGACTTTTGTTAGGACCTTGTTCACGCAAGGCAAAGCCTAGACAGACACAGAACCTTATTGTTTTCTGAGTCGGCATAGACATTCACTCAGTTGATCTAAGCTCAGCCAGTTGGACTGATCATCACTGGTAGGAGCTATTGAGAGTGTTGTGTCGCTATCATGATGTGCATTGTTGGAGACGGACGGTGCGATGCCAAGTCCGGTCTCAGTGTGTGTTAATTGATGATGTTATTTGTGGGGCTAGATAATCCCCAGCACTGTGAGATTTTCCATGCCGCGACTGTGTTTAGTATGAGAGGGCTGCGGCATAATATCCCGCGGTATCCAGCTTGTGTGAGTGTGCCATTTTGTGTAATATTATGTTTATCTTGATTCTATTTGTTTATCTTGCTCAACTGCCTTGGATCTGTACCATTGCTATTCTCCTAACTTTATTACTGTCTCTACTCATTTGATGCATACATTCTATATTATTTGCATACTGTGACTTGCCAGATCTTTAGATTTGATCCACTCTTGGTGCTTAGGTCTTGACTCCGAGTTCAAGGGCGATGCGTACGCACACGTAGAGGCGCCCGTAGTAGGTGACTACGGATGGGGACCGGCCGACCCAGAGGTCAAGCCGGAGGGTGGAGAGCCAGTACCAGTGGCAGGGGCTTGAGTGTCTGTTTGTTTGGGATTTTGAGAGATTTTTGTGGTGAGCTGGGTAGTTAGTCAAATATGTAATTAAACCTTGATTTTTATCACTTGTCATCTTTAGGCTGGACTTTAGCCCATTCACATTTGATATATATATGTTGATGCTTCCGCTATCTCTGTATTGCTTCCGCTTATTTCTTTATGGTTCCGCAATATTAACTGTTGTTATAATATTGTTCAAAAAGTTTTAAATTGGACCTCACTGCGGACCTACGATCTTGGAAGTTCTCGGATTTTCCGGGAAATAGCGCGCCAATTTCGGTACTTTGACGGTTTTCTCGGTATCCGGAATTAGGGCGTTACACGCCCGTAATAGGTGACTACGGATGGGGACCGGCCGACCCAGAGGTCTAGCTGGAGGGTGGAGAGCCAGTACCAGTGGCAGGGGCTTTGAGTGTCTGTTTGTTTGGGATTTTGAGAGATTTTTGTGGTGAGCTGGGAAGTTAGTCAAGTATGTAATTAAACCTTGATTTTTATCACTTGTCATCTTTAGGCTGGACTTCAGCCCATTCACATTTGATATATATATGTTAATGCTTCCGCTATCTTTGTATTGCTTCCCTTTATTTCTTTATGCTTCCGCAATATTAACTGTTGTTATAATATTGTTCAAAAAGTTTTAAATTGGACCTCACTGCGGACCTACGATCTTGGAAGTTCTCGGATTTTCCGGGAAGTAGCGCGTCAATTTCGGTACTTTGACGGTTTTCTTGGTATTCGAAATTGGGGCGTTAGACCTGGCCTTGGCACGAGATCGGTTATTCCCCTTGGGGGGAGGAGCTAAGTGGATGACACTGATGATCCTTTCGGATTCATCACTATCTTGGGCCTTCTCTTCCTGGCGCTGAGCTCGGCTGCTGTTCACATTTTCCCCTTCTTGGACATAATCTTTGAGGTGCCCATCCTTGACGAGTTTCTCTAGGTGTGACTTCAGCGACATGCAGTTCTCAGTTTTGTGCCCGTTTTGCTTATGGTAGGCATAATACTTGGTCTGGTCGTGGGTGGAGGGGTCACCTTTCATGGGCTGGGGCCAGCTGAAGTACGGCTGCATTTTGATTTTGTTCAGGAGCCTAAAGATCGGCTCCTTGAAGATCGTGTTAACGGCCTTGAAGGCAGTGGCAGCAAGTCGCTCCTCTTTAGGGCAGTGGGCTTGCTTGAACTTCTGTCCACCTCCCGAGCTGGGAAACGAAGTCTTCGCCGAGGTGTTGGGAGTCCGGTCCCGGTTTGCCTCCTCCTTCCGGGATGACTTTCAATCTTTCTTGGAGGATTGGCCCTCACTCCAGAATCCAAAATTCTCCCGAGCTCGGATCCCGTCCTCCTCTCCCTCTACAAACCGATTCACCCTGGCCATAAGAGCTTTCATCGAGGCCACAGGGTTCTGGGCCAAGTCTTTCCGAAGGTTAGTCCCTGGCAGCAAGGCTTACTGAAAAGACGTTACCGCCACTTCTTCAGCCACATTCTCCACTTGGCTGTAAATGGTCCATAATCTTTTGGCGAACTGGGTGACATTCTCGTTTTGCCTCATCCTGAGAGCCATTATGTCAGCATTTGTTTTGGGGATGACCCTATGCACCTGGAACTTCTCTAAGAACGAACTACGTAGCGGCTGCCAATTCGAGATCGAACCTTCTGGGAGAGCGCAGAACCACCTTCGGGGAAGGTCTCCCAAACTGGAAGAAAAGACCCTGCAGTTCAGGTGGCCTATGTCACCCCAGATTGACATTCTTTAGGTGAAATGGCGCAGGTGCGCTGCTGGGTCGGAGGCTCCATCATACATAACAAACCTTGGGACACTGAACTTCTCTGGGAGAAGAAAACTCCTGATCTCCCGAGAGAAAGGTGAAGCGCCAAGGTCGTCAGGGTAGGACATGTCTATCCGATTTTGGGGGAAACCGGCTACCTCCAGATTAAGCAGTAGCGTCTGCTTCACATGCTGATCGACCCACTCCTTCAGGGCGTTCTTGACTTCTAGCATGGTTTCCGACTTCCACTCCGTCCGATTATTGTTGGAACCTTCATCTTCAGCTCGGTGGCGTCTCTTCTCGTTGAGACTGTGCCTCAGATCCACTTGGGGTGGAGGAAATTATCCGCTTCGAGGAAGCGAGGCTGCAACCTTTCTTTTATTTCTTCGGGGGCATCACCGCTGGAGCTGCTCCTGAAGCTAACGTATTAGCTCGTCCTTCTCTTGAAGGGCAAGGTTTTGGGCCCTGACTTCCTCGAAGTACAGGTTTTTGCCTCCGACATCGTAGTTCTGATGGGTAGTCTGATGTGACCTTCCCACCACTGGACTCTTGTCTTTTCGGGGATGCTTCTCCATGGGAGCACCCTGCTGGGGGCGTTCTCGAGGCGGAGGTGCTACTTCTTCTTCTGAAGGATCAGTCTCGAGTCCTTCCACAATGACCGGGATAGGGGGAACTCTACAGGACGCCCCTCGACCACAGCTGTAGCAATCATCACTCCCTATCCTCCATGAAGAGGGACAGGCAAGGCCTTGGATGCTTTCTCACCCTTCTTTCACTTTGGGAGGCATACTCTGAGGAAAAGGATGTGGGTTGCTTCTTTCCCACAGACGGCGCCAATTGTGAGTACCTAAAAATCACGGACTTGATTAGTGGAGGTTTGGGATCTCCCAGAGATTCCCTGATGAGATTAATATGCCCGTCCAACACATGAAAGGGAGAGAACAAGAGGAAGACAATCGTCAGATACCCCGGCTATAGGCGGCGTAAGGCCCTCCGATGGCTAAGTTAGTTCAGGGAACTTATCAGTAGGGTGGAGGAAGGAGGGAGGCAGAGTGAGGGCTCAAGAGTATGATGTTCGATACCTGGGGTTTGAAAGGGTTTCTCTATTTATAGAGGAAGCCTCGTGGTAGAGGATGGTGGGGCCCGCTGGCTTGTCTCGTACTTGGACGGCATAGTCACGTTTGCCCACATTCTCTTAAATGAAGGTCCCGTTCATCATTAATTGACAATCCGATTGGATCCGCCTTTCATTAAATGGTGGTCCAATCGGCCCACAATGCATTAAATGAGGGTCCAATCGTGCCTCACCTTGTCTGGACCTTTCGGCGGTAGTCCCATTGGATCGTCGCCTGGAGCCTTGCCCTGATGGAGACGTAGCCACTAGATGTAGATCTGCCATAGATTTTGAGTGGCTGAGATGTCTTCTCAGTATCATCCACGCGTGCCCATATCTCATCATGCATCTTATGATGTGGCTGGTCTTCCGGTGGTGCTTTGGCAGTTAGCGCTAGACTCGGCTGGCATGCTGGTACGGGACCAAAACGCTCGGCCGAGGTCGGAGTGGACTGCCGAGGTCAAACATCACCGAGGTCAGTATGGACTCGGCAACAGCTGGCGCCCTAGCATCACTGCCTGGTTATACGTAGCCAAGCTTTAGGCATAATTAGCCAGTCATCTTTACCAAGGCTAACATAATCTTGGTGTCTTTAGGAACGTCCCCACATAATTTCCCTCTAGCTTTAGAGTTCTTAAGAGTTTCTCAATACTCTTTGAGGTCGGAAGCTACGAGTTGTGAGGGTGCTCGGAGATCGGTGGTAGAAGGTAACGTCCTTGAAGGCATCAATTGTGCTGTCGGGCTGCTCTCTTTCCGGACCGGGGTGCATTTCAAATCTCACCTTGGTTCTGACTGCTGACGTTTCATCCTTATACATTGTCGTTCCGTCTACCCGAGGCAATAAATGCTACGATGCGCTCGATGCAGAAGGTGTACCGTCAATGCTACGTGTCGATGCTGGATGGATGATTCAGATATTTCAGAGGCACGTGCTCTGCGCCGAAGGGACATGCACGGCACTCGAGGCTTCGCACGTGCGTCCTTGGGATATGAAAGGGCGCTTTTCCCCGTCTATAAAAGCGGAGGCTAGGGCTCCTTTCTACTTCTACTTGTGCTTTTGCCAGAGGAGAAGAAGAAGTGAGTTTTTCGTAGAAGAGGATTTGT
Organism: Litsea cubeba; assembly: GCA_012931725.1. NCBI lineage: Eukaryota > Viridiplantae > Streptophyta > Magnoliopsida > Laurales > Lauraceae > Litsea > Litsea cubeba. The sequence goes on from CM022944.1 coordinate 61,777,863, forward strand.
CCCGAAGAGAAGCGCCGCGGGGGTCAATCCATTATAGGTTCAGCCCTGCCTCCTGCTCATTCTATTCTTGTAAGTCCTTCTTCTTAGCCTCCCTCCTTCCTCCACCCTACTGATAAGTTCCCTGAACTAACTTAGGCATCGGAGGGCCTTGCGCTGCCTATAGCCAGGGTCTCTGACGATTGTCTTCCTCTTGTTCTCTCCCTTTCAGGTGTTGGATGGGCATATTAATCTCATCAGGGAATCTCTGGGAGATCCCAAACCTCCACTAATCAAGTCCATGATTTTTAGGCACTCACAAAACTCTAAAGAAGTAATACACATTATCATGTAAAAATTAGTACATATTTATTCTTTCCTTAAGCTACAAACAGTTCCCTTATCATACAAATCCAAATGAGAGCCCTGTATTTATAAATGAACATTATCATTATAATTATAAACATTATAATGCGGGCCAAGAATAAAATTTCCAAAAAGAGAAAGGAGAATAAGAAATAAGTAGTTAAAGCTTAAACATTGATCAAGACAATTAGAGAAGCAAAAAGCATTGGACTTGAACTACATCAGATGACTATCATGGATTAACTTTGATCAGTTGAGGCCTAAAATGAAAGGTTAAGTTGGCCTGATTAGAGTGATATTTTGGCCACCCAAATTTGCATTACAATTTAAGGTAACTCTGATAAGTCTAGAATCTAGATTAATTAAGGTCTATTTAAAATATATATGCATCACTTGACATGAACATTGATTGTTAACCAGCATTCAAAATCCTGTATCTAGGTATCTAATCAAAGTATAGATGAAGATGGATAAGAAAACAACGTAAATGAAAACAAAATCAACAAAAAGAGAACCATCAACTTTTTTTCCTATTGATCTTTTTATCACAACAAAAGCATATGTTCCATCACATCCTAACAAACAAGATGCTAACTCGGGACAAACCAATCAATCAGGATTGATCATGTGCTAGGCCTCAAAGTCCTTGGACCTCACCACCCTTTACAACAACAACAATAAAAGCATTTCTTAGACAAATCCACAAACAAGAACACAAGATCCACAAAACCCAAAATCAAGTAATGTAACAAAGAGAATCATAAATAAAAATACCTAAAGCAACACAACCCTAAACCTAACATTGAACAAAAATCAAACAAACAAAACCCCAACTTTTGTGCAGCTCCTTAAAACAATGAATGAAATAGGGGGAGAGGGGGAGAGAGGCGACATAGAAGCTCCATTAAAAGAGAGGGCGACAGTGAAGTAGAGATGCAGAAAGGGAAAGTGACAAAGACTAGAAGAGAGAGGCGAGAGAGAAAGGGAGATAGATTTACCGACGAAGAGAAGCTCGTGAGATCTTTCGTGCATGCGTGCACGAAGGAAAGAGGAGCAAGGGTTTTGTTCTGCCTAGGTCAAAAGGAGAAAGAAGAAGGGGTTGAAGCCTCAAGGTTTTTGTCGAATGAAAGTTTTAAGGTGGGGAGGTAGTTTTAGACATCTGGGGCGTGGGCCAAGGCCCATTACGATTTTAAGGGAAACTTCTAATTCGACTTGGGGCGACCGCCCTAGAGAACTATCACGTGGGTCTGCCCCTGTATCTAATCCTCCTTGGTACTTGGCAGACATTCTTGAAGAGGTGATAGATCTTTCTAAAAGTATGAAGGTTTCCTTCCATCATATTAAACCCAATTCTAATGGGCGGCAGATCTTTTGGCCAAAGAGGGAGTTTCTCGACAATCTTTGGTTATTCCCTTTTGAGTTTCTGTAATTAGCATTGGTTTTGTTTTGCCTTTTGCTAGGTTTTTCTGGGCTTTTGGTTCAGTATAGTTCTCTTATGCTGCACACTACTTTTCTCAGATATGAATATAGTCACCCAGGTCACGCACAGTGACCCACCAGGCACACATAATATTCATCAGGAATGTCAGATGCCCGCTTCTTTATCTCTCTGGCCTGATCATAGAAGCCTTCTGAGGCAGGAAATCATGTGGCTGCCGTGACTTCTCAACTTGTTTCAACAGAGGCAAGACGTTCTGATCAACCCATTCTTCCATTGAATTGAAAATCTCAACTTTCTCAGGAGACACAGACATTAAATAAGTAGTTGTGTTTTGCATGTCACATGAGGTCAAGTGGTTCTTCTTGTTCACAACATTCCTACAATCTATATACATCAAAGGATCATTAACAAAAGAACAAGTTGTCACCTTTTTTGTTGCCTATGTGGGGGTGTCAGAAATTTCAAAAAAAAAAATACTTTTTTTTTACTTATGAAATGATTTTATATGGAAAAATAAAAGTTCAATCTACAGTAAAGAGAGTTGAAAGCAGGGGCGGCTCCAGCTATAGGCAGGGTAGGCGGTTGCCTAAGGCCCCCAAAATAGGGAGGCCCCCAATTAAAAATTTTCTTTAATAGGTATATTTAAAAAATATTTAATGATAAGGCCTCAAAAATTTAACGTTAAAACTATTTGTATAGAATTTTAGTTAATTAGTTTTTATTCTATAAAAAGGCCTATTAATTCTCCTTGATAAAAGGAACCATTAACTCTTCAAAGATAAGAGGCCTATTAAATCTCCTTGATTGAAGTAACCATTAACTCTTCACCCTTTTATAAAATCTCTTGCATCGATCAACACTATAACGTCTCTCTATTTAAAAGATATTAATTGCAAATTGATTCAAACGAAATTCAATAAAATCAATCCTATAAAATCTCTTTAATGTCTCCTTTATTAAAGCATCGACCAACCCTATCCCTATAAAACTAGTTAATTAATTTTTATTTTATAAAGAGGCCTATTAAATCTCTTTAATTTGATTGAAGGAATTATTAACTCTTCACCAGTTAATGAAGTCTCTTACATCAATCAATCCTATGACGTCTCTTTATTTAAAATATATTAATTTCCAATTGATTCAAACGAAATTTCATAAAATCAATATCCTATAAAATCTCCTTAAACTTGGGTTGGCAATTAATTCGAGAAATCCTATAAAATCTCACACCTAATTCATTTAATTTTTTTACCGTTACTTGACAAACAAAAATAATCTTACACCTAATTCATTTAAAATCTCACACCTAATCTATTTACTATTTTTACCGTTGTATACATTAATTAACAACTAAAAATCTATCTATAAAAGGACTTAATCTATAAACCATTTCATAGTTACGTGCGACAATATTTCGATTGCTTGTTAAGTACAAAAACTACTTAAAAATCCTCTCAAGTTCAACCATCCTATTTTGTCTCCTCCTTTATTGGTGCTTCCCAACTCTAATATTTGGCATCCTCTCAAGTTCAACCATCCTATTTTGTCTCCTTTATTGGTGCTTCCCAACTCTAATCTTTGGCAAACTCCAATTGAAATATTAAACTATTTAAAAAGATTAGACTCTTTTTCAAATGCAAGTATTGTTTATAGAATATTATTGACAATACCTGTAATTGTTACTTCTGCAGAAAGAAGTTTTTCAAAACTAAAACTAATAAAATCCTACTTAAGATCAACTATGACGCAAGAAAGATTAAGTGGATTGTGTTGGGATTGGTGTATGCCCTAAAGCCCACTAGCTGCACTCTCATCTTTTGTTACTGGATATTTACTGGTTATTTAATGGAAAGACTCTTTTATGCTTAAACATGTATATATGTATGGTTGTGTAAGGCCCATTGTTTCTTGTAAATGAATTAGGTGTGTAGTGTCTACACACAGATAGGTCTAATTCATGGACACTGGAAACATCATATTTGTTCATAACTGAAAGATGGAGCTGGGCACCTCATCTTGTAATGAGAGACTCTCCTGCATTCAGTGTGACTTACCTAAGTCATGGGAGGGCTTTCCCGGATTCATCTCATTAGTGCATATGCAATGCATTGAACAGGACCATGGTAGGTGTGATCTCTAAAATAGTACTATCACAGAAAGAGATCAAGTCACCTCATGCTACTGAGTGACCGGTGCTCTTAATCTTGAGCATTTGTGGATGAACTGACGAAGTCAAGTTCTTGTGCTTTAATTCACTATGGGTGAGATTCTTTTCATGGGTCAACAGCTCTGTGTTTTGGGTACTCGGACTTGATCAGTTGGGACGTGCAGATGCAATATAGAATCTATGCCATCTGATGATGGAATAATCGTCCCCTTAGAATTATCCAATTAATCATCAAAATCTAAGATCTTAGTATATGGATGTTCCATATGGATATTGAACTTGTGGGTCGCTCCCTGGACCAAGAGAATGATAGTCAAATGATGATTATGTTTAAGGATATGAAGTTCTAAGGTTTAGATGTAATCGGGAAGGTTGATAGTACATGTGATAACCTGACTCGATTATGGATGTTACATAGAGGGGCATTCAGGTCATTACACTTAGTAGGTCGAAGACGACCGTCATTTTATGACGAGCTTATTATAATATATATTTGTCCTTGGAGTTCAACCATAACTCTTTAGTGGAATGAGTTAAGGTTAAAATGGTCTTAATGTTGCTATGGGTTTAGCATGGACATTTTGGTCATTTTGGGAGCCAATGGCAAATATGTCTTTTGGTCCCTTCTCTAGTCACTTACCAAGATTGGCATGGTTTCCTAAGATGTTTAGATAACATAAGGATGAATTATTTTAGTGGAAAAATAATATTGAGTTTAAATTCAAATAGGCCTTTGATGGCATACATGAATTTAACTCTAGATAAATTGTATGTGGGCCATGGTGTGCATTATTATAAGGGACGTCCATAATAAGATTTCCATGGGTAAGGTTTCCAATTTGAGTAGGACTCTCTACTTGGAAAGTTGGACTCCTCTTTGGATTAGTATTCTTATGAGAAGGTTTCCTTTTTGGATTAGGAACTTAAAATTAGTAAGTGTTCTACAACTAGGATTACTAGTTGTATGGAAAGTTCCTTTTGGTTTCCTTTTCTAATTAGAGTGTTTCTTAAAGGAAATAAGTCTTTCCTTTTTGGACATCAATGAGAATTAGAAAGATAACTTTATGGGAAAGGTTTCCACAAAAGTTTCTATAAAAGAAACCACTTGGCCCTTGGACGTCCAACACTAAGAGAGCCTCCTAGGAGTCCCACACGTCCAGCCCCTTGAAGCTCTTTCTTCTTCATTGAAGAAAGTTGAGGTCTGAGATTTTTCCTTAGAGAAATACTTCTTGATTCCTAGATTAAGATCCCACCATCTTAGCCAATCAGATTTGGAAGTGAGATAGAGAAGAAGATCAAAGGCAATACTAGTGCAGAAAATTCCAGCAACTTGTTTGCTAATTGCAAGTCTGAGTTCGGGCCTTTGGATCTATTTTTTCAGAGATTTGAAGTCTACAAATCTTCGAGGTATTAGTCTTCTTCATTCTCCTTTAATTATGCACTTGTTGGTCATGAATTCATGGAGTTCTCATGCGATCTATATGGCTGATTTATGCTGGCCAAATCAGATTTTTAAAATCTGTCATGTTACAAATTAGCCATGAATCTCTTCCGCTTATTCAGATCTGAATCGAATTTTCTTTTAGTGGTATCAGAGCCACTCCATGTGAAATCATGATCCCATGTTGTGTATAATTAATCCTAGATTGATTATGGGTATGGTGGCACCCTTTTAAACTTATGTTGTGATGCATGTTATGTGCAAGTTTCATTAACATTGCTGGAATTTATTTTCCAGATTTGTTTAATGATGCACATAGTGTTTTTGCATGCACTAACCTCTTTGATTGCAGCCGTATATTGCATCCTTGATGGTTCGCATGATTGTTATGTGGATTTGGATGTTTTTTTCATTAGTTGGAAAGTGTACGATTGCGCGTTTAGCAATCATAGGAAGTTGTAATTCTTTCTTTACTTTATTCCAACTAGTCTTATTGTAAGCTTTCTTGAAAAGCATAGTATCTCCAATGTATTTGGGTTTTTGTTTTTTATGGGTTTGCTTGTATAAATTTAATTTATTGGAACAAGCAAGAAGAAGAAAGTTTCAAGAAAGGTTGCAAGTAACCGACTCCTTAGTGGTGGAGGAGACAAGACTTCTTGGTGAAAGATGAGACCTATTCTTGATGTCCTAGTTCGATAAGGATTACAAGTCCGAAGAGCAAGGAGCCATCAAGGATTGCATATTTTTATTTGCTTTTATATATGGAATGCATGGATGAGTGCTTTATATAATTGCTATGATTGTCACCTAGAAACATGGCCACCATTAGGTTCTAAAATTGGCATCTTTATTGTATTAGATTGTTTTTAGTTTGGCAAATTGTTTTAAATGGAACTTAGACCAGCACCTTCTATTTGTCTAAGGTTTAAAATTGGATAGGGTTTACCCTTGGTTTCCAAAGAAGGCTAAACTAAAATCTAATTAGATGCTACCTATGGGTTTTCATAACCCAAGATAGGTTTTTGACTCTTTGAAGGGATTTGCTCAAATGTTTTAAAGCAAAGGTTATTTGATTTTAAGATGACTTAAGTCATAAATTTAATTAACCAAGTTTGCTAGATTTAAAAAGAGCTTTTGAGTAAAGCAATGTAAAGGTCAAAAAGTATAAACCCTAGCGATAAATAATCAAGTGGGAGAGGGGTTTTAGGAAAGACCCCACGGCCTTCCATTTTCGGTTCATGTTATCTCATTAAAGTGTTAGTAGGAACGGCCATCCCTTCGGTGGAGTTCTTTAACTAAAGACCGCTTTGATGGGTTAATGGGTGAACTAATGTGAATATTCGTAATGAAGTGTTAGTAGGAGCGGCCATCCCTTCGGTGGAGTTCTTTACTAAAGACCACTTCTATAGAATGTCAATGAAGTGTTGGTGAGAGCGGCCATCCCTTCGGTGGAGCTCTTTACTAAAGTTCACTTCTAGGAAGGATAAAAGTCTCTTCCCTTCGGAAGACTTAATCATAGACATTCTGGGAATTTCATAAGAGATGGTTATACACTTGACATAAGACGGTGATGACCTCTCCTTAGGAGTTAAGGGTTATTTGTCATATGAGGCCAAACCAATCAGTAATTGGACTACCACTGGATGTGTATCCAGATAGTGATAATCCAAATAAGTCTGCCTTAATTCAACGTGACTGTAGGCTCGGCCATCCCTTCGATGGAGGGTCTATGAGGAGGTTGAAACACTGATACATTATGATTGGGGTTGAATAATGTAAAAAGTTTCGTGCTTTATTTTTCCTTTTATAACAAGCACCATATGCATATTACATATATACTGCATGTCTAATTATAAACCGTTTTATATCCAGAAAGAGATGGGTAGAGATTCTTTTAGTCCGTTGATGTGCATTCTTCGTGAGAACAAACTGACTGGCCCTAACTGCGTAGACTGGAAAAGAAATCTTGACATAGTACTCACAGCCGAGGAGTACAAGTATGTCTTGTTGGAAAACTGTCCCGATATTGATGCTAATTCTACTGATGACCAGCGAGAGGCTGAGAGGAAATGGAAGAAAGCGAATAGCATGGCTAAATGCTACATGCTCACTTCCATGTCCAACGTGTTGCAAACACAGCACGAGCAAATGGACACAGCCTATGAAATCATGATGTCCTTGCCTGAGATGTTTGCAGACAAGAGCAGACCAGCTAGGCAAGCTGATATGAGGACTATCATGAATGCTAGGATGGCTGAGGGAACACCTGTCAGAGAGCATATGCTCAAGCTGATAGATTGTTTCAATGAAGCTGAGATTCTAGGGGCTGAGATTGATGCAGGGAGTCAGACTGACATGATTCTCGAAACTTTGCCGGAATCTTTCAATCAGTTCAAGCTCAATTTCAATATGAGCAAGATGGACATGACTCTACCTGAGTTAATGAAAGAACTCCAGGCGGCAGAGGCTATCATGAAACCCAAAGCTCAAGCTCATTTTTTCCAGTCTTCCTCTAAACTGAACCCGAAAGGGAAGAAGTCCAAGAAGAAGCAGAATAAGGGAAAAAGGCAGAAAAAGAACAATGCTGGTAATAAGAAGGACAAGGGTACAGATGGAAAGTCCAAAGGGAAATGCTTCAAGTGTGGCCTCAAAGGTCATTGGAAGAAAGATTGTCCCAAGTTCCTGGCCTCAGTTAAGAAAGGTACATCTTTTTCATACTACATTGAAACTTGTCTAGTGGTTGATTCTACTGACTCATGGATAGTAGACTCAGGAGCCACTAATCATATCTGCAATTCATTGCAGGGGTTTCAGATAATGCAGAGAATTGAGAAAGGAGAGTTTGCCTTTAGAGTCGGAACTGGAGCTAAAGTTTGGGCAGTTGCAGTAGGAGTAGTTACCTTACATTTTCCATGTAATAGGATATTAGTTTTAAATAATGTTTTCTATGTTCCGGACATGAGAAAGAATTTAATATTAGTTTCCAGATTAATTGAATTTAATTATTCAGTTTTTTTCCATTCTGGTATTGATATCAGTAGAGATGGAAATATTATATGTTCCGGTAGAATACATGACAACTTATTTTATATATATCCTATTGCTCCCACACTGCATAATGTACAACAAGAAAACTCAACTTCCCTTAAGAGGAAGGTATCTTCAATCAATGACACATATCTTTGGCACTTACGTTTGGGTCACATTAACCTAAAACGGATTCAGAGGTTGGTAGAAGATAGGCCTTTAAACTCATTAGATTTCGAACCTTTTCCTCAGTACGAATCTTGTCTCAAGGGAAAGATGACCAAACGGTCATTCTCTGGAAAGGGACTAAGGTCAAAAGAGATGTTAGAATTGATTCACACTGATGTGTGTGGTCCTATGAACAAACCGGCTCGAGGAGGGTATGAGTATTACATCACCTTCACCGATGATTACTCTAGATATGGATATGTATACCTAATGCGACGCAAGTCTGAGGCGTTTGATAAGTTCAAACAATTCAAGGCTGAGGCGGAGCTACAACTAGGAAAACATATCAAAGCCCTTCGATCTGATCGAGGGTGGCGAGTACCTCCTGGGTGAGTTCAAGGAGTACCTCACACAACATGGGATTGTGTCTCAGTTGTCTGCACCGGGTACACCCCAGCAAAATGGTGTAGCAGAGAGAAGAAGCCGTACCCTTCTTGATATGGCAAGGTCCATGATGAGTCATGCAACCCTACCTATATCTTTTTGGGGATATGCCCTAGAAGCAGCAGCATACATTTTAAATCTGGTACCTTCCAAATCAGTACCTACGACACCCCAAGAAATGTGGACAAGTCGAAAACCTAGTTTAAGACATATCTACATTTGGGGTTGTCCAGCCTATGTACTGAATGATAAAGCTACCAAGCTGGAACCCAGATCAGAAATGTGCTACTTCATTGGGTATCCTAAGAGAACGAGAGGTGGCATCTTTTATCATCCAAAGGAGCAAAAAGTGCTCATCAGCACTCATGCTAGGTACTTGGAGGATGATTGTATGATGCACCAAGAGCTTAGTTGTAAAGAAACCCTTAAGGAGATTCTTCCGGGATCTCCTATAACATCTGTATCAGATCCTGAGACAGTAGATGAACAAGATATTCCTTTAAACACTCCGGAGCCTCGTCGTAGTGGGAGAATTTCTAGACAGCCAGAAAGATATCTAGGAGTGTCTTTTAAGACAGACTCTGAAGATCTGGTTGAGGATCCTACTAGTTATGATGAAGCAGTAACGGATATAGATGCTGACATGTGGCAGCAAGCGATGAAATCTGAAATGGATTCTTTGTATTCCAATCAAGTTTGGGAACTTGTAGATACACCTGAAGGGATCAAACCCATAGGGTGCAAGTGGATCTACAAGAGAAAGAGAGGAGTGGATGGGAAGGTGAAAACCTTCAAAGCAAGACTGGTGGCGAAAGGATATACTCAGAAAGAGGGTATCGATTATGAGGAAACCTTTTCACCAGTGGCTATGCTTAAGTCCATAAGGATTCTCTTGGCCATCGCATGTCATTATGACTACGAGATATGGCAGATGGATGTCAAGACAGCTTTTCTTAATGGAAGTCTTGACGAATGCATCTATATGATGCAACCAGAGGGCTTCATTACTAGTGGCCAAGATAACATGGTTTGTAAACTTAAGAAGTCCATCTATGGACTTAAGCAAGCATCTAGAGCATGGAACATCAAGTTTAATCAGGCAGTCAAATCCTTTGGCTTTGATCAAAACATTGATGAACCATGTGTATATAAGAAAGGAAATGGGAAAGCAGTTGCATTTTTGGTTCTGTATGTAGATGACATATTACTCATAGGAAATGATGTAGGTTTATTGTCATCCACAAAGGTTTGGTTATCCTCTCAATTTCAGATGAAGGATTTGGGTGAGGCCAGCTACATCTTAGGGATCAAGCTTTTGCGTGATCGCAAGAATAAGATGTTAGCCTTATCTCAATCTTCATATATTGAGAGGATATTGGTCAAGTTTAACATGCATGACTCCAAGAAGGGCCTCCTGCCTTCTAGACATTAAGTACCACTGTCCCGAGATCAATGTCCAAAGACATCTGAAGAGATAGAGAGCATGAGGATAGTTCCATATGCATCCGCTGTTGGAAGCCTCATGTATGCTATGTTATGTACTAGACCAGATATTTGCTTTGCCGTTGGCATGGTTAGCAGATATCAGTCAAACCCTGGACCTATGCATTGGACAGCTGTTAAGCATATATTCAAGTGTCTTCGGAGAATGAAAGATTATATGCTAACCTTTCAAGCAAATGATCTAACACCATTGGCGTATACAGACTCTGATTTCCAATCAGATAGTGACGCCAGAAAGTCTACCTCAGGGTACGTCTTTACTTGTCAGGAGGGGCTATATCATGGAGAAAGTGTCAAGCAATCCTGTATAGCTGATTCTACCATGGAAGCAGAGTATGTGGCGGCATCGGAAGCTGCGAAGGAAGCGGTATGGCTCAGAAAATCCCTGTTGGAATTGGGAGTTGTTCCTGCAGTGCATAAACCGATTGTCATATACTGCGATAACACTGGTGCTGTAGCACAGTGCAAAGAGCCCAGGAATCACAAGAAAGGCAAGCACATTCAGAGAAAGTATCACTTGATCCGGGAATTCATTCAGGATGGAGAGATAGTGGTGGAGCATATTGCTTCAGCAAATAACTTAGCTGACCCATTCACTAAGACTCTTACTGAGAAAGTCTTTACTTCTCATGTTGAGTCTATGGGTGTTAGGTTAGGAAGTAGTGATCTTTAGTGCAAGTGGGAGTTTGTTGGGATTGGTGTATGCCCTAAAGCCCACTAGCTGCACTCTCATCTTTTGTTACTGGATATTTACTGGTTATTTAATGGAAAGACTCTTTTATGCTTAAACATGTATATATGTATGGTTGTGTAAGGCCCATTGTTTCTTGTAAATGAATTAGGTGTGTAGTGTCTACACACAGATAGGTCTAATTCATGGACACTGGAAACATCATATTTGTTCATAACTGAAAGATGGAGCTGGGCACCTCATCTTGGTATAAGTTATAATGAGAGACTCTCCTGCATTCAGGGTGACTTACCTAAGTCATGGGAGGGCTTTCCCGGATTCATCTCATTAGTGCATATGCAATGCATTGAACAGGACCATGGTAGGTGTGATCTCTAAAATAGTACTATCACAGAAAGAGACCAAGTCACCTCATGCTACTGAGTGACCGGTGCTCTTAATCTTGAGCATTTGTGGATGAACTGACGAAGTCAAGTTCTTGTGCTTTAATTCACTATGGGTGAGATTCTTTTCATGGGTCAACAGCTCTGTGTTTTGGGTACTCGGACTTGATCAGTTGGGACGTGCAGATGCAATATAGAATCTGTGCCATCTGATGATGGAATAATCGTCCCCTTAGAATTATCCGATTAATCATCAAAATCTAAGATCTTAGTATATGGATGTTCCATATGGATATTGAACTTGTGGGTCGCTCCCTGGATCAAGAGAATGATATTAGAATGATGATTATGTTTTAGGATTTGAAGTTCTAAGGTTTAGATGTAATCGGGAAGGTTGATAGTACATGTGATAACCTGACTCGATTATGGATGTTACATAGAGGGGCATTCAGGTCATTACACTTAGTAGGTCGAAGACAACCGTCATTTTATGACGAGCTTATTATAATATATACTTGTCCTTGGAGTTCAACCATAACTCTTTAGTGGAATGAGTTAAGGTTAAAATGGTCTTAATGTTGCTATGGGTTTAGCATGGACATTTTGGTCATTTTGGGAGCCAATGGCAAATATGTCTTTTGGTCCCTTCTCTAGTCACTTACCAAGATTGGCATGGTTTCCTAAGATGTTTAGATAACATAAGGATGAATTATTTTAGTGGAAAAATAATTTTGAGTTTAAATTCAAATAGGCCTTTGATGGCATACATGAATTTAACTCTAGATAAATTGTATGTGGGCCATGGTGTGCATTATTATAAGGGACGTCCATAATAAGATTTCCATGGGTAAGGTTTCCAATTTTGAGTAGGACTCTCTACTTGGAAAGTTGGACTCCTCTTTGGATTAGTATTCTTATGAGAAGGTTTCCTTTTTGGATTAGGAACTTAAAATTAGTAAGTGTTCTACAACTAGGATTACTAGTTGTATGGAAAGTTCCTTTTGGTTTCCTTTTCTAATTAGAGTGTTTCTTAAAGGAAATAAGTCTTTCCTTTTTGGACATCAATGAGAATTAGAAAGATAACTTTATGGGAAAGGTTTTCACAAAAGTTTCTATAAAAGAAACCACTTGGCCCTTGGACGTCCAACACTAAGAAAGCCTCCTAGGAGTCCCACACGTCCAGCCCCTTGAAGCTCTTTCTTCTTCATTGAAGAAAGTTGAGGTCTGAGATTTTTCCTTGGAGAAATACTTCTTGATTCCTAGATTAAGATCCCACCATCTTAGCCAATCAGATTTGGAAGTGAGATAGAGAAGAAGATCAAAGGCAATACTAGTGCAGAAAATTCCAGCAACTTGTTCGCTAATTGCAAGTCTGAGTTCGGGCCTTTGGATCTATTTTTTCAAAGATTTGAAGTCTACAAATCTTCGAGGTATTAGTCTTCTTCATTCTCCTTTAATTATGCACTTGTTGGTCATGAATTCATGGAGTTCTCATGCGATCTATATGGCTGATTTATGCTGGCCAAATCAGATTTTTAAAATCTGTCATGTTACAAATTAGCCATGAATCTCTTCCACTTATTCAGATCTGAATCGCATTTTCTTTCAGATTGGCCATATTATCAATTGAAAACGATATATTAACAAATTTAGAATATAAAACTTTGATAAGTAATTTTACATCTCAAAAAGCTAGAAGAATATGTTTTAACTAATTTTTTTATTAATAATTTATTTTTTAAATATATTATTTTATAAGGCCTCATTTTGGAGTTTCGCCTAAGGCCCCAATTACCTTAGAGCCGCCCCTGGTTGAAAGGCATCCATTTCGCACAAACTATGAGCAGATTCTGCTTGAGGGAGGGAGGGAGGGAGGGAGGGAGGCGAAAATATTGGAATTGATGTAGGAAGAGGGAACACTCACTTGGGATTTGGTTGTAAGATGGATGATAAAAATCTAGGAGAGATATGCTTAGAGAGAGGGAAAGGGTGCCCCGAGTTTAGAAGAGGAAAAATTCAGTGTCATGTTCTCTTGTTTTCTTCTTTCCTTACTAGAATTGAAGGATGAGATGAAAGAGGAGATACAAAAGGACTTGCATATCAGTCTGCATAATCCCAGGTTGTAAAACTCCTGACTCGGACACGACTCGTTCGATGTAAAAAAATTAACCCAGATAGAGTCAACGCAGAGACTCGGTAGAGTCATGTTTTTTTTTTTAAATAATTTCAAACATATTTAAAAATGAATCAATCACTTATAAAATATAGAAATATATTTATTTACATGTATTTATGATAATCAATTCAAATTAATAAATTTATATATGCAAAAAAAAACTACTACAATAAGGAAAATAAAAGAAAAATATCGCATGTTATATAATTTATTAGTTCAAATATTGATGTAAAAGATCAAATATATGTTTCAAATTACATGTCAGTCACCATTTTTAAATGACCAACTCCAAACCCCATGCATAATTACTTATAAATTAACTATGATTGTTTAAAATTAGATTTGCTTATTAAATGGTTTGGACTGTACACAACTTACTAAAGTGGGATGACTCGGCCGAGTCTGCCCTATTTTTTACTCGGTTTTCGTCAAAAAAAGATGACTCGGGATAGTCAATAGTCAACTCGGAGAGTTTTCCAACTATGTTATAATATGGGGAATTTATAGAACTAGCGTCAGTGCTCAGAAATTGTAAAACTCAACCCAACTGACTACGTCACTCAGTTGAGTCAACTCAAAGGCTGGACTGAGTTGTATCCAAGCCATCTGAACAAAAGCTCTGAAAAAAACATACACTATACAAACGCTTTTATATAAAACTCCACTGGAACTGAGTTTATATCAAGTTGTAACGGGGTCAACCGCGTGTTTAACCATGTTGTATTATCTTCAAGTATTTCATCGAGTCAAGTCGACACGGTCGAGTCAGGCTAAGTCAAATAAAGTTTCCAAGCCGTACTTTACCCTCACATTCGCATGGTCATTATTACTAGGTAGGGAGCTCCTTTCTCACGAGATAAACAAATCCCAACAGCTTTACTATTCCAGCACAGCAAAGTGCCACATTCTTGGATCACAATTATTTTTTTCAGATAATTTCTGATTTGTAAACAAAGACTAAGTTTTAACAAATTGATATGTGACGTTTATTAATAAATCCTATATCTTAATTTTTATTTTAGTGATAAGTTTTGCATTAACCTGGAAATTTGGCCTGTTTGGCATCAATCTAGGAATCTTTCATTTAAAAAATGAATGAAGAAAATTTTATTTGGCATGCATTTTGTGAGAGAGATAATATTAACAGATATTGAGAGGAGGGAGATAGCAGTGAGAAATTTTATAGATGTGCAGTAAAACAGTTTTGCAAAAAGATTTATTTCTCTCACTGTCTACGTTGTAGGAGAGAGTGTATTAGTGTATATTATAATGCCTTTTTTTTTTATTTTTTAATCAATGCAACATTACACGGCATATAAATGGTTCCATATCACACACTCGGTTTGCATGAGTTGTCTACACGGTTTTTGCATAAGTTGTATACACGTTTTGTAGTTGGCCAAGATCTCTTGAAATCGCATGTGAATATGCACAACACGGTTTTGTATTCCGTATGAGTTGATTAAGATCTTCTGCAAGTGGATATGCACAATGGAGAGATTATAGATGGCAATCTCAGTTGGATAACTTCACACATATTTTTAAGATGAGGCTTCAGTGTTACTATGCAGAACAAGATACAGTGAACATATTGTTCTATTTCCCATTTAGTAAACGTATATATGTTTTTAAGAAATGATACCGAATGGAGAGATTTCAGAAATACAATTTCTCTTTAAAAGAAATCCTTAAGTTTTAATTTCCTAAATTAAGACAAGTATGTTTTTTTGAGGTTTTTACTAAAAAAAACCCAGTATATATACGTTGAACCCGGTAGTTCCTCGAAATATTTTCCATACGGTAGCATTCCTCCCGCCTGTTTTATTTTTTTAGTACTTTTTTGGAGTGACGATAGAGTCGTTGGAAGAAGAAATTAAGTGACGCTATCGTCACTGGTTCTTATTAATACCCACATTTGAAAACCCCCTTTTCTCATCTCCAAGCGGAACCAAACGGAAAAAAACCCGATCAGGAACTTCGAGATGCTCCTTGATCGCAAGAATCCTACTTTGCTCCGAGTCGATTGAGAGATCGTTCGTCCGATCCGGATCTTCTTCCCTGTTGATCGACTCTGGAGTGGATGGAGAAGCTCCAATCCAGTCAGGCTACTCATCTCCTTCTCGATCGAAGCATCTGCTTCCAAGCTTTTGATCTTCTTCTCCTTGTCCGTACCGTTTGATCTAGGAGCTTCGAGATCACAGTTCCTACAATGAGGAGCAGTCGTCACGTAAAGCCGCGCCACGATTCCATCTCTTTGATCCTTCAATTCCTCTCCGTAATCCACACAAGCCACAGAAATCGCGGTGTCGATGAAATCCCACACATGTACACCTGTATCCTTCAAAACCGACCTAAAATCATCCAAATCCATCCTCCAAAACGGAATGGAAACTCGAATCCCAGCCGTTTCGTCTCTAAAAGCCCGTTTTCCTTCCAATTCAAGCCATCAAACGATCATTGATGGAGAGAAGAAGAGGAAGAGGGGCGGTTTGGATGGTGATGGAACAAGTATGGTTATGGTTTCTAGTGGGAAATTGGGGTTTGATAAGAGAAGAATGGGGGAAGTGTGAGGGTGGAAGATGAAGAAATCACTGTTCCTATTCGTCTGGAAGAGACGAAGAGTGACGCTAGCGTTACTAATTTTCACACCGAGCGACGCTAGCGTCACTCGTTTCATATTGGGAAAAAAAAAAATAAAACGGGGTCCAACGGACCCCGTTTGAGTAGTACTATTTCTGAGGCACTATCAGGTTCAACGTGTATATACTGGGTATTTTCCAGTAAAAACCTCTTTTTTTTTTATTAAAAGATTTCTTCCTGAGATTAGTTTTGTTGTAAATATGGTTTTAAATCTAGACGTTATGTTTAGGAAATACTATTTATCAAGAATTTTTTTTAAATATTTTCTATCTACAAAATCTGGGTTTTAATTTTTTTTATAGCAGACAGCAGATTTTGGTGAGATAAGATGAAAATAAACACATTTTCATATATTAAATATGAATTTATAATCTTAATTTTATTTTTCACAAGTAATCTTTCCTTTTCATTAATATATTCTTGTTGGAATCTAGTTATCTGCAAAATAATGACTTTTTCTGTGAACATAAGAATTCATTAAAAAAATAGATTTAGTAATAACGTATTTTGAATTGAAAATTGACTTTGAGATAGAAGTTATGATTGTCAAGAAAGATTTACATTTCACATTTAGGGTTTTTTCTAGTTATGAAGTTAAATATCAATTTGGTTTTTATTGATATGTTTTGCATTATCAAAAGAGAGTTGTTATTTAGCAAAATGATTATTTGATTTTGTAGCTTGGTTAAAATTTTATTGATTTTTCCCATAAAACTGACCACTTTGGGTAATTCACCTGTATAGTGAATTGAAGTGAAGGCTAAATTTAGAAGACATGAAAAAGAAGAGGGGTCATATCAAAAAGTACTAAATGTCAAAAATCATCTTTTTAAAAAAAAGTCAAAAAGAAAAAAGCAATTCTCTCGTTCCACTAAATGATAAAAAGCTCTCTACTTTTTACAAAAAAAAAGTAGAAAATATACCTTCTCAATCCACTAAATGACAAAAAGTCATTTAGAACATATTGATTTAATCATTCTCTTCACTTCATTTACCAAGTGAATTACCTAAACAACCCTAAGGGAGGTGGATTGAGAGATGGTCGATGATCTGTGCAAAGATGAGGGAAAGGAAGAACGTGAAGGAGAAAAAAGAGCTATGTTAGGGAAAAAAATATATGATAATTAAGGGATCTTTAATGCTTGTCAACTTTTTAGGAGGGTTTTCTCTAAGCAAAAAAGAAAAAGAACTTTTTAGGAGGATTTTAGATACACATTTAATACCCCACTGTATAGCTTCTTGTAAAGCATCAAGATTAGGGCTGTCAAAAGGCTAGGCCGGTCCTGGGGTTGTCCTAACCTTACCCTCAATATATGCAGGGGCTGGGCCTTGGAGGGCCTGCACTACCTAAGACATTACCCTCGAGGGCCAGGGCAAGGCTCGGGGCTTCAAAACAAGAAAATCATTATTTTTTTACTGTTTTACATTGTTACCAAGAACCGGGTGTCAACCTCTATCTAACGTCGATTGCGAAGGAAATACTAAGACAACATTTGGAGAATATATATTGTCTCTAAAAACTTTCTTTTATCGGATAAAGTGATATGTGTTTTGATGGGTTGGGTTCTAGAAATATGATTTTATTTATTTTGTCAAAGAAGGAAAATGGTTAGAGAGTTTCATCTATTTTACACCTTTCATAGGAATTTCCGGGGGGGGGGGGGTTACTATCCTGGGGACATGCTAGTACTTCATCAAATTGATGTGTGCATTTAGAAGCTTGGAATGCCATTTAACTTTGGGAGCACCAAGCATTAAGTAGACCTGACATTAGGGCTCTAAGTGCATATTCAGCCAAGTTGTGCGGTCTCAACACGTCAATGGTAAGCGTATTCAAAAATTGACTGTAAAACTTGAATTTGCCTGAATGTATGCAATTTACTTTTATTGTTAGGTTTTTCTCATTTTCAAATTCATTTTTATGATCGTTTGACTCGTGACTTGTCGATTTTAAACTTTTGCTTGTTATAGCCCTTTTTTGCTCATTTTACTAAAACAACTAGTTTTGTTAGTTCTCGTGCTCTCGCCTGCCAGTGTGCACCTTGTGAGGACTACTTGTTATGCTCGTGTGTACTTGATTTAACATGTTTGGGTAGTTCCTCTCTATATTATGTGTCTTAGTTCCCCATGGATTCCCAAATCGGCACCACGAACCTTGAGCCACCTAATCGGCCTGATCTACCGGCTTGGGGGTCCTATTCATTTTATACAACTGCAGATTCGGTTCTAGCTAGTGTGATTTTACCCGGTTTCGTGGCCGGTGCCTAGTGTGATGGCCAGCTATATTGGCTTATTATATGTATATCTAGTTAGCTCCTGCCACCTCGTGTGACGGATAATATATATATATGGGAGCTCCTTCTCCTCAGCTAAAGCTGAGGAGAAGATCCGCACAGCACGTGCAGCCCAAAAACAAAACCCACCCAAATGCATTTCATTTGCCCGCTTTCCATCACTTCCCCCAAAATCACTTTTGTGTGGGGAGATTTCCGGAACTCCAGGATTATGCTAATCACAGCCTTCAGATGAGACTAAGCATTCTCACGTGCCATCCGCGTGCCATCCACGTGGCACCAAACTCATCCCGACTACCAGGACAGAGGCCTCAGCCGAAATCAAGCAGCTCCGGGCCGCTAGCACCGAGCTCGGCTACCCCATGTGTCCATCTCGGCTGAGAGCTCCACCTCGGCTGAAGGAGCCGGGACGAAAGCCGAAGCAGGAAAGAGCCTCCACTCGCACCCCTCATCCCCCACGTCATCAGGCACGTGGAGGAATAGGGGCGCGAGCTAGTGAGACAGATGCGACATCCAGCCGTCCACAATCTTCGCCAGATCACTGACAGGGCGGCATCCAGCGGCTGAAGCCACATCAGGGCGAGGCCCGAGGGCAGATCCGATGGTACCCCAACCGTCAAAGGCACCCAGCACAATCTGGCCCAACAAGACGCGCATTTAATGCGATGTGGGCTGATCCGACTGGCATTAAATGCAGAGTGGGCTAGATTGGACCGCATTTATTACTTTGTGGGCTGATCATGACTTCCCAGTCGAATCATGGGACCCACGCCAAGATATCCTCCAAAGATACCGAGCCTCTATAAATAGAGCTTCATACCACAAGCAAGGTACGCACAATTCAACCCACAGAGCCGTTACTCTGCCTCTCTTCTTCCTCTCCTTCCATTGTTCCAGTTCATTCACTGACTTTGGCATCGGAGAGCCTTGCGCCGCCCAGGCCAGGGTCCTCTGACCGTTTACTCTTCTCTTTCAGGCTTTCGGACGGTACCCAGTCATCACCACTTTGGATAAGTCCTCTCAGGCTCCCCAGTTATTGTGGGTCGTTATTTTCTGCACCTACAATTGGCGCCGTCTGTGGGAAAGTAATATCCCAACCTTACCAACCTTCTCAACCTCAATCTCCCAGAAACCATGCCTCCAGCTAGGAAGGGCGGAGAATCTTCGAGAGCAGCACTCGAGCTGCCAGCACCGTCGACGGACGTCCCTCCTCAGGGGCGGTCCCGAACGGTGCATGGCACATCTGCAGGCGAGGGCCGCTTAGGCTCGCAGCTTTACGTCGAGGTCCCCCTCCAGGAGGGGCTCGAGGCCTCACTCTCAGCAGACGAAGTTACGCCACCCCGACGTGATGAACGTCGGCATGAGCGTCCTCGCAAAGATAAAGCCGTTGCCGTAGAAGAGACGCGTCGCATTCAACCTCCTGCCGCTGGAGGAGATGTCGCAGCTCAAAATGCTCTCCTCTAGAAGCAGGAGCGGTTAATCCGCGAGCTCCAGCAATAGTTGAGGGCAGCGCAAACTGCCTCGTTGAGGCAGGTCTCTAATCCTCAGGGACAGAGGAGGGACGCCCCGAGCGGGGCAGCCCAGCCTCCTCGTGAGGATCTGAGAAATCATCTGGATCACAAGCGGAGCCAGATCCATGATAAAGGCTCGAGCAACAGCCGAAGTCATCATAGCCGCGATGGCCGAGCCCATAGCCATCGCAGCCCAAACCACTCCAAGCGAAAGCCAAGAGCGCAGACTCCGGAGAAGGATGACGAGCAGGAGTGATTCGACAAGCGCGTCAGGTTGGCTCTTCAACACAACCTGGACGTGCGGGACCAGAAGCAGATCTGTGGCCACACCGATCTGGGGGCCTCACCCTTCACGAGGGACATCGAGCGCACCCCCTTGCCCAAAAGGTTCTCTGTCCCGCGGTTCGTCCCCTACGACGGACTGTCCGATCCATCCGCTCACCTCCGTCACTTCTCCCAGAAGATGTCCATCTGGGGAAACGATGGCCACCTCAACTGCAAGATCTTCTCCTCCAGTTTGGGTGACCTCCCTCTGAAGTTGTTCTGCGCCCTCCCAGAGAAGTCAGTTTCGAGTTGGAAGGAGCTCCAGCTCTCCTTTCTAAAGAAGTTCCAAGCTTACAGCGCCGTCCCCAAGATAGAAGGGGACCTTCTCGCCCTGAGGATGAAGCAGGGTGAGAGCCTCGCCAAGTTCGCCCGACGATTCTGGGCGGTTTATAGCCAGATCGAGGGCACTAGGGAAGAGATAGCAATCTTCGCCTTCCAACGTGCCCTGATCCCCGGCCACGACCTCCGGAAGGACTTGGCCGGAGACCCCCCAGAATCCATGCCAGCGCTAATGTCCCGGATAAAGCGCTTTGTCGCCCGGGAGGAAGATGAAATCCAGGCCCGGGAAGAGGACGAAAGACCGGAGCCCGAGCAGAAGAGCAGCCAGCCTCGGCAGAGAGGCGGGAGGCCCTTTCAGAAGCAGGAGCCCAAGCAGGCCTGGCCCACTAGTTCGGCGAAGCCTACGTCGTCCCGGTCTGGGGGCACCTGGAGGCCCAGACCTCCCACCAACGCCGGTCAGAGCGTCAGCGTCGTCTTCAAGGAGCCGATATACCGTATCCTGAGCAAGATAAAGGCCAAGCCGTTCTTCAAGTGGCCTCCGCCCTTAAAGAATGAGCCCACCTCCGGCAGCCGAAGCAAGCTCTACTGCTCCTACCACAAAGGTAACGGGCACAAGACCGAGGACTGCAAGTCTTTGGGGTGGTACCTGGAGAAGCTAGCCAGCGAATGCCACATTCCAGAGTTCGTCAAGGCAGAAGATGCCGGCGGCAGCGAGGGCCGAGTTCACCAGAGCGCGGCTCGGGATCCAGACAGTGAGGATTCAGAGAAGATCATTAACGTGATCCATCTGGCGTCCTCAGTTCCCTCTCCCTCGTCTCGTGGAGGCACGCGGGCCCGCGCCGAGGCCAGGCGGGCGTCGCATGGGAAGGAGGTGATGAAAGCCGAGCTCGTACCAGCATCCAAGAGAGCTCCACCTCGGCTGAAGGAGCTCAATGGGGCCTAGACATTGTGGGGCCTCTTCACCGAGCTCCAGGGAACAAGAGATGGCTGATAGTCGCTACAGACTACTTCACAAAATGGATAGAAGCTGAACCGTTGTCCTCAATCACGGACAGGGACTCCAGGAACTTCGTTTGGAAAAACATCCTAACAAGGTTCGGGATCCCCAGGACCCTGATTTCGGACAACGGGACTCAGTTCGACTCCAAGTCCTTCAGAGACTTCTGCCAAGAACACGGTATCAAAAACCATTACTCCACTCCGGCATATCCGCAGAGTAATGGCCAGGCAGAAATCTCTAACAAAGTGATCCTGGACGGCCTGAAGAAGCGACTGGACAAGGCAAAGGGAAGATGGACAGAGGAGCTTCCGAGCGTGCTATGGGCATACAGAACAACTTCAAGGAGGTCCACCTCGGCAACACCTTTCTCTCTGGCTTACGGGATGGAGGCGGTCATTCCTTTAGAAATCGGCATTCCCACCCTAAGGACAGAGCTGGTCGACCAAGGCCAAAATGAGACGAACCTGGCAATGGAGCTGGAGCTGGCAGACGAGCGCCGAGAAGCAGCAGCCCTGCGACTGACCGACTATCAGCAGCGGCTGGCCAGGGCATACAATCAAAATGTCAGAGAAAGAAGGTTCTCCGTGGGAGAGCTGGTTCTAAAGAAGACCCTGCCAGCTGACAAAGAACCAAACGAAGGGAAGCTGGCTCCGAACTGGCATGGCCCGTTTAGGGTAGTCTCACTGGCAGGAAAATCAGCCTACAAGCTCGAAGACTTAGAGGGCAAACCACTGCCGAGACCGTGGAATGCATCCCACCTAAAGAAGTTCTATTTCTAAAGATGTAATGAATCTCAGAATCAATGAAAGCAGCTTTCGCCCTGTCATCAATCTGTCATCTCTCTTTGACTGACTCCGGCAGCTCTGGGTCTACCGCCCTGGAAAAGGCTTCGAGTTCCTACACTCAGTCGTTTCCTAAAGTCTGGGTTTTATCCCACTCAAGGGTCCACCGCCCTGGAAATGGCCTCGAGTTCGAACACTCGGTCGTCTCCAAAAGTCCGGGTTTTATCCCACTCAAGGGTCCACCGCCCTGGAAAAGGCCTCGAGTTTGAACACTCGGTCGTTTCCTAAAGTCCGGGTTTTATCCCACTCAAGGGTCCACCGCCCTGGAAAAGGCCTCGAGTTCGAACACTCGGTCGTTTCCTAAAGTCCGGGTTTTATCCCACTCAAGGGTCCATCGCCCTGGAAAAGGCCTCGAGTTCGAACACTCGGTCGTTTCCTAAAGTCCGGGTTTTACCCACTCAAGGGTCCACCGCCCTGGAAAAGGCCTTGAGTTCGAACACTCGGTCGTTCCATAAAGCCCGGGTTTATACACCCCTCAAAGACCGTTGCCGAACTCATGCTCACATAGCCGAGACCAGCGGGATTCTGGATCCACTTCGGCGCAAGGCAGTTCGTCTCGGCCAAAGCTAGCCATTTCGGCCAAGGTCAGTTTTTAAGAAAAAAAGAGCTGTGCAAGCACTGAAGCGCAAGAAAGCATCACAAAAATACAAGTGTTCCAAAACAGTGCAAGGAAAGTAAAAAAAAAAAAAAACAAAGAATACAAAGACACTGGACACAGATTTAGTGATCACAAAGCTCTTCCTTTTTATTCATTGTAAACTGCTTCATTACAAAGGTTACAGAAAAGAAAACAAAGTATAGAAAGGAGGCTCGCAGTCCTCTAAAAACAGAAAATGAAGTAAAAGCTGGGAGACTCTGATCTTCACCGACTCTTCAGGCTGCAAGCTCGAAGACGCCGGTTCGTTGCCTGGAGGTTCTGAGGGATCCTGTAATTTCACTGAGCTCTACAATACGCTTTGGTTGGTCAGACCAAAGCGTTGCAGAGCCCCTCCGGTTCGGAGGCCCTGGACCTCGCTGAGCTCTTCAACACCCTTCGGTCGGTAAGACCAAAGTTTGAAGAACCCCTCGGTCCAGCGGGCCTCAATCCCACCCTTAGCTCCGCGGTCCTGATATACCGCAGGGGGCTCGTAGGGAGCTCGATGCGACGCAAGACCCTGCAGGACCACCAGACGCAGAGGGTGCCACCATCCCACAGTTGCAGAAGCCTCCCCTGCAACCGGACCAGGGACGGTTGGCCGTGAACCCGCGTTCAGAGAACGCGTGGTCCACGGGGAATTCCTTCAGAGAACGCGCAGACCACGACGGGCTTCCCCCCTTGGAGAAAGCCGTCCTCAGGCGCAGGGGTTCCCCCCTGATCAAATGTTCCAAAATGTCTACCAGACATGGCTCCTACGACTATGTGAATTAAACTATCCTAATTCCTTTTCTTTTCTTCTCCCATGGCGAGCCTACCACCTCTACTTATAGGAAGAAGAAGGGCTGTCTCCGAAGGAAGTTATGGGGCGAAGTCTCCCACGCGTTACATGGGACGCATGTCTTCCTGTCTGTTGACCAGCGATTCCTATGGCGCCACGTGGAGACGTCCGCCCGTTTCCCTCATCGGCCGTATCACCATGCTTACTGCTATTTATGATCTCCAGAATACGGATAAACGGCACAGACAGCTATGAAGACCGTTCGACTCTCTCTACCTCGAGGGTCGCGCATCACATTAAGGGCATTCAATACCATTCAATAGCACATCCAGAAGCGAAAGTAAAGAAGCTCCGTTCTCATTAAAAGCAAAGGATATTACAGGGCTGAAAAAAGCATTACATATAAAAGGCCAAGAGTGAAGGAAATCGCGATTCAGATCTGAAACTTCTCATAAAGAGACTACTATGGCTGATGCAAAGCATGACAGATTTTAAAAAATCTGATTTCTGCACTATGCAGCGGAAATCAGCCATAAAGAATCGCATAGAAACTCCATTAAATCATGACCAACATGTGTCTAATTAATAGAGATGATAGAAGACTAATACCTCGAAGATTTGTAGACCTCAAATCTCTAAAAAAATAGATCCAAAGGCGCGAACTCAGACTTGCAATTTGCAAACAAGTTGCTGGAATTTTCCTGCACTAGTATTGCCTTTGATCTTCTCCTCTATCTCACTTCCAAATCTGATTGGCTAAGATGGTGGGATCTTAATCTAGGAAACAAGAACTATTTCTCCAAGGGAAAATCTCAGACCATAAGCTCTCTTCAATCAAGAAGAGAACCTCCAAAGGGCTGGACGTGTGGGGCTCTCCTTGTGCTCAATAATTGTTTCACAAAGTGTTGGATGTGTGGCACTCTTCTTGCTTTCTTGTTAGGGACGTCCAAAGGGGATGGTTCTCCTTTTATAGAAACTATGGGAAGCCTTTCCTATTTAGTTATCTCTCCTTATTCTAATTTATGTCCAAAAAGGAAAGACTTCTTTCCTTTAAGAACACTCTAATTAGAAAAGGAAACCAAAAGGAACTTTCCATACAATTAGTAATACTAGTTGTAGAACACTTACTAATTTTAAGTTCCTAATCCAAAAAGGAAACTAACTCATAGGAATACTAATCCAAAGAGGAGTCCAACTTTCCAAGTAGAGTCCTACTCAAAGTTGGAAACCTTACCCATGGAAATCCTATTATGGACGTCCCACATATCAATGCACACCATGGCCCACATACAATTTATCTAGAGTTAAATTCATGTATGCCATCAAAGGCCTATTTGAATTCAAACTCAAAATTATTTTTCCACTAAAATAATTCATCCTTATGTTATCTAAACATCTTAGGAAACCATGCCAATCTTGGTAAGTGACTAGAGAAGGGACCAAAAGACATATTTGCCATTGGCTCCCAAAATGATCAAAATGTCCATGCTAAACCCATAGCAACATTAAGACCATTTTAACCTTAACTCATTCCACTAAAGAGTTATGGTTGAACTCCAAGGACAAATATATATTATAATAAGCTCGTCATAAAATGACGGTTGTCTTCGACCTACTAAGTGTAATGACCTGAATGCCCCTCTATGTAACATCCATAATCGAGTCAGGTTATCACATGTACTATCAACCTTCCCGATTACATCTAAACCTTAGAACTTCATATCCTTAAACATAATCATCATTCGAATATCATTCTCTTGATCCAGGGAGCGACCCACAAGTTCAATATCCATATCGAACATCCATATACTAAGATCTTAGATTTTGATGATTAATCGGATAATTCTAAGGGGACGATTATTCCATCATCAGATGGCATAGATTCTATATTGCATCTGCACGTCCCAACTGATCAAGACCGAGTACCCAAAACACAGAGCTGTTGACCCATGAAAAGAATCTCACCCATAGTGAATTAAAGCACAAGAACTTGACTTCGTCAGTTCATCCACAAATGCTCAAGATTAAGAGCACCGGTTACTTAGTAGCATGAGGTGACTTGATCTCTTTTCTGTGATAGTACTATTTTAGAGATCACACCTACCATGGTCCTGTTCAATGCATGACACATGCACTAATGAGATAGATCCGGGAAAGCCCTCCCGTGACTTAGGTATGTCACCCTATATAGGAGAGTATCTCATTATAACTTCTACCAAGATGAAGTGCCCAGCTCCATCTTTCAGTTATGAACAAATATGATGTTTCCAGTTGTCCATGAATTAGACCTATCTGTGTGTAGACACTACACACCTAATTCATTTACTAGAAACAATGAGCCTTATGCAACCATACATATATACATGTTTAAGCATAAAAGAGTCTTTCAATTAAATAACCAGTAAATATCCAGTAACAAAAGATGAGAATGCAGCTAGTGGGCTTTAGGGCATACACCAATCCCAACAAACTCCCACTTGCACTAAAGATCACTGCTTCCTAACCTAACACCCATAGACTCAACATGAGAAGTGAAGACTTTCTCAGTAAGAGTCTTAGTGAATGGGTCAGCTAAGTTATTTGCTGAAGCAATATGCTCCACCACTATCTCTCCATCCTGAATGAATTCCCGGATCAAGTGGTACTTTCTCTGAATGAGCTTGCCTTTCTTGTGATTCCGGGGCTCTCTGCACTGTGCTATGGCACCAGAGTTGTCGTAGTACATGACAATCGGGTTTTTTACTGCAGAAACAATTCCTAATTCCAATAGGAATTTTCTGAGCTATACTGCTTCCTTCGCAGCTTCCGATGCCGCCACATACTCTGATTGAAAGGTTAGCATATAATCTTTCGTTCTCCGAAGATACTTGAATATATGTTTAACAGCTGTCCAATGCATAGGTCCAGGGTTTGACTGATATCTGCTAACCATACCAACGGCAAAGCAAATATCTGGTCTATAACATAGCATACATGAGGCTTCCAACAGCGGATGCATATGGAACTCTCCTCATGGTCTCTATCTCTTCAGATGTCTTTGGACATTGATCTCGGGACAGTGGTACTCCATGTCTAGAAGGTAGGAGGCCCTTCTTGGAGTCATGCATGTTAAACTTGACCAATATCTTCTCAATATAAGAAGATTGGGATAGGGCTAACATCTTATTCTTGCGATCACGCAAAAGCTTGATCCCTAAGATATAGTTGGCCTCACCCAAATCCTTCATCTGAAATTGAGAGGATAACCAAACCTTTGTGGATGACAATAAACCTACATCATTTCCTATGAGTAATATGTCATCTACATATAGAACAAAAAACGCAACTGCTTTCCCATTTCCTTTCTTATACACACATGGTTCATCAATGTTTTGATCAAAGCCAAAGGATTTGACTGCCTGATTAAACTTGATGTTCCATGCTCTAGATGCTTGCTTAAGTCCATAGATGGACTTCTTAAGTTTACAAACCGTGTTAACTTGGCCACTAGCAATGAAGCCCTCTGGTTGCATCATATAGATGCATTCGTCAAGACTTCCATTAAGAAAAGCTGTCTTGACATCCATCTGCCATATCTCGTAGTCATAATGACATGCGATGGCCAAGAGAATCCTTATGGACTTAAGCATAGCCACTGGTGAAAAGGTTTCCTCATAATCGATGCCCTCTTTCTGAGTATATCCTTTCGCCACCAGTCTTGCTTTGAAGGTTTCCACCTTCCCATCCACTCCTCTCTTTCTCTTGTAGATCCACTTGCACCCTATGGGTTTGATCCCTTCAGGTGCATCTACAAGTTCCCAGACTTGATTGGAATACAAAGAATCCATTTCAGATTTCATCGCTTGCTGCCACATGTCAGCATCTATATCCGTTACTGCTTCATCATAACTAGTAGGATCCTCAACCAGATCTCCAGAGTCTATCTTAAAAGACACTCCTAGATATCTTTCTGGCTGTCTAGAAATTCTCCCACTACGACGAGGCTCCGGAGTGTTTAAAGGAATATCTTGTTCATCTACTGTCTCAGGATCTGGTACAGATGTTATAGGAGATCCCGGAAGAATCTCCTCAAGGGTTTCTTTACAACTAAGCTCTTGGTGCATCATACAATCATCCTCCAAGTACCTAGCATGAGTGCTGATGAGCACTTTTTGCTCCTTTGGATGATAAAAGATGCCACCTCTCGTTCCCTTAGGATACCCAATGAAGTAGCACATTTCCGATCTGGGTTCTAGCTTGGTAGCTTTATCATTCAGTACATAGGCTGGACAACCCCAAATGTGGATATGATTTAAACTAGGTTTTCGACCTGTCCATATTTCTTGTGGTGTCCCAGGTACTGACTTAGATGGTACCAGATTTAAAATGTATGCTGCTGCTTCTAAGGCATATCCCCAAAAAGATATAGGTAGGGTTGCATGACTCATCATGGACCTTACCATATCAAGAAGGGTACGGTTTCTTCTCTCTGCTACACCATTTTGCTGGGGTGTACCCGGTGCAGACAACTGAGACACAATCCCATGTTGTGTGAGGTACTCCTTGAACTCACCCAGGAGGTACTCGCCACCTCGATCGGATCGAAGGGCTTTGATATGTTTTCCTAGTTGTAGCTCCGCCTCAGCCTTGAATTGTTTGAACTTATCAAACGCCTCAGACTTGCGTCGCATTAGGTATACATATCCATACCTAGAGTAATCATCGGTGAAGGTGATGTAATACTCATACCCTCCTCGAGCCGGTTTGTTGATAGGACCACACACATCAGTGTGAATCAATTCTAACAACTCCTTTGACCTAAGTCCCTTTCCAGAGAATGACTGTTTGGTCATCTTTCCCTTGAGACAAGATTCGCACTGAGGAAAAGGTTCGAAATCTAATGAGCTTAAGGGCCCATCTTCTACCAACCTCTGAATCCGTTTTAGGTTAATGTGACCCAAACGTAAGTGCCAAAGATATGTGTCATTGATTGAAGATACCTTCCTTTTAAGGGAAGTTGAGCTTTCTTGTTGTACATTATGCAGTGTGGGAGCAATAGGATATATATAAAATAAGTTGTCATGTATTCTACCGGAACATATAATATTTCCATCTCTACTGATATCAATACCAGAATGGAAAGAAACTGAATAATTAAATTCAATTAATCTGGAAACTGAAATTAAATTCTTCCTCATGTCCGGAACATAGAAAACATTATTTAAAACTAATATCCTATTACATGGAAAATGTAAGGTAACTACTCCTACTGCAACTGCCCAAATTTTAGCTCCAGTTCCGACTCTAAAGGCAAACTCTCCTTTCTCAATTCTCTGCATTATCTGAAACCCCTGCAATGAATTGCAGATATGATTAGTGGCTCCTGAGTCTACTATCCATGAGTCAGTAGAATCAACCACTAGACAAGTTTCAATGTAGTATGAAAAAGATGTACCTTTCTTAACTGAGGCTAGGAACTTGGGACAATCTTTCTTCCAATGACCTTTCAGGCCACACTTGAAGCATTTCCCTTTGGGCTTTCCATCTGTACCCTTGTCCTTCTTATTACCAGCATTGTCCTTTTTCTGCCCTTTTCCCTTATTCTGCTTCTTCTTGGACTTCTTCCCTTTCGGGTTCAGTTTAGAGGAAGACTGGAAAAAATGAGCTTGGGCTTTGGGCTTCATGATAGCCTCTGCCGCCTGGAGTTCTTTCATTAACTCAGGTAGAGTCATGTCCATCTTGCTCATATTGAAATTGAGCTTGAACTGATTGAAAGATTCCGGCAGAGTTTCGAGAATCATGTCAGTCTGACTCCCTGCATCAATCTCAGCCCCGAGAATCTCAGCTTCATTGAAACAATCCATCAGCTTGAGCATATGCTCTCTGACAGGTGTTCCCTCAGCCATCCTAGCATTCATGATGGTCCTCATAGCAGCTTGCCTAGCTGGCCTACTCTTGTCCGCAAACATCTCAGACAAGGACATCATGATTTCATAGGTTGTGTCCATTTGCTCGTGCTGTGTTTGCAACACGTTGGACATGGAAGCGAGCATGTAGCATTTAGCCATGCTGTTCGCTTTCTTCCACTTCCTTTCAGCCTCTAACTGGTCTTCAGTAGAATCGGCATTAATTTCAGGACAATTTTCAACCAAGACATACTTGTACTCCTCAGCAGTGAGTACTATGTCAAGATTTCTCTTCCAATCTACGTAATTAGGGCCGGTCAACTTGTTCTCACGAAGAATACTCATCAACGGGCTAAAAGAATCTTTACCCATCTCTTTCTGGATATAAAACGGTTTATAATTAGACATGCAGTATATATGTAATATGCATATGGTGCTTGTTATAAAAGGAAAAACAAAGCACGAAACTTTTTACATTATTCAACCCCAATCATAATGTATCAGTGTTTCAACCTCCTCATAGACCCTCCATCGAAGGGATGGCCGAGCCTACAGTCACGTTGAATTAAGGCAGACTTATTTGGATTATCACTATCTGGACACACATCCAGTGGTAGTCCAATCACTGATTGGTTTGGCCTCATATGACAAATAACCCTTAACTCCTAAGGAGAGGTCATCACCGTCTTATGTCAAGTGTATAACCATCTCTTATGAAATTCCCAGAATGTCTATGATTAAGTCTTCCGAAGGGAAGAGACTTTTATCCTTCCTAGAAGTAAACTTTAGTAAAGAGCTCCACCGAAGGGATGGCCGCTCCCACCAACACTTCATTGACATTCTATAGAAGTGATCTTTAGTAAAGAACTCCACCGAAGGGATGGCCGCTCCTACTAACACCTCATTACGAATATTCACATTAGTTCACCTATCAACCCATCAAAGCGTTCTTTAGTTAAAGAACTCCACCGAAGGGATGGCCGTTCCCACTAACACTTTAATGAGGTAACATGAACCGAAAATGGAAGGCCGTGGGGTCTTTCCTAAAACCCCTCTCCCACTTGATTATTTATCGCTAGGGTTTATACTTTTTGACCATTACATTGTTTTACTCAAAAGCTCTTTTAAATCTAGCAAACTTGGTTAATTAAATTCATGACTTAAGTCATCTTAAAATTAAATAACCTTTGCTTTAAAACATTTGAGCAAATCCCTTCAAAGAGTCAAAAACCTATCTTGGGTTATGAAAACCCATAGGTAGCATCTAATTAGATTTTAGTTTAGCCTCCTTTGGAAACCAAGGGTACCAAGATAAACTAAACCCTATCCAATTTTAAACCTTAGACAAATAGAAGGTGCTGGTCTAAGTTCCGTTTAAAACAATTTGCCAAACTAAAAACAATCTAATACAATAAAGATGCCAATTTTAGAACCTAACGGTGGCCATGTTTCTAGGTGACAATTATAGCAATTATATAAAGCATTCAACCATGCATTCCATATATAAAAGCAAATAAAAGTATGCATTCCTTGATGGCTCCTTGCTCTTAGGATTTCAAATCCTAATCGAATTAGGACTCCTCATGCATCTAGAAGTCTTGACTCCTTCATCTCCAAGGACTCCAATTTCTTGCAACCTTCTTGTCTTGAAACTTTCCTTTTCTTGCTCGTTTCCATAAATTGATTTATACAAGCAAACACATGAAAAACAAAACCAATATTACATTGGAGATTCCTATGCTTTTCAAGAAAGCTTACATCAAGACTAGTTGGAATAAATTAAGGAAACTTTACAACTTCCTATGATTGCTAACCGCGCAATCGTACACTTTCCAACTAACTAAAAAAAACATCCAAATCCACACAACATGGGATCATGATTTCACATGGAGTGGCTCTGATACCACTGAAGGAAATCGCGATTCAGATCTGAAACTTCTCATAAAGAGACTACTATGGCTGATGCAAAGCATGACAGATTTTAAAAAATCTGATTTCTGCACTATGCAGCGGAAATCAGCCATAAAGAATCGCATAGAAACTCCATTAAATCATGACCAACATGTGTCTAATTAATAGAGATGATAGAAGACTAATACCTCGAAGATTTGTAGACCTCAAATCTCTAAAAAAATAGATCCAAAGGCGCGAACTCAGACTTGCAATTTGCAAACAAGTTGCTGGAATTTTCCTGCACTAGTATTGCCTTTGATCTTCTCCTCTATCTCACTTCCAAATCTGATTGGCTAAGATGGTGGGATCTTAATCTAGGAAACAAGAACTATTTCTCCAAGGGAAAATCTCAGACCATAAGCTCTCTTCAATCAAGAAGAGAACCTCCAAAGGGCTGGACGTGTGGGGCTCTCCTTGTGCTCAATAATTGTTTCACAAAGTGTTGGATGTGTGGCACTCTTCTTGCTTTCTTGTTATGGACGTCCAAAGGGGATGGTTCTCCTTTTATAGAAACTATGGGAAGCCTTTCCTATTTAGTTATCTCTCCTTATTCTAATTTATGTCCAAAAAGGAAAGACTTCTTTCCTTTAAGAAACACTCTAATTAGAAAAGGAAACCAAAAGGAACTTTCCATACAATTAGTAATACTAGTTGTAGAACACTTACTAATTTTAAGTTCCTAATCCAAAAAGGAAACTAACTCATAGGAATACTAATCCAAAGAGGAGTCCAACTTTCCAAGTAGAGTCCTACTCAAAGTTGGAAACCTTACCCATGGAAATCCTATTATGGACGTCCCACATATCAATGCACACCATGGCCCACATACAATTTATCTAGAGTTAAATTCATGTATGCCATCAAAGGCCTATTTGAATTCAAACTCAAAATTATTTTTCCACTAAAATAATTCATCCTTATGTTATCTAAATATCTTAGGAAACCATGCCAATCTTGGTAAGTGACTAGAGAAGGGACCAAAAGACATATTTGCCATTGGCTCCCAAAATGATCAAAATGTCCATGCTAAACCCATAGCAACATTAAGACCATTTTAACCTTAACTCATTCCACTAAAGAGTTATGGTTGAACTCCAAGGACAAATATATATTATAATAAGCTCGTCATAAAATGACGGTTGTCTTCGACCTACTAAGTGTAATGACCTGAGTGCCCCTCTATGTAACATCCATAATCGAGTCAGGTTATCACATGTACTATCAACCTTCCCGATTACATCTAAACCTTAGAACTTCATATCCTTAAACATAATCATCATTCGAATATCATTCTCTTGATCCAGGGAGCGACCCACAAGTTCAATATCCATATCGAACATCCATATACTAAGATCTTAGATTTTGATGATTAATCGGATAATTCTAAGGGGACGATTATTCCATCATCAGATGGCATAGATTCTATATTGCATCTGCACGTCCCAACTGATCAAGACCGAGTACCCAAAACACAGAGCTGTTGACCCATGAAAAGAATCTCACCCATAGTGAATTAAAGCACAAGAACTTGACTTCGTCAGTTCATCCACAAATGCTCAAGATTAAGAGCACCGGTTACTTAGTAGCATGAGGTGACTTGATCTCTTTTCTGTGATAGTACTATTTTAGAGATCACACCTACCATGGTCCTGTTCAATGCATGACACATGCACTAATGAGATAGATCCGGGAAAGCCCTCCCGTGACTTAGGTATGTCACCCTATATAGGAGAGTATCTCATTATAACTTCTACCAAGATGAAGTGCCCAGCTCCATCTTTCAGTTATGAACAAATATGATGTTTCCAGTTGTCCATGAATTAGACCTATCTGTGTGTAGACACTACACACCTAATTCATTTACTAGAAACAATGAGCCTTATGCAACCATACATATATACATGTTTAAGCATAAAAGAGTCTTTCAATTAAATAACCAGTAAATATCCAGTAACAAAAGATGAGAATGCAGCTAGTGGGCTTTAGGGCATACACCAATCCCAACAAAGAGAAGTAAAAAGAGCAAGACTACTGTGGCTTCGGCGACTCCACCAAGTCGATCACCGTATCTGATGGACCAGCAGCATCGGCCGCGACCGTGACCTTGCTTGGAGCGTCGCCGGCAGAAGAGGCTTTGACTGGTACCTCACCTGAAGCAGGGGCAGAAGAGGCCTCACCTTGAGGCGCGGCCGAAGCATCGCTGGCGACCGGGGCGTCGCTCGGGGCCGGGGCAGCTGGGGCAGCATCTGGAGCGGGAACGACTACAGGGGCCTCGACTGGGGCGCTTTCGGCCAAAGGAGCGGGGCTCGGCTCAGGAGCCGGGTCCGAAAACTTCGGCAAGTCCCGATAGACAGGGTGGTCTTCAGGGACCCCTGCACGCCTCAGTGCGGCCAAGCATCCTTCCTCGAACAGAATGGAGGTGATCTCCTCCACCTGCTTCTCATACAGCTCCGTGGCATGGTCCACCCCGTTCTGGAAAGTGGATTGGGCCTCGGACAGAAGAGAGGCCTTCTCCTTTTCCAGCTCGGCGTTCGCCGTCTTTAGCTTCTCTCTTTCAGCGCGACCAGCCAGCACTTCCCCGCGCAACCTCATCCCCTCGGCCGCCGATTCAGACCTTGATCTGGCCAGCTCCGACTCCAGGTCGGCGGTCCTCTTGTTCTTCGCCCAGATCTCGCCTTTCAGATGATTAGCTCTCGACGTGAGTTCGGCAACATCAGCCAGAGCCGACGCCAGCCGAGCGGTCTCTTCAGCGCTAGCCTTCTTCAGCCCCTCCATTCCCTTCCTCAGCTCTTCTAGCTCCTTCTTCAGCTTTTCCCTCTCAGACTCCAGCTGAGTGACCCTCGCGGCACTCCTGTCACTCCTCCCCACCACGGTCAGGAGCCTTTGCACGTTCTGCAAGGGGAAAAAGTAAATCAGGCAGGAGCAGTCGAGCTAAACCACTTGAAGAAGAGCGCTGAAAACACATACCAGAAGGTTAGCCTGGATCGCCGAGACCATCAGGCTCTCATTGTCGAACCTCTCATGCGTCTCCATGTCTCGCGGCAGAGCGCAGACTTTGGCGAGTGCTCCGATGATGTCGGCGTTCCCCATCAACCGGTCCTCGACGCTCAGAGGCTTACCGGGTTGTGTCTCCATCCTCGGTCTCCATGGCGCTGGGGCAGTTCGAGGTCCGGAAGCCGATCCAGACCCTTGCCCTACCGAGATGGTGAGCTCGCGGGTCGCCCCGCCGGTCGACTTGCTGGCCGGCGCATTCTTCTCAGCTGGAGCCTTGACTCCGGGGGCCCGCACAGGGGTTTTGCCCTTCGGAGGCTGTTCACCCCCCAAGTCCTTCTCCCCCGCCTTGGACTTCTTCCTGGGCGAGGACCCCTCCCTCGAGCGCTCCGGCGAGCGTCGCCGCACTCCCTCGCTCGGAGCAGGGGCAGGAGCAGAAGTGGCGCCAACACCCCCCGAGCCCGAAGCTGTGCGGGTACTGGCAGATGATGGCGTCGCAGAGGAGGAAGACCCCCGCCTGAACTTGGCTGCCAGATCCTTAACAACTGGCGCCCTCGAGCTTCCCTCCATACCTTCTTCCCTATCGGAAGAATAAGCGTCCACTATCTGCGTCAGGTTCGGTAACTCCAAACTAGAGGTGGACGCCTCGGCGCCAGACGCAGCTCGGCTCGCAGCAGGATCGGTCAAAGGGATCCCGGCAGGCACGACAACGGAGACGGTAGGACGATCAGGGTGCGCCTCGTCCACCTCAGCTACTCCGGTTCTCCTATAGTGACCACGATACCTCGGCGTATATCCGAGCAGCTTCCAAGCCGACCTGGTCTCGTGCCCCTTGTATCTCTCTACCTTATTGATGTCGTCGGCGTTCCTCCTCCAGCCTTCACTCGCAGCTCGGCGTCGCCTCGCGCCTGCCTCTGCACAACAGACAATAAGAGTGTCAGCTCGGCATCATCGAGATCAAGCGAAGCCAGTAAGAGAAAAGAAGCGATGTTTACTTGGGACAGTCCCGGGGCGACGTGGGACCATCAGCCTCCGGCTTTCGCCAGCGCCGAACTCCCAGTCCCCCGACACACAGAAGAAAGTTTTCTCGGCATTCTTACTCGAATCTTCCAAGGCCAGGACGAAGCCTC
Source organism: Litsea cubeba (assembly GCA_012931725.1). Lineage (NCBI taxonomy): Eukaryota > Viridiplantae > Streptophyta > Magnoliopsida > Laurales > Lauraceae > Litsea > Litsea cubeba. Next base: position 61,813,910 of record CM022944.1, read on the forward strand.
TTCGCTGCGGCTTCACCCGGAGATAGTATTTCCCTTCCCCAGCCTTGCAGATATCATAGGTATCCTCGATATCGTGGACACCCAGGTTGGTCCCCAAAATCTCGTTCAGCTTCGCCGTGCCCATGATGACCTTATAGCCATTGGGCATCAGCTGGCACGGGGTAATGGACCAGGTACTAAGGCAAGCCCTAAGCAAGGGGTGCAGAGGAAATCTGACCCCGCCCTCGATCACGGAGATCAGAGGGAACGGCATCCAGCCGCAGGACCAGCGCATCGTGGCATAATCGACGGAGTCCGCCGGCTTGAGGAGGACTCCCTCCGGAATATTGAAAGCGGCCCTAAATCTGGCTATGCCCTCTTCAGTATCTAAATCAAACCTAGGGGTGCCCATGTCTAAGAAGGGTGACAGCGAAGTTAAACCCTAGAAGTCGCGAAACCCCAAGAAAAAACTAGACAGAGGCACGAAGCAACTTACAGAGACAAAGGGGCGACTCAAGAACAAATCCGGGCACATCCTACGGTCGTCCTCGCTAGAGAGATCTCGAGCAGCAGAGCAGAAATCAAAGGAGAAAGGCAGGGGAGAAAAGAAATCAGAAACAAGAAAGGAAGAAGACGACCCTATTTATGGAAAGGGAACCCTCGGCGAGCGCTGCTTTCGAAATTCGAAAGGACGGATTTCGCGATCCGCGCCCGTTCCATCAATAAGACAGCGCAATCAGTGAAGAGGCTACGCATGTAGCCGTCGACTCGCTTCCCAGGACGGACAGGGCAGAGCTTTTATTGCTTCAGAAAAGTTGAAACGACACCAGGCAATGATCGCCGCATCCCCAGACGGATTTTCTAGCTTTCGACCACTAAAGGCTAGGACGCTTAAGAGGTCAAAAGCTAGGGGGCAATTGTGTGGGTAGATTTTCGGAACTCCAGGATTACGCTAATCACAGCCTTCAGATGAGACTAAGCATTCTCACGTGCCATCCGCGTGCCATCCACGTGGCACCAAACTCATCCCGGCTACCAGGACAGAGGCCTCAGCCGAAATCAAGCAGCTCCGGGCCGCTAGCGCTGAGCTCGGCTACCCCATGTGTCCATCTCGGCTGAGAGCTCCACCTCGAAGGAGCCGGGACGAAAGCCGAAGCAGGAAAGAGCCTCCACTCGCACCCCTCATCCCCCACGTCATCAGGCACGTGGAGGAATAGGGGCGCGAGCTAGTGAGACAGATGTGACATCCAGCCGTCCACAATCTTCGCCAGATCACTGACAGGGCGGCATCCAGCGGCTGAAGCCACATCAGGGCGAGGCCTGAGGGCGGATCCGATGGTACCCCAACCGTCAAAGGCGCCCAGCACAATCTGGCCCAACAAGACGCGCATTTAATGCGATGTGGGCTAATCCGACTGGCATTAAATGCAGAGTGGCCTGGATTGGACCGCATTTATTACTTTGTGGGTTGATCATAACTTCCCAGTCGAATCATGGGACCCACGCCAAGATATCCTCCAAAGATACGACCCGAGCCTCTATAAATAGAGCTTCATACCACAAGCAAGGTACGCACAATTCAACCCACAGAGCCGTTACTCTGCCTCTCTTCTTCCTCTCCTTCCATTGTTCGAGTTCATTCACTGACTTTGGCATCGGAGAGCCTTGCGCCGCCCAGGCCAGGGTCCTCTGACCGTTTGCTCTTCTCTTTCAGGCTTTCGGACGGTACCCAGTCATCACCACTTTGGATAAGTCCTCTAAGGCTCTCCAGTTATTGTGGGTCGTTATTTTCTGCACCTACAACTTTGTTTGCCCCTTTCCATCCATATCTCCCCTCCTGCCAGACATCGATCCTCCCGCGCGAGAGTCTATCTCGCGATCGTTTCTCTTCGGCGAGAACGTCTCTATCTCCCGTGACGCTCCTTCTCCCGTGATCATCTCTCCAGCCTCTCCGACGACTCTGTTCTCTCTTCGGCGAGAACGTCTCTCTCTCCGGCGACGCTCCTCCCGCCCTGAGCTTTTCTCTCCAGCATCTCCCCAACGCTCCTCCCCCACGCTCAATCTGAGCTTATTATCAGCTACACTCATGTGGATCTAGCATTGAAAAAATGAGACATGTTGATGTTGATAACACAAAAGGCCAAAAATCCTAATCTCCCGCGCAGGCCACCCAAATGAAGAGAGCTCTAGTGAAAAAACCAGGAGACTTTGTTGTCCTCCCTCTGCTGGTCTTTGCTCTCCCCTCCCGCTCTGTAAAGACCCGACGCTAGCACTCAACGCCGGCCTTTGTCTCTCTCACTCTTCGACCGTCTTAGCCCCTACTCCTCGGAGATTTAAACGACCCAATGCGACCCTCTCTTTCTCTGGCCACTTTTTTCTCTCTCCATCCCAACCAACCCCCTCTCTCTCCCCTTTAAACAATCCAACATAGCCTGTCTCTCTCTCTCCCAGTCTCTCTCAGCCAAACCCACAAACCTTAATCTCTCATCCCCAAATCCCTAAGCCTGAACCCTAATCCCTTTTCTCCAACCCTTAAGCCCTACTTCCCAAATTTCAAAATCCCTAATCCCTATTAACATAAATTCCCAATCTCTAATTAAATTTATGTTCGATGTGTGCTTGATGCCTGTGTATTCTAATTGAATAGTGCTAATCTGATTCATCACCACATCTTTTTATTTATTATCTGCGGTCCAATTTCGAGATGGATGTTGCCTCCTCGTCAACAAGATTTTTATAATGTCTGGATTTTAGTACTCCCTTTGTAGTTTCAAAGGTTGACATATTTTCTTTTATAGATTCTCCATGTTCTGGTTTCTGTAATTTTGTGGGTTGTAACATTCATGGCACTGCTGTGTATCACATTATGGCATATGAACATTAAAAGGTTGAATGTTCTGCTGTGTAACATTCAAAGGTTGAATGTAGCATATGAACAAAGGCTAGATGGGTCTCGTGCATATTAAACATTCAAAATGTAGAATGAACGTGGACTTTTTGTTTTGAAGAGTATTTTTTTTTTGAAGAGTGGACTTGTTACCATTTGAAATGTAAAGTGATTATGGACTTGTTAGCATTTGAAAGGTGTACTGTGTCATCCAACTCGTGCTATTGGTGGAATGTATATTGAATTATTGATTTGTATATTGATTAATGAATGGTGGTGCTTGACATGTTGCCTCTGATAGTATGGCTTGTGCATAAATCTCTTTTATGAGGCTCACGTCATCACATGGAGTCTTCTTCATCTGAAATGTCAGGTTATTCTCAATAGAGAAGGCAATGGATTGGATTGGGTTTCGTTTCTGTTGATCAATTATGGCAACAAGTGTTTGCCCAACATAAACATGACCCAAATTACTACTCATTTACTACCCAACGTAACCCCACATTGATGAATTAGATAGATGTGTATAAAATTCTGGCTAGTGCCAAACAATGCAGTGAAATCAACTATTTGAATTTGAGTGAATCCCTTCACTCATTAGTTAATGATTTGAGATACCTGTTAAAACTAAGATAAAAATAGCAGTAAATGTTACATGACGAGTCATCCATGCATTTCTACAAAAAAATTTCAAACCACCAATTTGAACCACACCATATCAAATCCAAATAAAAATCCATTCCAAACACACATGAAATCAAATTACATGCCAAATACAACAACTCAGAATCAACCAGAAAATCAACTCTCAACAAATAAAAAATGATCCAAATTGTCAGGTCTCAACATCTCAAAATGATCCAGAATGTCAACTCTCAACATGCCTTCTCCATCGACATTTATCCCTGTTAAATCATAAAAGAAAATGTTAAATCAACAACCCATAGTGCATGATATGTTGGAAGTAGGTGGGCCTCGTGGATAGGTTTAAAAAACTTTTGACCCACTTAATGCAAGGACCAATTATCCAGAAGGCAACAAACCCAATCTCGGATTTCAGTCCTCAATCTCATCAATCATGATCAATAGAAAACTCTATGTAGAAGATAGAAACAACACCATAACCACGAAATCTACAACATGCAAGGAAGTAGATTATACCTCGGGAGCTTGGTTGTGTTCTAATGAGAAGTTGATCTCTTTCTTTGATGTAGAATTCTTTCACAAATCAAATTAGAATCTCCAAAGACCCAATCGTCTTCTACGCTATGACCCGTATCGGATCTCTAATCTCAAGGAGAAGGGTGGGATCTCTAAGAGAAAACAACTAGAAGCTCTAAGGGAAACCCGAAGGAGAAACTAGAAGAGGGATGAGAAGAAGTGGGGCGTGCAACTCTTTCACAATAGGGATGGGCGTGTGTTCCTAGGTGTGGAATAGCTTAGGGACGTCCAACATCCTCCCTCTCCTCTATTTATAGATTATGCAACATCTTCTTTACTAATTAAAATAGAAGTCTCACTTTCATTAAGAATTAGTAACTTTCTTCTTTCTAATTATTATTAGAAGTCTTACTTCCATAACAATTAGCAACATACTATTATCACAACTAGAAGTCTTACTTCAAATAGGATTAGTAACTTTCTACTTCCTTTCCTTTTAGAGTTCAATGAGAATTAATAACTTGGACTAGCGTGGAGACCACTAGGGATTCCATAGAAAGCTGGTGTCGCGACCCCTGGACAGGGTCCCCGACCTAATTCGGGATCTGGTGTGTGATCTAATGATACAGTCCCAAGTGCATCTATTTAATTGGGTAATACGTATACGGATTAAAGGGGAACATTTCATCCGTGCACGTGATTTCCCATAGGGTTCCACGGTGAGGATTTCACACATATATAAGTCATTCACATTCGGGATACGGAAGTGTGTAGCAAATCAAGTTTGTAATCCCATTCCATGATACAAGACTGATGAGACACACAGTTATATATATATATATCAAGCATGATGTCAGAGTGAGCAATGATCATATGGCATTTCCCAAAAAGAGTAAATTTAAAAGTTTATACAAAATGTGAATTAGTTTATCATTCCCAAAAATAATGGCCAACAAAGGCCAGTACAACCAAAAGAATTTCCTAAAAAGTTGTTAGTCACAATCCCCAAAATATGTCGTATCTCAAGGCTTGACCGAATGCCTACATAACATCGTTAGCCTGCCATTCGCCTACACGTTGCGGCTCTTCGGCCGCCACCTTTGGCTCATCCTCAGGATAACCGACATCTGGACCTGAGTACCAAAGAGAGGGTCAGACACGACGGTCTGGCAGGTGGGTGAAAAGATATAAACACAATAGTAAAATATAAGTCACCTTCGAAAAATATTGAAACCTGTTTAAACAATAGTTTTTATGAAAGAGAATGCATCATTTATTAGATAACACATGTGCATTATAAAACATGTAGAGGGTAACAATGAACATGAAACTAAGAAGATGGCAACCACACAAAGCTAAATCCTTTATCACTAAAGTGATGAGAGCACATCGGGGCGTTGATCTCAAACACACGAGGTGAGGAGAGTCAACGATCATATATAAATACATATACTATATGGGACCGCGGTAGCGAACTGGGTAAAGGGACAGGATCCAGGCTGCAGATGGCGGGACGGGAGGGGGATTTCCAAGTTAGTGGATCAGACCGACAAGGTCATCCAAGCTTAGTGGTGCCGATTCATAGGTCACATGAAAGCAATCGGGTCATGTACATATGTCTAGATAGTGTAAAACACAAACGGGCTAGACGGGATGCCCATAGGCACAAATATCACTGTATTACCGGGCAATGCATAACGGGCTAGCAAAATGCTAAAAATGCAATTTCATTATTTTTGGGGCGTGACGAATCATATATCTTGAAGTTGAAGAATACATATGAAATTCGGGTAAAATAGGACATATATGGATTTCCATAATATTCCGGACCATACATTGAGGGTTCAAGGTTTAAGTCAAGGTGTATAGGGGTCCTATATGCCGGTATTGCCATTAATTAGCTTGGTACTCTATAGAATTTGGAGGCATTTCGAGTCCCTTATACAAATTGAAAAGTCCCAAAATCCTTAACAACTCTCCGTGATGGGGTTTCTTTTTAAACTGGGCTCCAAACGCTACTCCCTCGGTCTCACCATAGCATTGGGGCTCCAAACCAACCTCCCCAAGCCTTAAAAACATGGTTTCAGACCTTCCAAACATAGACCCAAACCTGCAGTGCAGATGGCTTGAGATGACATGAAGTTCGCTCGTGCCACTAGTTCTTTGGAAGGGGTTCGCAAGGTTCGCTCGAGCGAACTGGGGTCTGCTAGTCGCTCGAGCCAACTGACCTCTGTCTGGGGTTCGCTCGAGCAAACTGTCACAGCATTGCACTAAAATGCATTTCAGGCTTTTCCCTTTATTCTCTTGTCACCCCATTTGAACCATCATTCGTTCATACAGAAAAAGGGGGGGGGGGTGCTTATAACCACCTCAAAGTCCACATTCTTTCCTCCATTAAATAAAACATTTCACCAAAACAACAAGAATCCATTGCAATCATCCCCATTTCCTCATAAGAACAACCCATCCATAGGAAGATCCATATGCAATATAAATCAAAACTCAATCAAACAAGCTATAAACATTTTCCAAGATATAAGCAAGAGAGAAAATAGGCTCATCAACATGCTTATTTCAAAATCAATGGAGTTCATAGAAAGAAGCAGTAATGAAATCCACATTTTTAACAAAACACTCAAACATTCAAGATATCCATTCATCCACTTGCCTTGGGTCCAAGCTAGCAAGCTCTTAAACACACTCTCCAAGCCAAATAGCACCAAGCTGCACAAAACTCCTAAAACAACACCCATTTAGAACCCTAAATGGTCAAAACAAGGAATGAGAAGGAGAAAGCTTGCAATAAGAGAGATGGAGACTCTCTAGGGCTAAGAAAACACACATCTAAAAGATGGGAAGGATTGCTTACTTGGAAGGGCTTCAAATGGACAAGAAGAGCTCAAAGGAGACCTCAATGGGGCTGGATTCCTTCACTGATGGTATCATTGAGAAGCCTTCTTGGAGAGGAAGAAGATGGTGAAGTCCATTTCTCCATTTAGCAAGAGCTTGTAATGGATTGAAGGAGATGAAGCAAGAAGAAGCAAGGAGAAACCCTAGGGTGAGGGTTAGGGCTTATCTTTCCATAACAACAAGAACAAGAAAAGAGGATGAGGGGGAAGAGCTCACCTTATGTACTAAGTGGAGGTGGGTCCTACAACTTAAAAAGATTGTTGGGCTAAAAATATGGTTTTCGAAGCCTCGGATGCATTTGACGAAGAAGAGAAAGTTGTTCTTCATAAAATCTAGTTTCCAAAAAGTATATATTTTGAGGGTTTTGCAGATATTGAGTTTTGTGTCCGGATTTTGGTATAAAAGACTGCTTTGCCCTCAAAGTTGGAAAAGTTGGGTTTCGGGGCCTCGAACGGGGACGGAGTTAACACGAAAGTTGTAGAGATTAACGAGATGAGTCAAACGGAGTTGAAGTATGAATTTCAGAATCTCAAATAATCCCCTAAGTTCACATAATGTCACTAAAGGAACCCCCAAAAGGTCCCACTAAATCAAGAAGGCTCTCAAAATTCCCCAAAGCTATTTAAATGCTATTCTTACCTAGACATAACCAAAATCAACTAATCTCACTTAAAGCTAAAATACGACTTAATTAAGGCTAAATGCGGTCACTTAGGTCGGGGTCTTACATCCCCACCCCTTAGGGCATTTGATCCTCCAAATGAAAATACAACTCACCTCGGGTAGTAGATGATGAAACTTCTTCTGAACCTGATCCCATCGTTCCCACATTGCTTCCTCGGGTCCATGATTCTCCTAAAGTGCTTTGACCCACTGAATTGTCCGAGTCCTCAGCTCTTGTTCCTTAGTATCAATGATCTGAATAGGCTTTTCAACATACGTAGCATCCTCTCGAATTTCCAACGGTTCATGACGAAGTACATGTAATCGATCGGGGACATACTTCTTCAACATCGACACGTGGAAGACATTGTGTACGTCGGAGAGTTCGGGCGGTAAGGCTAATCTATAAGCCACATCACCAATCTTGCTCACAATATCATATGGCCTAATATATCTCCTGGATGGCTTTCCCTTCTGCCCAAATCTCAATGTTCCCCTAGTCGGTGACACTTTCAAGAAAACCTTATCTCCTTCCTTGAACTGCAAGTCCATTCTGTTAGATTCTGCATAACTATTCTGTCTGCTCCGGACTACTTTCAGACATTCTTGGATCAACTTGACCTTGTCACTTGTCTCACTCACTATAGCCGGTCCATGGAAACTACGAACGCCTACTTCTTCCCAACATATAGGTGTCCTACACCTTCTACCATACAATCCTCAAAAGGAGTCATTCCAATACTCGAGTGATAATTGTTGTTGTAAACAAACTCACACAACAGTAAGGTCTCATCTCATTGAGTCTTGAAGTCTAACACACAAGCATGTAGCATGTCCTCAAGAGTCTGATTGTCCTCTCTAACTGGCCATCTGTCTGTGGGAGATGAGCCATGCTAAACTGTAGCTTCGTACCTATGGATTCATGTAGTGTCTTCTAGAACTTCGAGACAAATATGTTGTCATTGTCGGAAGTGATGAAAACTGGCTGTCCATGACGACTAACTATCTCACTGACAAACAACTCCGCCAAAGGTAGCATATGCATCTACTTCCTTGTCCTCATGGGGATACAATGTGCTGACTTGGTAAGACGATCCACAATGACCCAAATTGCATTATTGCCGCTACTAGTTCTGGTAGTCCCAAAAAAATCCATGGTAATATGCTTCCATTTCCATTCCGGGAACTCTAACGGTTGTAACTGTTAGGGATTTTGTATTTTTCAGTTTGATGGATGCATTTGTTTTAAATCATCATTTGAATTTTCACACATGCATTGATTTAGAAATCTTGAAATCTTGATTTTCACATACATAGTTTTTTTAAGTCTTTTAAAACTTATGGTTCATGCATGTTTTCGATTTAAATCTTGGATGCATTTTATTTGAAAAAGAGTTTTTATAAATCAAGATAACCAATGGTTTTAAAAAAAGTTTCAAATCATCTCTGGCCTTTTATGTTTCATGTTTTTAAATCTCTCTTAGATTGATTTAATTTCATATTTCCAAGCTTGATTTTATGGCCCAAAATTCCCCTCAAGAAAATCTTTTAAAATATGCAATTTTGGAAAATAGGTCCCTAAACCCGGTCGACCCGCAGTGTGGTCGGTCGACCGAGCCCATGGACCCGGTTGACCGAGCACACTACAGTTCGACTGGGTACATGACCGTTGGCAACTCTTTCAAATGGTCATTTTTATGACCGTTGAAGGCCAGGTCGACTGAGCTGTGTATGGGGCCGACCAGGGACACGCCTGAACTCACTTTTTGGGTATAAATATGAGTTCATTCCATGAGAAAAAGAGTTGAACATTTTAGTCTTCCTTGAGGTGTTTGGAGACAAAAGAAAGGAGATGAACTAAGAGAGACCATGGCGTCTATTGGAAAGCTAAATCTTGGATTAATGAAGTTAAATCTCTAAGTAAGTTTTAGTTTTCTAAATCATAAGTTTCATGCTTTGTTTAAATTATTGGTAAATGAATTTTAGTATGCTAACTGTGATGTGTTGAATCCATTATTTTCATTCTATCTTTGATCTAAGTTGTGATGGATTCTTCACATTGATTTCAAACCAAGTTTGTTTTAAAACTTTATTAATCATGCTTTGCCAAAACCTTTGTTGTTCTTTTATAGCATGATTTATGTACTTGGTTGAATCTTTATTTGTTGTTTTCAGTCATTTGAACCTAGTTAAATTAGTTTGTTTTTTAAAATAACATAGCACATGCATCACATGTTTAGACTTAATTAATTTCATACAACTTGTGAGCCTTTGATTTTCATATCATCAACAAGTTAGTTTTTATACATGTGACTAGCATTTCACTTCAATCATATCTTTGTGTGCCTTAAACTTTTAAATGCTTTAAGCATATTTTGATTGAGCTTAGTTTTTAAACTTAGATTGAAGTTTTCACACACACACATCATGAGCATTCATCTTTGCATTCATATAGTGTTTATGTGAGTTTGTTTTTCAATTTCATATCTGCCTAATTTAGAGGCATTGTAATTGAGCTTAAATTGTTTCTTTTCTAGTGTTTGTGTAGACACTTCTTTGAGAAATAAAATTTTCTACTTATAAAGGTTATTGCCTAGCCTTAGAAAAACATTGTGTAAAGGTTATTGCTTAGTCTAAGAAAAGCATAGTGTAAAGGTTATTGCTTAGCCTAGAAATGCACATTGATAGGTTATTGCTTAGCCTAGAAAAGCACATTGTTAGAGGTTGTTGCTTAACTTATTGAAAAGCATAGATAGTGGAAATCCAGTTGGGTCTTAGATCACAAACCGGTAGTAGATGTAGGCATTGAGGCTAAACCACTATAATTCTTTGTGTAATGGTGCATGCTATGTGGTGATTGTGTTATTTAGCTACCGCATATTTTTTTTTTTTGTTAATCATCACAAGTGACTAGTTGTTTTAAAAAAATTAAAATTGGTCATAATTGGTCACTAACTAGTAGCTCACCCTATTCACACACTCACACACACCACCCCCCCACCCTCCCCGCTCTAGGGTAAGGATCCCGGACTTTCAATTGGTATCAGAGCCTCGTGCTCTATTTTAGGATTAAGTGTTTTGGAACTCTTGATTAGGTGTAAAAACCTTGAGTAAAAATCCGAGTGTTGTGTTTTCATGAAAATCATTAGAATGGATTCCTATTAAATTGTGTAGATTATTTGGTAGATTCTTCTAGACCCCTCCTTCCATCAATTGGAGGTTTAAACTTTGAACTTAATGAATTTCAATTTGAATCAGAAGAAGAATAAAATGATGAAAATTAAGATGATATTCATCAACCTTCTGATGATGTGTATACATTGTACTTAAAGCTTGTTATGAATAATAAAAAATTAAATGAAGAATCTAAAAAGCTAACCAAAGAATTAGTTTCTTCAAAAGATAAACTTAGAGAGAAATAAGAAGTAATAAATTGTGTAGACTCTAAGTTCATGATCTCTTTGCATAACCTACATAATGTTCAAGATGAATTAAATGAATTAAAGAGAGGTTGTGATGATCTTAATAAGGAAAATTTAAAACTAAGAGATCAATTACAAAGGCAAGACAAAGACATTAACAATTTAGAATCCAAGTTGACTATCACTAAGGAAAATTTATCTAGTGCTCAAAATAAGATAAAAGCTCTAGAACTTGGATCTAATATTATTAATGAAATTAAGTTTGAATTAAAACTTGCCTATGAAGAACTAAACAGATTTAAGGGAATTGAAAATGAACTTATAAGTTTGAAATGAAAATTCAACCCTTAAAGAACAAGTCACTCAACTTGAAAGCTACAAACAAAAGTATGAGTCCAAATTTACCCAAGGTGAAGAGAAATTTGAAAAATTATTTAGATTGAGTAAATCACAAAGAGATAGGACGGGTCATGGATTTGATAGGCATATTTCACATGACCCTATAGTCACCAACACATTTGTGAAAGGTGAGTCCTCATTTTCTAGTACTCATTCTACCTTGCCCATGACTAAATGTAATTATGTGGCATTAAAGGGCATTTTAGGTTTCAGTGCAAACTAAGAAGAAGCCATGTGTCTAAACCCATCTATGAACCCAAGAAAGTAAAATCAAACTCTATAATGGATAAGACACTAAAAATCAAGGAAGACTCTAAAAAGATTAAGCAAGTTAAACCAACTAAAAAGGAGTCTCCTAAGATAGATTCTAAAAAGGTTAAACAAGTTAAATCAAATATAAAAGAATTTATCAACAAAAAGCTTCTCAACCTACCTCCCTTAAATCAACAAATGAAAGAACTTTTGAAGAAAGTTGCAAAGTTAAATTTAAAATTAAAAAGTCAAGTAAAGGGAGAAAATAAGAAGAAAATAAAAATGAATCTATCCCCAAGAAACAAGCTCACCAACCTCAAGAGACTAATCACCAACCTAAGCTTAAAAATTTTCAAATCTCATGGTGATAAGTCAAAATCTAAGATTTATCAAGTCAAATCTCCTAGAGTTGGTGAGACTTCTAAACTAGACCTTAAAGATGAAACCTCTCAAGTCCTTAGGTGGATTCCCAAAGTTAGATTCTTAGACAAACCTTAAGTCTTTGAACTTCATTGACCAACCTATCCTTTTGCTGGTCATGATTCATTTGCATTTTGTTCTTTTATAGTTACATTTCTTAAAATGCATTGTTTTCTTATGAACAATTGATTTTATCTTCATGTACTTCTCTAGTTACATATCATGGTTTTCAAAATCATTTGATTATAATTTCCTCATTATAGATTTGCTTTTTACTCTCATTTAGTTATATCACTTGTATTGTATTTCTATATATGATCAATTGATTATGATTTCAAAAGCTTTTGTAGCTAGATTATTCATGATCGATTGTTGTTGCAAAATCATTTGTATGGATATCATAGTTAGATTATTTTGAAAAACAAATTATTTGAAACAATTTGGATTTTCCATGGATTTCTAAGTTATACTTTCATATGGAAAATTATTGTTTTGAAAAATCAACTTATATATGTTTCAAATAAGTTATATCTTTTAAAAAATACAAGTTGAGCCTCATTGATGAGATATGAGGATCGAAATTGATTTTCATTCTATGCTTACTAAGTTAGATTTTTGAAATGAAAATTTCAATTCTTTGTTATACTTGAGGTTCAATTGGTTAGAACATAATAGTTATATTTTTCATTTGAGTGTATTTTCCAATTGATATCAAGTCATTCTTGTTCAAGTCAATTTGTATGAGCCTTTGTAGTTATATTGTTCAGAATACAAATTGATAATTGATAATGTGTTATCTTCAAATTCATTCTCTCTATGCTCATTGTTGGATTTTTTTTTATTGAAATGATTTGAAGATTGTTTGAATAGAAATGCTTTAAGATATCATTAGTTTTATTCATCAAAGCATGTTTCATGTTCTCATTTCCCTATGCATTTGGTTTTATTAACTTAAATGGAAATGATTTAGGTTACAAGCAATTTGCTTCCTTGATCTTCTAGTTTCATTCTTTTTATGAGCAAATTGAAATGTATATCTCCGTTTCATAAAAATCCTCTTAGAAATCCCCCGAAAAACTAACAAAAATAGTAAAAATATTTCTTTTAAACTAAACAGAAAGGAAAAGAATAAAGGAAAATAACCATAATAAAGGAAAATAACTTAAACTACTAAGACTAACCTAAAGGTTAATACCCCACCCCCCAACTTAACCTAACATTGTCCACAATGTGAAGCACAAAAATAATGAGATAAAAGGGATAAGGAAAGTAAAGGAAAATGAGGGATATCACCTAGGTACCACTTAACCTAAGGTGGAATGAAGGAAAACGGGGAGGACAACCCCTAACTCAGACTAAAGTATATGTATGATTTGTAGATCATGAGATAGATTTACTTTCTATACATAGTCTTGTGCATCTTTTCATTGCATAGTAATAATATTTCATAATTCTCATAGTACATTTCCTAGAGTAGAGATCTTACAAGTTTGACCTTGATTCTCATTGATAATCTCTATGCAAATCTCAAATAGTTCCATGTATGGTTGTGCTCTTAGTTTTATTTGAAGATACCATACTAGAACTCTCAAATCTATCCTTTATGCTTTCTAGTCATTTTATTTTTTGAAATGGATCGTTATGATGTTCATTCATGTGTATTAACTTAGTGATGCATCTTTATACATGTTTCAACTTCATAGTAGTGTTCATGATCATATGAACCTCTTTGAAATCCATTCCTTGTATTTTATAGTTATATCTATTGTTTGATGGATTTCTTAGATGATGAATTCATATGGTTTGACACTTTGAAAATTGCATGTTCTACCAAGTTATATATTTTCAAAATATAATTTCTCATGTTCATCTATTTGCTCATTAGTTATATCATTAAAAGTGATGAATATTCTTTTATGATGCTTGATGAAATTTTGTGTTTATCACATCCTTGCTCTTAATCACGTTTCATATTCAATTGGTTTCAATTAGTATCATTTTCAATTGTTGTCATATCCAATTGATGTCATATCTTGAGAATGTGATAGACCTCATGTGTACATTGGATTGAACTTGATAGTAATATATTTTTGTTCCATGTCATATTCCATTAACATCATATTTTTTCATGTTTGCCACCTCTCTTGCTTTTATAGGTAAATCTCATGACCATCATGTTTATGTATTCATAATCTTGGTTGGTTATTGGTTGAGGTAGGCTTCATGTTTGAACTTCATTTCACTCATCTTGCACATGATAGTCATATTTTATGATTGGATGAAATGATTTCAAAATATTCATAGCATATGATTTTCATAGTTATATTATTTGATGCTATGTATAGTAACCTCATCACATCATGGATTACTCTAATTTGGATTAATCCTAGCAGTTATATTCTTCTTAACTCCATTTTAGAGTTGTAGGGACGCGAACTGAGGAGGTAACCCGTAGGAGTCGCACAGCTGGTCCCCCACAGGGGGTAGGCGGGGCCCAGAGCCCCGCGCCTATTGTATACACTCGGGTTGTAACCTTTGGTTGTAACCCTCATGCGTTTGTCCCACATCGAGTGTGAGGGCCTCCCACCCTTGGTATATTAGCCTTGGCGTAACCTAAGGGTGTACCACCACACTCCTCCCAAGGAGGTGTGGTGGTACACCCTTAGGTTACGCCAAGGCTAATATACCAAGGGTGGGAGGCCCTCACACTCGATGTGGGACAAACGCATGAGGGTTACAACCAAAGGTTACAACCCGAGTGTATACAATAGGCGCGGGGCTCTGGGCCCCGCCTACCCCCTGTGGGGGACCAGCTGTGCGACTCCTACGGGTTACCTCCTTAGTTCGCGTCCCTACAAAAAGGCCGGCCTTTTTGTAGGGACGCGAACTGAGGAGGTAACCCGTAGGAGTCGCACAGCTGGTCCCCCACAGGGGGTAGGCGGGGCCCAGAGCCCCGCGCCTATTGTATACACTCGGGTTGTAACCTTTGGTTGTAACCGTCATGCGTTTGTCCCACATCGAGTGTGAGGGCCTCCCACCCTTGGTATATTAGCCTTGGCGTAACCTAAGGGTGTACCACCACACCTCCTTGGGAGGAGTGTGGTGGTACACCCTTAGGTTACGCCAAGGCTAATATACCAAGGGTGGGAGGCCCTCACACTCGATGTGGGACAAACGCATGAGGGTTACAACCAAAGGTTACAACCCGAGTGTATACAATAGGCGCGGGGCTCTGGGCCCCGCCTACCCCCTGTGGGGGACCAGCTGTGCGACTCCTACGGGTTACCTCCTCAGTTCGCGTCCCTACAAGGTGGTACACCCTTAGGTTACGCCAAGGCTAATATACCAAGGGTGGGAGGCCCTCACACTCGATGTGGGACAAACGCATGAGGGTTACAACCAAAGGTTACAACCCGAGTGTATACAATAGGCGCGGGGCTCTGGGCCCCGCCTACCCCCTGTGGGGGACCAGCTGTGCGACTCCTACGGGTTACCTCCTCAGTTCGCGTCCCTACAAGAGTGATTGAGTTAATAGTATTATCCTTGAATCTCAATTGGTATTCTTTATTCCAATTGGTATCCATGATCGCTTTTCTCCATGGCCTTGCTCTTAATTTTTGTAATTTGATCATTTTGAGCTTTCTAGTCAATTGGTATCTAATCCTTCCCTTGAAGTTAACCCTCAATTGGTAAAACCATCTTTCTCTTGCACCAAATAGTTAAATTCTTGTCAAAAGTTTGACAAAAGGAGAGTATGGATTGAGGGGGAGTGTAAACCTTCTAAGGAAGCATTAGCTTTGATCAAATTCACCATTGTATTGGCTCTTTACCCTTATAGCTTTCTACCCATACATGATACCATGTTATGTATTTCATTTTCGATTTCTTTTGTTAATAGGTGCTACTAAAATGTATTTTCCTTATTTCATGTGTGTAGGTACCTTTACAATTTAATGTCAAAGGGGGAGAAATGTTCAAGCTGTCTAAAGGGAGAGAGAATGCATATCTTTCCAAAGGGAGAGAATGCATGGTCAAAGGGGGAGAGTTGAAAGAAAAAGAAAGCTTGGGAGCTAAAGAAGATGATTGGCTAAAGAAAGAAAGGTAAAAAGAAAGCTTGAAGAATGTTCAAGCTCCAAGCATCAAGAAGAATGAAGAAAAGGAGCTAGAGCCCAAGCTAAGTCAAAGGAGCATCCAAGACACTACAACAAGTTGCACTTTTAGCGACATTTTTTAGCGATATTTTTATAAATTCGTCGGTAAAAGTTTGATTTTCCCGACGTTTTATAATTTCGTCGGTAAAATACCACATTTTCCCAACGTTTTTAATTTCGTCGGCTAAAATAAGACTTTCGCCGATGTTTTTCAATAAAACTTCGGTAAAATATAGTTTTTTACCGACGATTTCCTAAAAAAACGTCGGCAAACTTCACTATCAAATTCACTATTTAAAAAAAAAAAATTACGACGAAAAAATGTCGGTACAAATGTTTTTATTTAATTTTATTTATTTTACCGACTCAAAAAAGCATCGGAAAAACATTTATTCAATTTTTATTTATTTTTCTTTTTATTTTACCGACGAAAAAAAATGGGGATGAAACATTTTTTCAATATTTATTTATTTTTCTTTTTATTTTACCGAGGAAAAAAACATCGGTAAATGTTTTTTAGTATTTTATTTTATTTATTTTACCGATGAAAATAAACGTCGGCAAAAAGTTTTTTCAAATTTTATTTATTTTTCTTTTTATTTTACCGATGAAAAAAAACGTCGGTAAGTGTTTTTTAGTATTTTTATTTTATTTATTTTACTGACAAAAAAAAACGTCGGCAAAATATTTTTTCATTTTTATTTATTTTTATTTTTATTTTACTGACGAAAATAAATGTCGGTAAATGTTTTTTAGTATTTTTATTTTATTTATTTTACGGACGAAACAGAATACAAGTAATAGATTTTTTATTTTTATTTATTTTTCTTTTTATTTTACCGACGAAAAAAATGTCAGTAAATTATTTTCATATTTATTTTAGTTATTTACAGATGAAAAAATGTCGGTAAAACCTTTTTCCAATTTTTTATTTATTTTTATTTCTTTTTTTTACTAATGGATCAGATTCTCAACTTGTTATATGATAATTAATACATCCTGTCACGTCCCCTAAATTTAACCTGGGGTTATACGTGAGATTAGGGCTAATTAAAACTTTTTCCAACATAAGTCAAATATAACTTAGCCCCAATCATGTCCCAATTGGATCGAAGACTGCTGTGAGGTCTAAACATTTCCTCAAATATACACAATCAATAACGGAAGCTTTAAACTTGCAAATGGTATCTTAAAGATGCATAGTTTAGAGCAATACTGAATAGCATGATTAAAATTCAGAGTTTAAACACTTTAACCAAAAGTATTATTTACAACATTAGGCCACATCAAAACTTGGGCCTAATCAAAAGATAAACAAAAGTACAAAATATGAATCTATCAAGATAAGCATAAAGGCTCTCGAGTACGGGGTCTGTACGGCTATACAACGCCGTCCGTACTATAGTCTAAGTGAAAGAAACTGTGATTCAGATCTGAACATCACCAGCGGAAGACATTCATGGGTAATTTGTAACATGACAGATTTTAAAAAATCTGATTTGGCAGCATAAATCAGCCATATTGATCGCAAAAGAACTCCATGAATTCATGACAAACAATTGTATAATTAAAGGAGAATGAAGAAGACTATTACCTTGAAGATTTGTAGACTTCAAATCTCTGGAAAAATAGATCCAAAGGGCCAAACTCAGACCTGCAATTAGCAAACAAATTGCTGGAATTTTCTGCAGTAGTATTGCCTTTGATCTTCTTCTCTATCTCACTTCCAAATCTGATTGGCTAAGATGGTGGGATCTTAATCTAGGAATTGAGAGCTATTTTTCTAAGGAAAAATCTCAGACCTTAAGCTCTTTTCAATGAAGAAGAAAGCAATCCAAGGCTGGATGTGTGGGACTATGCACTCTCTTAGTATTTCTATGTTGGACGTCCAAGGGCTTGCACACTCTACTTTTTATAGAAACTTTGGAAACCTTTCCTAAAAGTTTATCTCTTCTAATTCTCATAGATGTCCTAAAAGGAAAGTATAATCTAAAGATTTATTTCCTTTTAGAAACTATTGACACCAAAAATGTCACTTTGCCTCTTCAAGATCCAAAGAGCTACATGAAGTCGCAACCTGCCATAAATAGGCAATGCTACTTCCAAAAATTAAATCTTGTCAGAATCAAACAAAAACTGCAAGATCCTTCAAGACAGCCAAAAGAGGAGTACACAAGAAGTTCCGGGCCATTTCAAAATCATTTGGCCTAACTTCGCTTCTCCGATAGCCGAAAAGGAGCTCTCGGCGGCAAAAGCATCGGAGACACCAAATCTTCGATCAGAGCCGATGGATGGTCTCAAAATACTTCCAAAAGGCTCCACGTCAAGTTCCGAGTCAAACCGACAACGTTTGACCCTACATCAACCCTCGAATAGCTAAATCAAGCCTCTCGGCGGCGAGAACCACCGAGGCCATTACTCATCAGATAGAGCACATGGACGGCTTCAAAATGCTTATAAAGGGCTACACGTCAAATTTCAGGTCATTTTGACAACATTTGACCATAGTTTGACGCTCGGAAGCCAAATCAGGCCTCTTGACGGAAAAGCTTTCCGGGACCATGGTTTCCAAGACAGAGCCTATGGATCATCTTAAAATGACTCCAATAGGTTCCCTGTCAAATTTCAAGTCAATCGGACATCGGTTGACCGCACATCAAACCGCGACATCTTCATCGCGACAAAAGCGAGTCTACTGGTGATAGGACCCCAAACGGCTTCAAAACTTAAACAAAAGCCTATGGTTGGTCTTATTTATTGCTCAGGAGGCTTCACACCAAATTTCAGGTCATTCCGACATCGTTTGACCCAGTTTCAGCTTCTGACGGAAAATCGGCAGCTCTGTGCGACAAAGTCTTCGGCTTTCTCAGGAAATTGGAAACTTTGCAAAATAAAATGCAAGGATTCTCATCAGGTCTCCTACAGGGAAATTAGGCCAATAAATGGTTAAAAATTTCAAGGAAAAATACAGAAGAAAAATGAATCGAAAAACAGCAAAAACGGACACAAAACGGGACAAAAAGGGGGAAAACCCCCCCAGGGTCTGCGACCCTGGAGCCCGGGGTCGCCGGGAAGGCCGCGGAAACCCCGGTTTTCGCCATTTTTTCGCGATTCGAAGCGCCCAGCCTCTGGTACTTTCCAAAATTCATGCTTTTGAGACACCAAATCCTCTGACATCCGTCCAAAATACGGGTCAATCATCAAGAGTATCGAAAACAATATTGATCGCCACCCGGTCAACCAAAAAAAAGTGTGCTTTCTACCCGACCGATCGAGAAATCGACAGGACAGATGGCACCGACCCGCTGTTGGCAACAAACACCTGAAATTACATGGTCATCTGATGTCGATCTATATGAAGATCCATCGATGATCATCACCAGAAGAATCCTAAAAGACGCGGCACGGCCCGCGACTCTTCAGATGCTCGGTGACCACTTAATGCGATTAATTGACTAGCTTTATTACAGTCATTAATCCATTTCTTTGGATGGACCAATCAGAAGCAAGCATCCGGGAGTTACAAGTCAAGAGATTCATGGCATTTAACCCATGAAACTCCTCCCATCATGGCAATTAAAGGCGATTAAATGCCCTCAATCTCCTCCGGCCAATCAGAAGCCAAGAAAAAGGAGTTACAAAATAAAGAATTCAATTATGTAACTCCTCCCTTTATGTAGCTTTATGACAATCAAGGCTCATAAACCCTCCTAAATGGCTACCTAAAAGCCTATAAATAGGAGAGCTCACCAAGAAGAAAAAAATCGAAGAAAAATCACAGACAGAGACACAGACAAAGCACAGAAATTCATAGAAGGAAAAGAGAGAAAACTCTGTGGAAATCCTACACCGACCACCGCTACAAGGTGACAAAAGTCCCTTGGGGGTACCCCCCCCCAAGGTCCTTGTCTTCTCCTTCTGCCGCCAATGGCTTAGACATGGCTTTTCAAGCCCGTCTACTCGGCTTTTTATTGGACATAGGACCTTCTTTTGGTCTTTGTTCTCTAAAAACCTGAGGTTATAGCCAAGCCAACCGAATCAATAGCATCCTCTGTTCTCATCTGCATGGATGATGGCGAAGCCCACATATGGCTTGCGACCGTCAATCTAAATGGGTCCCCCACAATCTCCTGAGAAGTTAGATCCTCCTTTTCTTGCTTTTCATTGTAGTTTGTATTTTCTCAATAGAGACAAAAACCACAACTCTTGTCTTTCATTATTGATAAGGATTGTAAATCGGCTATAGACGCCAAAATCAGCTATAAACGCCAAAAATCGGCTATAAACGCCAAAATCGGCTATAAATACAAAAAAAATCGCCTTTCACGGCAAACCAAGAAAATGTCTCTTTTCTTAAATATATGTGCAATGGAAAACTTGAAAGAAGTTGATTTCCTTTTTACTTGCGAAGGTTGATCTCCGGATCACCACTTGCAATTCCAAGTAAAATAGAAAATCTAGCACACCCACACAAAAAAAAGAAATGTTGATGCATGCCCTTGCCCCCCGGTTACGAAAGGGTCGGACCCGACGAACTCCCACGTCCGCCGACCTCGGTAGAACCGAGCAGGAGCGCGGTCCATCAGAAACACACCAATTAGAAAAGGAAACTAAAGGAACTTCCACAAACTTTAGCAATTAGTAATCCTAGTTGCACAACACTTACTAATTTAAGTTTCTAATCCAAAAAGGAAACTCTCTTATAGGAATACTAATCCAAAGAGGAGTCCAACCTTCCAAGTAGAGAGTCCTACTCAAAGTTGGAAACCTTACCCATGGAAATCCCATTATGGACGTCTCACATGATAATGCATACCATGGCCCACTAATAATTTATCTAGAATTAAATTCATATATGCCATCAAAGGCCTATTTGAATTTAAACTCAAAATTATTTTTCCACTAAAATAATTCATCCAAATGTTATCTAAACATTTTAGGAAACCATGCCAATCTTGGAAAGTGACTAGGGAAGGGACCAAAAGATATATTTACCCTTGGCTCCCAAAATGACCAAAATGTCCATGCTAAACCCATAGCAACATAAAGACCATTTTAACCTTAACTCATTCTACTAAAGAGTTATGGTTGAACTCCAGGGACAAATATATAATATAATAAGCTCGTCATAAAATGACAATTGTCTTCGACCTACTAAGTGTAATGACCTGAATGCCCCTCTATGTAACATCCATAATCGAGTCAGGTTATCACATGTACTATCAACCTTCCCGATTACATCTAAACCTTAGAACTTCATATCATTAACATAATCATCATCCGGATATTATTCTCTTGGTCTAGGGAGCGACCCACAAGTTCAATATCCATGTGGAACATTCATATACTAAGATCTTAGATTTTGATGATTAATCGAATAATTCTAAGGAGATGATTATTCCATCATCAGATGGCATAGATTCTATATTGCATCTGCACGTCCCAACTGATCAAGTCCGAGTACCCAAAACACAGAGCTGTTGACCCATGAAAAGAATTTCACTCATAGTGAATTAAAGCAGAAGAACTTGACTTTGTAAGTTCATCCACAAATGCTCAAGATTAAGAGCACTGGTCACTCAGTAGCATGAGGTGACTTGATCTCTCTCTGTGATAGTACTATTTTAGAGATCATACCTACCATGGTCCTGTTCAATGCATTGCATATGCACTAATGAGATAAATCCGGGAAAGCCCTCCCATGACTTAGGTAAGTCACCCTGAATACAGGAGAGTCTCTCACTATAACTTATACCAAGATGAAGTGCCCAGCTCCATCTCTCAGTTATGAACAAATATGTTGTTTCCAGTGTCCATGAATTAGACCTATCTGTGTGTAGACACTACACACCTAATTCATTTACTAGAAACAATGGGCCTTACACAACCATACATATATACATGTTTAAACAGAAAAGAGTCATTCCATTAAATAACCAGTCAATATCCAGTAACAAAAGATGAGAGTGCAGCTAGTGGGCTTTAGGGCATACACCAATCCCAACAAACTCTCACTTGCACTAGAGATCACTACTTCCTAACCTAACACCCATAGACTCAACATGAGAAGTAAAGACTTTCTCAGCAAGAGTCTTTGTGAATGGGTCAGCTAAGTTATTTGCTGAAGCAATATGCTCCACCACTATTTCTCCATCCCGAATGAATTCCCGGATCAAGTGGTACTTTCCCTGAATGTGCTTGCCTTTCTTGTGATTCCTGGGCTCTTTGCACTGTACTACAGCACCAGTGTTATCGCAGTACATGACAATCGGTTTTTGCACTGCAGAAACAACTCCCGATTCCAATAGGAATTTTCTGAGCCATACTGCTTCCTTCGCAGCTTCCGATGCTGCCACATACTCTGCTTGAAAGGTTAGCATATAATCTTTCATTCTCCGAAGATACTTGAATATATGCTTAATAGCTGTCCAATGCATAGGTCCAGGGTTTGACTGATATCTGCTAACCATGCCAACGGCAAAGTAAATATCTGGTCTAGTACATAACATAGCATACATGAGGCTTCCAACAACGGATGCATATGGAACTCTCCTCATGCTCTCTATCTCTTCAGATGTCTTTGGACATTGATCTTGAGACAGTGGTACTCCATGTCTAGAAGGTAGGAGGCCCTTCTTGGAATCATGCATGTTAAACTTGACCAATATCTTCTCAATATATGAAGATTGGGATAAGGATAACATCTTATTCTTGCGATCTTGCAAAAGCTTGATCCCTAAGATATAGTTGGCCTCACTCAAATCCTTCATCTGAAATTGAGAGGATAACCAAACCTTTGTGGATAACTATAAACCTACATCATTTCCTATGAGTAATATGTCATCTATATACAGAACCAACAATGCAACTGCTTTTCCACTTCCTTTCTTATACACACATGGTTCATCAATGTTTTGATCAAAGCCAAAAGATTTGACTGCCTAGATGTTCCATGCTCTAGATGCTTGCTTAAGTTCATAAATGGACTTCTTAAGTTTACAAACCATGTTATCTTGGCCATTAGCAATGAAACCCTCTGGTTGCATCATATAGATGCATTTGTCAAGACTTCCATTAAGAAAAGTTGTCTTGACATCCATTTGCCATATCTCGTAGTCATAATGACATGCGATGGCCACGAGAATCCTTATGGACTTAAGCATAGCCACCGGTGAAAAGGTTTCCTCATAATCGATACCCTCTTTCTGAATATATCCTTTCGCCACCAGTCTTGCTTTGAAAGTTTCTACCTTCCCATTCACTCCTCTCTTCCTCTTGTAGATCCACTTGCACCCTATGGGTTGAATCCCTTCAGGTGCATCTACAAGTTCCCAGACTTGATTGTAATACAAAGAATCCATTTCAGATTTCATCGCTTGCTGCCACATGTCAGCATCTATATCCGTTACTGCTTCATCATAACTAGTAGGATCCTCAACCAGATCTCCAGAGTCTGTCTTAAAAGACACTCCTAGATATCTTTCTGGCTGTCTAGAAATTCTCCCATCACGACGAGGCTCCGGAGTGTTAAAAGGAATATCTTGTTCATCTACTGTCTCAGGATCTGGTACAGATGTTAGAGAAGATCCCAGAAGAATCTCCTCAAGGGTTTCTTTACAACTAAGCTCTTGGTGCATCAAACAATCATCCTCCAAGTACCTAGCATGAGTGCTGATAAGCACTTTTTGCTCCTTTGG
The DNA here is from genome assembly GCA_012931725.1 of Litsea cubeba. Taxonomy (NCBI): domain Eukaryota; kingdom Viridiplantae; phylum Streptophyta; class Magnoliopsida; order Laurales; family Lauraceae; genus Litsea; species Litsea cubeba. Next base: position 61,837,851 of record CM022944.1, read on the forward strand.
ATGATAAAAGATGCCACCTCTCGTTCCCTTAGGATACCCAATGAAGTAGCACATTTCCGATCTGGGTTCCAGCTTGGTAGTTTTATCATTCAGTACATTGGCCGGACAACCCCAAATGTGGATATGTCTTAAACTAGGTTATCGACTTGTCCACATTTCTTGGGGTGTCCTAGGTACTGATTTAGAAGGTACCAGATTTAAAATGTATGCTGCTGCTTCTAGGGCATATCCTCAAAAAGATATAGGTAGGGTTGCATGACTCATCATGGACCTTACTATGTCAAGAAGGGTACGGTTTCTTCTCTCCGCTACACCATTTTACTGGGGTGTACCCGGTGCAGACAACTGAGACACAATCCCATGTTGTGTGAGGTACTCTTTGAACTCACCCAGGAGGTACTTGTCACCTCGATCAGATCGAAGGGCTTTGATATGTTTCCCTAGTTGTAGCTCCGTCTTAGCCTTGAATTGCTTGAATTTATCAAACGCCTCAGACTTGCGTAGCATTAAGTACACATATCCATACCTAGAGTAATCATCGGTGAAGGTGATGTAATACTCATACCCTCCTCGAGCCGGTTTGTTCATAGGACCACACACATCAGTGTGAATCAATTCTAACAACTCCTTTGACCTTAGTCCCTTTTCAGAGAATGACCTTTTGGTCATCTTTCCCTTGAGACAAGATTCGCACTGAGGAAAAGGTTCGAAATCTAATGAGCTCAAAGGCCCATCTTCTACCAACCTTTGAATCCGTTTTAGGTTAATGTGACCCAAACGTAAGTGCCAAAGATGTGTGTCATTGAAGATACCTTCCTTTTAAGGGAAGTTGAGTTTTCTTGTTGTATATTATGCATAGGATATATATAAAATAAGTTGTCATGTATTCTACTGGAACATATAATATTTCCATTTCTACTGATATCAACACCAGAATGGAAAGAAACTGAATAATTAAATTCAATTAATCTGGAAACTGAAATTAAATTCTTCCTCATGTCCGGAACATAAAAAACATTATTTAAAACTAATATCCTATCACATGGAAAATGTAAGGTAACAACTCCTACTGCAACCGCCCAAACTTTAACTCTAGTTCCGACTCTAAAGGCAAACTCTCCTTTTTCAATCCTGTGCATTATTTGAAACCCCTGCAATGAATTGCAGATATGATTAGTGGCTCCTGAGTCTACTATCCATGAGTCAGTAGAATCAACCACTAGACAAGTTTCAATGTAGTATGAAAAAGATGTACCTTTCTTAACTGAGGCAAGGAACTTGGGACAATCTTTCTTCCAATGACCTTTGAGGCCACACTTGAAGCATTTCCCTTTGGGCTTTCCATCTGTACCCTTGTCCTTCTTATTACCAGTATTATCCTTTTTCTGCCCTTTTCCCTAATTCTACTTCTTCTTGAACTTCTTCCCTTTCGGGTTTTGTTTAGAGGAAGACTGGAAAAAATGAGCTTAGGATTTGGGCTTCATGATGGCCTCCGCCACCTGGAGTTCTTTCATTAACTCAGGTAGAGTCATGTCCATCTTGCTCATATTGAAATTGAGCTTGAACTGATTGAACGAGTCCAGCAGAGTTTCGAGAATCATGTCAGTTTGAGACTCTACATCAATCTCAGCCCCTAGAATCTCAGCTACATTGAAACAATCCATCAGCTTAAGCATATGCTCTCTGATAGGTGTTCCCTCAGCCATCCTAGTATTCATGATAGTCCTCATAGCAGCTTGCCTAGCTGGCCTGCTTTTGTCTGCGGACATCTCAGACAAGGACATCATGATTTCATAGGCTGTGTCTATTTGCTCGTGCTGTGTTTGTAACACGTTGGACATGGAAGCGAGCATGTAGCATTTAGCCATGCTATTCACTTTCTTCCATTTCCTCTCAGCCTCTAACTGGTCATCAGTAGAATTAGCATCAATATCAGGACAGGTTTGTTTCCAGCAAGACATACTTGTACTCCTCAGCAGTGAGTACTATGTCAAGATTTCTCTTCCAATCTACGTAGTTAGGTCCAGTCAGTTTGTTCTCACGAAGAATGCACATCAGTGGACTAAAAGAATCTTTACCCATCTCTCTCTGGATATGAAACAGTTTATAATTAGACATGCAGTATATATGTAATATGCATATGGTGCTTGTTATAAATGGAAAAACAGAGCACAAAACTTTTTACATTATTCAACCCCAATCATAATGTATCAGTGTTTCAACCTCCTCATAGACCCTCCATCGAAGGGATGGCCGAGCCTACAGTCACGTTGAATTAAGGCATACTTATTTGGATTATCACTATCTGGACACACATATCCATTGGTAGTCCAATCACTGATTGGTTTGGCCTCATATGACAAATAACCCTTAACTCCTAAGGAGAGGTCATTACCGTCTTATGTTAAGTTTATAACCATCTCTTATAAAATTTCCCAGAATGTCTATGATTAAGTCCTCCGAAGGGAAGAGACTTTTATCCATTCTAGAAGTGACCTTTAGTAAAGAGCTCCACCGAAGGGATGGCCGCTCCCACCAACACTTCATTGACATTTTATAGAAGTGATCTTTAGTAAAGAACTCCACCGAAAGGATGGCCGCTCCTACTAACACCTCATTACGAATATTCACATTAGTTCACCCATTAACCCATCAAAGCGGTCTTTAGTAAAGAACTCCACAAAATAGAAGGTGCTGGTCTAAGTTCCATTTAAAACAATTTGCTAAACTAAAAACAATCTAATATAAAAAGATGCCAATTTTAAAACCTAATGGTGGCCATGTTTCTAGGTGACAATTATAGCAATTATATAAAGCATTCGTCCATGCATTCCATATATAAGAGCAAATAAAAGTATGCAATCCTTGATGGCTCCCTGCTCTTCGGACTTCTAATCCTTATCGAACTAGGACATCAAGAATAGATCTCATCTTTCACCAAGAAGTCTTGTCTCCTCCACCACCTAGGAATCCGGTTAAATGCAACCTTTCTTGCTTGAAACTTTATTCTTCTTGCTTGTTCCAATAAATTAAATTTATACAAGCAAACCCATAAAAAACAAAACTCCAAATTACATTGGAGATACCTATGCTTTTCAAGAAAGCTTACATCAAGACTAGTTGGAATAAAAGTAAAGAAAGAATTACAACTTCCTATGATTGCTAAACGCGCAATCGTACACTTTCCAACTATTGAAAAAACATCCAAATCCACATAACAATCATGCAAACCATCAAGGATGCAATATATGGCTGCAAACAAAGAGGTTAGTGCATGCAAACACACTATATGCATCATTAAACAAGTCTGGAAAATAAATCCCAGCAATGTTAATGAAACTTGTACATAACATGCATCACAACATAACTTTAGTAGGGTGCCGCCATGCCCATAATCAATCTAAGATTAATTATACACAATATGGGATCATGATTTCGCATGGAGTGGCTCTGATACCATTGAAAGAAACTGCGATTCAGATCTGAACATTACTAGCGGAAGACATTCGTGGCTAATTTGTAACATGACAGATTTTAAAAAATCTGATTTGGCAGCATAAATCAGCCATAGTGATCGCAAAAGAACTCCATGAATTCATGACCAACAAGTGTATAATTAAAGGAGAATGAAGAAGACTATTACCTTGAAGATTTGTAGACTTTAAATCTCTGGAAAAATAGATCCAAAGGGCCGAACTCAGACTTGCAATTAGCAAACAGATTGCTGGAATTTTCTACAGTAGTATTGCCTTTGATCTTTTTCTCTATCTCACTTCCAAATCTGATTGGCTAAGATGGTGGGATCTTAATCTAGGAATTGAGAGCTATTTTTCTAAGGAAAAATCTCAGACCTTAAGCTCTCTTCAATGAAGAAGAAAGCAATCCAAGGCTGGACGTGTGGGACTATGCACTCTCTTAATATTTCTATGTTGGACGTCCAAGGGCTTGCACACTCTCCTTTTTATAGAAACTTTGGAAACCTTTTCTAAAAGTTTATCTCTTCTAATTCTCATAGATGTCCTAAAAGGAAAGTATGATCGAAAGATTTATTTCCTTTTAGAAACACTCCAATTAGAAAAGGAAACTAAAGGAACTTTCACAAACTTTAGCAATTAGTAATCCTAGTTGCACAACACTTACTAATTTAAGTTTCTAATCCAAAAAGGAAACTTTCTTATAGGAATACTAATCCAAAGAGGAGTCCAACCTTCCAAGTAGAGAGTCCTACTCAAAGTTGGAAACCTTACCCATGGAAATCCCATTATGGACGTCCCACATGATACTGCATACCATGGCCCACTAATAATTTATCTAGAATTAAATTCATATATGCCATCAAAGGCCTATTTGAATTTAAACTCAAAATTACTTTTCCACTAAAATAATTCATCCAAATGTTATCTAAACATTTTAGGAAACAATTCCAATCTTGGAAAGTGACTAGGGAAGGGATCAAAAGACATATTTGCCCTTGGCTCCCAAAATGACCAAAATATCCATACTAAACCCATAGCAACATAAAGACCATTTTAACCTTATATTTCCACTAAAGAGTTATGGTTGAACTCCAGGGACAAATATATAATATAATAAGCTCGTCATAAAATGACAGTTGTCTTCGACCTACTAAGTGTAATGACCTGAATGCCCCTCTATGTAACATCCATAATCGAGTCAGGTTATCACATGTACTATCAACCTTCCCGATTACATCTAACCTTAGAACTTCATATCCTTAACATAATCATCATCCGGATATTATTCTCTTGGTCTAGGGAGCGACCCACAAGTTCAATATCCATATGGAACATCCATATACTAAGATCTTAGATTTTGATGATTAATCGGATAATTCTAAGGGGACGATTATTCCATCATCAGATGGCATAGATTCTATATTGCATCTGCACGTCCCAACTGATTAAGTCCGAGTACCCAAAACACAGAGCTGTTGACCCATGAAAAGAATCTCACCCATAGTGAATTAAAGCACAAGAACTTGACTATGTCAGTTCATCCACAAATGCTCAAGATTAAGAGCACTGGTCACTCAGTAGCATGAGGTGACTTGATCTCTCTCTGTGATAGTACTATTTTAGAGATCACACCTACCATGGTCCTGTTCAATGCATTGCATATGCACTAATGAGATAAATCCGGGAAAGCCCTCCCATGACTTAGGTAAGTCATCCTGAATACAGGAGAGTCTCTCACTATAACTTATACCAAGATGAAGTGCCCAGTTCCATCTCTCAGTTATGAGCAAATATGTTGTTTTTAGTGTCCATGAATTAGACCTATCTGTGTGTAGACACTACACACCTAATTCATTTACTAGAAACAATGGGCCTTACACAACCATACATATATACATGTTTAAGCAGAAAAGAGTCATTCCATTAAATAACCAGTCAATATCCAGTAACAAAAGATGAGAGTGCAGCTAGTGGCCTTTAGGGCATACACCAATCCCAACACTAAGAAGTCATTAGGCTGATCCGCCTGTACTTCTTCCGTCGTCTCCTCCTCGGGATAGAAGGACTCGGTACCTATGCACCAAGAGTAGCATCGTCAACACGACGGTTGACAAGCAATGTATATATAAATGATAACAAGATATGCATATCAAATCAGAGTTAACAAGAGACAAGATCAATAAAAACATATGCATTTCAGACATAAGAAGTGCATAGTATACGATTCATAAACAATCTAGCAAATAGGCAAGTCACATAAGCTAATACACCACGGATAGTTTCACATGACCCTCCATACTCAACATGAGAGCTGTGGTAGAGTGGCACGGGATGAAACCCGGCAAGCAAGCAAGCAAGAGGGATACTAAGGGCCAATCAAGATCAAGAATGCAAGATGTATCCGATGGTGTACAATCCATCAAAATGTAAAAAGTAGCACTGCGCAGACTTTCAAACCAAGGTCCTCACACAGGTGGTGCCCCACCCTGTGTTGGGCGTTAACAGCTGAGTGATGCCTGACACAAGAGTCCTAGATAAGTAATAGTGAGGAAACTACGTTTTCTTGCGTGAACAAGATTCATCAATCAACAGAGAAACTACTTTTCCATTTATCAAATCAAGAACAATCAAGCAAGCTTCATCAATCATTAAGTAGTTCTCATCAAGCTTTACAATTAAAGCTACCTAGCCTCAACACTTCCATCAATCAATAGACAAGATAAACAAGACATCAAGGGGATCCTAGGTCATCATCTAAGTTCATCATGTAATCCCAAACCAAAACAAGTAAAACAATTTATAGAACATGAACATTTCATGTAGAAAGTACCAAATGGTACAATTTAGAATCGAGAGCGATAAATAATCCAATCTTAGGTCAATTGTTATTACCGTACTCTCGTACAACACTATTCAGTCAACGAAAGGAATAAGGTTAGCGATACCCAAACAAACAATCTTCGTGCATAGATATAAAAGAGGGTATCTCGTTGTCCCGTACCGTTCAAGATTGATATAAGTTAAAAAACCAAGAAAACAGGAATAACGACGAGAAAATGCATGCCCAGAACATTCCTCGTATCAAGTCAAATGAGTCCAAAAAGGGTAATCAAGGTTCCACCTAAGTCCATAGACTAAGGATAATTCCTTTCAAAAAAGGAGGAATTGGGTCAGCTAGGTTCGGTTAGCCGACATGTTCGGTCAGCCGAGATCATACCGAAAAGGTGACCGACCGCATTAAAAACCCAAAAAACGAGCTCTCTGGAATTCTAACCGACAGGCCTCCCCAAGTGCATTTCTGTAACCGAAATTGAAGTTCGGTTAGCCGATATTGCAGTCGGCTAGCCGACACCCAGGTTCGGCTGACTGACTGCGCCCAGAATTCTGAAGTGAATTCTGTGCAGAAAACAAAATGGGGAGTTTTACTCCCTTCCATCATTCACACCTGCAAACAAGGAAAATAGGGCCTTGCCCTCACCACATACATCCATACCCCCTCCTCAAGTCCATCAATCTTTCAATTTATTTTTCCAATTAATTTCATTAAACAATGAAACAAGATTATCATGCTTTCATTTCAAATCAATCATGATAAGAGCATAGGGTCATCTAAGCATTTCAGTCATCATTTCAAGGGAGAAACAACATATCTAAGCATAAATATATAAATTCACTTGCCTTAATGATGAGCTAAGATAAAATCCCAAGAGAAATTGGGGAAATCCTTCTTTGAGCTCAAAAGTGGAGGAAACACTCTAAATCCCAAAATCTTTCTACAAAATGAATGCAATGGGATGGAGTGAGTCTCCCTAATCCATTTCTAACTAAAAGGAAGAAGATTAGCTAATGTTAAAAGCTTTGGAGGCCTACCTTTCAATGGGTTGTTAATGGAAAGTCTTGAAAATGAGATGGTTGTGATCTTGGAGCTTTGAGGAAGATGATGTGGAGCTTGGCCTACGAAAATGGGGGTTCCATGGCTGGCATTGGCAAGGAGGTAGTGAAGAGGAAGAAGAGCATGAATAGTAGTGAAATGGAGATAGAGATGAAGAAGGAATGAGTCATCCGGATGATGAGGCTTTTAATAGAATAGGATGAAGGTTAATATGGGTTTAGTCCTCGGTTCACTTAAGTGATTATTTGGGCTTCTTTCTCGCGTCGAATCGAAACGCGATAAAAGACTAAAGTTCATGAAATGACGAGACCTATCCGATGCACCTAAACTCATAAAAACTCATAATCTCAATTTTACCCCTAAAAACTTTCCAAAATTGCAAACCACCCCCCTACTGTACCCAAACGCACTCCGAATCACGTGAGATTTCATCCACACGATTCATACGTCAAACCCGACTCGCTAAGACTCTAAACACACTTACTCACTAATCAACCAATTAATTATAAATAATATAAGCTAAGGGTCGGGATGTTACATCCTCCCCGCCTTGGACTATTTAGTCCTCCAAATCTTTAACACACCTCTGGTAGAAGCTCTGGATACTTCTCCTTAATCTGGTCCCTGAGTTCCCAAGTTGCTTCGCTCGGACTGTGGTGCTCCCACTGTACTTTGACCCAATGAATGGTCCTTGTACTCAAAACATGTTCCTTGGTGTCTATGATCTCCTTCGGCCTCTCAATGAATGTATTATATGGCTGGACATCTAACGGCTCATGATGAAGCACATGGATAAGGTCTGGTACATATCTCCTCAGCATGGAAACATGAAAAACCCTGTGGACTCCTGATAACGCTGGCGGTAAAATCAGTCTGTAAGCCACTTCTCCCACGCGCATAACAATTTCAAAAGGTCCGATAAATCTCCGAGCCAACTTACCTTTCTGCCCAAACCTCATAGTCCCTCTAGTCGGTGAGACCTTAAGAAAACCTTGTCTCCGACCTTGAACTCTAAATCTCTCCTCTTGAGGTCTGCGTAACTCTTCTGGCAGTTTCTTGCAATCTTCAACCAGTCAGTAATCTGCTTCACTTTCTCACTGGTATCACTAATGATCGAAGGTCCATGAAAACTACGAACACCAATCTCTTCCCAACAGATCGGGGTCCTGCATTTCCGTCTGTACAAAGCTTCGAACGGTGCCATCCTTATACTGGAGTGATAGCTATTATTGTAGGCAAACTCGCACAAAGGAAGACTCTTCTCCCAGTCTTTCCTGAAATCGAGAACACATGCCCGCAACATATCCTCCATAGTTTGGTTCGTCCTCTCAGTCTGTCCATCGGTCTGAGGGTGATACGCAGTACTGAAATTCAATGTCGTACACAAGGCCGCTTGCAAACTAACCCAAAATCTTTCCACAAATCTCATATCTCTGTCTGATACAATAGACTCTGGAACTCCGTACAATCTGACTATGTCATCGATGTACTTACTGAAAGAAATCGCGATTCAGATCTGAAACTTCTCATAAAGAGACTACTATGGCTGATGCAAAGCATGACAGATTTTAAAAAATCTGATTTCTGCACTATGCAGCGGAAATCAGCCATAAAGAATCGCATAGAAACTCCATTAAATCATGATCAACAAGTGTATAATTAAAGGAGAATGAAGAAGACTCTTACCTCGAAGATTTGTAGACTTCAAATCTCTGAAAAAATAGATCCAAAGGCCCGAACTCAGACTTGCAATTTTCAAACAAGTTGCTGGAATTTTCCTGCACTAGTATTGCCTTTGATCTTCTCCTCTATCTCACTTCCAAATCTGATTGGCTAAGATGGTGGGATCTTAATCTAGGAAACAAGAACTATTTCTCCAAGGGAAAATCTCAGACCTTAACTTTCTTCAATGAAGAAGAAAGAGCTTCAAGGGGCTGGGCGTGTGGCTCTTCTAGTGACTCTCAAAGTGTTGGACGTCCATGGGGATCCTTGGTTTCTTTTATAGAAACTTTGTGGAAACCTTTTCCCATAAAGTTTTCTCTCCTTATTCTAATTGATGTCCAAAAAGGAAAGACTTATTTCCTTTAAAAAACACTCTAATTAGAAAAGGAAACCAAAAGGAACTTTCCATACAATTAGTAATCCTAGTTGTAGAACACTTACTAATTTTAAGTTCCTAATCCAAAAAGGAAACTAACTCATAGGAATACTAATCCAAAGAGGAGTCCAACTTTCCAAGTAGAGAGTCCTACTCAAAGTTGGAAACCTTACCCATGGAAATCCTATCATGGACGTCCCACATATCAATGCACACCATGGCCCACACACAATTTATCTAGAGTTAAATTCCTGTATGCCATCAAAGGTCTATTTGAATTTAAACTCAAAATTATTTTTCCACTAAAATAATTCATCCTTATGTTATCTAAACATCTTAGGAAACCATGCCAATCTTGGTAAGTGACTAGAGAAGGGACCAAAAGACATATTTGCCATTGGCTCCCAAAATGACCAAAATGTCCATGCTAAACCCATAGCAACATAAAGACCATTTTAACCTTAACTCATTCCACTAAAGAGTTATGGTTGAACTCCAAGGACAAATATATATTATAATAAGCTTGTCATAAAATGACAGCTGTCTTTGACCTACTAAGTGTAATGACCTGAATGCCCCTCTATGTAACATCCATAATCGAGTCAGGTTATCACATGTACTATCAACCTTCCCGATTACATCTAAACCTTAGAACTTCATATCCTTAAACATAATCATCATTCGAATATCATTCTCTTGATCCAGGGAGCGACCCACAAGTTCAATATCCATATGGAACATCCATATACTAAGATTTTAGATTTTGATGATTAATCGGATAATTCTAAGGGGACGATTATTCCATCATCAGATGGCATAGATTCTATATTGCATTTGCACGTCCCAACTGATCAAGTCCGAGTACCCAAAACACAGAGCTGTTGACCCATGAAAAGAATCTCACCCATAGTGAATTAAAGCACAAAAACTTGACTTCGTCAGTTCATCCACAAATGCTCAAGATTAAGAGCATCGGTTACTCAGTAGCATGAGGTGACTTGATCTCTTTTCTGTGATAATACTATTTTAGAGATCACACCTACAATGGTCCTGTTCAATGCATGACACATGCACTAATGAGATAGATCCGGGAAAGCCCTCCCGTGACTTAGGTAAGTCACCCTGTATAGGAGAGTATCTCATTATAACTTCTACCAAGATGAAGTGCCCAGCTCCATCTTTCAGTTATGAACAAATATGATGTTTCCAGTTGTCCATGAATTAGACCTATCTGTGTGTAGACACTACACACCTAATTCATTTACTAGAAACAATGGGCCTCACACAACCATACATATATACATGTTTTAAGCATAAAAGAGTCTTTCCATTAAATAACCAGTAAATATCCAGTAACAAAGAATAAGAGTGCAGCTAGTGGGCTTTAGGGCATACACCAATCCCAACACTTGCGTGCCAAAATATCCATGGATCCTCTCATCTTCATTGGAATGAAATGAGCTGACTTGGTGAGTCTGTCAACAATCACCCAAATGCTGTTGTGTGGGGAGATTTCCAGAGCTCCAGGATTACGCTAAATCACAGCCATCAGAAGGGACTAAGCACTATTACGTGCCATCCGCGTGCCGCCCACGTGGCGCCAGACCGCCTCGGCTACCAGGACGGGGGGCCCGGCCGAAGTCAGGAAGGTCCGGGCCGCTAGCGCCGAGCTCGGCTACCCCAGGTGCTCACCTCGGCTGAAAGCTCCACCTCGGCCGAAGGAACCGGGACGAAAGCCAAAGCAGGAAAGAATCTCCACTCGCGCCCTTCGCCCCCCACGTCATCAGACAAGTGGAGGGATAGGGGCCCGAGCCAGTGAGACAGATGCGACATCCAGCCGTCAACAATCTTCGCCAGATCCCTGACAGGATGGCATCCAGCGGCTGAGGCCAAATCAGGGCACGGCCCGAGGATAGATCCGATGGTGCCCCTACCGCCAAAGGCGCCCAACACAATCTGGCCCAACGTGACACGCATTCAATGCGATATGGGCCGATCCGACTGGCATTAAATGCAAAGCGGGCTGGATTGGACCGCATTAATTACTTTGTGGGCTGATCATGACTTCCCTGTCGAGTCATGGGACCCGCGCCAAGATATCATCCAAAGATACGACCCAAGCCTCTATAAATAGAGCCTCATTCCACATGCAAGGTACGGACAATCCAACAGAAAGAGCCGTTACTCTGTCTCTCTTCTTCCTCTCCTTCCTTTGTTCCAGTTCATTCACCGACTTTGGCATCGGAGAGCCTTGCGCCGCCCAGGCCAGGGTCCTCTGGCCGTTTGCTCTTCCCTTTCAGGCTTTCGGGCGGCACCTAATCTTCATCACCTTGGATAAGTCCTCTAAGACACCCCAGTTATTGTGGGTCATTATTTTCCAGCACCTACAATTGGCGCCGTCTGTGGGAAAGTAATATCCCAACCTTCCCAACCTTCTCAATCATCCCAGAAATCATGCCTCCGAAAGCTAGGAAGGGCGGAGAATCCTCGAGAGCAATGCTCGAGCAGCCAGCACCGTCGACGGACGTCCCTCCTCAAGGGCGGTCCCGAACGGTGCATGGCACATCTGCAGGCGAGGGCCGCCTAGGCTCGCAGCTCTACGTCGAGGTCCCCCTCCAAGAGGGACTCGAGGCCTCCTCTCAGCAGACGAAGTCACGCCACCCCGATGCGACGAGCGTCGGCATGAGCGCCCTCGCAAAGATAAAGCCGTGGCCGTAGACCAAACACGCCGCGCTCAACCTCCTGCCACTGGAGGAGTTGTCGCAGCTCAAAATGCTCTCCTCCAGAAGCAGGAGCAGCTAATTCGTGAGCTCCAGCAGCAGCTGAGGGCAGCGCAAACTGCCTCGTTGAGGCAGCCCTCTGATCCTCAGGGCAAGAAGAGGGACGCCCAGAGCAGGGCAACCCAGCCTCCTCATGAGGATCTGAGAAACCATCTGGACCACAAGCGAAGCCAGATCCATGATGAAGGCTCAAGCAACAGCCGAAGTCATCGTAGCTGCGATGGCCGAGCCCATAGCCATCACACCCCGAACCACTCCAGGCGAAGATCGAGAGTGCCGACACCAGAAAAGGATGACGAGCAGGAGCGATTCGACAAACGCATCAGGTTGGCTCTTCAGCGAAACCTGGACGTGCGGGACCAGAAACGAATCTGTGGCCATACCGATCTGGGGGCCTCACCCTTCACGAGAGACATCGAACGGACTCCCTTGCCCAAGAAGTTCTCTGTCCCGCGGTTCGTCCCTTACGACGGACTGTCCGACCCATCCGCTCACCTCCGACACTTCTCCCAGAAGATGTCCATCTGGGGGAACGAGGGTCACCTCAACTGCAAAATCTTCTCCTCCAGTTTGGGAGACCTCCCCCTGAAGTGGTTCTGCGCTCTCCCCAAAAAGTCAGTTTCGAGCTGGAAGGAGCCCCAGCTCTCCATCCTGAAAAAGTTCCAAGCCTACAGCGTCGTTCCCAAGACAGAGGGGGACATCCTCGCCCTAAAAATGAAGCAGGGCGAGAGCCTCGCCAAGTTTGCCCAACGATTCTGGGCGGTTTACAGCCAGGTCGAGGGCACCAGGGAGGAAATAACAATCTTTGCTTTCCAACATGCCATGGTCCCCGGACACGACCTCCGGAAGGACCTGGTCGGAGACCCCCCAGAATCCATGCCGGCATTGATGTCCCAGATAAAGCGCTTTGTCGCCCGGGAGGAAGATGAAATCCGGGCCCGGGAAGAGGACGAAAGCCCGGAGCCTGGGCAGAAGAAAAACCAGCCTCGGCAGAGAGGCGGGAGGCCCTTCCAGAAGCAGGAGCCCAAGCAGGCCTGGGACGCTAATTCGGCGAAGCCTACGTTGTCCAGATCTGGGGGCACCTGGAGGCCCAGACCTCCCACCAACGCCAGTCAGGGCGTCAATGTCGTCTTCAAGGAGCCAATATACCAAATCATGAACAAAATAAAGACCAAGCCGTTCTTCAAGTGGCCTCCGCCCTTGAGGAATGAGCCCACCTCCGGCAGCCGAAGCAAGCTCTACTGCTCCTACCACAAAGGTAACGGGCACAAGACCGAGGAGTGCAAGTCTCTGAAGTGGTACCTAGAGAGGCTAGCCAGCGAAGGCCGCATTCCAGAGTTTGTCGAGGCAGAAGATGCCGGTGGCAGCGAGGGCCGAGTTCACCAGAGCACGGCTCGGGATCCAGACAGCGAGGATTCCGAAAAAATCATTAACGTGATCCACCTGGCGTCCTCAGTTCCCTCTCCCTCGTCTCGCGGAGGCTCGCAGGCCCGTGCCGAGGCCAGGCGGGCATCGCACGGGAAGGAGGTGATGAAAGCCGAGCTCGGACCGGCATCCAAAAAGCTCGCCGCGACCGACCTGCGATCTCATTCTCAGACAAAGATCTAGAGGGAATCCAGCTTCCCCACAACGACCCCCTGCTCCTCACAATGAAGCTAAGGGACTTTACCGTGAAGAGGATCCTCGTCGACTCCGGCAGCTCTTCCGAGGTCCTCTACTACGAGTGCTTCAAAAAAATGAACCTCTCGGAAACAGACCTCACGGAAGTCCGTGCGCCCTTGCTAGGGTTATCCGCCAGGCCAGTCTATCCCAAGGGTAGGATCACCCTGGAAACCCGAGTCGGCGGAGCCTCCGTGTTGGCCGACTTCCTGGTCGTGGACGCCCCTTCTCCCTATAACGTCATCTTGGGCAGAACGTGGCTCCACAAATTGGAAGCGGTCCCTTCTTCCCTCCACCAGAAGCTGAAGTTTCGTATTCGAGAGCAAGGAGGACAAGATGGAAGTGGTCACAGTGGAGGGAGATCAGCAGCAAGCTAGGCAGTGCATGCTGGCAACGGTCCCAGCAGAGAAAGAGCCAGAGCGCGTCAACCTCGCCGAATTCGAGAAAGGCCTAGATGAAATCGGCCGAGACCCTGAGAAGAAAAGTATTGAGGATCTGGCCGAGGTCAGGCTAGACTCGGCGGACCCAGACCGGTTCTTCCTGATCGGCACTCAGCTGCCAGACGAGGAGGGAGCCGAACTCTCAAGGTTCCTGGTGCAGAATGTCGATGTCTTCGCTTGGAGCCCAAGCGAAATGCCAGGGGTCGACCTCGAGGTCATGTGCCACAAGCTAAATGTGGACCCCAGCCACAAGCCAGTAGTGCAAAGGGCCCGAAGGACAGGGCTGCAACAGACAGACGCGGTCGTCGAAGAGGTCGACAAACTGCTGAAGGCAGGAGCCATCCGGGAAGTCCAGTACCCGGTCTGGCTGGCTAATATGGTGGTGGTTAAAAAGAAAACTGGTAAATGGAGGGTGTGTGTCGACTTCACAGACTTGAACAGGGCCTGCCCTAAAGATAGTTTCCCCCTTCCAAAGATTGATCAAATGATCGACGCCACAGCTGGCCATGACTGAATGAGCTTCCTCGACGCCTACAGAGGCTACCACCAGATTCCACTACACGAGCCTGACGAGGAGAAAACGTCATTCATAACCCCCCCGCGGCACTTACTGCTACAAGGTGATGCCCTACGGGCTAAAGAACGCGGGCGCAACGTATCAGCGCCTCGTGACAAAGATTTTCCAGGCTCAGCTCGGCCGAACGGTGGAAGTGTACATCGACGACATGGTCGTCAAATCAGTGCACTCCAGCGACCACCTGGCGGATCTCGGCCA
Source organism: Litsea cubeba (assembly GCA_012931725.1). Classification (NCBI taxonomy): domain Eukaryota; kingdom Viridiplantae; phylum Streptophyta; class Magnoliopsida; order Laurales; family Lauraceae; genus Litsea; species Litsea cubeba. The sequence continues at coordinate 61,852,971 of CM022944.1, forward strand.
AGTCTTCGGCATCCTTCGCGCGTTCAAGCTCAACCTCAACGCTTCCAAGTGCGCCTTCGGCGTGGCCTCTGGTAAGTTCCTCGGCAGCTTGGTAACGCGGAGGGGGATAGAGGCCAATCCAGACCAGATCACCGCGATCCAGGGCATCCTGAGCCCCTCTACCACGAAAGAAGTCCAGAAGCTCACAGGAATGGCTGCAGCACTCAATCGCTTCATTAGCCGGTCATCAGATAAGTGCAGGCCTTTCTTTCAGCTTCTAAGGAAAAATTTAAAATTCCAGTGGACTCCTGAGTACGACCAGGCGTTGGCCACGCTCAAAACCTATCTGTCGTCACCACCCTTACTCTCCACCCCAACTCGGGGGGAGGTTTTGTATTTATATCTTACGGTCTCGGATCACACAGTGAGCTCTGTCCTCATCAGGGAGGACAAGGGAATTCAAAAACCAATTTATTACATGAGCAAGACTCTGCTTGATGCCGAGACCAGATACCTTCTATTGGAAAAGCTCGCGCTGGCTTTCGTCAGTGCCTCCCGCAAACTCTCCCATTATTTTCAATCCCACTCCATTGTGGTAATCACGGAGCACCCACTCCGTTTTATATTTCAGAAGGCTGACTTTTCAGGGCGGATATCAAAGTGGGCAATTGAACTAGGGCAGTATGATATACAGTACCGTCCCCGAACTGCAATCAAAGCCCAGATTCTGGCAGACTTCATCGTCGAATTCATCTCGCCAAACTCGGCTCCGACCTAGCTCGGCACGGAACTGGGGGGCATAGGGCAGGAGCCCGAAGTGACCGAGGTCGAACAGTCTCCCACCTCGACATGGAAGATCTTTGTCGACGGTTCATCCACCTCCAAGAGAGCTGGCGCCGGCATAGTCCTCCAATCGCCAGAGGGTCTGGTCATAGAGCAGGCCTTCACCTTGGACTTCAAACCAACAAACAATGAGGCAGAGTATGAAGCACTGATAACAGGATTGAACAGCGCCCAAATCCTCGGAGCCCAGCACCTGGTGATCTTCAGCGATTCCCAACTGGTAACCAGCCAGCTCGCCGGAGATTACCAGGCCAGGGACGAAAGGATGGCGGCCTACTTAGCCCTCGCGAAAAAACTGCTGTCTCATTTCCAGAAAGCCGAGGTCAGGCAGATATCCCGAGATACCAACACGCACGCTGACGCGCTTGCCAGCCTAGCTTCCGCTGTCGAAGCCGGAAAGAAGAGGACCGTCGAGGTTGGGTCGATATCAAGATCAAGCTTAGAACTCCATTCATCTCGGCTAATCCTCTGTGCTGACCTCGGCCCAAGCTGGATGGATCCGATCATCGCTTACTTGAAGGACGATCAGCTCCCCGAGGACAAGACTGAAGCCCACTGAATCAGACTCAAGGCAGTTCGATTCTGGCTCTCTCCCGAAGGCAAACTCTACAGGAAATCCTTCATAGGTCCATACCTCCAATGCGTCCACCTGAGCAAGGTGGACAACTTCCTGTATGAGATCCACGAAGGAATCTGTGGCAGTCACATAGGAGGTCGATCGCTGGCCTACAGAGCTATAAGCCAGGGTTACTGGTGGCCCTACATGCACAAGGACGCGCAGGTGTACGCCAGGAAATGCGAGAAGTGCCAGAAGTTCTCCCACTCTCTCCACCAGCCAGCACAAGATCTGAGTCCCCTCTCTAGTCCATGGCCCTTCGCTCAATGGGGCCTGGACATTGTGGGGCCTCTCCACCGAGCTCCAGGGAACAAGAGATGGCTGATAGTCGCCACAGATTACTTCACAAAATGGATAGAAGCTGAGTCGTTGTCCTCCATCACGGACAGGGATTCCAGGAACTTCATTTGGAAAAACATCCTGACGAGGTTCGGCATCCCCAGGACCCTGATTCCGGACAACGGGACTCAGTTCGACTCCAAATCCTTCAAAGACTTCTGCCAAGAGCACGGCATCAGAAACCGTTACTCTACTCCGGCATATCCACAGAGCAATGGCCAGGCCGAAATCTCTAACAAAGTGATCCTGGACGGCCTGAAGAAGCGACTGGACAAGGCAAAGGGAAGATGGGTAGAGGAACTTCCGAGCATGCTATGGGCATACAGAACGACTCCAAGACGTTCCACCTCGGCGACACCTTTCTCTCTGGCCTACGGGATGGAGGCGGTCATTCCTTTAGAAATCGGCCTACCCACCCTGAGGACAGAGCTGGTCGACCAAGGCCGAAATGAGATGAACCTGGCAATGGAGCTGGACCTGGCAGACGAGCGCCGAGAAGCAGCAGCCCTGCGACTGACCGACTATTAGCAGCGGCTGGCCAGGGCATACAATCAAAAAGTCAGAGAAAGAAGCTTCTCCGTGGGAGAGCTGGTTTCAAAAAAGACCCTGCCAGCTGACAAAGAACCAAACGAAGGGAAGCTTGCCCCGAACTGGCACGGCCCGTTCAGGGTAGTCTCACTGGCAGGAAGATCATCCTACAACCTCGAGGACTTAGAGGGCAAGCCATTGCCGAGGCCATGGAATGCATCCCACTTAAAGAAGTTCTATTTCTAAAGATGTAATGAGTCTCAGAATCAATGAAAGCAGCTTTTGCCCTGTCATCAATCTGTCACCTCTCTTTGACTGACTCCGGCAGCTTTGGGTCTACCGCCCTGGAAAAGGCTTCGAGTTCAAACACTCAGTCGTTTCCTAAAGCCCTGGGTCTACCGCCCTGGAAAAGGCTTCGAGTTCAAACACTTAGTCGTTTCCTAAAGCCCTGGGTCTACCGCCCTGGAAAAGGCTTCGAGTTCAAACACTCAGTCGTTTCCTAAAGCCCTGGGTCTACCGCCCTGGAAAAAGCTTCGAGTTCAAACACTCAGTCATTTCCTAAAGCCCTGGGTCTATCGCCCTGGAAAAGGCTTCGAGTTCAAACACTCAGTCGTTTCCTAAAGTTCCGGGTTTATACACCCCTTGAGACCGTTGCCGAACTCATGCTCACACAGCCGAGACCAACGGGATTCTGGGTCCACCTCGGCGCAAGGCAGTTCGTCTCGGCCAAGGTTAGTTTTTAAGAAGGAAAGAGCAGTGCAAGCACTGAAGTGCAAAAAAGCAGCCCAAAAATACAAGTGTTACAAAACAGTGCGAGAAAAGTAAGAGAAAATACAAAAACACTGTACACGGATTGTGTGATCGCAAAACTCGTCCTTTTTATTCATTGTAATTACTTCATTACAAGGGTTACAAAAAGGAGAACAAAGCACAGAAAGGAGGCTCGCAGTCCTCTAAAAGTAGAAAAAGAAATAAAAACTGGGAGGCTCTGATCTTCACCGACTCTTCAGGATGCAAGCTCGAAGACTCCGGTCCGCTGTTTGGAGGCTTTGAGGGACTCTGAATTCCACCGAGCTCTACAATACACTTTGGTTGGTCAGACCAAAGCATTCAAGAGCCCCTCCAGTTCGGAGGCCCTGGACCTCGCTGAGCTCTTCAACACCCTACGGTCAGTGAGACCAAAGTTTGAAGAACCCCTCGGTCCAACGGGGCCTCGATCCTGCCCTCCGTTCGGCGGTCTTGATATACCGCAAGGAGCGCGTTCCCACACAGGACCCTGCAGGACCGCCAAACGCGGAGGGCGCCACCAACCCACAGTTGCAGAAGACTCCCATGCAACCGGACCGGGGAGGGTTGGCTGTGGACCCGCGTTCAGAGAGCGCGTGGTCCACGAGGAACGCTTTCAGAGAGTGCGCAGACCACGACGGGCTTCCCCCCTCGGAGAGAGCCGTCCTCAGGCGCAGGGGTTCCCCCCGGATCGAATATTTCTAAAGGTCTACCAGACATGGCTGCCAAAGCAATAAACAGAAGAAGACGGGCTCCTACGTCTATATGAATTAAGTTATCCTAATTTCATTTCTTTTCCTCTCCCATGGCGAGCCTACCACTTCTACTTATAGGAGGAAGAAGGGCCCGGTCTCCGAAGGAAGTTATGAGGCGAAGTCTCCCATGCGTTACGCGGGAAGCACGTCTTCCTGTTTGATGACCAGCGATCCCTATGGCGCCATGTGGAGCCGTTCGCCCGTTTCCCTCATCGGCCGTATTGCCATGCTTACTGCTATTTATGGTCTCCAGAATACGTAGAATCGGCACAGATAGCTATAAGACCGTTCGACTCTCTCTGACTCGGAGGTCGCGCATCACATAAAAGGCATTCAATACCACACCCAGAAACAAAAGAGAAGTAAAGGAGCTCTATTCTCATTAAAAGCGAAGGATGTTACAGGGCTGAAAGCAATACATATAAAAGGCCAAAAGCAAGAAGAGGCGAGACTACTGTGGCTTCGGCGACTCCACCAGGTCGATCACCGTATCTGATGGACCAGCGGCATCGGCCGCGACCGCAACCTCGCTTGGAGTGTCGCCGGCAGTAGAGGCTTTGACCAGTACCTCACCCGAAGTGGGGGCAGAAGAGGCCTCGCCTTGAGGCATGGCCGAGGCATCGCTGGCGACCGGGGCGTCGCTCGGGGCCGGGGCAGCATCCGAGGCAGGGTCAGTTACGGGGGCAGGAGAAGAGCTCGGCTCAGGAACGGGGTCCGAGTACTTCGGCAGATTCCGATAGACCGGGTGGTCCTCAGGAACCCCCGCGCACCTCAGCGCGGCCAAGCACCCTTCCTCGAACAAGATGGAGGTAATTTCCTCCACCTGCCTCTCGTACTCTTCGGTGGCCTGGTCCACCCCCCTTTGGAAAGAAGACTGCGCCTCAGACAGCAAGGAAGCTTTCTCTTTCTTTCGCTCGGCATTCCCCGACTTAAGCTTCTCAATTTCGGCGTGCCCAGCCAGCACTTCACCATGCAGCTTCGTCGCCTCAGCCGCCGATTCAGACCTCGACCTGGCTAGTTCAGACTCAAGCTCGGCGATCCTCTTGGTCTTCGTCCAGATGTCACCCTTCAGTTGGTGAGCCTGCGATGTGAGGTCCTCCAGCCGGGTAGCCGCCTCGGCGCTGCTCTTCCTCAGCCCTTCCAGCTCTTTCTTTAACCTCTCCCCCTCAGACTCTAGCTGGGCAACCTTTGCGACATTCCTGTCACTCCTCTCCATCACAGTCAGGAGCCTTTGCACGTTCTACAAAAAGAGAAAGTATGTCAAACAAAAGCAGCCAAGCTGAGGCACTTGAAGAAAAGCATTGAAGATACTCACCAGAAGATTGGCCTGGATCGACGAGACCATCAGGCTCTCATCGTCGTACCTCCCATGCAATTCCATGTCTCGCGGCAAGGCACAGGCTTTTGCGAGGGCTCCAATGACGTTGGCGTTCCCCAACTGCCGGTCCTCGACGTTCAGAGGCTTCCCAGGCTGCGTCTCCATCCTGGGTCTCCATGCCGCAGGGGCTGCTCGAGGTGCGGAGGCCGGTACGGATCCTTGCCCCACCGAGAAGGTGAGCTCGCGTGCCGCCCCGCTGGCCGGCGCACTTTTCTCAGACGGAGCCTTGACTCCGGGGGCCCGCACAGGAGTTTTACCCTTCGGAGGCTGTTCAGCCCCCGAGTCCTTCTCCCCCACCTTGGACTTCTTCCTGGGCGGGGACCCCTCCCTCGGGCGATCCGGCGAGCGTCGCCGCACTCCCTCGCTCGGAGCAGGGGCAGGAGCAGAAGTGGCACCGACTCCCCCCGAGCCCGAAGGCGCGCGGGTGCTGGCGGACGATGGTGTCGTAGAGGAGGAAGATCTCTGCCTGAACTTGGCCGCCAAATCCTTGACATCAGGCGCCCTTGAACCTCCCTCCATTCCTTCTTCCCAGTCGGACGAATAAGCGTCCACTACCTCTGTCAGGTTCGGCGGTTCCGAACTAGAGGTGGATGCCTCGGCGCCGGACGCAGCTCGGCTCGCGGCAGGATCGTTCAAAGGGACCCCGGCGGGCACGGCAACGGTAACAGCAGGATGATCAAGTTGCGCCTCATCCTCCGAGGCTGCTCCGATTCTCCTATAGTGGCCACGGTACCTCGGCGTGTACCCTAGCAGTTTCCAGGCCGATCTGGTCTCGTGCCCCTTGTATCTTTCGACCTTGTTGAGGTCGTCAACGTTCCTCCTCCAGCCTTCGCTCACAGCCCGGCGTCGCCTCGCACCCAGTTCTGCACCATAAACAATAAGAGTGTCAGCTCGGCATTGTCAAAATCAAGCAAAACAAAAGGAGAAAAGAAGCAGTGTTTACTTGGGACAGTCCCGGGGCGACGAGGGACCATCAGCCTCCTGCTCTCGCCGGCGCTGAATTCCCAGTCCCCCGACACACAGAAGAGATCTTCCTCGGCATTCTTACTGGAATCCTCCAAGGCCAGGACGAAGCCTCTTCGTTGCTGCTTCACCCGGAGATAGTACTTTCCTTCCCCAGCCTTTCAGATATCATAGGTGTCCTCGATGTCATGGACACCCAGGTTGGTCCCCAAGATCTCGTTCAGCTTCGCCGTGCCCATGATGACTTTGTAGCCATTGGGCATCAGCTGGCACGGGGTAATAGACCAGGCGCTAAGGCAAGCCCTAAGCAGGGGGTGCAGAGGGAATCTGACCCCGCCCTCGATCACAGAGATCAGAGGGAACGGCATCCAGCCGCCGGAAAAGCGACGCGCGGCATAGTCAATGGGATCCACCGGCTTGAGGCGGACTCCCTCCGGGATACTGTAAGTGGCCCTAAACCTTGCTATGCCCTCGTCAGTATCTAACCGAAACCTAGGGGTGCCCATGTCTAAAGGGGGGAAACGGCGGAGTTAAACCCTAGAAGTCGAGAAACCCTAAAAAAAGAAAAAACCAGACAGAGGCACGAAGTTACTTACAGAGATGAAAGGGTAAGTCAAGGACAGGTCCGGGCATGTCCTACGGTCGTCCTCGCTAGACAGATCTCGAGCAGCGGAGCAGAAATCGAAGGTGAAGGCGAAGGCAAAAAGAAATCAGGAACAAGAAATAAAGAAGACGACCCTATTTATGGAAAGGGAACCCTCGTTGCGCGCCACTTTCGAATTCGAAGGGACGGATTTCGCAATCCGCACCCGTTCCATCAATGAGTCAACGCAATCAGTAGAGGAGCTACACGTGTAGCCGTCGGTTCGCTTCTCAGAACGGGCAGGACAGAGCATTTATTGCTTCAGAAAAGTTGAAGCGACACCAGGCAATGATCGCCGCATCCCCAGATAGATTTTCTAGCTTTGACCACTAAAGGCTAGAACGCTTAAGAGGTCAAAAGCTAGGGGGCAATTGTGTGGGGAGATTTCCAGAGCTCCAGGATTACGCTTAATCACAGCCATCAGAAGGGACTAAGCACTATTACGTGCCATCCGCGTGCCGCCCACGTGGCGCCAGACTCGCCTCGGCTACCAGCACGGGGGGCCCGGCCGAAGTCAGGAAGGTCCGGGCCGCTAGCGCCGAGCTCGGCTACCCCAGGTGCTCACCTCGGCTGAAAGCTCCACCTCGGCCGAAGGAACCGGGACGAAAGCCGAAGCAGGAAAGAATCTCCACTCGCGCCCTTCGCCCCCCACGTCATCAGACAAGTGGAGGGATAGGGGCGCGAGTCAGTGAGACAGATGCGACATCCAGCCGTCCACAATCTTCGCCAGATCCCTGACAGGACGGCATCCAGCGGCTGAGGCCAAATCAGGGCACGGCCCGAGGATAGATCCGATGGTGCCCCTACCGCCAAAGGCGCCCAACACAATCTGGCCCAACGTGACACGCATTCAATGCGATATGGGCCGATCCGACTGGCATTAAATGCAAAGCGGGCTGGATTGGACCGCATTAATTACTTTGTGGGCTGATCATGACTTCCCTGTCGAGTCATGGGACCTGCGCCAAGATATCATCCAAAGATACGACCCAAGCCTCTATAAATAGAGCCTCATTCCACATGCAAGGTACGGACAATCCAACAGAAAGAGCCATTACTCTGTCTCTCTTCTTCCTCTCCTTCCTTTGTTCCAGTTCATTCACTGACTTTGGCATCGGAGAGCCTTGCGCCGCCCAGGCAGGGTCCTCTGACCGTTTGCTCTTCCCTTTCAGGCTTTCGGGCGGCACCTAATCTTCATCACCTTGGATAAGTCCTCTAAGGCACCCCAGTTATTGTGGGTCATTATTTTCTGCACCTACAGCTGTCATGGTCCTTTGTAGGTGGTAATCCTGCAACGAAGTCCATGGTAATGTGCTCCCACTTCCATCCCAGTGCTTGCAATGGCTGAAGTAATCCTGGAGGTCTCTGATGTTCAGCCTTCACTTGTTGACACACTAGACATCTCGAGACAAATCCCGCAATGTCCTTCTTCATGTTATTCCACCAATAAAAACTCTTCAGATTCTGGTACATCTTGGTGCTCCCTGGATGAATAGCATAACGAGAATGGTGTGCCTCAACCATAATCTCGTTCCTCAAATCATGTACATCCGCAATACACAATCTATCCTGACAATATAGCACACCCTCCACGAGTCTGAACTCTGGTCTGTCTGATATGCTATCAATCACTCTAACTAACTCAGGATCCTCTGACTGACTGCTCTTGATTCTGTCCAAAATCTCTGGCTCCCAAGTATGCATGTTTGCAATCATCACTCTCTCAGTCTGAGGCTGAAACTCTACATCTAAATCTCTGAATACTTCTGTCAAAGACCATTCCACTTGTAAACATCCGGTAGTTGCTTCCTTCCTGCTCAATGCATCTGCAACCACATTTGCTTTCCTGGGATGATATTTAATTGGGAAATCGTAGTCTTTGATATACTCCATCCATCTAGTCTGCCTCATATTCAAATCTTTCTGTCCGAACAAGTATTGAAGACTCCTGTGATCCGAGTGAACCTCGAATTTCTCTCCGTACAGGTAGTGTCTCCATAGCTTCAATGCCATAACTACTACTCAGGAGGCTTCACCTCAAATTTCAGGTCATTCCGACATCGTTTGACCCAGTTCAGCTTCTGACGGAAAATCGGCAGCTCTACGCAACAAAGTCTTCGGCTTTCTCGGAAAATTGGAAACTTTGCAAAATAAAATGCAAGGATTCTCATCAGATTTTCTACAGGGAAATCAGGCCAATAAATGATCAAAAATGTCAAGGAAAAGTACAGAAGAAAAAAGAATAAAAAAACAGCAAAAACGGACACAAAACGGGACAAAAGTGGGAAACAGCAAAAACGGACGCAGGGTCGCCAGCCCCTGCGACCCTGGGGCCCGGGATCGCCCGGTGGGCCCCGGGAACCCCATTTTTCGCCGTTTTTTCGCGATTCGAAGCGTCCAGCCTCTGGTATTTTCCAAAATTCATACTTTTGAGACACCAAATCCTCTGACATCCATCAAAAACATGGGTTAATCATCAAGAGTATCGAAAACAACATTGATCGCCACCCGGTCAACCAAGAAAAAGTGTGCTTTCTACCCGACCGATCGAGAAATTGACAGGACAGATGGTACCGACCCACTGTTGGCAACCAACACTTGAAGTTACATGGTCATCCGATGTCGATCTACATAAAGATCCATCGATGATCATAGCCAGAAGAATCTCAAAAGACGCGGCACGGCCCGCGACTTTTCAACTTCTCGGCGACCACTTATTGCGATTAATTGACTAGCTTTATTACAGTTATTAATCCATTTCTTTGGATGGACCAATCAGAAGCAAGCATCCGGGAGTTACAAGTCAAGAGATTCATGGCATTTAACCCATGAAACTCCTCCCATCATGGCGATTAAAGGCGATTAAATGCCCTCAATCTCCTCCGGCCAATCAGAAGCCAAGAAAAAGGAGTTACAAAATAAAGAATTCAATCTTGTAACTCCTCCCTTTATGTAGCTTTTTGACAATTAAGGCTTATAAACCCTCCTAAATGGCTACCTAAAAGCCTATAAATAGGAGAGCATTCCAAAGAATTCCAGATCGAAAAAAACACAGAGACACAGACAAAGCACAGAAATTCAGAGAAGGAAAGAGAGAAAACTCTGCGGATGTTCTACACCGACCACCGCTACAAGGTGACAAAAGTCCCTTGGGGGGTACCCCCCAAGGTCCTTGCCTTCTCCTTCTGCCTCCAAATGGCTTAGACATAGCTTTTCATCCTGTCTACTCGGCTTTTTATTGGACATAGGACCTCCTCTTGGTCTTTGTCCTCTAAAAACCTGATGTTATAGCCAAGCCAAGCGAATCAATAGCATCCTCTGTTCTCATCTACATGGATGATGGCGAAGTCCACATATGGCTTGCGACCGTCAATCTGAAAGGGTCCCCCACAATCTCCTGAGAAGTTAGATCCTCCTTTTTTTTCTTTTCATTATAGTTTGTATTTTTTTTAAAGAGACAAAAATCACAACTCTTGTTTTTCATTATTGATAAGGATTGTAAATCGGCTATAAACGCCAAAATCGGCTATAAACGCAAAAAATCGGCTATAAACGCCAAAATCGACTATAAATTCCAAAAAAATCGCCTTTCACGGCAAATCAAGAAAATGTCTCATTTCTTAAATATATGTGCAATGGAAAACTTGAAAGAAGCTGATTTCCTTTTTACTTGCGAAGGTTGATCTCCGGATCACCACTTGCAATTCCAAGTAAAATAGAAAATCTAGCACACCCACACAAAAGAAATGTTGATGCACGCCCTTGCCCCCCGGTTATGAAAGGGTCGGACCCAACGGGCTCCTACGTCCGCCGACCTCGGTAGGACCAGGTAGGAGCGCGGTTCCATCAAGCTGGCACACCCGATGGGACACGTTCATTTGAGAACACAATGCTAGAAATGAAATATTTGCATATCATATCTTTTGCTCTATGCTTATATTTCTTTTCTCGATTCCTTGGCTACTTTCTAATTGGTGGCCTATGTTGGGTTCCGCATCTAAAAAAAGTGAGATGAGATTTTTTGGAAATTTCTAATTCTTTGAATTCATTTCCACTCTTTCTCTTTTCAAAACAAAAAAAAAACAAAAAAAACAACAAATCAGATTTTTCATTTTGGATTCAAAATTGAGAAACCTTGATTCGTTCCTATCGTTCATCGCGCTTGCAGAAATGTTGAGCCTGTTCGACTAAGGTTTTGGGCCATCGTTTCTCTTCGATGAGTTCATTAAAGATCTAAAAAATATATATATATAAAAAACCAAGAAAAAAAACAAAAAAAATCAGATTTTTCAGTTTGGATTCAAAATTGAGAAACCTTGATCTGTTCCTATCGTTCATCGCGCTTGCAGAAATGTTGAGCCTGTTCGACTAAGGTTTTGGGCCATCGTTTCTCTTCGATGAGTTCATTAAAGATCTAAAAAAAATTTATATAAAAAAAACAAAAAAAAGAAACAAAAAAAAAATCAGATTTTTCAGTTTGGATTCAAAATTGGGAAACCTTGATCCGTTCCTATCGTTCATCGTGCTTGCAGAAATATTGAGCCTGTTCGACTAAGGTTTTGGGCCATCGTTTCTCTTCGATGAGTTCATTAAAGATCTAAAAGAAATATATAAAAAAAAAACAAAAAAACAAAAAAATCAGATTTTTCAGTTTGGATTAAAAATTGAGAAACCTTGATCCTTTCCTATCGTTCAACATGCTTGCAGAAATGTTGAGCCTGTTCGACTAAGGTTTTGGGCCATCGTTTCTCTTCGATGAGTTCATTAAAGATCTAAATATATATTTATATATATAAAAACAAAAAAAAAAGACATAGACTACTAAGGTTAAACCAACTGCGTTCTTTGATCATGGTTGATTCAAGAAAAGCCTTGTCCAGAGTGTTGAGATAGCTTGACTGTTTTTGGCAAGGGTCCTCCAAACGGGTTCATTAAGTAGAGATTTCATAAGACTGGGTTAGGAGGCCTATGTGTACTCTCTCGTCTTTTAAATAATTTTTTTTTAAAAATAAAAATTTTAAAATAAAAAATAAAAAATAAAAAAAATTTCAAAAAAAAAATCTTTAAAAAAATAATAAAAAATAAATAAATAAAAAGATTTTTTTAAAAAAAAATCTTTAAAAAAAAAACTTCCGTCATTTTGGGTTTATATTGGAGAAATCTTGTCTTCTCCTTTCTAAGCACAGGCGCTCGCAGAAATCACTGAGCCCGTGTTCAGATTGGAGTGCCTTTTGCTCTCTTTGATGAACCCGATATTGGCCTTTCAAAAAAAAAAAAAACTCATCATTTTTTGGATTCAGATCCGAGAAATTATGGTTCATTTCTTTCTGAGCACTGGCGCTCGTGGAAATCGCTGAGCCCGTGTTCAGATCGGAATACCATCTGCTCTCTTTGATGAATCCAATCTTGACCTTTCAAAATAGAGAATCTCATCTCATGGATGCGGTCTCAAAACATTTGTGTCTAGCGGTACTAGTACGCCCTTTCAGGGTCTACTGTATTGCGACCGGCACATTTGTAGCTCCAACTTTATATTCTTCTTACATCGAGTAAGTTTTGCTTCTCGATAAGTCGAATTTAAGTTCACAAAGCTTTGCTTCTCGATAAGTCGAATTTAAGTTCACAATTGCTTCTAGCAGTCACTGGGACGCTCATTCTGGGCTTACCATACCTACGATCAGAACAATTGTACCCTCTATGGCGTTTTGCCTTCTTCATATTGCTTGGGTCATCTTCCTCGAGCAATTTGAAAAGACAAAGTCATAGAACTTCCCATTTATGATCATTATATTATTGTGATTACTAATGGATGTGGTCTTGTTTCAGAAAATTTTCGAAAACTAACAATGGCAGCTTCACTAACCATTACCTTTGACGAGGACAAGCACCAACTCATGCTTCGAGCTTACAGATTTAAAGATATTAACAATCAAATCATCGAGGATGCGCAAAGGAAAAGGCAGCACTACCAATGGCAGAAATCCAATCAAGGCAAGAGACAGAGACAGAATCAGAAACCTCAGACACCGGCTGCTTGTATTCATTGTGGCAAGAACCACCCGTCACAAGAATGTTACAGAATTACATGAGCTTGTTACAAGTGTGTTGGGTTTGACCACGTAGTGAAGGACTGTCTGAACATCAGAAACCAAGACAATAGACCTCCATAGCGGCCCAGGCAAGCACCATAGCATAATCAACAGGCAGTACAGAATCAGCAATGGCAGCCTCAGCAACAGAACCAGCAACAACCTCGTCAACAACAACAGAACCAGAATGCCCGCCCACCTCAACAACAAAGTAGAAATGTACAACAAGGAAGGCAGAATCAGAACAGAAACAAACCGCGTCAGCAAGGCCGCTCAATCACCTCAACCAAGTGGACGCTAAGGCAGCAGGAGATGTTGTGGAAGGTAAACTCTTAATTTGTGAAGTTGAGGCTAAAGTGATGTTTGATCCGGGGTCTACCCACTCTTTCATATCTCCTGTGTTTGCTAGAATGATTAGTGTGCCTGCTGGTGAGTTAGAGTTTGTCTTGACTGTTACAACTCCAGTAGGAAAACAAGTTGTGTGTAGTACATATTACCCTAGATGCTCAGTGAAGATAGGAGATGTCACTTTTCCTGCAGACCTCATCATCTTAGATATGCATGATTTTGATGTCATTTTAGGCATGGATTGGCTGGCGGGACATCATGCCTCCATGGACTGCTTTAGCAAGACTACTACATTTAGACTGGATGGGATATCCACCGGAGTGAAATTTCAGGGAGAGAAAAGGATTTCTCCTGCTAGATTTATTTCAGCTCTTTCTGTAGCTAAGTTGTTGAGAACAGGATGTGAAGGAGTCATTGCATTTGTTTCCAAGGATGAACAATCCCAAGGGGTGGAGAACATCCCGGTAGTGTGCGAGTTTCCAGATGTTTTCCCAGAGGAAATACCAGGTTTACCACCAGTCAGAGAAATCGAGTTCACAATAGAATTGATACCGGGGACTGGACCGATTTCTATTGCTCCATAAAGAATGGCTCCTGCAGAGTTGGGTGAGCTAAAGTTACAATTGCAAGAGTTGCTATAAAAAGGCTTTATTAGGCCAAGTGTTTAACCTTGGGGAGCCCCAGTGTTATTTGTCAAGAAGAAGGATGGAAGCTTGAGGATGTGTATAGACTACAGAAAATTGAACCAAGTGACCATCAAGAATAAGTATCCTTTGCCAAGGATAGACGAGTTATTTGATCAGTTACAAGGAGCAGAATTTTTCTCAAAGATAGATTTGAGGTCTGGATATCACCAATTGAGGGTCAGAGAATCATACATACTGAATACAGCTTTTCGGACTAGATACAGGCACTATGAGTTTTTCGTGATGCCCTTTGGACTAACGAATGCACCGGCGGTATTTATGGCTCTTATGAACAAGATCTTCACTCTATATTTACACGAATTCACCGTCGTCTTCATTGATGATATTCTAGTGTATTCCAAGTCAAGAGAAGAACAAGAGCAACACTTGAGGACTTCATTGTAATTATTAAGAGAAAATCAGTTATATGCAAAGCTTGGGAAATGCGAGTTTTGGCTAGAGCAAGTTACCTTCCTAGGTCACATCATCTCCAAAGAAGGATTGGCAGTCGACCCATCGAAGATGGAACCAATTGTTAAGTGGGAAAGGCCAAAGAATGTAACGAAGATCAGAAGTTTTCTGGGTTTGGCAGGCTACTACAGAAGATTTGTGCAAGGGTTATCATCGATTGCAGCACCTTTGACAAAGCTAACCCGGAAGAATGTACCTTTTGTATGGTCAGAGAAGTGTGAGGCCAGTTTTGAGGAATTGAAGAAGAGGCTTACTTCAGCACCAGTTCTCACCTTACCTTCGGGCAGTGGTGGTTTCATAGTTTATACCGACGCCTCAGGTGTAGGACTTGGTTGTGTATTGATGCAAAATGGAAATGTCATACAATATGGATCAAGACAACTGAAGGAACACGAGAAGAAATATGCAACGCATGACTTGGAGTTGGCAGCTATTGTGTTTGCGTTGAAGATGTGGAGACACTATTTGTACGGAGAAAATTTTGAAGTGCATTCAGATCACCGTAGTCTCCAATACTTGTTTTCCCATAAAGAATTAAATATGAGACAGAGGAGATGGATGGAATACATTAAAGACTACGACTTTTCGATCATCGACCATCCGGGGAAAGTAAACGTTGTAGCAGATGCACTAAGCAGAAAGTCAGTCAATATGTCCAGTTTGCAAGGATTTTATAACTTTCAGCAATTTGAAGATTTGGGAGTGGATTTCCAACCTTTGAGGAAAGGGGTTATGTTGGCAAATATGACAGTGTCTGAGCCTGTCTTCATTAAGAAAATCAAGGACAATCAGATGCAAGATCCGGACTTAGCCAAGTTTGTGGAGCACATCTCAGAACGCCCAGACTTCCAAATTGTGGATGGAGTTTTGTACTTGCATGGCAGACTATGTGTTCCAAAGATAGATGACTTGAGAAATGAGATCATTGTTGAAGCTCACAACACAAGGTACTCTATGCACCCGGGGAGTACGAAGATGTACCACAACCTAAAGAGTAGATTTTGGTGGAATAACATGAAGAAAGAAATAGCAGCATTCATATCGAGATGCATGACTTGTCAGTTGGTGAAGGCAGAACATCAGAAGCAATCAGGTCTTTTGCAGCCATTGGAAATCCTGGAGTGGAAATGGGAACACCTAACTATGGACTTTATCTCGGGATTGCCCACTACAAGCAGAGGGAATAATGCAATTTGGGTCATAGTGGACCGTTTAATAAAGTCTGCACATTTTATTCCTTTAAAGACCGAAAAGAAGATGCACATTCTATCCCTAGCTGAAGCCTTTGTGAGAAAAATTGTCAGCCGACACGGTCAGCCGGTCTCCATTGCCTCAGACCGAGACAGCAGATTTGTTTCGAGGCTTTGGAAACCCTTACATGAATCTATGGGAAAAAAAACTCCAATTCAGCACAACATATCACCCGCAGACTGATGACCAGTCGGAGAGAACTATACAGACCCTTGAGGACATGCTTAGAGCCTGTGTACTCGACTTCAAGAATCAATGGGATGAGAATTTGCCTCTCTGCGAATTTGCCTACAACAACAGCCACCATTCAAGTAGAGGAATGGCTCCTTTTGAAGCGTTGTATGCAGAGAGTGTAGAACCCCAGTATGTTGGGAAGAAGTCGCAGAATGCAGTTTTCATGGACCGTCGTTGGTTGGAGAAACAAGTGATAAAGTTAAGCTTATTTTAATAATGAACGACTGAAAATTACAAGAAGCCGGCAGGAAAGTTATGCCGTTGTTCGAAGGAAGGATCTACAGTTTCAAGTTGGAGACAAGGTATTTTTGAAGGTATCTCCGGTCAGAGGAACACTAAGATTTGGACAGAAGGGTAAATTATCAAAGAGATTCATTGGACCGCATGAGATCCTGAGTCGTGTCGGAGAAGTAGCATATAGATTAGCTTTGCCTCCAGAACTTTCGAGTGTACATAATGTGTTTCACGTGTCAGTGCTAAGGAAATATGTCTCGGACCCTTCACACGTGCTACATCACGAACCGTTGGAAGTTCGAGAAGATGCCCCCTACATCGAGAAACCGGCAGAGATTATTGACACTAAAGAGCAATAGTTGAGAAACAGAACAATTCAGTGGTTAAAGATTCGTTGGGAGAATCATGGACCGGAAGAGGCCACTTGGGAACTTCGTGATCAGGTCCAGAAGAAATACCCTCAATTCTTTCCAGAGGTTAGTGATCATTTGGAGGACCAAATGTGGTTTTAAGGGGTGGAGGATGTCAGACCCCAACCTAGGTTCGGTATTTTCAATTGTTATTTTAATCAAGATTAGTGTATAAGTGGGTTTAGTGGATGATTAGCTTAATTTTAAGCTAGAACAGACTTTTGTATAGCTTTGGGGATTTTCGAGAACCGATAGATTTAGTTTGACGCAGGACGGGGCGCCCGTGTGTTGCGTGTGAGATTGGGGAAATTTATTCCTATTTTGGAAAAATTCCAATTTTCACTTCTTTCGACTCATTTTATTGTTTTATATAACTTTCATGTTTTATCAAATTTCATTTGAGGCTCAGAAATCACGTTTTTCGATGAAAAGGGCAAAACTGGCCTTTCACACAAAATCTGTACCCAAATTTCGAAAATTTCATAAATTGGCAAAAATATACGTTTTGGATAGTAGATTTGTCGTTGAACGATTTTTTCTCCTTCGTCATCGTCATTTGGGGCCCGCAAATGTCATTTTCAGCCTTAAGAAGTTTGGGGCCCACTTATCACTTAGTATAAAAGGACCCTCTTCTTCTTCTTCTCCCATTTCATTTCCTGCAATCTTGAAGAGGGCCTAGGGTTTCTCATGTCCCAGCACTTTCTCTCTCCTCTTGTTCACCATTTTCTTGAGGCCAAAGGAAAGGATTGATCTCCAAGAATCTTCCCCACCTTCCAAGCTTCTAAAAGATACTTTTTTTTTCAAAAGATTGGAACTAGACAACCCTCTCCTTCAAGTTCTTCTCTCTTGTTCAAGCTACAATAGGTTAGCCGTTGCTTTTCTTTTGTGAAATTGTGGTTTTTCAAACCATTTGTATTGTTTTTCTCAAACATGCAACAAGTTTCTTGAAGTTTTTCAAATGATTGAGTTTTCTAGGGTTTTTCTCTTGGCTATTGTTAGGGCTTGTGTAGATTGGAGGCTTGGGACTCTTAAGAGGATATTTTAGTGTATTTTGCCCTTCTCCTTGACCAAGGCAAGTTAATATTTCAGCTAACATGTGATTTGTTCAATGTGAATAGTTCTATGAAATTCTTCTTTATATGTTTCTTCTCCATTTCATATCAAGTTTTTATCTTGAAATGTTTTATGAAATGCTTTATGCTTATTTTCTTTGTAATGTAAATCTTCAAATGTCTATGTTCTTGGATTCATCTTCTTTGTATCAGCCCTTTTTATTCTAAAATTCTTGACATCTTGATGAATGGAGAAACTTTGTTGGCATTTGAATTTTTTTTTTTTTTGGATGGAATGGAATGAAATAGTGTATGGTTGTTTCAATGGAGTTTTATGAGGATAGGAGAACCTAATATTTATAGAAATATATGGAATTGAAGGAGGGAAGGAAAGAAGAATCAAATAGAGAGGAAGAAGCCCACAAATCAGTGGAGAAATGCTCCCAGCGCGGGTTGGACAGTAGACCAGCTCGCTATAGCGGGCTTGGAGCCCGCTATAGCGAGCCAGGCTTCTGGCGGGGCCTGTTTCAGCAGGCCTAATGGTCTGGTTTAGGGCCCTTTGAGGTCCATTTTGAGGGCTTTTTCTTGGCTATTTTTGGGGTCTATTCTAGATCTGTTTTAAACTCTTTGCAGCCCATTCTTTCTTTTCATTCTAAAGCCCAGTTATCTCCTTTTGAACGGCTAAAAGTCCATGAAAGAATTCGATAAAAAGTGATGCTTGAAATGTGGAAATTGAATGAAAGAAGGTGGATGTGAAATATTACCGGTATGTTTCTTAGTCTTAAAACATACTTATTTATCTCAAAGTATTTAGGATTTTCATTGGTGGCAAACTCATATTTGTAAATCAACTTTTGGATATTAAGTGTGCATTGAGACTTCCCCGGTAAGTCATTGATTCTTCATGCACTATTCCGTTTCCAAATTATCGAAATGTATATGCTTCCGCATGTAAATTGATTTTTAAAATGAAGTGAGTGGTTCCCCACGATTTGAAAGTATCGATAAAACCACTCGATTGAGTGAGTGAAATGTCTATTCCCAAACTGTTAGAGTAGTTGCTTTATCAATAAAAGTGTTTTGAATGATTTCGAATGCATCGATTTTTGTTCTTCTTCCGGCACCACTAAGCTTGGGACCCTTGTTGGATTGACCACCCAACTTGGAATCCTTAAATTGTACTTTGCCAACTGCAGTTTGGAGCTCCATATGAGCGAGTGTTTCCGGCCATGGCGACGGTGAGGTCTTTTCTTCCATTTTGCATGGTTTAGAATTGATCGAGTACTTTCATTACTTCGGTAAATGAAGTACGTATTGATTGAGTACTTTTGCAGTATATTATGAGTGAGTGCTCCTTTTACCTCGGTAATAGGGGAATGTAGCATATGTGGTTGCCAAGTGTTTTATTCGAATGTCATCATTTTATTTACATGCCATTGTTTCACTAAATTGTTATCATTTCTTCGAATCTTTATACTTTACGAATTGTTTAATGTTTCGTAAATTTTCTTCATATTATCTCTACCTTTGATTGGGATTTCAAATGTGTTTATACTCTTTTTATAATGTTTTATAAATTTCATTACCTTGTTACCTGTTCTAATTGCTTGCCAGACCGTCGTGTCTGACCCCTTTTTTTGTTTGGTACCAAATCTTGACCCCTTAGCCATTGAGGCGCAGCTTGAGGAGGAGGCTTTAGTGCAAACCGAACGTGAGTGGCGACCCGAGGATGTTATTTAAACATCAAGTTGCATCTTGAGCTGCGAGTCACTTTTTGGGTCGAATGTTTTGATGGGTTTTGTTTATAGCCATTGTTGGCTTGTTTCTTTTGGGAATTGAAATGTAAACTCTAAACAACTTTTATTTGTATGAATTTGAATTAACTATGGGGCCCATATATGATATGTTTCTCATTTTGATACTAGTCTTAAATGTCAATTTTATTTATATGGTTGTAATTAATGTTTGCTACAATGCTTCTGCGAAGTTTATTCATCCCGATTATGACAAGTTCTGTGTGATGGATCGAATTTAGAGGATCCTTACCGCGGAAACCTGTGGCAAACAAGCGAATACGGCCAGAATCTATTGGCTCGTCGTGGCATGACCCCGGATTAAGGTCTTGTTTAACGAGTCCTCGGTCCGGGGGCATGACAGGCTTGGTATCAAAGCGAGAAATATTGAATACAATTAAAAATGGATTAGAAACATAGGATCGTGGCAAGGATCCATTATAATTCTCGCTAGTTAGTATCGATTGGGTTTGGGCACGCTTTATTTAATTTATTTGTTATACTAACAAACTGTTTTGCAGCATCATGGCTCCACGCAGACCTCCAGTGAATGCAAATGCATCAGCCAGTGATACTGATAGTGGGGTTGAGAATCAAATGGCAGGCAAATTTCAGCAGCTCATGCAGATGCTAGTTGAACAACAACAGAGAGCAAATGAGAATCAAGCAAGATTTCAAGAGCAGATGGCGAAAAAGGATGAGGAGTTGACACAAGTTCAGAGACAATTGCTAGAAGTCTTGGGTAGAAAACCAGAACCAATGCCTAATATGGGAGCCCAGTTTGTTATCTAGAACAGAGACAGGGAACCTAATGCCTTGTTTGAAAAGTTTAGAAAGGGAGGCCCTAAGGAGTTTACAGGACAAGAAGATCCTTTAGCAGCTGATGACTGGTTAGCCCACACGGAGAACATCTTTCATATTTTTACATGAACAGGCAGGCAGCAAGTTCATCTAGCAGCTTCAATGCTCACTGGATTGGCAGATATTTGGTGGAAGACCATAAAGGAGGGTTATCAAGATATTGAGAACGAGATTGCTTGGACCACCTTCAAACAACAGTTCAGTGAAAAATATGTTTCTGCACACATCAAGAAGCAGAAAGCAGCAGAGTTTCAGTTGCTCGAGCAAGAGGACATGACAGTCTTGGAGTATCTTACAAAGTTTGAGAAGTTGTCACGTTATGCACTAGAGCTTGTTGATATGGAAGAAAAGAAGATCACCAAGTTTATGGATGGACTCAATCCCATCATCTTAAGGGATGCCTTAGGTGTTGTGCCACCAGCTACTTTTCGGGAGGCTATTAAAAGAGCTTACAGATTTAAAGATATTAACAATCAAATCATCGAGGATGCGCAAAGGAAAAGGCAGCAGTACCAATGGCAGAAACCCAATCAAGGCAAGAGACAGAGACAGAATCAGAAACCTCAGACACCGGCTACTTGTATTCATTGTGGCAAGAACCACCCGTCACAAGAATGTTACAGAATTACATGAGCTTGTTACAAGTGTGTTGGGTTTGACCACGTAGTGAAGGACTGTCTGAACATCAGAAACCAAGACAATAGACCTCCATAGCGGCCTAGGCAAGCACCATAGCATAATCAACAGGCAGTACAGAATCAGCAATGGCAGCCTCAGCAACAGAACCAGCAACAACCTCGTCAACAACAACAGAACCAGAATGCCCGCCCACCTCAACAGCAAAGTAGAAATGTACAACAAGGAAGGCAGAATCAGAACAGAAACAAACCGTGTCAGCAAGGCCGCTCAATCACCTCAACCAAGTGGACGCTAAGGCAGCAGGAGATGTTGTGGAAGGTAAACTCTTAATTTGTGAAGTTGAGGCTAAAGTGATGTTTGATCCGGGGTCTACCCACTCTTTCATATCTCCTGTGTTTGCTAGAATGATTAGTGTGCCTGCTGGTGAGTTAGAGTTTGTCTTGACTGTTACAACTCCAGTAGGAAAACAAGTTGTGTGTAGTACATATTACCCTAGATGCTCAGTGAAGATAGGAGATGTCACATTTCCTGCAGACCTCATCATCTTAGATATGCATGATTTTGATGTCATTTTAGGCATGGATTGGCTGGCGGGACATCATGCCTCCATGGACTGCTTTAGCAAGACTACTACATTTAGATTGGATGGGATATCCACCGGAGTGAAATTTCAGGGAGAGAAAAGGATTTCTCCTGCTAGATTTATTTCAGCTCTTTCTGTAGCTAAGTTGTTGAGAACAGGATGTGAAGGCGTCATTGCATTTGTTTCCAAGGATGAACAATCCCAAGGGGTGGAGAACATCCCGGTAGTGTGCGAGTTTCCAGATGTTTTCCCAGAGGAAATACCAGGTTTACCACCAGTCAGAGAAATCGAGTTCACAATAGAATTGATACCGGGGACTGGACCGATTTCTATTGCTCCATAAAGAATGGCTCCTGCAGAGTTGGGTGAGCTAAAGTTACAATTGCAAGAGTTGCTAGAAAAAGGCTTTATTAGGCCAAGTGTTTAACCTTGGGGAGCCCCAGTGTTATTTGTCAAGAAGAAGGATGGAAGCTTGAGGATGTGTATAGACTACAGAAAATTGAACCAAGTGACCATCAAGAATAAGTATCCTTTGCCAAGGATAGACGAGTTATTTGATCAGTTACAAGGAGCAGAAGTTTTCTCAAAGATAGATTTGAGGTCTGGATATCACCAATTGAGGGTCAGAAAATCATACATACTGAAGACAGCTTTTCGGACTAGATACAGGCACTATGAGTTTTTCGTGATGCCCTTTGGACTAACGAATGCACCGGCGGTATTTATGGCTCTTATGAACAAGATCTTCACTCTATATTTACACGAATTCACCATCGTCTTCATTGATGATATTCTAGTGTATTCCAAGTCAAGAGAAGAACAAGAGCAACACTTGAGGACTTCATTGTAATTATTAAGAGAAAATCAGTTATATGCAAAGCTTGGGAAATGCGAGTTTTGGCTAGAGCAAGTTACCTTCCTAGGTCACATCATCTCCAAAGAAGGATTGGCAGTCGACCCATCGAAGATGGAACCAATTGTTAAGTGGGAAGGCCAAAGAATGTAACGAAGATCAGAAGTTTTCTGGGTTTGGCAGGCTACTACAGAAGATTTGTGCAAGGGTTATCATCGATTGCAGCACCTTTGACAAAGCTAACCCGGAAGAATGTACCTTTTGTATGGTCAGAGAAGTGTGAGGCCAGTTTTGAGGAATTGAAGAAGAGGCTTACTTCAGCACCAGTTCTCACCTTACCTTCGGGCAGTGGTGGTTTCATAGTTTATACCGACGCCTCAGGTGTAGGACTTGGTTGTGTATTGATGCAAAATGGAAATGTCATACAATATGGATCAAGACAACTGAAGGAACACGAGAAGAAATATGCAACGCATGACTTGGAGTTGGCAGCTATTGTGTTTGCGTTGAAGATGTGGAGACACTATTTGTACGGAGAAAATTTTGAAGTGCATTCAGATCACCGTAGTCTCCAATACTTGTTTTCCCATAAAGAATTAAATATGAGACAGAGGAGATGGATGGAATACATTAAAGACTACGACTTTCCGATCATCGACCATCCGGGGAAAGTAAACGTTGTAGCAGATGCACTAAGCAGAAAGTCAGTCAATATGTCCAGTTTGCAAGGATTTTATAACTTTCAGCAATTTGAAGATTTGGGAGTGGATTTCCAACCTTTGAGGAAAGGGGTTATGTTGGCAAATATGACAGTGTCTGAGCCTGTCTTCATTAAGAAAATCAAGGACAATCAGATGCAAGATCCGGACTTAGCCAAGTTTGTGGAGCACATCTCAGAACGCCCAGACTTCCAAATTGTGGATGGAGTTTTGTACTTGCATGGCAGACTATGTGTTCCAAAGATAGATGACTTGAGAAATGAGATCATTGTTGAAGCTCACAACACAAGGTACTCTATGCACCCGGGGAGTACGAAGATGTACCACAACCTAAAGAGTAGATTTTGGTGGAATAACATGAAGAAAGAAATAGCAGCATTCATATCGAGATGCATGACTTGTCAGTTGGTGAAGGCAGAACATCAGAAGCGATCAGGTCTTTTGCAGCCATTGGAAATCCTGGAGTGGAAATGGGAACACCTAACTATGGACTTTATCTCGGGATTGCCCACTACAAGCAGAGGGAATAATGCAATTTGGGTCATAGTGGACCGTTTAATAAAGTCTGCACATTTTATTCCTTTAAAGACCGAAAAGAAGATGCACATTCTATCCCTAGCTGAAGCCTTTGTGAGAAAAATTGTCAGCCGACACGGTCAGCCGGTCTCCATTGCCTCAGACCGAGACAGCAGATTTGTTTCGAGGCTTTGGAAACCCTTACATGAATCTATGGGAAAAAAACTCCAATTCAGCACAACATATCACCCGCAGACTGATGACCAGTCGGAGAGAACTATACAGACCCTTAAGGACATGCTTAGAGCCTGTGTACTCGACTTCAAGAATCAATGGGATGAGAATTTGCCTCTCTGCGAATTTGCCTACAACAACAGCCACCATTCAAGTAGAGGAATGGCTCCTTTTGAAGCGTTGTATGCAGAGAGTGTAGAACCCCAGTATGTTGGGAAGAAGTCGCAGAATGCAGTTTTCATGGACCTTCGTTGGTTGGAGAAACAAGTGATAAAGTTAAGCTTATTTTAATAATGAACGACTGAAAATTACAAGAAGCCGGCAGGAAAGTTATGCCGTTGTTCGAAGGAAGGATCTACAGTTTCAAGTTGGAGACAAGGTATTTTTGAAGGTATCTCCGGTCAGAGGAACACTAAGATTTGGACAGAAGGGTAAATTATCAAAGAGATTCATTGGACCGCATGAGATCCTGAGTCGTGTCGGAGAAGTAGCATATAGATTAGCTTTGCCTCCAGAACTTTCGAGTGTACATAATGTGTTTCACGTGTCAGTGCTAAGGAAATATGTCTCGGACCCTTCACACGTGCTACATCACGAACCGTTGGAAGTTCGAGAAGATGCCCTCTACATCGAGAAACCGGCAGAGATTATTGACACTAAAGAGCAATAGTTGAGAAACAGAACAATTCAGTGGTTAAAGATTCATTGGGAGAATCATGGACCGGAAGAGGCCACTTGGGAACTTCGTGATCAGGTCCAGAAGAAATACCCTCAATTCTTTCCAGAGGTTAGTGATCATTTGGAGGACCAAATGTGGTTTTAAGGGGTGGAGGATGTCAGACCCCAACCCAGGTTCGGTATTTTCAATTATTATTTTAATCATGATTAGTGTTTAAGTGGGTTTAGAGGATGATTAGCTTAATTTTAAGCTAGAATAGACTTTTGTATAGCTTTGGGGATTTTCGAGAACCGATAGATTTAGTTTGACGCGGGACGGGGCGCCCGTGTGTTGCGTGTGAGATTGGGGAAATTTATTCTTATTTTGGAAAAATTCCAATTTTCACTTCTTTCGACTCATTTTATTGTTTTATATAACTTTCATGTTTTATCAAATTTCATTTGAGGCTCAGAAATCACGTTTTTCGATGAAAAGGGCAAAACTGGCCTTTCACACAAAATCTGTACCCAAATTTCGAAAATTTCATAAATTAGCAAAAATATACGTTTTGGATAGTAGATTTGTCGTTG
Organism: Litsea cubeba; assembly: GCA_012931725.1. Taxonomy (NCBI): domain Eukaryota; kingdom Viridiplantae; phylum Streptophyta; class Magnoliopsida; order Laurales; family Lauraceae; genus Litsea; species Litsea cubeba. Next base: position 61,878,022 of record CM022944.1, read on the forward strand.
AACGATTTTTTCTCCTTCGTCATCGCCATTTGGGGCCCGTAAATGTCATTTTCAGCCTTAAGAAGTTTGAGGCCCACTTATCACTTAGTATAAAAGGACCCTCTTCTTCTTCTTCTCCCATTTCATTTCCTGCAATCTTGAAGAGGGCCTAGGGTTTCTCATGTCCCAGCACTTTCTCTCTCCTCTTGTTCACCATTTTCTTGAGGCCAAAGGAAAGGATTGATCTCCAAGAACTCTTCCCCACCTTCCAAGCTTCTAAAAGATACTTTTTTTTTCAAAAGATTGGAACTAGACAACCCTCTCCTTCAAGTTCTTCTCTCTTGTTCAAGCTACAATAGGTTAGCCATTGCTTTTCTTTTGTGAAATCTTGGTTTTTCAAACCATTTGTATTGTTTTTCTCAAACATGCAACAAGTTTCTTGAAGTTTGTCAAATGATTGAGCTTTCTAGGGTTTTTCTCTTGGCTATTGTTAGGGCTTGTGCAGATTGGAGGCTTGGGACTCTTGAGAGGATATTTTAGTGTATTTTGCCCTTCGCCTTGACCAAGGAAAGTTAATATTTCAGCTAACATGTGATTTGTTCAATGTGAATAGTTCTATGAAATTCTTCTTTATATGTTTCTTCTCCATTTCATATCAAGTTTTTATCTTGAAATGTTTTATGAAATGCTTTATGCTTATTTTCTTTGTAATGTAAATCTTCAAATGTCTATGTTCTTGGATTCAACTTCTTTGTATCAGCCCTTTTTATTCTAAAATTCTTGACTTCTTGATGAATGGAGAAACTTTGTTGGCATTTGATTTTTTTTTTTTTTGGATGGAATGGAATGAAATAGTGTATGGTTGTTTCAATGGAGTTTTATGAGGATAGGAGAACCTAATATTTATAGAAATATATGGAATTGAAGGAGGGAAGGAAAGAAGAACCAAATAGAGAGGAAGAAGCCCACAAATCAGTGGAGAAATGCTCCCAGCGCGGGCTGGACAGCAGACTAGCTTGCTATATCGAGCCAATCTACTACATGGCACTCGCCAGGCAGAAGCCCAGCTCGCTATAGCGAGCTTGGAGCCCGCTATAGCGAGCCAGGCTGTTGGCAGGGCCTGTTTTAGTAGGCCTAATGGTCTGGTTTAGGGCCCTTTGAGGTCCATTTTGAGGGTTTTTCTTGGCTGTTTTAGGGTCAATTCTAGACCTGTTTTAAACTCTTTGCAGCCCCTTCTTTCTCTTCATTCTAAAGCCCATTTATCTCCTATTGAATGGCTAAAAGTCCATGAAAGAATTGGATAAAAAGTGATGTTTGAAATGTGGAAATTGAATGAAAGAATGTGGATGTTTCTTAGTCTTAAAAAGGGATGTTTCTTAGTCTTAAAACATACTTATATATCTCAAAGTATTTAGGATTTTCATTGGTGCCAAACTCATATTTGTAAATCAACTTTTGGATATTAAGTGTGCATTGAGACTTCCCCGGTAAGTCATTGATTCTTCATGCACTATTCCGTTTCCAAATTATCGAAATGTATATGCTTCCGCATGTAAATTGATTTTTAAAATGAAGTGAATGGTTTGCCACGATTTGAATGTATCGATAAAACCACTCGATTATGTGAGTGAAATGTCTGTTTGCAAACTGTTAGAGTAGTTGCTTTATCAATAAAAGTGTTTTGAATGATTTCGAATGCATCGATTTATGTTCTTCTTTCGGCACCACTAAGCTTGGGACCCTTGTTGGATTGATCACCCAACTTGGAATCCATAAATTGTACTTTGCCAACTGCAGTTTGGAGCTCCATATGAGCGAGTGTTTCCGGCCATGGCGACGGTGAGGTCTTTTCTTCCATTTTGCATGGTTTAGAATTGATCGAGCACTTTCATTACTTCGGTTAATGAAGTACGTATTGATTGAGTACTTTTGCAGTACGTTATGAGTGAGTGCTCCTTTTACCTAGGTAATAGGGGAATGTAGCATATGTGGTTGCCAAGTGTTTTATTCGAATGTCATCATTTTATTTACATGCCATTGTTTCACTAAATTGCTATCGTTTCTTCGAATCTTTATACTTTACAAATTGTTTAATGTTTAGTAAATGTTCTTCATATTATCTCTACCTTTGATTGGGATTTCAAATGTGTTTATACTCTTTTTATAATGTTTTATAAATTTAGTTACCTTGTTACCTGTTCTATTTGCTTGCCAGACAGTCATGTCTGACCCCCTTTTTTTTTATTTCGTACTAGATCTTGACCCCTCAGCCATTGAGGCGTAGCTTGAGGAGGAGGCTTTAGTGCAGACCGAACGTGAGTGGCGACCCGAGAATGTTATTTAAACATCAAGTCGTATCTTGAGCTATGAATCACTTTTGGGGTCGAATGTTTTGATGGGTTTTGTTTATAGCCGTTGTTGGCTTGTTTTCTTTTGGCAATTGAAATGTAAACTCTAAACAACTTTTATTTGTATGAATTTGAATTAACTATGGGGCCCATATATGATATGTTTCTCATTTTGATACTAGTCTTAAATGTCCATTTTATTTATATGGTTGTAAGTATTGTTTGCTACAACGCTTCTGCGAAGTTTATTCATCCCGAATATGACAAGTTTTGTGTGATGGATCGAATTTCGAGGATCCTTACCGCGGAAACCTGTGGGAAACAAGCGTGTACGGGCGGAATTTTCTGGCTCGTCGTGCCACGACCCCGGATTAAGGTCTTGTTTAACAAGTCCTCAGTCCGGGGGCATGACAGGGTTGGTATCAGAGCGAGAAATATTGAATACAATTAAAAATGGATCAGAAACATAGGATCGTGGCAAGGATCCGCTATAATTCTCGCTAGTTAGTATCGATTGAGTTTGGGCACGCTTTATTTAATTTATTTGTTATACTAACTAATTATTTTGTAGCATCATGGCTCCATGCAGACCTCCAGTGAATGCTAATGCATCAGGCAGTAATACTGATAGTGGCAGGCCAATTTCAGCAGCTCATGCAGATGCTAGTTGAACACCAATAGAGAGAAAATGAGAATCAATCAAGATTTCAGGAGCAGATGGAGAAAAAGGATGAGGAGTTGACACAGGTTCAGAGACAATTGCTAGAAGTCTTGGGTAGAAGACCATAACCAATGCCTAATGTGGGAGCTCAGTTCGTTATATAGAACAGAGACAGGGATCCTAATGCCTTGTTTGAAAAGTTTAGAAAGGGAGGCCCTAAGGAGTTTACAGGACAAGAAGATCCTTTTGCAGCTGATGACTGGTTAGCCCACACGGAGAACATCTTTGATATTTTTACATGCACAGGCAGGCAGCAAGTTCATCTAGCAGCTTCAATGTTCATTGGATTGGCAGATATTTGGTGGAAGACCATAAAGGAGGGTTATCAAAATATTGAGAACGAGATTCTTGGACCACCTTCAAACAACAGTTCAGTGAAAAATATGTTGCTGCACACATCAAGAAGCAGAGTTTCAGTTGCTCAAGCAAGAGGACATGACAGTCTTGGAGTATCTTACAAAGTTTGAGAAGTTGTCACGTTATGCACCAGAGCTTGTTGATATGGAAGAAAAGAAGATCACCAAGTTTATGGATGGACTCAATCCCATCATCTTGAGGGATGCCTTAGGTGATGTGCCACCAGCTACTTTTCAGGAGGCTATTAAAAGAGCTTGCAAATTTGAAGATATTAACAATCAAATCATCAAGGATGCGCAAAGGAAAAGGCAGCAGTACCAAGGGCAGAAATCTAATCAAGGCAAGAGACAGAGACAGAATCAGAAACCTCAGACACCGGCTGATTGTATTCATTGTGGCAAGAACCACCCATCACAAGAATGTTACAGAATTACAGGAGCTTGTTACAAGTGTGGTGGGTTTGACCACCTAGTCAAGGACTATCTGAACATCAGAAACCAAGACAATAGACCTCCTGGAAATGGCCATTGTTTCTCTTCAGTGAGTTCATTAGAAATTAAGAAAAAATCAGATTTCTCATTTTGGATTCAAAATTGAGAAACTTTGATCCTTTTTGTTTCGTCTCTGTGCTCGCGGAAATCGTTGAGCCGGTTCGAATTGTGGAAATGGCCATTGTTTCTCTTCAATGAGTTCATTAGAAATTAAAAAAAAAATCAGATTTCTCATTTTGGATTCAAAATTGAGAAACTTTGAACCTTTCCTTTCGTTCGTGTGCTCGCAGAAATTGTTGAGCCTGTTCGAATTAGGGTTTGGGCCATTGTTTCTCTTCGATGAGTTCATTTGGGATATAAAAAAAAAAGACATAGACCACTGAGGTTAAACCAATTGCATTCTTTAATCGCGATTGATTCAAGAAAAGCCTTGTCCAGAGTGTGGAGACAGCTTGACTGTTCTCGGCAAGGGTCCTCCAAACGGGTTCATTAAGTATTCCTACCCTTACCTGGGGGCAATTCTATCAATCGAGATTTCATAAGACCGGGTTAGGAGGCCTATGTGTACTCTCTCGTCTTTTAAATAAAAAATTTTTCAAAATAAAAAATTTTTAAAATAAAATTTTTAAAATAAAAAAAAATAAAAAAAGTTTTTTCAAAAAAAAAATCTTAAAAATAAATAAATTAATAAATTAAAAAATAAAAAAATAATTTCAAAAAAATAATCTTAAAAAAAATATTTAAAAAAAAAATTAAAAAAAAAACTCTCGTCATTTTTGGGTTCAGATCGGAGAAATTTTGGTCTCCTCCCTTCTGAGCACTGGCGCTCGAGGAAATCGTTGAGCCCGTGTTCAGATTGGAATGCCTTTTGCTCTCTTTGATGAACCGGATCTTGGCCTTTCAAAAAAAAAAAAAAACTCTCGTCATTTTTTGGGTTCAAATCCAAGAAATTATGGTTCCTTCTCTTCTGGGTACTGGCGCTCGCGGAAATCGTTGAGCCCGTATTTGGATCAAAATATCATCAGCTCTCTTTGATGAATCCAATCTTGACCTTTCAAAATAGAGAATCTCATCTTATGGTTGCGGTCTCTAAACATTTGTGTCTAGCGGTACGAGTACGCTCTTTCAGGGTCTACTGTATTCGCGACCGGCACATTTGTAACTTCAACCTTATATTCTTCTTACATCGAGCAAGCTCTGCTTCTCGATAAGTCGAATTTAGGTTCACAATTGCTTCTAGCAGTCACTGGGACGCTCATTCTGAGCTCACCATACTTGCGATCAGAACAATTGTACCATCTATGGCGTTTTGCCTTCTTCATATTGCTTGGGTCATATCCTTCTAGTGATTTGAAAAGACAAAACCATAGAACTCCCCATTTATGATCATTATTCTTGTGATTACTCATGGATGTGGTCTTGTTTCAGAGATTTTTCGAAAACTAACAATGGCAGCTTCGCTAACCATTACTTTCGATGAGAATAAGCACCAGCTCAAGCTTCAACATAAACAAACCACGCGCACCTACAAGCGCCCCATCAGCTGCCGAAGCGCCAACTCCCTCGGCAACTCTCTGAACTCCGGGTCGACCTCAACTCCCCGGACTATCGTCTTTGGGATGCTGGGACCATTCCCACTTCCCGAGGAACAAACTGCTCCTTCCAAGAAGCAGAAGCTCGCCTCCCAACGCGTCACTACAATGACAACAAAGGCGGGAACCAAAAAGCCCGAAGCCCGTGGCACCCCCATGAAGCCTCGACCCGCAAGCAACCAGGTCTATCCCAAGACTTGATCCCCAAGACCTTCACCAAAACAAAGAAGGTCCCAAACATCCACCAAGCCAACATACCTGGCCCCACTCAAGGAGAACCAATTCTACCCTCTTGCTTACATGAAAGAGGAGAGACCCATCTCCAACCTGACTCCCAAGTCAATCTAGCATGAGCCGGCTTGTTCTTACAAGCCCAAAATCAGATCATGCATCACAAGGCCTCTGCAAGCACCTGCTAAGCCCTACAATCATTCGGTTCGACCATTCATATCTACAGAGGCTGAACTCGAAAAACACAAAGCTTCGCTGCAACAGGCGAAGGACCGGGTTCATATCCTGTCCTTGCCTAGCTACAAAGAGGACAGGCTTGGCTGCTGCGCCCAAGGGAGCACATCCTTCATTGTCAAAGCCCAGCCAGAGCTGACTGAATCTCAAATTGCTTGTCGTATATGCTGCCGCGCTTCTTATCGACAAAAGAGACTAGAGAAGCAAAGGACCCAGCCTCCTACACTTCAAGTCTCTCACAAATGGGTCGAAAAAGAAAGACCTAAACAAATTGCTGCCGTCCATATGGTTGGAAAAACCAGAAGACGCCAAAAGTCAGCAACAAAAATCCATGTCCAACGTCCAGTGACCCACAACGTCTCCCGGACAAGAAGACACTCAGAAGAATCCCCTGCTCCTTCAAGCAAAGGACGGCAGAGTGATCCTTCCTCAAGCTCTTCATCAAAAAGAATGAGCCCCAGCTCAGTCACCAAGACAGTTTCTTCATTCGAATCTCGAGGGATGAACATCCTGACTACAAATTCTGAGCCACCACCTCGCAATCCACCTCAAGATGATGCACTCACACGCATCTAGCAGTTGGAACAAGGCCAGCAGAGGATTGAAACTCTGATGGAAAACCTTCTCCTTGCCTTCCAAAATCAGGCAAACAATGAACCTCCTCCGAATCATCAAGATGATGAGGTAAATGGAGAAGAAAATGAGTCACACGCCCTTACCAAAAAGGACGAAGACAGTATCCTCGCAAAAGCAAAAGAAGAGGATATACTCAAGGAGCATGGGATCAAGCCTCCATACCCCTTATGGATGGACTCGGTCCCGTTCCCCACAAAATTCAAGCATCCTACTCTCGAAACATATACGGGAAAAGGATCAGCCAGATAGCACGTCATCCATTTCAAGATCTTGACGGGAGCTATCGCGGATCAAGATGCACTCAAGATCCGCCTCTTTGCAAGTACCCTAAAAGGTACGGCCTTCGACTGGTACTCCACTTTGCCGGAGGACTCCATCCAGAATTGGGCCATGCTAGAGACACGCTTCCTGACTCACTTCAAAGGTGAGGATCATCCCGCTACTATGGCTCAGCTATGCAGCCTAAAACAGGGGGAGAATGAGTCAACATATGACTTCATTCACAAGTGGAAATCAATAGCATACAAATGCTCTGATGTATTGCCACAAGCGTCGCTAACCGACATTTGCCGAAACAACATGAGAGCTAGAATCCGCTCCATGATCATCGGCAACAAATCAAAGAACCTGGGAGAACTCCTAGAAGCTTCCATGGAAGCTGAGACGGTGATTAAAACTTCAACAGTCAGAAATCATCAAGAAAAGAGCCAACCGCCATTGCAACCTCAAAAACAAAGAAAAAAGAGATCCTCAATGTGCAGACCAAGTCAACTCCTCAGCCACCAAAGAAAGCTGAAAACAAAGCTGCTGGTAAGATACCCGAACTCTCTGATGCCTTCAAAGAGCGAGTAGAAAAGAAATACCCGTTCGATGGAGATGTTGATGAAATCTTCGGGACCCTCATGGCAAACGGCAAGCTCACTTTGCATGAACCCAAAAGACGGTGTTGACACCAAAAATGTCACTTTGCCTCTTCAAGATCCAAAAGCTACACATGAAATCGTAACCTGCCATAAATAGGCAATGCTACTTCCAAAAAATCAAATCTCATCAGAATCAAACAAAAACTGCAAGATCCTTCAAGACAGCCAAAAGAGGAGTACACAAGAAGTTTCGGGCCATTTCAAAATCATTTGGTCTAACTTCGCTTCTCCGGCAGCTAAAAAGGAGCTCCCGGCGATGAAAGCATCGGAGACACTAAATCTTCGATTAGAGCCGATGGATGGTCTCAAAATACATCCAAAAGGCTCTACGTCAAGTTCTGAGTCAAACCGACAACGTTTGACCCTACATCAACCCTCAAACATCTAAATCAAGCCTCTCGGTGGTGAGAACCACCGAGGCCATCACTCATCAGATAGAGCACATGGACGGCTTCAAAATGCTTACAAAGGGCTACACGTCAAATTTCAGGTCATTTCGACAAACATTTGACCAGACTTCAACGCTCGGAAGCCAAATTAGGCCTCTCAGCGGCAAAGCTCCTTGGGACCATGGTTTCCAACACAAAGCCTATGGATCATCTTAAAATGACTCCAATAGGTTCCCTATCAAAATTCCAGTCAATCGGACATCGGTTGACCGCACATCAAGCTGCGACATCTTCATCGCGACAAAAATAAGTCTACTGGTGATAGGACCCCAAACGGCTTCAAAACTCAAACAAAAGCCCATGGTTGGTCTTATTTATTGCTCAGGAGGCTTCACCCCAAATTTCAGATCATTCCGACACCGTTTGACCCAGTTTCAACTTTTGACGAAAAATCGGCAGCTTTGCGCGACAAAGTTTTCGGCTTTCTCGGAAAATCGGAAACTTTGCAATCCAAAAATGAAAGGATTCTCATCAAGTTTTCTATAAGGAGATCAGGCCAATAAATGATAAAAAACGTCAAGAAAAAATACAAAAGAAAAAAGAATCCAAAAACATAAAAAACGGACACAAAACGGAATAAAAAGGGGGAAAACCCCCCAAGGTCGCAGACCCCTGCGACCCTAGCCCAGCGTCGCCAGCCCCTGCGACCCTGGCCCATGGTCGCCGGCGACCATGGAGCCCGGGATCGCCGGGTGGGCCCCGAAAGCCCTAATTTTCATCATTTTTCGTAATTCGAAGCGTCCGACTCCTCGAATTTTCCAAAATTCATACTTTTGAGACACCAAATCCTTTGACATCCGTCAAAATCACGGGTCAATCATCAAGAGTATCAAAATCAACATTGATCGCCAACCGGTCAACCAAAAAAGTGTGCTTTCTACCCAACCGATCGAGAAATCGACAGGACAGATGGCACCGACCCGTTGTTGGCAAACAACACCTGAAGTTACATGGTCATCCGATGTCGATCTACATGAAGATCCATTGATGATCATTGCCAGAAGAATCCCAAAAGACGCGGCACGGCCCGCGACTCTTCAACTGCTCGGCGACCACTTAATGCGATTAATTGACTAGCTTTATTGCAGTCATTAATTCATTTCTTTGGATGGCCCAATCAGAAGCAAGCATCGGGGAGTTACAAGTCAATTGATTCATGGCATTTAACCCACGAAACTCCTCCCATCATGGCGATTAAGGGCGATTAAATGCCGTCAATCTCCTCCAGCCAATCAGAAGCCAAGAAAAAGGAGTTACAAAATAAAGAATTCAATCTTGTAACTCCTCCCTTTATGTAGCTTATGACAATTAAGGCTCATAAATCCTCCTAAATGGCTACCTAAAAGCCTATAAATAGGAGAGCACTCCAAAGAATTCCAGATCAGAAAAAACCAAATAGAGATCCCTGATAAGAAAAAAGCACAGGAAATCCAGATAAAGAAATAGAGAAAACTCTGTGAAAGTTCTGCACCGGCCATCACTACAAGGTGACAAAAGTCCCTAGGGGGTTATCTCCCCCAAGGTCCTTGCCTTCTCCTTCTGCCTCCAATGGCTTAGACGTGGCTTTTCAGCCCGTCTACTTAGTTTTTTTATTGGACATAGGACCTCCTTTTGGTCTTTGTCCTCTAAAAACTTGAGGTTATCGCCAAGCCAAGCGAATCGATAGCATCCTCTATTCTCATCTGCATGGATGATGGTGAAGTCCACATATGGCTTGCGACTGTCAATCTGAACGAGTTCCCCACAATCTCCTGAGAAGTTAGATCCTCATTTTCTTGCTTTTCATTGTAGTTTGTATTTTTCCAAAAGAGAAAAAAATCACAACTCTTGTCTTTCATTATTGATAAGAATTGTAAATCGGCTATAAACGCCAAAAATCGGCTATAAACGCCAAATCGGCTATAAATGCAAAAAAAATCGCCTTTCACGGCAAAGCAAGAAAAATGTCTCTTTTCTTAAATATATGTGCATTGGAAAACTTGAAAGAAGTTGATTTCCTTTTTACTTGCGAAGGTCGATCTCCGGATCACCACTTGTAATTCCAAGTAAAATAGAAAATCTGGCACACCCACAACAAAAAATGTCGATGCACGCCTTTGCCCCCGGTTACGAAAGGGTCGGATCAAACGGACTCCCACGTCCGCCGACCTCGGTAGAACCGAGCAGAAGCGTTGTCCATCAAGCTGGCACACCCGATGGGACACGTTCATTTGAAAACACGATGCTAGAAATGAAATATTTGCATATCATATCATTTGCTCTATGCTTATACTTCTTTTCTCGATTCCTTTGCTACTTTCTGATTGGTGGCCTATGTTGGATTCCGCATCTAAAAAAAATGAGATGAGATTTTTTGGAAATTTCTAATTCTTTGAATTTGTTTCCACTCTTTCTCTTTTCAAAACAAAAAAATCAGATTTTTCATTTTGGATTCAAAATTGAGAAACCTTGATCCTTTCATATCGTTCATCGTGCTTACAGAAATGTTGAGCCTGTTCGACTAAGGTTTTGGGCCATCGTTTCTCTTCGATGAGTTCATTAAAGATCTAAAATAAAAAAATAAAAAAATCAGATTTTTCAGTTTGGATTCAAAATTGAGAAACCTTGATCCTTTCCTATCATTCATCGTGCTTGCAGAAATGTTGAGCCTGTTTGGTTAAGGTTTTGGCCATCGTTTCTGTTCGATGAGTTCATTAAAGATCTAAAAATATATATATAATCAGATTTTTCAGTTTGGATTTAAAATTGAGAAACCTTGATCCTTTCCTATTGTTCATCGTGCTTGCAGAAATATTGAGCTTGTTCGACTAAGGTTTTGGGCCATCGTTTCTCTTCGATGGGTTCATTAAAGATCTAAAATATATATATATATAAAATAAAAAAAAATCTGATTTTTCAGTTTGGATTCAAAATTGAGAAACCTTGATCCTTTCCTATCGTTCATCGCGCTTGCAGAAATGTTGAGCATATTCGACTAAGGTTTTGGGCCATCGTTTCTCTTCGATGAGTTCATTAAAGATCTAAAATATATATATAAACAAAAAAAAACAAAAAAAATTAGATTTTTCAGTTTGGATTCAAAATTGAGAAATCTTGATCCTTTCCTATCGTTCATCGCGCTTGCAGAAATGTTGAGCCTGTTCGACTAAGGGTTTTGTGCCATCGTTTCTCTTCGATGAGTTCATTAAAGATCTAAAAAAAAAACAAAAAAGACATAGACTACTAAGGTTAAACCAACTGCGTTCTTTGATCACGGTTGATTCAAGAAAAACCTTGTCCAGAGTGTGGAGACAGCTTGACTGTTCTAGGTAAGGGTCCTCCAAACGGGTTCATTAAGTAATCTTACCCTTACCTGGGGGCAATTCTATCAATCGAGGTTTCATAAGACCGGGTTAGGAGGCCTATGTGTACTCTCTCGTCTTTTAAATAAAAATTTTTCAAAATAAAAATTTTAAAATAAAATAAACAAAAAAAGATTTTAAAAAAATTATTAAAAAAATAAAAAAAATAAATAAGTAAAAAAAAAAAGCTTCCGTCATTTTTGGGTTCAGATTGGAGAAATTTTGGTCTCCTCCTTTCTGAGCACTGGCGCTCGCGGAAATCGTTGAGCCCGTGTTCAGATTAGAATGCCTTTTGCTCTCTTTGATGAACCCGATATTGGCCTTTCAAAAAAAAATCATCATTTTTGGATTCATATTCAAGAAATTATGATTCATTTCCTTCTGAGTACTGGCGCTTGCGGAAATCGCTGAGACCGTATTTGGATCGGAATACCATCTGCTCTCTTTGATGAACCCAATCTTGACCTTTCAAAACAGAGAATCTCATCTCATGGATGCGGTCTCCAAACATTTGTGTCTAGGACCCAGCCTCTTACACTTCAAGTCTCTCACAAATGGGTAGAAAAAGAAAGACCCAAACAAGTTGCTACCGTCCATATGGTTGGAAAAACCAGAAGACGCCAAAAGTCAGTAACAAAAATCCATGTCCAACGTCCAGTGACCCACAACGTCTCCCGGACAAGAAGACACTCAGAAGAATCCCCTGCTCCTTCAAGCAAAGGACAGCAGAGTGATCCTTCCTCAAGCTTTTCATTAAAAAGAATGAGCCCCAGCTCAGTCATCAGGACAGTTTCTTCGTTCGAAACTCGAGGGATGAAAGTCCTGGTTACAAATTCTGAGCCACCCCCCGCAATCCACCTCAAGCTGATGCGATCACACGCATCCAGCAGTTGGAACAAGGCCAGCAGAGGATTGAAACTCTGATGGAAAACCTTCTCCTCGCCTTCCAAAATCAGGCGAACAATGAACCTCCTCTGAATCATCAAGACGATGAGGTAAATGGAGAAGAAAATGAGTCACGTGCCCTTACCAAAAATGACGTAGACAGTATCCTCACAAAAGCAAAAGAAGAGGATATACTCAAGGAGCATGGGATCAAGCCTCCATACCCCTTATGGATGGACTCGGTCCCGTTCCCCACAAAATTGAAGCATCCTACTCTCCAAACATATACGGGGAAAGGATTAGCCAGATAGCACGTCATCCATTTCAAGATCTTGACGGGAGCTATCGCGGATCAAGATGCACTCAAGATCCGCCTCTTTGCAAGTACCCTAAAAGGTACGGCCTTCGACTGGTACTCCACTTTGCCGGAGGACTCCATCCAAAATTGGGTCATGCTAGAGACACGCTTCCTGACTCACTTCAAAGGTGAGGATCATCCCGCTGCTATGGCTCAGCTATGCAGCCTAAAACAGGGGGAGAATGAGTCAACATATGACTTCATTCACAAGTGGAAATCAATAGCATACAAATGCTCTGATGTATTGCCACAAGCGTCACTAATCGACATTTGCCGAAACAACATGAGAGCTAGAATCCACTCCATGATCATCGGCAACAAATCAAAGAACCTGGGAGAACTCCTAGAAGCTTCCATGGAAGCTTTAACGGTGATTAAAGACTTCAACAGTCAGAAATCATCAAGAAAAGAGCCAACCGCCATTGCAACCTCAAAAACAAAGAAAAAAGAGGTCCTCAATGTGCAAACCAAGTCAGCTCCTCAGCCACCAAAAAAAGCTGAAACCAAAGCTGCTGGTAGGAGACCTGAACTCTAAGATGCCTTCAAAGAATGAGTAGAAAAGAAATACCCGTTCGATGAAGATGTTGATGAAATCTTCGCTGCTCTCATGGCAAACGGCAAGCTCACCTTGCCTGAACCCAAAAGACCGGGTGATGTTGGCAAAACCAACGATCCTCGGTACTGTCCATACCATCAGATGATCTCGCATCCTCTCGATCAATGCTTCATTGTGAGGAAGAAAATAAATGAGATGTGGAAAAACGGAGTCATCACTTTTGACAAAAATGTGGGTCTGCCTCCGTCAACATGGTGTCATGTGGATGAACATCAAAATCCCTGAAGAAGAAGATCACTACTTCCTTCAAGGTGATAAACTCAATTCAAGCGTCCGAGGAACTGGTTCCTTACCCGACACCAAACGGACAACCCATATGGGTACATCCTGATCTCCAGGAAGATGAAAATTGGGAGGTCGTGAAAACAAAGCCTACAGCTCAACAGCGAAGGCAGGCTAGGAAACAACTCCTCAAGCTTAAACGGCAAGAGAAGACCCAACCAAAACAAGAAGTCAAAGAAAAGGCAGAGGCTTCCTCTGCCGCTTCACTGGAGGCAACAAAAACGTCCCTTCCAGAGACTTCAAAGGCGGTAAGAAAATTCACTCTCAGTGATTTCATGCCACCTCAATTCAAAGAAGCCACGCAAGGGGCATCATACTCTTGCAATTCGGTAGTCAGATTCTCCATTGATGGATACGAGTCCAGCGACACTGATGATGGAATCGAATCCAACTACATCAACGAGTGGGAGGAATCCCTTGAAACAGGAGAATATCTCTCCGATGAAGAATGGGTTCCTGAGACTCTTCTTATGCCAGTAATCTGCTGTAACCGCCTACAGCCACAAGGATCCTAGTCTGATGATGAAAAAGACCAGGAGGCTGTACAAGAAAATGCTGCTGACCCAGCACCCGTCATTGCTCCAGTGGAAATCAACTATGTTGAGCCACAAAGAGTTGATGAAGAAGAAGATTTGGCTCCCATGCCTGATCTTGAAGAATATGGAAGGATCTTGCAGCATCTCGCTCTAGAACAAGAGCAAGACCACGTCAATGAGCTTCCTCGTAATCCAGAGCCTGAAGTCCAAGAAGACCATCAGGTACATCCTCCCTTAACTCCTGAAAATGGAGAAAATTGCTGGATAAACGTGTTAGTTTTATGGTCTCAATACCAGCATATGATGTAATAAATTGATTCATTTCTTTATTAATCAATATATTCATGCTTTCCATTTCATGAGATGAATGGTGTTTAATTATATACTTGCACATAACCAATACGAATGACATAATGGTTCATGAGATGAACCGGAGTCCATAAGTATACTAGATATAATACATGTGTATGGATGAGATCCACATACGGGAGACATGTATAATAAATCTTATACTTGAATATCTTCACAACCAGTGATGAGACTGGACATCTCATACTGACAAGGTTGCAGCATTTTGATCACTATGCGATAGTGTGATTTGTCTCGATCATCAGAATGAAAGATTCTGGATCATAGTGCTGGTACATTGGATGTATTGAAGGACCATGAGAAGCACCTTATAAACACTGTCTTTATATTAAGGTCTGCTCTCATAATTCCCTATCAGTAAGCTCTCAATCCTGAGACATTAATGAACTCAAGTTTCTATCTATTCATTTGCTTTGAGTCACCAATGAGTGAGGCCAACTATAGGTCAACACCTCGGTGATTTGGGTATATGGTAGTAGATCTGTGGGAACATTTAATGGTCAAGAAGGAATCTATCTCTAATGTCCCCTCGTGCCAATTAATGGATTTATCATTGGTAAGTGTACACCCATTCCGATTAAGAGTTAATTGGAAAGGTACCATTGATCATTATAATTAATTGGGACTCAAGGATAATAAGATATGGATCTAGTTTGGAAGACAGGTCCAATTGATCCATGGATATTGATGGAGGGGCCTACTTGTGGTAATAGGGAAGTTTAGGGTCTTCTATGTAATTTATTCCTAAGACTGGAGTGCAATTGCATTTATATAGTGGAGTTATTTGCAATTAACTGTGGGCCCGGATTGCACATGAGATGTGGGGTCACGTATCCCAGTTGGAGCCAGCTTTCTAAGGAATCCCTAGTGGTCCCCACGCTAGCCCAAGTTACTAATTCTACTTAAACTCTAAAAGGAAGGAATTAGAAAGATACTATTTCTATTTGAAGTGAGACTTCTAATAGTGGTAATAGTAAAAGAAGATAGTTACTAATTATAATGGAAGTATAACTTCTAATTAATAATTAGTAGGAGAGGATGTTATGGCTTATAAAAGGGAAGGCTTATGGGCTGGACGTCCATACTCATCTCCCTCATTGGAATTCACGCCCATCTCTCCTTGTGCAAGTGTTGCACAACAACCTCTTCTAGTTCTAGTTCTCCTTCTAGTTGCTTAGAGTTTTCTAGTAGTTTTCTTTAGGAGATCCCACCCATCTCCTTGAGAAGAGAATTTGATAACGGGATATAGCGTGGAAGATCACAAGGTGTTGGAGATCTTACTTTGATTAAGTGAAAGCGTTTCATCTTCAAAGAAAGTAGCAACTTCTCCATTAGAGCCCAACCGAGCTCCAAAGGTATAATCTACTTCCTTGTATGTTGTAGATTTATTTGTTGCATGTGTGTTACTGATTTTCTATCTCTTAGATAGATTGAATTACTGATCATGATAGATGAGATAGAGGGTTTGCATCTTGGACACATTGGTAGCCTTCTGGATAGTTGATCTCTGTATCAAGTGGATCAAAAGTTTTTGAAACCTATCCTAGAGGCCCACCCTATTTCCAACAAAACGATCCTCTTACATCCGAAGATGAGTCTGACTCCGATCAGGCAACGTCTCCTGTTAGAGCTTCCTGTAATGTGATAGTTCGGGATTATAGCTCTTCCAAAGCATCGTCTGATGAGATCACTTACACTCCGGTGACTCCTAGCAATGTATCTGCTGGAGCCACCTCATCTCACGTGACTTTCACTGGGACGACACCCTCTCAGGTTTCTTCTCCTGAGACTGTGACTTCAAAGTTCACACCCTTCCTGACTGAAGAATCCCCATCTATTGATGCTTGGAACGATGAATTGGTCAATGAAGAAGAAAGGTTGCCGGATGTTGTTCAGGACTTGGTCCTGGAAAATGCTCCATGCAACACAATCACTGAGGATGGCAACTCTGCTGCAGATACATCCTCAGAAAATGAAAACGACAGCCTCTTGATCCTGAAGACAATCTTCCAAATGAAGACCCTTCTTAAGAAGCTCTCGAAGTTGGTAGAGGCACCCGCTCTGGCCGGGACTACCATAAAAATTACAACCAATCTTCCTTTACATATGTAAATCCTTCGGGAAGAGATGTTGTAAGTGCCTCTAGTGGCAATAATGATGAACATGCAGGCCCTAAGAAGGCTCTCAAGTATGACTTGATTGAACACTTCAAGCACATACCTGCACGTCTGCACATCCTAGATTTATTACGAATGTCTCCATGCACTCGTGATAATCTCATTTTAGAATTACAAAAGCTGAATGGGGATGTCGACAAACATGCCCTGCAAGTCCTCCAAATTGAAATGGACTACCGGGTCAAAAACTCAGAAGCTTCCTCAAAGGGAGAAAAGAAGAAAACTGAGGGATCATGCATCTAATGCCTCTCGGTTCAAAAAGCAGCCAGTGCAACCATCGCCTTCACAAAGGAAGACCTCCTACTTGGCGAAACAAGGCACAACCGACCCCTGTACTTTACAGGGTACATTAAGGAAATGCCTATGCACAGAGTTCAGATCGAGTCAGGTTCTGCACTCAACCTTATCTCCACATCGGCTCTCGAAGAGTTGGGCATCCCACCTAGCAAGCTGAGCCACTCATCTGTATCTATCTTTGGATACGATGGGAGTACTCAATGAAAGTGCAGCTAGGGCCAATGAAAGTGTCCTAGAGGTGGGGTGAATAGGATTAATGGAATTCTTTTTCCAATTAATACATATTAGTCCAATTTTAATCCCAACTAGGAACAAGAACATAATGAACACAAATAAGAATACAACTTATGCGGAATATGTGTTCAATGTATGAGTGCTTAAACAATCAAAGATAAGACAATTAGTTTCATATTAGTAAGCACAAGTGTGAGTACAACACTCTTCACAAATTCACTTATGATTATATCAATGTGCTCAAATGAATATTTGTTAAAGAGTGTGTGCTAAACAAGATTTGATTTACCAATATGATCAATGTTGTTTTCGCACAAGTGGATGTGTGTCAATTAAACTAAATATCATTCATATCATTCTCCACAACATATAGATATATAAATCAAGCACAAGAGATAGAGATAGAGAAATTGACACAAGGGATTTATAGTGGTTCAGTCACACAGACTTACATCCACTCTCAAGGGTCACACAGTCCCCTGGTTCCACTATGAAGAATCAAACTACACAAGTACTGATTCTACATAAATTTTGTTCACGAGGTTCAACCACAAAGATCTACTCCCCACACAACTTTTAGAGTGGTTGAATCACACAGAAACAATCCACTATCATAATTTTTAAAGTGGTTGAATCACGTAGAAACAATCCACTATCACAAAGATATAATTTGAATGGAGGGCGAAGAAGACTTGCCTCTTTTTGAGAAAGTCTGAAGGTTGCCACTTGCTTCTTTGATGAAGTACGGAGGATGCTCTTCGAAACTTGTCACCACAGCTCCAAGCTTTGATGCCTCTTGCAATGCTTCCTTGATGTTGATGATGATGCTCCAATGTTGTGCTCAGTCAAGGGAAGAGGACTTTGGTCTAGGGATTTGGATAATAAACTATGATAGCTCAAGTTCTTCCCTAGGCAATATTGTCTCCACACATCACACTTTCCTTAAGCTAATGAAGCTCTTAGATTTGACAAACCAAGCTCATAGTGTGTGTGGAATGATCTATGAGAGCTCTAATATGATACACAATGGTTAGGACATGAGCTCTCATGATCTTGGAGGCCTTGGGAATGATTTTCCAAGCCTTAGGGATGATTTGGGGCATTTTTCTATTTACAGAAAGCTTTCCAACGGTCATAAAATGGCTAATGAACAGTGAATAATGAATAGTGTTACTGTTCAAATGGCTAGTGAATAGTGAACAGTGAACAGTGAATAGTGATGTTACTGCTCAAACGGCTAGTGAACAGTGAATAGTGTTACTGTTCAAACGGCTAGTGAACAGTGAACAGTGAATAGTGATGTTACTGTTCAAACGATTAGTGAACAGTGAGTAGTGATGTTACTGTTCATGCGGCTAGCCGTGAGGTAACCGAATAACCATTTTATGAGAGTTTTTGTTCTCTGGAAAAGTAACCGCGAGGTGACCGAAAACCATGGCTGTTAGCCGACTTCTGAGGCCTGTTTTGAGTCTTGAAAAAGCTGAAAAACAATCTCTAAAACTCTATTAAATAAGCCATTAAACTAAGGGTTTTTAGGGCCATGTCTTGGTTGGTTTGGAGTCCCATTTACCTGAATAGGTTGGCACACATATGGTCGTCTTCCTTTATGAATCCAGGCCTTCCAAGACTTGATCTTCTGCCTTCAAACTTAATCTTCCTTGTGAAATTCTGAGAGGCAAGGTCTTGTATTCTTCGACACGGAATTGACAATACAAAAACAAGTGCTCATAGGAATGTGGCACTAACAATCTCCCCCTTTGTCGATTTCGTGGCAAAACACCTATTCTTGATTGAAATACAACAAATGGACTTAAATACAACTAAGATTACAAGAGTACATGATCTTTACAAAAGATACAACAATTACAACTCAAAGACTCATGACTCTAAATACTCCCCCTGAGAATGTGCTTTGTCTCTTAAAGATATACCTGCATAAGACATTGACATACACATTCTATGGTGGGTTTGCTACTCCCCCTTAATTGTTAGTCACAAAATATCATAGATAGAGTGTGTTTTCACCCTTTGTTCTACACTCTCCCCCTTTGTTTAATCTTTCCATTTTCAAGATTCAATCCATTTATTCTCCCCCTTTTTTGTCACAAATTGACAAAGAGATGTCCCGATGAAGCATATGGAGTACTATAAAGAGATAAGGAGAAGTGAGAGATATCAATATTTAGCATATTATGATATCAAGGACATAAAAAGATTCACCTATAAGCATAGAGGGGTTAGCAAGCATGATATCAAAAGATTTGACTATAAAGAGATGTAATCATGCTAAGATGGAATTGAACTATATAAATCAACTAAGAAAGTCCATATCAATTCCATGAATCCATTTAAGGATTCTCTAAGTCCTTCAAATGATACAAACTGATTGAAGAGTAAGGACTCAATAAAGATCATATGAAATTTCATTTCATTGACCTTTTTCACCACTTAACCGTAGTGATGAACCTGCATAATCATACTGATATAACTATGAAGCACATACAATGATTATGAGGAATGCATGAGGTTCCAAAATAAAATCAATCCACTTAAAAACATATGATAGGAACATGCATTATGATACCAAAGAAAATAAAATCCAAAACCATAACATTCAATCTTTAGAAAAATTTAACTTACAAAGGCATAATGAATGTTATGAGGATGAATGCAATCACCAAATGAATTCAATCATCAAAATAAGCGATTATAATCTAAAATGATGAATTGGGTACATTGCATTCCAAACAAGTCATCAAGATACGAAATTCACAAATAGAGGAGCATATGACTTGTAAAATCATCACACAAAAGAAAAACACAATACAGAGCATAGTGATGATCAAAGATAAAAACATCCATATCTTAGAAAAATACCAGAACTAAAAACTCATGGATGTGGCAATATGAGAAATACATAAAGATGTACCTATAAAAGTTAATGCATTCTCAATTAAAAATTATTTTGTTTAAAAAAAAACTTAAAAACAAATATTCATCATATTCATATATGTGTCTCCATGATCCTCAAATATGAATTCTCTTTTGATCATCTAAAAGATGTCTACTCCCCCTTAACATCATTCTCTTCTTTTTGTCAATATGATGACAATGAATATACCGATGTAATGCATGAAGAAGATGTAAGGCATGAAACTAGGGAGTTCTCAAATATAACAATTAAAGCTTACATTGATCAAATTTCTCAAGATGTTGCTAATCATGGAAAGACATAATGATGAATAGATGAGTACCAATTGAAAATCTCATTTTGAAAGCATGTATCTAAACATGGCCCAAAATGAAAATCAATTGCATAATTTTCCATTTAAGTAAAAAATTAAAATCAATGGAAAATTCATTTTCCAAATCATATTTATTTTCAAAAAGACAAAACAACTTATTTGAAAAATATGAGATGGGACATCAAATCACATCTCATTCAATTTTGCATTTTAGAAAATATACCTATCAAGAACATATGCAAAATGAATTGTTGACTCCAAAACATAGACAAGATCGAAAGAGATTTACATGTACTGGAGGACAACAACTTAAGATTCAACCAAGTATATGAATCATGTTTCTTGTTGGTGAGGATATAAGCATCAGAGAAGTGTTTTACGTGATCACACGGAATTACAGGTCAGTTCCATAGCTACCACACATGGAATTACGCTTGGCAAACCCAACACGTGAGGAGTCTCCCGTCTCCTCCCACTCTCTTAGCCAACAAGTGAGGAGTCTCCCATCTCCTCCCATTTCCTCCCTTAAACGTTAATGTTTGAATGATTCAAATAGATATACCAATATGAGTGCAACTTGGAATGAATCAAGGTGGAGTATCCAAAGCATTAAATCAATTCCATAATGATGTACATGTTAAGGATACAACAAAAAAAAATCATGAATTGTTTAATAAATTTTTTTAAAATGCTAAAACTCTGAACTGGTTTTGAAATCATGTAACTAATACATATGTTTCAAAACAGAGAAATCCATGAGAATAGTGGTATTAATCATAGCATAAGCATCTTTAACTCTTGAAAATCATATGCTATGAGAAATATCATCATTTCAGATACTTTATGAAATGAAGTTTAACTATCATGAAGCCAACCTCTTCAAGAAAATAATCATAATTTAGAGGAGGCAAACATGAGAGATAAGATGCTAAAGTAAAATTTCAATTCAATGTTCGCAAGATTTGTCACATTTTAAGACATACCAAACAAATAGAAAACCATGAAAAGAACATGGATGTGACAAACACAAAACTCACTAAGCATCATGAATATTCATCACTTATAAAAATATAAGTTGAATGCATCATGATGAATATAAGAAATTGCATAAAAATAAGATTGGGTGTTGTGTGCAATTTCCAAGGTGTAAAACATATGAACTCAACAAATATAACATCCATCAAATAATAGTTATGATCATAATGAACAAGAAATGGATTGGAAGAGATCCATATGAGCAACAACACACTTATGAAAATTGAAACATGTACAAATATGAAATCATAAACATGGATCAATCAACATAACCATCCTCCTTAAATAAAGACTAACAAGCACAAGGATGGATTTTATAGTTCTTAGTATGGAGTTAACAAAAGAAAACAACACAACCATACATAGAACCATTTAGCATTTGCATATAGAGGGTCATATCATCAACAAATAAATTTTTTACCCTTGCAAATGTACCTACATACATGAAATAAGGAAAATACCTTTTATAAGTACCTGTTAACAAAAGAAATTGAAAATGAAAAACATAACAGGGTATCATGTATGGTAGTAGCCTCTAAGAGTTTAAGGCCATGAAGAAAAACAATCATGTATACCAATTGGAACAAGAAATACCAATTGAGATTCAAGGATAAGACTATTAGCTCAATCACTCTACAATGGAGTTAAAAGGAATATAACTACTAGGATTAATCCAAATTAGAGCTATCCATGATGTTATGGGGTTAACTAATCATAGCATCAATCAATATAACTAAGAAAATCATATGCTATGAATATTTTGAAATCATCTCATCCAATCATGAATATAACTATCATGTGCAAGATGAATGAGATGAATGAAATGAAGTTCAAACATGAAGCCCACCTCAACCATTAACCAACCAAGATTATGAACACATGAGTATGGTGGTTATGAAATTTTGTAAGAGCATGAGAGGTGGCAATCATGAAATTATGATGCTAATAGAAAGTGACATGGAATAAAAACATATTACTATCAAGATCAATCCAATGTATACTAGGTTTTTCACATTTTCAAGATATGACATCAATTGGATATGACAAAAATAAAAAATGATACCAATTGAATATAGAACAAGATTAAGAGCAAAGATGTGATAAACATAAAATTCCCTCAAGCATCATAAATTGTTATTCATCACTTTTAATGATATAACTAGTGACCATAGTGATGAACATTCTAAATTGCATGAAATGTCTCTTGGTGATACATGCAATTTGAAAGTGTCAAATCATATGAATTCAACATCTATAAAATTCATTAAACAATAGGTATAACTATGAAATACAAGGAATGGATTTCAAAGAGGTTCATATGATCAAGATCACTACTATGAAGTTGAAACATGTATAAGGATGACATCACTTAGAGAATATACAAGAATCAACATCATAACTATCCATTTCAAAAAAAAATAATGACTAGAAAGCATAAAGGATGGGTTTGGGAGTTCTAGTATGGTATCCACAAATGTAACTTAAGAGCACGACCATACAAGGAACTATTAGACATTTGCAAAAAGTGGATTAAATAAAATCAAGTTCTAACAAAATAATCTCCATTTTAGCAAATGTACTAAAAGAATCATGAAACATTATCATTATGCATTAAAAATATGCACAAGACTAAGTATAGATTTCAAATTCTATTTCATGATCCACAAAACATACAAATCAATTTGCTCATGAAAGGAATATAACTACAAGAGCTCATACAAATTGACTTGAATAAGTATGACTTGATATCAATTGGAAAATACATTAAGATAAAATGTATAACTATAAGGCTCTAACCAATTGAATTTCAAGTGTATCAAAGAATTTGATTTTCATATAAAGATTCTAACTTAGTAAGCATATAATGAAAATCAATTTTGATCATATCTCTTCAATGAGGCACAATTATTTATCAACTTGCATTTTTAAAAGATATGACTTATTTGAAACACATACAGGCTGATTTTTCAAAACAATAATTTTTCATATGAAAATATAACTTAGAAATCTATGGAAAAACTAAATTGTTTTAAATCATTTGTTTTTCAAAAAAAATCTTACTTATGACAAACAAACAAATGAATTTACAACTACAATTGATCATGAATAATCTAGCTAAGAGGGCTTTTGAAATCATAATCAATTGATCATGTATAGAAATGCAATGCAAGAGATATAACTCAAAGACAGCAAAAAGCAAATCTAACATGATGAAATTTTAATCAAATGATTTTGAAAACCATGTTATGAAACAAGAGAAGTACATGAAAACAAAATCAATTGATCATAAGTAAACAATGCATTTTAAGAAATGTAATTCTATAAAAATAGAAATGCAAATTGTTTGTAATAACCATACATTTCCAAAAAGACAAGGAAATGCTTTTATTGACAATGCTTTTGAAACTCAAAACTTTTAAGAGCATTTGTCAAAATATAACTTGAAACCAATTGGAAAATGCGTTTATTCAAAAACACATTTATTTTGAGAAATATACCTATAGATAGATAACCAATTGAGTTTCGAGTATGTTACAAGAATTGAGTTTCTCATACAAGAGATTAAATATAAAAAGAGAAACAAATTCAATTCTCAGAACTTTCAACTTGTGCTTTAAACAATATAACTATTACAAACAAATACAAGTTGAGAATAATTTTCCATTTCAAAACAAAAACTATGGAAAATTTATTTTTCAAAAATATCTAATTTAAAAAAAAAAGATATATATAACTTATGAAATTCATTAATTTTTGAAAAACAGGGGATGTACCATTAATTGATCATGGATAGAAAATCTTTTAAGTCCATAATTAATTGAAGCACATTAAAAGAGCATTGAAATGCATTTTTAGAGATATAACAATATGAATACAAAATGCACATCAATAAGATACAATCAAGTGATTTTGTGAACCAAAAGATATAACGATAATAGTTTATGAGAACAAAATCAATTGACTACAAATATTTTTGCATTAAAACAAATGTAACTATATAAACTCAAAATGCAAAAGTTCATAGACCAACAATATGAAATAATTGAAAAGAAATAGGTTGGTCCAAAAGGGTTCAAGATGTTAGGTCTTTCTAACAATCTTCCTTTGAAAAACATCCTAAGGTCTTGGAAGGTTTGTCCTTGAGGTCCCTCCGATACATGAGGTCCCTCTAAGGAATTGGCACTAGCAATGAAACAAGATCAACTCCGGGTTGTTAAGCCTTTATGGAGTAACCGCTCTGATACCAAATGAAAGGGTAGCTAGGGCTAATGAAAGTGTCCTAAAGGGGGGGTGGGTGAATAGGACTAATAGAATTCTTTTCCCAATTAAAACATCTTAGTCCAATTTTAATCCCAACTAGGAACAAGAACATAATGAACACAAATAAGAATACAACTTATGTGGAATATGTGTTCAATGTATGAGCTCTTAAGCAATCAAAGATAAGACAATTAGTTTCATATTAGTAAGCACAAGTGTGAGTACAACACTCTTCACAAATTCACTTATGATTTATATCAATGTGCTCAAATGAATATTTGTTAAAGAGTGTGTGCTAACAAGATTTGATTTACCAATATGATCAATGTTGTTTTCGCACAAGTGGATGTGTGTCAATTAAACTAAATATCATTCATATCATTCTCCACAACATATAGATATATAAATCAAGCACAAGAGATAGAGATAGAGAAATTGACACAAGAGATTTATAGTGGTTCAGTCACACAGACTTACATCCACTCTCAAGGGCCACACAGTCCCCTGGTTCCACTATGAATAATCAAACTACACAAGTACTGATTCTACATAAATTTTGTTCACGAGGTTCGACCACACAGATTTACTCCCCATTTTTGTTCACGAGGTTTGATCGCAAAGGTCTACTCCCCACACACAACTTTTAGAGTGGTTGAATCACACAGAAACAATCCACTATCACAAATTTTACAGTGGTTGAGTCACGTAGAAATAATCCACTATCACAAAGATATAATTTGAATGGAGGGCGAAGAACACTTGCCTCTTTCTGATAAAGTCTGGAGGTTGCCACTTGCTTCTTTGACGAAGTCTGGAGGATGCTCTTCGAAACTTGTCACCGCAGCTCCAAGCTTTGATGCCTCTTGCAATGCTTCCTTGATGTTGATGATGATGCTCCAATGTTGTGCTTAGTCAAGGGAAGAGGTCTTTGGTCTAGGGATTTGGATAATAAACTATGATAGCTCAAGTTCTTCCCTAGGCAATATTGTCTCCACACATCACACTTTCCATAAGCTAATGAAGCTCTTAGATGTGACAAACCAAGCTCATAGTGTGTGGAATGATCTATGAGAGCTCTAATATGATACACAATGGTTAGGACATGAGCTCTCATGATCTTGGAGGCCTTAGGAATGATTTGGGGCGTTATTCTATTTATAGAAAGCTTTCCAACGGTCATAAAACGGCTAGTGAACAGTGAATAATGAATAGTGTTATTGTTCAAACGGCTAGTGAACAATGAACAGTGAATAGTGATATTACTGTTCAAACGGCTAGTGAACAGTGAACAGTGAATAGTGATGTTATTGTTCAAACAGCTAGTGAACAGTGAATAGTGATGTTACTGTTCATGCGGCTAGCCGCGAGGTAACCGAAAAACCATTTTAAGAGAGTTTTTGCTCTCTGAAAAAGTAACCGCGAGGTGACCGAAAACCATGGCGGTTAACCGACTTCTGAGGCCTGTTTTGAGTCTTGAAAAAGCTGAAAAACAATCTCTAAAACTCTATTAAATAAGCCATTAAACTAAGGATTTTTAGGGCCATGTCTTGGTTGGTTTGGAGTCCCATTTA
The DNA here is from genome assembly GCA_012931725.1 of Litsea cubeba. Lineage (NCBI taxonomy): Eukaryota > Viridiplantae > Streptophyta > Magnoliopsida > Laurales > Lauraceae > Litsea > Litsea cubeba. Next base: position 61,904,190 of record CM022944.1, read on the forward strand.
CCTGAATAGGTTGGCACACATATGGTCGTCTTCCTTTATGAATCCAGGCCTTCCAAGACTTGATATTCTGCCTTAAAACTTAATCTTCCTTGTGAAATTCTGAGAGGCAAGGTCTTGTAATCTTCGACACATAATTGACAATACAAAAACAAGTGCTCATAGGAATGTGGCACTGACACTCAAAGGCCTATCGGCAAAATCGGGTTCAAGTTGCAGATCGGTGATCTTATCTCTGAGGTCACTGTATATGCAATAAAAACCCCTTCATGCTACAACATCCTTCTCGGACGCCCCTGGATCCATGAGAATGGTGTTGTCCCTTCAACTTTACATCAATGCATCAAGTTTGTTGGCTACGACGGCATGATACATCGAGTCTTTGTGGACAGAAAACCCTTCAAAGGTAAAGAAGTCCACTTCGCAGACTCACATATGTATGAAGGTGAAAAAGAAGAAGAGTAGAAGCACACAGCACCCTTTGCCGAGAATCTCCAGAAAGATGAAGGCAAGGCTCCTCAACAATCACCGGAAGAAAACGAACCATCCGGTAAATTCGAAGAGAGCATTCAAACTCCCTTCATCATCTCCCTCAAACCTTCAAAGCCTTTTGTCATCACGACTAAAGTGAAGAAGGCAAAACAAAAGTCTGGGGGCAAATTTGTTGTCTCTTTCGTGTCTATCATGCAAGACACGGATTCGGATTCAGAGTTAGAAGACGACACATCATCAAGCTAAGCTGACACTCAGCAAGTTCAGCCTGCTCTTACTCTAATGGAGACAACTTCTGACATAGAAGATCCTACGTCAGCTTCCTTCGTTGTTCCAGCAACTTCAGCAATGGAAAAGCCGATCTTCTTTCATAGATCGGATGCTTCTTCATCAAACTCCATGCTTGAACCCTTCCAAAATGAAGGTATGCCTCAACTATCCTTGTACAGTCCTGTGGTACAAGCTATTATGAAGAAAATGGGCTATGACGCTCAAAACCCAGTTGGTTTGGGAGAAGGACGCGGTATTCTCACACCATTGGGGCCCGTCTTGACCAAAAGCCAGCTGGAAGATTGGAGACTCTACGACGATGTAGAAAAGACTTCACACGGGCTAGGTATGATCCTAACACTCCCCTGAGACAGTTGACATAAAGGCTTAAAAGTCAATTTACTGACCAAGCCTCAACATCTCAAGTCCATGAAGACATCGATCTCCCTGGATATATCTTCAATGAGTCACCTGACAAAGATCGAGGAAGCTCATCCAATTGGTACGATTTCTCTGACAATGAAGAGGAATTGTTCGATGGTACAGACATGTGGTTTTCTGACCCAGAAGAGCCCTCGTCACCAAAAGAAGTACCCTACTTTGACCCGGTTTCAACAGGCGATTGGGATCATCTCATAACAAGCCTTGAGAAAATTGTCAATTAAGAAGACCTGTGCAAAGGAACAAATCCTTGGTCTGGAAATACCCTTGAAGCCTGAGAAGGTTTCGTGGAGCTAGAAGCCTCCGAATATATTGTGGAGGAACCACCTTCGAACCTTCCAACAGAAGATCATGTTCAAAAGATAGACTTGGGAACACCAGATAACCCACGTCATGTATTCATAAGCAAGAATATAAAGGATGATGAGTTACTCGAGTATATCGCATTTCTTCATGAGTTCGTTGATTGCTTTGCATGGTCTTACGTTGAAATGCCTGGCTTAGACCCTAAAATAGCAGTCCACAAACTCAATCTTAAAGAAGATATCAAGCCTGTCAAGCAAGGCCAAAGAAGATTCCGTCCAAATGTGATGGATAAAATCGAACAAGAAGTTCAAAAACTCAAAAGCGTCAGCTTCATCCGTAAGGAACAACATCCTGAATGGTTGGCCAACATTGTCCCCGTGACAAAGAAAAACGGGCAGATCAGGGTCTGTATTGACTATAGAGACCTGAATGGTGCATGCCCTAAAGATGAATTTTCGCTCCCCATACCAGAGGTAATGATTGATAATACCTGTGGATTCGAGCGAATGACATTCATGGATGGTTTCTCTGGCTACAATCAGATAAAGATGCATCCTGAAGATGAGAAACATACATCTTTTCGGACCCCATTTGGCGTGTATTGCTACACTGTCATGCCATTTGGTCTGAAAAATGCTGGTGCAACATATCAGAGTGCTATGATGAAAATATTCCAAGATATGCAGCACAAGACAGTCGAGTGTTACGTTGATGACCTCGCCATCAAAAGCAAAAGAAAAGAAGATCATCTCAAGGACCTTCGAGAAGTCTTCCTTCGACTTCGCAAACACAAGCTGCGAATGAATCCTTTGAAATGCTTCTTCGGCGTCTCATCGGGTAAGTTCCTCGGATTCCTAGTTCGGAACGCTGGAATAGAGCTTGACCCCATAAAAGTCAAAGCCATTCTAGAAATGCCCTCTCCAAGAACCTTGAGAGAACTCAAAGGGCTTTAAGGGAGATAGGCCTACATTAGACGGTTCATCTCCAATCTTTCGGGGAAATGCCGTCCATTCTCCCGGTTGATGAAAAAAGTTGTAAACTTTGTCTGGGATGCTGAGTGTGAAGCTGCGTTCCAAGATATCAAGTCATGCCTGACCAAACCTCCAGTGTTAGCTTCTCCTACCACTGGAAAACCATTCATCTTGTACACAAGAGCCCTTGATCACTCTCTGGGCGCTCTGCTTGCACAAGAAAATGATGAAAGAAAAGAAACTGCTCTATATTACCTCAGCCGCATGCTAGTAGGTGCAGAGCATCGCTACTCTCCAGTCAAAAAAGAATGCCTCGCAGTGATGTTCGCCGTACAAAAGCTGCGTCACTTCTTGTCACGCCCCGAAACCGGGCCCTGCAGTGAACCGATCCCGGAGTGCGAAATTTTGGGATAATTTGAAACTTTTTGTCATAGTTCCCAAGATCCGCGTGAATGAGGATAATCAAATCTCATCACAATCGGAGTATATTTTCGCAGAAGCTAAACATGGTGTTACGACTCGGAATCCGTGGCCATCGGGTTCCGTGTCGCACGCAACCAATTCCATAAAGCCATCATATAAGCAGACTGGCATAAATCATAAATCACAACACACTGAGCTGGTAGTAACAAATCTATTATTTCCCATGTTCAAATTTCAATTAACAAGTGTCTTAATTACAACCCAAATAAAAAGGCTAACAAGCCATACAAAATATCCAACTAGACAGAATACTACCCCAAGTGTTAGATACGAACTCCGGTGCCAAACTTGACATCTGGATGATATCAGTGGGCAGCCTCTCACGTCAGACCGGCGGTCCCACCGCCTCCTCAGATCAATACCTAAAACAGAAAGAGAAGAAACTGGCACCAAACAAAAAGGGTCAGACACGACGGTCTGGCAAGCAAATAAACAAATAATATGAAACAAAAGAACATACATAAAACCTGATGAAATCATCGTAAAACCGAATAAAGAGTCTAGACAATAATGACAATAAAACATGCTAAAACGATCGAAAGGTCGAACATAAGTATCAAAACAAATAAAGGAACAGTCTCTGAAGCATAAATATCTCGAAAAGATAACAGTCTAATAAAACATTTAATAGTCGGAAATACATTTCAAATTCTGAGTAATAGCGACAGTATGATAAATGATCGATATCGTAAACGTTAACCAAATCAACGCATAAGAGTATAACCCACAAGAATCATAAAAATAAAGTAATATGCAGATAAAACACTGGCAACCACACATAGCTAAATTCTCCTATTACCGAAGTAACAAGAGCACACAGAATGTAGCCACTGAACGTGGTACTAGAATAGGATCAGAACCGTGGCCATACAAATGGGACCGGTAGATCAAAAATCAGAACCGTAGCCATACAAATGGGACCGGCAGATAAAACCGTTGCCATGGTCGGTACAGACAGAATCCAAGCTGTAGCTGGCGGACAGATTAAAGATCCCAAGCCGGGTGATCAGCCCGACAAGGTGACCTAAGCCTAGTGGTGCCTTTAGTTTTCAAAACTCGAACCGATACGAATCAAACCATAATACTAACCCCTTTCGCTCAGGGGCTCACACCACATAGCTCGGGCCCCGTCTTGCCTCGAGGTTTTATTTTCGAAATCATAGCCTCTTTGGCTCATGGGCTCGCACTACAAAGCTCTGGCCCCGTCTTGCCTCGAGGTTTTTATTTTAAAATACTAGTCTTATCAAAATAATAGTGTCACCGAAGAAATCCCGAATGTGACGAACATACTCCAATCTCTTTTCAAATCAAATCGGAGAAAACATACGAATTTCGATGGTGAACCGTTCGAATACACATCAAAGTGATTTGTATAAAATCATACGGTCAATCCTTTCGAACGTGGAAAGCCACATGATTTTATAGCAAATCACCGATGCTATTCAAATTAGTTTACCAAAGAGTGCAAATACAAATACAAATACATTTTTCTGACTTGAAATTGGATGGATAGTGGGGAATGACTTAATGCCTTGCCAAGGAACCATCTCAATGCACATTCACCCTTTAAACATTGATTAATAAAGAGCGCGTCTGATGCCAATGAAAATCCATAATATTTAAATGATAAAGTGCGCATTGAGACTCAGACGATTCCCGGGTAATTCCACATACATTCATTCTCACAATTATCCCATTCCCATTTCACAAACTTTCCAAGTATTACAAGAAATCCCAAATCTTTTTAAGACAGGACCATAGTTGGCCTTAAACCGAGCCCAAAACAATCTACTTATTTAGTCCAACACAGCCCTTTAAACATGGCCCAAACAGCTCTTAAAAACAGCCCAAAACTAACTTTGAATCGCCCATAAAACAGGTTTTAAATCAGCCCCAAAACTAACCTGAACCAGGCCCACAAAACAGACTTTAAATCAGCTCAAAACCAACCTGAACCAGGCCCACAAAACAGACTTTAAATCAGCTCAAACCCAACCTGAACCAGGCCCACAAAACAGACTTTAAATCAACCCAAAACCAACCTGAACCAGGCCCACAAAACAGACTTTAAAACAGCCCAAAACTGAACCTTTAATGACCCACAAAACAGGTTTTTAAATCAGCTCAAAACTGAACCTAAGATGGCCCACAAAATAAACTTTAAAACAGCCCAAAACTGAACCTTTAATGACCCACAAAACAGGTTTTTAAATCAGCCCAATTGTATAAGAAAATCATTAAAAAGGGGCCCTGAAAATCAATAAGGCAGTGACTGGGCCTGCTCGAGCGGGCTTGAGTCCGCTCGAGCGGACCCTTCCAGCAGCTGGAATTAGGTTGCTGCACGCCCAGTTTCCATCCTTTTTTTTTTTTTTTGCATTTTTCCTTTCTTCTGAGTTTTTCAATGTTCATTCTCATTCCAATTTCCATTCAACATCATATAAAAAGTCTCATTCCATGCATAAGCTTAATATAGAGATTCAGCACTAATCATAGGAAAAGACAAAAGAAATCCAAGATGGCAATTCTATGCACAAATTTGCTACAGAATTTCAGACCTTAACTAAGATGAAAAACAGAGATTTAGAGATGGTTTTCTAGCATTATAAACATTAGCAAACATCAAAAACCTTCATGCTAATATAAACAAAATCATTTAACAAGACTGAACTAAATTTTAATGCTAGAAAACTTCTGTAAATCAGACCTTACATGGCTAAAACAATCATTCAAATGAACCAAATTTTCAAATCGGAATTTATAAATAGACAAGATTCAAAAGCATGCATTCCAATCCATTTATTCACTTGCCTCCACTCCAAAAGGATCTAAGGTTTCCTCCCAGAAATCTCTTCCCTCAGCCCAACTCCAAGCTACAAAAACCATGGAAAAACCCACTCAAAATAAATCCAGATTTTTGAAATAAAAGGGGTTCTTCAAGAACCACCTTGCATGCATGCTAAAAAGCTTCAAAAGGGTCTAAAGAACCCAAGGCTAGGAGGAGAAAGCCAAGCCTCACCTGAAAGTGCAGAGATCAGCAAGAAATGTTTGGTGAGGAAGATGGGTCCAGCTGAAATCCCTTGTGTAGGTGCAGAAAATAATGACCCACAATAAGGGGGAGCCTTAGAGGACTTATCCGAGAAGATGATGACTGGGAATGACTGGGTACCGTCCGAAAGCCTGAAAGAGAAGAGCAAACGATCAAAGGACCCTGGCCTGGGCGGCGCAAGGCTCTCCGATGCCAAAGTCAGTGAATGAACTGGAACAATGGAAGGAGCTGCTACTCGTCGCTCGTCTGCCAGCTCCAGCTCCATTGCCAGGTTCGTCTCATTTCGTCCTTGGTCGACCAGCTCTGTCCTCAGGGTAGGAAGGCCGATTTCCAAAGGAATGACTGCCTCCATCCAGTAGGCCAGAGAGAAAGGTGTTGCCGAGGTGGACCTCCTTGGAGTTGTTCTGTATGCCCACAGCACGCTCGGAAGCTCCTCTGTCCATCTGCCCTTTGCCTTGTCCAGTCGCTTCTTCAGGCCGTCCAGGATCACTTTGTTGGAGATTTCTGCCTGGCCATTACTCTGTGGATATGCCGGAGTGGAGTAATGATTTCTGATGCCGTGCTCTTGGTAGAAGTCTTTGAAGGACTTGGAGTCGAACTGAGTCCCGTTATCCGAAATCAGGGTCCGGGGGATACCGAACCTCGTAAGGATGTTTTTCCAAACGAAGTTCCTGGAGTCCCTGTCCGTGATTGAAGACAACGGTTTAGCCTCTATCCATTTTATGAAGTAGTCCGTAGCCACTATCAGCCATCTCTTGTTTCCTGGAGCTGGGTGAAGAGGTCCCACAATGTCCAGGCCCCATTGAGCGAAGGGCCATGGGCTAGAGAGGGGACTCAGATCTTGTGCTGGCTGATGGAGGGAGTGGGAGAATTTCTGGCACTTCTCGCATTTCCTGGCGTAGACCTGCGCGTCTTTCTGCATGTAGGGCCACCAGTAGCCCTGGCTTATTGCTCTGTAAGCCAAGGATCGACCTCCTATGTGACTACCGCAGATTCCTTCGTGGATCTCATACAGGAAGTCGTCCACCTTGCTTGGATGGACGCATTGGAGGTATGGACCTGTGAAGGACTTCCTGTAGAGTTTGCCTTCGGGAGAGAGCCAGAATCGCGCTGCCTTGAGTCTGATCCTGTGGGCTTCAGCCTTGTCCTCGGGGAGCTGGTCGTCCTTCAAGTAGGCGACAATTGGATCCATCCAGCTCGGGCCGGGGTCAGCACAGAGGACAAGCCGAGATGAATGGAGTTCTAAGCTTGACCTCGATACTGACCCAACCTCGATGGTCCTTTTCTTCCCTGCTTCGACAGCGGAGGCCAGGTTTGCAAGCGCATCTGCGTGCGTGTTGGTATCTCTGGATATTTGCCTGACCTCGGCTTTCTGGAAATGAGAGAGCAGTTTTTTCGCAAGGGCTAAGTAGGCCGCCATCCTGTCGTCCCTGGCCTGGTAGTCTCCAGCGAGCTGGCTAGTTACCAGTTGAGAGTCGCTGAAGATCTCCAGGTGCTGGGCTCCGAGGATTTGGGCGCTGTTCAACCCTGCAATCAGTGCTTCGTATTCTGCCTCATTGTTTGTCGCTTTGAAGTCGAGGGTGAAAGCCTGCTCTATGACCAGTCCCTCTGGCGATTGGAGAACTATGCCGGCGCCAGCTCTCTTGGAGGTGGACGACCCGTCGACAAAGATCTTCCATGCCGAGGTGGGAGACTGCTCGATCTCAGTTTCTACTGGCTCGTGCCCTGTGCCCCCCAGTGCCGTGCTGAGCTGAGTCAGGGCCGGGTTGGGGGAGATGAATTCGACGATGAAGTCCGCCAGAATCTGGGCTTTGATCGCAGTTCGGGGACGGTACTGTATATCATACTGCCCCAGTTCAACTGCCCATTTTGATATTCGCCCTGAAAAATCAGCTTTCTTGAACACTGAACGGAGTGGATGCTCCGTGATCACCACAATGGTGTGGGATTGGAAATAATGGGAGAGCTTGCGGGAGGCACTGACGAGAGCCAACGCAAGCTTCTCCAATAGAAGGTACCTGGTCTCGGCATCGAGCAGGGTCTTGCTCGTATAATAGATTGGCTTTTGAATTCCCCCGTCCTCCCTGATGAGGACGGAGCTCACTGCGTGATCCGAGACCGCAAGGTACAAATACAGAATCTCCCCCAAAGTTGGGGTGGAGAGTAAGGGTGGTGACATTAAATAGGTTTTGAGTGCGGCCAATGCCTGGTCGCACTCGGGGGTCCACTGGAATTTCAGATTTTTCTTTAAAAGCTGAAAGAAAAGCCTGCACTTATCTGATGACCGGCTGATGAAGCGGTTGAGTGCTGCAGCCATTCCTGTGAGCTTCTGAACTTCCTTCGTGGTAGAGGGGCTCTCGATGCTCTGGATCGCGGTGATCTGGTCCGGATTAGCCTCTATCCCCCTCCGCGTTACTAAGCTGCCGAGGAACTTGCCAGAGGCTACGCCAAAGGCGCACTTGGAAGCGTTTAGCTTGAGCTTGTACGCGCGAAGGATGTCGAAGACTTGGCCAAAATCAGCCAGATGATCGCCGGAGTGCACTGATTTGACGACCATGTCGTCGATGTAGACCTCCACCGTCCGGCCGAGCTGAGCATGGAACATTTTTGTGACGAGGCGCTGATAGGTTGCCCCCGCGTTCTTTAGCCTGAAGGGCATCACCTTGTAGCAGTAAGTGCCGCGGGGGGTTATGAATGATGTTTTCTCCTCTTCTGGCTCGTAGAGCGGGATCTGGTGGTAGCCTCTGTAGGCGTCGAGGAAGCTCATTCGGTCGTGACCAGCGGTGGCGTCGATCAGTTGGTCAATCTTTGGAAGGGGGAAACTATCTTTAGGGAAGGCCCTGTTTAAGTCCGTGAAGTCCACGCACACCCTCCACTTTCCAGTTTTCTTCTTGACCACCACCGTGTTGGCCAGCCACACCGGGTATTGGACTTCCCGGATGGCTCCTGCCTTTAGCAGGTTGTCGATCTCTTCGACGACCGCATCTGTCTGCTGCAGCCCTGTCCTGCGAGCCCTCTGCACTACCGGCTTGTGGTCGGGGTCCACATTCAGCTTGTGGCACATGACCTCAGGGTCGACCCCAGGCATTTCGCTTGGGCTCCAAGCGAAGACGTCGACGTTCTGCATCAGGAACCGAGAGAGTTCGGCCCTTTCCTCGTCTGGCAGCTGGGTGCCAATCAGGAAGAACCTGTCTGGATCTGCCGGGTTTAGCCTGACCTCGGCCAGGTCCTCGATGCTCTTCTTCTCAGGATCTCGGCCGATTTCGTCGAGGCCTTTCTCGAACTCGGCGAGGTTGACGCGCTCTGGCTCCTTGACTGCCGGGACTTGCGGCCAGCATGCACTGCCTGGCTTGCTGCTGATCCCCCGCCACTGTGACTACTTCCATCTTGCCCTCCTTGTTCTCATGGACGAACTTCAGCTTCTGGTGGAGGGAAGATGGGACGGCTTCTAACTTGTGGAGCCACGTTCTGCCCAAAATGACGTTGTAGGGAGAAAGGGCGTCCACGACCAGGAAGTCGGCCGACACGGAGGCTCCGCCAACTCGGGTCTCCAAGGTGATCCTGCCCTTGGGGTAGACTGGCGTGGCGGACAACCCTAGCAGGGGTGCACGGACCTCCGTGAGGTCTGCTTCGGAGAGTTTCATCCTTTTGAAGCAGTCGTAGTAGAGGACCTCGGAGGAGCTGCCGGAGTCGACGAGGATCCTCTTCACTGTGAAGTCTCTCAGCTTCATGGTGAGGAGTAGAGGGTCGTTGTGAGGGAGCTGGATTCCCTCTAGGTCTCTGTCCGAGAACGAGATGGCGGGTCGGTCGCGGCGGGCTTTCTTGGATGCCGGGGCGAGCTCGGCTTTCAATACTTCTTTCCCGTGCGAAGCCCGCCTGGCTTCGGCACGGGCCTGGGAGCTGTCCCGGGACGAGGAAGCGGGAACTGAGGACGCCAGATGGATCACGTTAATTATCTTCTTTGAATCCTCGCTGTCTGGAGCCTGGGCTGCGCTCTGGTGAACCCGGCCCTCGCTACCGCCAGCATCACCTGCCTTGACGAATTCTGGAATGTGGCCTTCTTCGGCCAGCTTCTCCAGGTACCGCTGCAAAGTCTTGCAGTCCTCGGTCTTGTGCCCGTTGCCCCTATGGAAGGAGCAGCAGAGCTGGCTTCGGCCGCCGGAGGTGGGCTCATTCTGCATGGGCTGAGGGTACTTGAAGAACGGCTTGGACCTGATCTTGGTCAGGATGCGGTAGATCGGCTCCTTGAAGATGACGTTGACGCTCTGACTGGCGCTGGAGGGAGGTCTGGGCTTCCAAGTGCCCCCAGACCTGGACGACGAAGGCTTCGCCGAACTGGAGACCCAGGCCTGCTTAGGCTCCTGCTTCTGGGAGGGCCTCCCGCCTCTCTGCCGAGGCTGGCCACTCTTCTGCTCGGGCTTCGGATGCCCGTCCTGATCCCTGGCTCGGATCTCGTCTTCCTCCTGGGCGATGAAGCGCTTTACCCGGGACATCAACTCCGGCATGGATTCTGGGGGGTCCCCGGCCAAGTCTTTTCGCAAGTCGTTGCCGGGGATCAGGGCATGCTGGAAGGCGTAGATTGCTATCTCCTCCCTGGTGCCCTCGATCTGGCTGTAGACCGCCCAGAATCGCTGGGCGAACTTGGCGAGGGTCTCACCCTGCTTCATTCTCAGGGCGAGGAGGTCCCCTTCCTTCTTGGGGACGGCGCTGTAGGCTTGGAACTTCTTCAGGAAGGAGAGCTGGAGCTCCTTCCAGCTCGAAATGGACTTCTCTGGGAGAGAACAGTACCACTTCAAGGGGAGGTCACCCAAACTGGAGGAAAAGATTTTGCAGTTCAGGTGACCCTCATTCCCCTAGATGGACATCTTCTGGGAGAAGTGTCGGAGGTGAGCGGATGGGTCGGACAGTCCGTCATAGGGGACGAACCGCGGGACAATGAACTTTCTGGGCAAGGGGGTGCGCTCGACCTCTTTGGTGAAGGGTGAGCCCCCCAGATCAGTGTGGCCACAGATCTGCTTCTGGTCCCGCACGTCCAGGTTGTGCTGGAGAGCCAATCTGACACGTTTTTCAAACCGCTCCTGCTCATCGTCCTTCTCTGGAGTCTGAGCTCTGGGCTTTCGCTTGGGGTGGCTCGGGCTACGACGGCTATGAGTTCGGCCATCGCGGCTATGATGACTCCGGCTGTTGCTCAAGCCTTCGTCACGAGCCTGACTCCGTTTATGGTCCAGATGATTTCTGAGGTCCTCGCGGGGAGGCTGGGCTGCCCCGCTGGGGGCGTCCCTCTTCTTCCCTTGAGGCTCAGAGACCTGCCTCAAGGAGGCAGTTTGCGCTGCCCTCAGCTGCTGCTGGAGCTCGCGAATCAGCTGCTCTTGCTTCTGGAGGAGAGCAGTTTGGGCTTCGAGAACCTCTCCAGCGGCAGGGGGTTGAACGTGGCGCGTCTCTCCTACGGCCACGGCTTTGTCCTTCCGAGGACGCTCATGCCGACGCTCGTCGCGTCTGGGTGGCATGACTTCTTCTGCTGAGATCGAGGCTTCGAGTCCCTCTTGGAGTGGGAACTCGACAAAGAGTTGAGAGCCTAAGCGGCCCCCGCCTGCAGACGTGCCATGCACCGTGCGGGAGCGCCCTTGAGGAGGGACGTCCGTTGCCGGTGGTGGCAGCTCGAGCGCTGCTCTTGAGGACCCTACGCCCTTCTTAGCTTTCGGAGGCATGGCTTCTGAGAGATTGAGGTTAAGAAGGTTGGGAAGGTTTGGGAAGGTTGGGATATTACTTTCCCACAGACGGCGCCAATTGTAGGTGCAGAAAATAATGACCCACAATAAGGGGGAGCCTTAGAGGACTTATCCGAGAAGATGATGACTGGGAATGACTGGGTACCGTCCGAAAGCCTGAAAGAGAAGAGCAAACGATCAAAGGACCCTGGCCTGGGCGGCGCAAGGCTCTCCGATGCCAAAGTCAGAGAATGAACTGGAACAATGGAAGGAGAGGAAAAAGAGAGACAGAGTAACGGCTCGGTGTATAAAATTGTGCGTACCTTTAATGGTGGTTTGAGCCTCTATTTATAGAGTTTGGGACGTATCTTTGGGAGATATCGTGGTGTGGGTCTCATGATTCGACTGGGAAGCCATGATCAGCCCACGTTGCCATAAATGCGGTCTAATCCAGCCCACTCTGTATTAAATGCGCGTCGGATCAGCCCACGTCGCATTTAATGCGCGTCTTGTTGGGCCAGATCGTGTTGGACGCCTTTGGCGGTAGGGGATCGTGGGATCTGCCCTTGGGCCTTGCCCTGATGTGGCCTCAGCCACTGGATGTCGTGTCCGTCCCACTAGCTCGTGCCCCTATCCCTCCACGTGCCTGGTGACGTGGGGGATGAGGGGCGTGAGTGGAGACTCTTTCTGGCTTCGGCTTCCATTCCGGCTTCTTCAGCCGAGGTGGAGCTTTCTGCCGAGATGGCATCCGGGGTGGCCCAGCCTAGGTGGAGCTCCCTGCCGAGATGGCGCCCCGGGGTGGGCCAGTTCGGCGCTAGTGGCCCGGAGCCGCCTGACTTCGGCCGGACCTCCTGCCCTGGTGGCCGGGGTGAGCTTGGTGCCACGTGGATAGCACGCGGATGGCACGTGAGAGTGCTTAGTCTCATCTGATGGCTGTGATTAGTGTAATCTTGGGGTTCTGGAAATCTCCCCACACACCTTGAAAATGGTATCAATAGAAAGCTTAGGTGATGAGGGAGAGATTGGTGCACTCAAATCTTCATTTTTGGCCAAGGAAGTTCAACATGCAAAGGAGAGAAGGTGGCTGTAATGGAGAAGAAGAAAGAGCTCTCTTAGCTGCTGTAGTAGGGAAAAATGGAAGGGTAGAAGAGAACCCACGTTGGTTTAGTTTTAAGTGGGGAAGTGGGTCCCATTTGGTCTCAAACTTGACATGGCTGGATCAGTCATTTGTGGGTCCCGGACGAGATCGACGAAGAAGACAAAATTAATCAGCAAAATTTCTATTTTCCAAAAAGTATACTTTCCCCAATTTCTGAAATTTTCGAAATTCATGGACAGATTTAGTGAAAATGTCATTTTTGCCCATTTTCCTCGAAAAACGTGATTTTTGAGCATCAAATCAAAATGGTCAAAACATGAAAGTTGTTAAACTTCATCGAATGAGTCAAAATACATCAAATCCAGAATTTTTAGTAATGAAAAGTAATTTCTCATAAAAAAATACATATCATAGGGACCGGGTCAAACTAAAGTCAACGGTCTTCAAGGCTATGGAAAAATCCAATCAAACTCGAAAACAAGGTCAAACTGAATCAAATCTCGCTTAAAAAGCCAAACCATGATTAAAACCATACTAAACAAAAGAACCGGGGGTCGGGATCTTACATCCTCCCCCCCTTAGAATCCATTTGGTCCTCCAAATGGCTTAAACCAAATCAAAATCAAAAACCCAAAAGAGAAACGAAAACACTGACACCCTATGCTAGACCTCGGTGACTGAGACATCCTCTTATCAAACCTGACGTTGAGATGCACGGTCAACAACATTCTGATTCGGTTGAAGGCTTCAAACTATTCCACACATCTGCTTGAAACCATACTTCTCTGACTAAACTGGTGCCCAACACTCCTAAGTATCCTCGGTGTCATCTGTCGTTCCTGCACTGAATCATTTCTTTTACTCACCTTGTCAGTCACTATCGGTCCAAGAAACTGCAAAATTCTGTCTCTTTCAATCACTTTGGAAATCTGTGCCTTAAATCCTTCAAAACTGTACATGGTGCTCTTGATGCTCGTACAAAGATGTGATCGTAGCATGCCTTTACCGAAAAATCTTCATCCCGAAAAATTCTGGAATTCCGTACGTTTGCTCTTACTATATTCCTCGAACGCATCATCAGCTTCTGGCCTCCAAGAATACCGTCAATCCTTCTTCATTCTGAAATCACAACTCCAAATTTCCAATCTTTCTATGCTGTACTCAGAATTCTTGCCCACATCTGATTCTATCTACTTGCTGCTCTTGATCTCTTACCTGATACTGTGTTATCAACAAAGTAGACCTGCCTAGCTGCCATCAATCCCTGAAGAACGGAAACTTTCAATTCAAGTCTTGAATGATGTTTACTCTCTCATAAATCCAACTTTGTTTTCCAACTGAACCGGTACACATCCTGACATTCATCATCCCTTCACTTCATACACCTCCAAACTTCAACCATAAGCTTTTACCACTCATTCCATTCGATGCAAAACAAATCTTAAAATCTTAAACATAAGAACTAAAATAATTACTTAGCTAAATTTCATCATTTTAAAACGTAGTAGGAGCTGAACTTCCAAATTATCAAATAAAACTTAATAAAGAAAGTTTATCAAAGTTTGAACATGAAACAACATTATTCGTTTTGAAATTCATGCTTTCATAGCCCAACAAATCATTGAAATACTCAACAATCTCGAATTAGGATTTCAAAAATAAATCAAATTCATGTAATATGACCATACATTAAATTTTATTGAAATCCATTTCCAACCAAACATGTACAAAATTTTAAAATCGTCTAGGTTTTGAAATGTAGATGTCAATATTTAAGAAAATTAAAACAAGAGCAAAATTGTAAGGTCATTGTAAGATAATATCTTATGAAGATTAAACAAAAATTTGAAACACAAATCCTTATGAAAACAAAATCATGTGACTTATGAAAAGAGTATAATGACATAGTTTATTTCAAAATAAGCTTTAAAGAAGAAACATAAATCCATTGTTTAAACGCTACAAGAATAAATCATAGATATTAATGAAAAATATAACAAAAGATGAAAACATCATGAAAATCATTCTCACCAAGAAAAGGGACATCACCATGACTGAGGTATACCCTTGCATCTGCATGTTGTCCAATCCAATACCCTATAAGTCGGTAAAGCCCACAACGTTTCCTCTGCTGCCAAAAATTATCTTGGTACGCTGCATGACGATCCTTAATTAGCTGAAAGGGGATCTTCGAATAATGCTCAAGTTCAACTCTGGTGGGCAAATGCACATGTCTTCTCTCATTAACCACAATGAAGATGTTGAAGACTGGAAGTCTGCTGATGTTCTCCGAAAACAACATACTAAATCCACGAGGTTCTCAGTCTCCGACACAAGCACAGACAAAAGACACTGAACAAGAGTATGGAGACTTTAAATTCTCCACCACTAAGGAGGAAATTTGGTCATCCAAATCTCCTAACAACAGAACTAAAAGAAAAGACAAGCAAAATCTCTCGAACTGAAAGAAAGCCGACTCAAATCCAAAGAAACAAAGACACGAGAAAACAAATCGACACAATCTAACGAATCCTCACCACACGTCTTAATGTCTCTAGAGTATTTTATTTCCTAGAAACTAACCAGCTCTGATACCAAACCTGTCACGCCCCGAAACTGGGCCCTGCAGTGAACCGATCCCGGAGTGCGAAATTTTGGGATAATTTGAAACTTTTTGTCATAGTTCCCAAGATCCGCGTGAATGAGGATAATCAAATCTCATCACAATCAGAGTATATTTTCGCGGAAGCTAAACATGGTGTTACGACTCGGAATCCGTGGCCATCGGGTTCCGTGTCACACGCAACCAATTCCATAAAGCCATCATATAAGCAGACTGGCATAAATCATAAATCACAACACACTGAGCTGGTAGTAACAAATCTATTATTTCCCATGTTCAAATTTCAATTAACAAGTGTCTTAATTACAACCCAAATAAAAAGGCTAACAAGCCATACAAAATATCCAACTAGACAGAATACTACCCCAAGTGTTAGATACGAACTCCGGTGCCAAACTTGACATCTGGATGATATCAGTGGGCAGCCTCTCACGTCAGACCGGCGGTCCCACCGCCTCCTCAGATCAATACCTAAAAACAGAAAGAGAAGAAACTGGCACCAAACAAAAAGGGTCAGACACGACGGTCTGGCAAGCAAATAAACAAATAATATGAAACAAAAGAACATACATAAAACCTGATGAAATCATCGTAAAACCGAATAAAGAGTCTAGACAATAATGACAATAAAGCATGCTAAAACGATCGAAAGGTCGAACATAAGTATCAAAACAAATAAAGGAACAGTCTCTGAAGCATAAATATCTCGAAAAGATAACAGTCTAATAAAACATTTAATAGTCGGAAATACATTTCAAATTCTGAGTAATAGCGACAGTATGATAAATGATCGATATCGTAAACGTTAACCAAATCAACGCATAAGAGTATAACCCACAAGAATCATAAAAATAAAGTAATATGCAGATAAAACACTGGCAACCACACATAGCTAAATTCTCCTATTACCGAAGTAACAAGAGCACACAGAACGTAGCCACTGAACGTGGTACTAGAATAGGATCAGAACCGTAGCCATACAAATGGGACCGGCAGATAAAACCGTTGCCATGGTCGGTACAGACAGAATCCAAGCTGCAGCTGGCGGACAGATTAAAGATCCCAAGCCGGGTGATCAGCCCGACAAGGTGACCTAAGCCTAGTGGTGCCTTTAGTTTTCAAGACTCGAACCGATACGAATCAAACCATAATACTAACCCCTTTGGCTCAGGGGCTCACACCACATAGCTCTGGTCCCGTCTTGCCTCGAGGTTTTATTTTTGAAATCATAGCCTCTTTGGCTCATGGGCTCGCACTACAAAGCTCTGGCCCCGTCTTGCCTCGAGGTTTTTATTTTCAAATACTAGTCTTATCAAAATAATAGTGTCACCGAAGAAATCCCGAATGTGACGAACATACTCCAATCTCTTTTCAAATCAAATCGGAGAAAACATACGAATTTCGATGGTGAACCGTTCGAATACACATCAAAGTGATTTGTATAAAATCATACGGTCAATCCTTTCGAACGTGGAAAGCCACATGATTTTATAGCAAATCACCGATGCTATTCAAATTAGTTTACCAAAGAGTGCAAATACAAATACAAATACATTTTTCTTACTTGAAATGGAATAGATAGTGGGGAATGACTTAATGCCTTGCCAAGGAACCATCTCAATGCACATTCACCCTTTAAACATTGATTAATAAAGAGCGCGTCTGATGCCAATGAAAATCCATAATATTTAAATGATAAAGTGCGCATTGAGATTCAGACGATTCCCGGGTAATTCCACATACATTCATTCTCACAATGATCCCATTCCCATTTCACAAACTTTCCAAGTATTACAAGAAATCCCAAATCTTTTTAAGACAGGACCATAGTTGGCCTTAAACCGAGCCCAAAACAATCTACTTATTTAGTCCAACACAGCCCTTTAAACATGGCCCAAACAGCTCTTAAAAACGGCCCAAAACTAACTTTGAATCGCCCACAAAACAGGTTTTAAATCAGCCCCAAAACTAACCTGAACCAGGCCCACAAAACAGACTTTAAATCAGCTCAAAACCAACCTGAACCAGGCCCACAAAACAGACTTTAAATCAGCTCAAACCCAACCTGAACCAGGCCCACAAAACAGACTTTAAATCAACCCAAAACCAACCTGAACCAGGCCCACAAAACAGACTTTAAAACAGCCCAAAACTGAACCTTTAATGACCCACAAAACAGGTTTTTAAATCAGCCCAAAACTGAACCTAAGATGGCCCACAAAACAAACTTAAAACAGCCCAAAACTGAACCTTTAATGACCCACAAAACAGGTTTTTAAATCAGCCCCATTGTATAAGAAAATCATTAAAAAGGGGCCCTGAAAATCAATAAGGCAGTGACTGGGCCTGCTCGAGCGGGCTTGAGTCCGCTCGAGCGGACCCTTCCAGCAGCTGGAATTAGGTTGCTGCACGCCCAGTTTCCATCCTTTTTTTTTTTTTTTTTTTTTGCATTTTTCCTTTCTTCTGAGTTTTTCAATGTTCATTCTCATTCCAATTTCCATTCAACATCATATAAAAAGTCTCATTCCATGCATAAGCTTAATATAGAGACTCCTTTAGGTTCACTCTTCTCTGTCTGTCTGTCTATCATGGGTTACACATTACATCATATATATAATGTTCTCTTTCTTATTCCCTAAGAAACCCTATCTTAGTCAATAAGAAAGTCCCGGTACAATTACCATAATACCCATGTCCATGAACCCAATTGGTCTGGACCTACTAAGCCCAACAATCTCCCCCTCCAGACCATGAGGAAAGATGTTTCTGAACCCCTAACTAGGAGTCCAGTCCTGCCAACTCTGAACACAGCTCCAGCTTTCCCTTAGACACGACCTTAGTCATCATGTCAGAGGGATTCTTGTCAGTGTGAATCTTTTCCAGCTTCATGAGGTTCTTCTCGATGACCTCGCGAATCCAATGATAACTCACATCAACGTGCTTTGTGCGGGCATGGTATGTAGCGTTCTTGCTAAGATCCATAGCACTCTGACTATCACAGTAGACTACATACTCTCCTTGCTTCAAATCCAGTTCTTTAAAGAAATTCTTCAACCAAATCATCTCCTTCCCTGCTTCATTAGCAGCTATGTATTCTGCTTCGGTTGTAGACAATGCTGTACACTTCTGCAACTTAGACTGCCAGGAAATAGCTCCCCCTGCAAAAGTAAATAAGTACCCAGAAGTGGACAACCGACGATCAAGTTCGCCTGCAAAATCAGCATCTGTAAAGCCTTCAAGTACTGGTTTTAAGCCTCCGAAACACAAGCAAAAATCTGATGTGCCTCTCAAATATCTGAAGATCCACTTCACTGCTTCCCAATGCTCTTTCCCAGGGTTAGAAAGAAATCTACTCACTACACCCACTGCATGAGCAATGTCTGGCCGTTGTACACACCATGGCATACATAAGACTCCCAACTGCTGAGGAGTATGGAACAGACATCATCCGTTCCTTTTCTGCATCTGTAGTAGGACATGATCTCTTACTGAGCTTGAAGTGACTGGCTAAAGGCATGCTAACTGGCTTAGCATCTACCATGTTGAATCTCGCTAGCACCCGTTCAACATATTTCTCCTGTGACAACCACAGCTTCTTGGCATTCTTGTCACGACGTATTTGCATTCCCAAAATCTGTCGTGCGGGACCCAAGTCTTTCATGTCAAAAGTCTTTGACATGTCCCTTTTTAATCTGCCAATCATCTCACTATCCTGTCCAACTATCAACATATCATCTACATATAAAAGAAGGA
Source organism: Litsea cubeba (assembly GCA_012931725.1). Taxonomy (NCBI): domain Eukaryota; kingdom Viridiplantae; phylum Streptophyta; class Magnoliopsida; order Laurales; family Lauraceae; genus Litsea; species Litsea cubeba. The sequence continues at coordinate 61,923,379 of CM022944.1, forward strand.
TGATAAATTTGCCATTACAAAATTTACGAACATAAACACAGTGATCTGCAACTGTCCTCCGGTACCCATGACTCACCATGAATGAATCAAACTTCTTGTACCACTGTCTCGGCGCTTGTTTCAGCCCGTAGAGACTCCTTTTCAACCTGCAAACCAGCTGTTCTTTTCCTTCTACCTCAAACCCCTCCGGCTGAGTCATGTAGATCTCTTCTTTCAGATCACCGTGAAGAAAAGCAGTCTTCACATCCATCTGTTCAAGTTCAAGGTCCATGCTGGCAACTAGACCCAAGATAACTCTAATAGAAGTCATCTTCACAACTGGAGAGAAGATTTCATCGAAGTCAAGACCCTTCGTCTGCGCAAAGCCTTTAACCACTAGTCGTGCTTTGTGCTTTATCAGTTTTCCACTGTCATCTCTCTTCACCTTGAACACCCATTTGTTCTTCAGAACCTTCTTGCCTTTTGGGAGTTCCACCAGCTCATAAGTATTGTTCTTTTCAAAGAACTCATCTCATCCTGCATAGCCTTCATCCACTCATCTTTATCTTCATGAGTTTTTGCTTCTGGGTAGCTCTCTGGCTCCCCCTCATCAGTAAGCAAAATATAATCTGATGCAGGATATCTTGTTGATGGTTGACGCTCTCGAGTAGACCTCCTAGGAGGTTCCGTGGTTTCTGACTGAGGAGACTGTTCCCCCTGCTCAACACCCTGTTCATCTGGCAACCCCTGCGCCTCATCACGATCTAAATCGTGTTGTCCACCTTCTCCACCTGTAGTCTGCACTGGAGAAGGAGTCGGTGTGAGATCAACCACTCCATCAACAACTTCTTTAGACTTTTCAGTCTTTTCAATATCTCCAAAGAATTGGTCTTCATGAAACACCACATCCCTACTTCTGATAATTTTTCTTTTCTCTGGGTTCCATAACCTGTAGCCAAACTCGGCTCCACCATAGCCAAGAAAAATGCAACACACTGCCTTATCATCCAGCTTTGAACGATGCTCCTTTGGTACATGTGCAAAAGCCTTGCACCCAAATACCTTCAAATGAGAATAAGAAACATTTTTACCTGTCCATACTCTCTCCGGAAGATCAAAATCCAAAGGAACTGAGGGAGACCTGTTAATCAGGTAAACGGCAGTCAGAATAGCTTCACCCCAAAATGGCTTGGGTAACTGTGCCACTCTAATCATGCATCTCATCTTTTCAAGAATAGTGCGGTTCATTCTTTCGGCTATGCCATTGTGCTGTGGAGTACCAGGAACTGTTCTTTCATGTCGAATACCATGCTTTGAGCAATAGCCTTTAAATTGGTTGGATGTGTACTCACCACCATTATCTGTGCGGAGACACTTCAAGAGCTTTCCTGTTTCTCTTTCAACCATGACATGAAACTGCTGAAATATCTGGAACACTTGATCCTTCGATTTCAACGCATAAATCCAAACTTTCCTGGATGCATCATCAATAAATGTGACAAAAAGCTTATTGCCACCCAATGACTCCACCTCCATGGGACCACAAACATCAGAATATACCAAATCCAACACATTAGATTTTATAATTGATGTTTTAGAGAAAGAAACCCTATGTTGTTTACCAAACAAACAATAATCACAAGGGTCAAGGGATGTACCTTTAGAGTATTGAATCAAATCTTTCTTTGCCAATAACTGCAGTCCTTTCTCACTCATATGTCCAAGTCTCTTGTGCCCCAGATTTGGAGAGGATCTGTCTTCAACAGCATTCAACACACCTTTGCATAGCTTCACATGTGTCTTGTACAGCGTATTACACGCCTTCCCTCTCGCAAAAATAAGAGACCCTTTAGTGAGTTTCCACCTGCCATTTTCGAAGTAACTTTCATAACCTGCACGGTCCAATGAAGTCCCAGAAATCAGATTTAACCGCAGATCAGGAATATGTCGCACATCTTTCAGCGTCATTGTGCAACCAATATCGGTTTGAATGCAGACATCACCGATCCCAACAATATTTGAATGACTTGTGTTGCCCATCTTCACAGTGCCAAAGTCCCCCTGCTTTGTACGTCGTGAACATCTCCTTAGAAGGAGTAGCATGGTAAGATGCTGCTGTGTCAACAACCCACTCAACCTGATTATCTACAACACTCAAACACTCTTCAACTTCACTGGTAAGAATCACTACTTCATTATCCAAAGTAGCAGTAGTGTTCGTGTCATTCTTCTGCTCATTGTTGGTTTCTTTCTTTTCCTTCAAGGCAAAGCAATTCTTCCTAATGTGACCCTCCTTGCCACAATGAAAGCATTTTCCAGACTTTTTCTTAGTCTGTGATTCCTTGCCACCTCTGGACTTGCCACGACCCCCTTTTGGTCCCCTACTCTTACTCCTCCCTCTATTCTCAGTAACAAAGGCTTGTGCATTATCTGTCCCTGCAGTTTTCCTTCTTGTTTCTTCATTTAACAAGCTGCTAGTAACCTGACTCATTGATCACACACCATCTGGAGTAGAGTTGCTCACGGAAACAACCAATGTCTCCCATGTATCTGGTAAAGAACTTAGAAGAAATAAAGCTTGCATCTCATCATCAAGGACCATATTCATTGTAGCCAGCTCATTCACAATGCATTGAAAATCATTTATGTGGTCGTCTATTTTTCCACCCTCCTTGAATTTCATGTTTACAAGCTTTCTAATCAGAAAATTTTTGTTTACGGCGGTTTTCTTCTAATATCTTTCTTCTAACTTCATCCAAAGGGTTCTCGCATTGGTTTCATTAGACACGTGATGAAATATGATGTTATCCACCCACTGTCTGATGTGACCAATGGTCTTTCTATGCATCTTTTTCCAATCTGGATCAGACATATCTTTTGGTCGGGCACTATCCCCCTCAATGGGATTATAGAGGTCTTTGCAATAGAGTATATCCTCCATCTTAGGTTTCCAAATCAACCAATTGGTATGGTTGAGTTTGATCATGGTAGTGTTCACAGTGTTGTTCTCCATCTTAATTTAATAATCAAGAAAATATAAACAACTGTCACTAACCTTAATTTCTGCACCAATCTGTAGATCTCGTCACCACGAGGACACTGGAAGAAACGGATCTGAAATCCGACTCTGGATGGCTCCGATATCGCAAAAATAGTTTTCTGCGCTCCGATTAGTCAAACTTTCTTGTTGACCGTCAAACTGCCAATCTTCTTCCACAGTTACGTAGATCTGCTCGCAACGAGTCTGTAGGCGCAAACGGATCTCCGATCTGACCTCGGATGATCAAGATATCGACGATACAAGTTTCAACCGTCGATCTGGTCAAACCCCTGTTGACCGTAAAGTGCGCTGACGTGGCGCTGACGTCAGCAGAATCTGGAGTGGGCTTCCTGTTCACGGGTCAGGCGAAATTGACCCAGAACTGACCTGACCTGGTCCTGGTGTGGGCTTAAAGCACTGGGCTTCCTGCAGACGGGTTAGGTCAACCTGACCCGAGCCCAACCCGGACTTGGTCCTTCTTCCTCTTCCAAACAGAACTGGGTTCTGTTTCCTTTCTTGCTACTTTGGTTCTTCGGCCACGGCGAGGTGCTGCTACTTTGGTTCTTCGGCCACGGCGAGGAAACGACGGCCGGCGGAGTTCCGGCGACGGCACGGCAGCGCGGCGGCGAACAGCGGGCGACGCACGGCGATGGCGGGCGACGGGACGGTGAGGGAGCGATGGCAGCAGCAGGGTTCTGCAAAACGAGATCCAGGCGGCGATCTGCACAACGGCCTGGGATTCCTGCAAATCCGGTTCCGACCAAAACACAAGAAAAAAACGTTCTCCTGTTTCCCTCCTTCTCCGACAACGAGCAGCCTCTGTTTCTGCAAGAAGAAACAGTTCTCTGTTTCGAATTAAGAATTTGATCGGTGTGATCGTGTGGCCCAGCAAAGATCGGAAACGATCTCACTTTCCTGCGACGAAGAACCACGCGCAGAAACTCCGGATACCCTTGATCCGATCCGTCGATCGCAACGCGGCACAATCCAACCCTAGTAAATCCTAGGCTCTGATACCACTTGTTGTGCGCGTGTATGCGGAAACGTGAATCAGCGATCGAACGAACAATTAAACCACACAAGACAAACAATCACACACAAGAGAATTACGTGGTTCGGCAATCTTGCCTACATCCACGGGAAAGAAAACTCGACTCTCCTTTAGGTTCACTCTTCTCTGTCTGTCTGTCTATCATGGGTTACACATTACATCATATATATAATGTTCTCTTTCTTATTCCCTAAGAAACCCTATCTTAGTCAATAAGAAAGTCCCGGTACAATTACCATAATACCCATGTCCATGAACCCAATTGGTCTGGACCTACTAAGCCCAACAAGAGATTCAGCACTAATCATAGGAAAATACAAAAGAAATCCAAGATGGCAATTCTATGCACAAATTTGCTACAGAATTTCAGACCTTAACTAAGATGAAAAACAGAGATTTAGAGATGGTTTTCTAGCATTATAAACATTAGCAAACATCAAAAACCTTCATGCTAATATAAACAAAATCATTTAACAAGACTGAACTAAATTTTAATGCTAGAAAACTTCTGTAAATCAGACCTTACATGGCTAAAACAATCATTCAAATGAACCAAATTTTCAAATCGGAATTTATAAATAGACAAGATTCAAAAGCATGCATTCCAATCCATTTATTCACTTGCCTCCACTCCAAAAGGATCTAAGGTTTCCTCCCAGAAATCTCTTCCCTCAGCCCAACTCCAAGCTACAAAAACCATGGAAAAACCCACTCAAAAGAAATCCATATTTTTGAAATAAAAGGGGTTCTTCAAGAACCACCTTGCATGCATGCTAAAAAGCTTCAAAAGGGTCTAAAGAACCCAAGGCTAGGAGGAGAAAGCCAAGCCTCACCTGAAAGTGCAGAGATCAGCAAGAAATGTTTGGTGAGGAAGATGGGTCCAGCTGAAATCCCTTGAAAATGGTATCAATAGAAAGCTTAGGTGATGAGGGAGAGATTGGTGCACTCAAATCTTCATTTTTGGCCAAGGAAGTTCAACATGCAAAGGAGAGAAGGTGGCTGTAATGGAGAAGAAGAAAGAGCTCTCTTAGCTGCTGTAGTAGGGAAAAATGGAAGGGTAGAAGAGAACCCACGTTGGGTTTAGTTTTAAGTGGGGAAGTGGGTCCCATTTGGTCTTAAACTTGACATGGCTGGATCAGTCATTTGTGGGTCCCGGACGAGATCGACGAAGAAGACAAAATTGATCAGCAAAATTTCTATTTTCCAAAAAGTATACTTTCCCCAATTTCTGAAATTTTCGAAATCATGGACAGATTTAGTGAAAATGTCATTTTTGCCCATTTTCCTCGAAAAACGTGATTTTTGAGCATCAAATCAAAATGGTCAAAACATGAAAGTTGTTAAACTTCATCGAATGAGTCAAAATACGTCAAATCCAGAATTTTTAGAAATGAAAAGTAATTTCTCATAAAAAATACATATCATAGGGACCGGGTCAAACTAAAGTCAACGGTCTTCAAGGCTATGGAAAAATCCAATCAAACTCGAAAACAAGGTCAAACTGAATCAAATCTCGCTTAAAAAGCCAAACCATGATTAAAACCATACTAAACAAAAGAACCGGGGGTCGGGATCTTACACTTCTTGCTTTCCAACACAATCTACCTGGTCTCGAGGATCAACCTCTTAAAGGTCCTTGTCACAAAAGCAGGTTCCTTCAATGCCCGACTGGCAAAATGGTCCATCCTTCTGTCACAATTTGATATTAGGTATGTACCACAAAAGGCAATCAAAGGGCAAGCTCTAGCAGACTTTCTCGCAGAGCATCCATTGCCTAAAGATTCTCCACTCAGAGATGATCTTCCAGACGAACCAGTCTACAATGTGGAGACTTTCTCACAAAAAGCTTCCTGGGACATGTACTTTGACGGTGCAACCAGGACAACTGAAAAAAGACAGCTGATCTCAGGAGTTGGCATCCTCTTTGTTAGCCCCGACAAATACATGATTCCACACGCTTTTCTCACTACTGGAACCATGCACAAACAATGCAGCTGAATATCAAGCTCTGATCCTAGGATTGGAACTCGCCATCGAATCCGGTATCACCATGCTGGAAATCTTTGGAGACTCTCAACTGATCGTCAACCAGATGAATTAGAAATTTGAAGTCAGGAAGCCTGATCTGCTGCCTTACTACAACAAGGCACAATCACTTCTGCAAAAGTTTGACATCTGTCACATCACCCGCATTCGTAGAGGTGAAAACATACGTGCAGATGCCCTGGCTGGACTTGCCGCATCTATGGCAATTCAGGAAGGGGAAAACATGCAAATCACAATGTACGAAAGAAGAATCCTTCCTCCTCTTAACACACATCAAGCAGTTGCTGAATGCCACCAAGTGGTTGGAAGTCGGATTTCAATCCTTCAACCTTCAATCGGCGACTTGAGGAATCCGTTCATTGATTACACTATGTTCGGAATCCTACCTGAAGATCCAAAAGAACGGGTAAGCATCCAAAGGCGAACCCCAAGCTTTCATTTGGATATTCCTTCAAAAATCCTTTACGGGAAATCCTTCAACGGAGTACTTCTACGCTGCTTGTTACAATAAGAGGCTGAAGAAACACTCAAAGAAGTTCATGCTAGTCTTTGCGGAGCTCATCAGGCTGGTCCCAAGCTCTATGATCATTTAAAAAGGTTAGGTTATTACTGGCCTACCATGATAGCTGACGCAATGCAATCTGCTAAGCGCTGCCAACAATGCCAAGTTCACGGAGATTATGTTCACATGCCTCCAGAATGACTACATCCAACAGCGATTTCATGGCCTTTCGAAGCCTGGGGTATGGACATCATAGGTCCAATTTCTCCCCCTTCAACCAAAGGTCATCGCTTCATCTTCGCCGCTACGGATTATTTCTCCAAGTGGTCAGAAGCATTTGCGCTTAACGAAATAAAGACCTCATCAGTCCTTTAGTTCCTGCGCACCAACATCATTTGTCGTTTCGGCATACCCAAAAGATTTGTCCATGATAACTTACCACAATTCCAGGATCATCGATTCTACAGATTCTGCGACAAATACAAAATCCAAAGCTGTCCTTCGACTCCATACAATCCGGCAGCAAACGGATTAGCAGAAGCTTTCAACAAGACACTCTGCAAAATCCTCAAAAAAATGGTCTCTAGTCACAAAAGAGACTGGAGCGACAAACTGTTTGAAGCTTTGTGGGCCTATCGAACCACCGTTCGAGGACCAACCCATAGCACACCATTCTCCTTGGTTTATGGATGCGAAGATGTCGTGCCCTTGGAAGTACAAATTCCTTCCTTGAGGGTATCCTTGCAAAATGACATGACTCAAGAAAGCAATGTCAAATTGTGACTCCATGAGCTGGACAATCTCGATGAGAGATGGCTCGAAGCTCGGCAAAGCATTGAACTTTACCAAGCACGCATGGCAGGATCTTTCGACAAAAAGGTCAGGCAACGTGCCTACAAAAAGGGTGACTTGGTTCTTGCGGTAAAAAGACCAATGGTCTTCGCTCACAAGTCCAAAGGCAAATTTGAGCCAAAATGGGAGGGACCCTACGTCATCGACAAGGTTTTCTCCAACGGCGCATACGCACTCCTAAACATGGAGGGTGACAGATGTATGCTGCCCATCAACAGCAAGTTCTTAAAGCGGTACTACCCTTGAAGACTTACCCAACTGGGTAAGACCAATGCCTGTACGGCCAAAATCGGTTTCCAGGTACACGCTCGTCAAACCCAATCTTTTTAGAATTTTCATATCAAATGTTGAAATTTCTAGAAATTCAAACAATGCTTACTTTCACCGTTTCATTGTTCAAAAAAAATTCCAAGTTTAGGAACCTTTCCCTAACTTGACCAAAATTTTCAACCCTTGAACCCAAAATTCATGGTTTGAAACAAAATCTGGATTCAGGGATTTCCACCCTAGTCCACCCTACCTTTTACCGCCAAAATGATTTTAGGTCAAAACCTATGACCCTCGTGTCTTTAAACAAAAAAAAATGGTTTTTCAAAAAAAAAAAACCACGGGGAAGCGACGCTTAGTCGATACTCACACAAATCGGAAGCATGTGAACCACGTTCAACACTTCCAAAATCGCAGGGAAGTGACATTTCGTCGATACTTGCAAAATCCAAAGCCGTGGAGATGCAACATTTCGGTTGATATCCACAACCCAAATTTCAAAGGTTCGAAAAAACCAAGAAACCGTGGAGATGCAACATTTCAGTTGATATCCACAACCCAAATTCCAAAGGTTCAAAAAAACCAAGAAACTGTGAAGATGCAACATTTCAGTTGATATCCACAACCCAAATTTCAAAGGTTCAAAAAAAAAAAAAAAACCAAGAAATCATGGAGATGCAACATTGGAGTTGATATCCACAACCCAAAGGTTCGAGAAAACAGCACATTTCAAAAATCGTGGGGAAACGACATCAAGTTAGTACCCGCAAAACCAAAAATTTTTGAAAAGCAAGGAAGCGACATTCCATTGATACTTGCACCCAAATCCGCGAGGATGCGACATTCCATCGATACTTGCAACCAAATGAGCAAGGATGCGACATTCCATCGATACTTGCAAGACCATTCAGTAGGGAGGCGACTTTTAGTCGATACTTGCATTTTTGAAAACCAAAACCGGTTATAGATGCCACCAAAATCGGCTATAGGTGCCACCAAAACAGGCTATAAATGCCACAAACCGGCTATCAATGCCACAACACAAACAGGCTATAAATGCCACCAAACCGGCTATCAATGCCAAAAAGAAAACTGGCTATCAATGCCACAAAACAAACCGGCTATCAATGCCACAAAACAAAACTGGCTATCAATGCCACAAACCAAAAACATGGCTTTCAAAAAACCCAGCTATTAATGCCACAAACTCGGCTATCAATGCCAAAAAACTGGCTATCAATGCCATAAAACTGGTTCTCATGCCAAAACCGGCTTCCATGCCACCAAAACAAAAATCTGGCTCCCATGCCAAAACAATCATTTGACAAAAGATTTTCACAAAATGACAAGTTCTTGATCAAATCCCATTTAGCAATTGCTTTCATCACAAAAAGATTTAAGTGAGCGTAGGGAAAACAAAAAAAAAAACATCCCATTTAGCAATTGCTTTCATCACAAAAAGATTTAAGTGAGCATATGGAACACAAAACAAAAAAATATAAAATAATATATATCACATTTAGCAATTGCTTTCATCACAAAAAGATTTAAGTGAGTATAGGGAAAACAAGAAAAAAAAGTATCCCATTTAGCAATTGCTTTTATTACAAAAAGATTTAAATGAGTGTAGGGAAAACAAGAAAAAAAAGTATCCCATTTAGCAATTGCTTTTATTACAAAAAGATTTAAGTGAACGTAGGGTACCAAAAAAAATACATGTGGTACCAAAAAAAAGTGGTTATAAGCACTACAAAAAAGAGAGAGTACCAAAAAATACATGCGGTACCAGAAAAAAAGAATGAGGATAGTTTCTGCTACAAAAATCAGGAGCTCAACCAAAAATGGTTTCCAGCCAAGATTTCAGCTCCTCAAGCAAACTTTTGGCCTCAGCCGTCAGAGTTTCCAATGCACGCTTCTTCAGAAACTTGCCATGAGATGCTGGAGAAGGCTGCAACCCTTCTTTCACACCGGTAAGCCTATCTCGAGCAGTTTGCCATTGTTTGTCCTCTTGAAACTTCCTTTCAAGTACTTGATCAGCATCTGCAACCCGGCGAATCAGAGCACTCTCCTTATCACGAGCCTCTGTTATAGCAGCCCACTTGGCAGCGACTTGTGCCTTTAAATGCTCAAGACATTTTCTGGCCACATCGACCTCCCTATCAAGGATGTTAAGTTCATGTGTCAGCCCAATGATGGCTAGCTCTTCTAAGTTCTTCTCTCGGACTATCTGCTTCCTGTTTTGTGTAGCCTCATTCAGGTCAGACTTAGCCTTATCATCAGGGTCCAGGAACATCTCCTTGAAAAACTGGTCGTCAGCAAAACCCATGGTCTCAAACCACTTGTCACCCAGTGCAATGATCCGATCAACGATTGCCTGGCACCTGGGACATCCAGACCAGCCTCTTCGGCATCACCGAGAATCTCCTGCACATGCTGGATCATGCCAAATCCGGCATCCAAATGTCCAGCAAGGAGAGTCTCAATCCGAGAGCTCAGAACTTGCACCACCACCTTCTTCGCAAAAAGAAGAGATGGCCCACTGAAGATTCACCCCGCTCCATCGGTCAGCTGCTCATGTCATGCCCCGTTGGAAGAGTAACAAAAGAACTCTTTCCAGTCGGAGTTGCTGGGGAAGAAATCTCAGCACGAGGTACCTCCTCCACCGTGTCAGAATTGGTTGCAGGAGTCTCTACCTCCGGATCAACCTCTGGCATCTTTTGCTCTGGTTCTAAAAGAAGCGACGGACTCTCCTCTGTCACTTCAAAACCTACCAAAGAAACACAAAAAGGTATGAATATGGTCCTATTTGAAAATCATTATTAGGGTTATTACTACAAAATACGTTCTTCGATGACTGGTGGAACACTCTCTTCCTCCATGAACTCATCGGAAGCATCGTCAACATTTGCGTCCATCGATGGTTGAAAGTCATCGGAATCCTGTGGCAAGTCAGCTGACAAGAAAAATGTTAGCAAACCAAGCACAGACAAAAAAAAAAAGAAAACAAAAGAAGTCATACCAATTGGAGATTCAGGAACCACTCCAGAGTCCCTCGGTTCTTCTTCTGGTGCCGCAACCGAATCCATCACCGCCTCATCGGCAGGAACCTCAGGCATCGCCAAGTCTTCATCCTCTGCTAAAAACAAAAGCAGCAGGGGGAGAAAGCAAATTGGAACATGGAAAAATCCCATGAAAAGAAATGGAAAGAGAAGGGGAAGAATCATACCTTCACCGACAGTCTCTTATTCTCGGTGCTTCTTTTCTAGAGGCTCGTCAGCATTCCCTGGCACCTCCTCATTAATAGTAAGAGGGACTTCTATGTCAGGAGAGTCCTCATGTTGCCCCTTGCTGTGATGATGACTCCTCTTCCTCTTACTTCTACGGGCTCGCTTCTTAGAAGAACCTGCCCCACTGTCAGAGTCAGGTTTCCCACTTGACTCCTCACTGGATGGTCTACTCTTGCCAGTAGACTCCACGGAAGCTTGCCTCTGTGCCACTTGTATCCAAGCATCAAGCTCAGCTTCCTCCTGTTCTAGCTGCTCTAAAGCCTCATCAGGTATTTCTCGAACAGCTTCAGAACTAATGACGCCCTGGTCACCGAGAAAGCCTATCTTGTGTTTCTCTCCAGAAAGGAAGGCCCAAACTTCCTTTCACCGGACGCCATCCAACTTTCCAAGGCCTTTTCCAGACGATAGCTTCACATCAAGCTCTTTCTTGAAAAGCCCTCGATATGCCGAAAAGCTCTACGCGAACCACTTCGCGAAGCCGGCAGTCCGGGAAGTCGACAGCACAGGATAAGATATCATGGCAGTAGTGTCTTCAACACTATAGAAAGCCCATGCGTTTCTCCCATCCTGTAAACCTCCAAAGCGCTTCACCATGCTTGAAGGTACTCCAATAACGCCTTGAGAAAAGCCTAACTGCAGAGCAAAGCGAGAAGGTACATACGGTTGGATGTCAACGAAAAGATGTCTGCGGTACAACATCGTGCCGATACGTATGCTGAAAAGCCACTCCTTCTCTGCATTTGTCAAGGAGTAATGCCTTCCCGACCCCGCCTGGTAGAGTCGCGGGAGGCACCAAAGTCAAAAGCCTTCTTCCGCAACTCCGGAGAAAGCTTCACTGAAGACTGCCCCTTCTCGACGTCCCTGAACCGTCGGACCCTCATGCAGGCAAACAAAAGTGATTCGGACACGGCTTTACCCTTAGCCAATCGAATCATGAGAGAATCATCATCCTGTGCAATACCCAGTCGGTGGAAGCCCGGACAGAGGTATACAAACTACAAATAAAAGATATGGGCTGAAAATACCCTATTCATGGGTGTCACGCCCCCGGACCGAGGACCCATTAAACAAGACCTTAATCCGGGGTCGTGGCGCGATGGGCCGGAAAATTCCTCCTGCACACGCTAGTTTCCCATAGGTTTCCGCGGTAAGGATCCTTGAAATCCGATCCAACAGTGATTATTAAGAATCACATTCATACGAATAAATTACGCGGAAGCATTGTAGCAAACATAAAAGTCCATATCATATGAGTATAATGAGAATGCACAAGACTAGCATAAAAAAGAAAAACATTCTATAGATAGGCCCCAAAGTTAGTTTCAAGTTTAATACAAAAGTAAAGTTAGCCAATAATTATAATTTTTCCCAAAAAGAATAAGCCAACAATGGCTACAACAAAAAACCCAAAATAGAATCCACCCCAAAATGTGATCGAAGCTCCGAAATCAACCCGACGTCTAAGCGACATCATCAGGCTGCCACTCGCATTCCACAAAATCTATTGGGTCCGCCTCAAAGTGCGCCTCAATAGTGAGGGGCTCGACATCTGGCACCAAGCAAAAAGGGTCAGACACGACGGTCTGGCAAGAAAATATAACAAATAACAGGATAATAGAAAAAGTAAAACATTAAATAAATGAGAACCACGATTAAATCCTTAATAATAGAAATGACGAGTTAAAGATCAATTTCTTAAATATTAAAGAATTCCAAGACCATAATAAGTTGAAATAAACAAGAACTATAAAATAAAACATCAAACGTATAAAACATTGGCAGACCATGTATAGCTAAATTCTCCTGTTACCGAAGTAACGGGAGCAGACAGAACCGTAGCCACTACTCATGGGACCGGAACGAACATAGTCGTTAACAAACAGAACCGTAGCCACTACACGTGGGACCAGATATAAACCGTTGCCATGGTCGGTACAGACAGAATCCAAACTGCAGTTGGTGAACAAATTAAAGATTCCAAGCCAGATGATCAGTCCGACAAGGTAACCTAAGCTTAGTGGTGCCATTAGAGTAAAAGTTCGAAACCCCGAAGTAATGCAAATCCGTTCATAAAAATACATTTCCAAAATCGATACTAAAACTACTCCGAACAAATACATATCTCACATATCGATGAATCCGAGCAAAATAAGATGAGTAGTCTTATCAATGTCTACTAATGTGGTAAACCACCCCAAAGCAATTAAATAGGTTTATAAATGGATTCGGATGAAACCTTTTAACATGGAATGAATTTAGTGTATGATGATTCAACAGTCTAATGCGGGTCGTCTTGATGTACATTTGACCCCCTATTGTCATTAATAAATAGTAATTTGGTGCCACAAAAGATCCTTGACGATAAAAAGGGATGAAATATACATTGAGACTTGAAAGATTCCCCAAATGGTTTTATTCATAGTTCAAATAAATTTACTTAATGGTTCATTGATTTAAAAAAGGGGCTGAATGGGCTTCAATTATAGAAAAGGGATTGTGCTGAATTGGACTTGAATATGGGCTTGAAGTGAGCCTGAAGAACGGCCCAACAATCCTCTTTTTTGCAACTCTTCTCATTTCAGTCCGATCGATCGGACTCATTGGCCAATCGATCGGACCTGAAATGCTCTCACTTATTTACAGTCCGATCGATCGGACCTAAAATGCCCTCAGTTATTTACAGTCCGATCGATCGGACAGCTGCGAATCTCAGCCTATTTGTTTGGATCTCTCTTTTGTCTAATCCCTATCCACTTTCTTTCTTTCCCCTTCTTCCATATACATCTCCATGAGTATTTGGGGCCTTTCTTGACCTCCTCAACTCATCAAATCATCATTCAATAATCATTCTAAACAAACATTCAAACACTTTTAAATTAAAGATTTCCTCCATTCTTTGAACACAAAGACTTGACATAAATAAGGCTAATTTCAAGATGACCAAATTCAAAAACCAAGTTCCAATCCATTGCAAAACAATAACACAAATAGATTCAAACATAAACAACATTAATCCATTTATCCAAAGAAAGTCCATGAATCACAAAGTGGTTAGAGCATAGAAAGAAAATGCCATGAAATGAACTTATAAAGTAGAACCATCATATTAATTGTAGAATCTACTTGCCTCAAGCCAAGATGAGGGCTAAGATACTCCTCAAACAATCCTCTAGGGCCTCAAGCTCCCAATCTACAAAAACCCCAAAATTTTCCCAAAGAAGAACCCTAAAAATCAACATTTGCAAATCTCAAGGGAAAACTCTTGCATGTGTGATGAAAACACTCTAAATGAAGAGGAAAACAAAGATTTCAAGTTTGGAAAGCCATTACTAACCTTGAAGAACTAAAACAATGAAGAGAAGCTTCAAAGAGAACTTTGCCCTAGCTTAAATCCTTAGAAAAACACATCTTTGGAAAGCTTGAATGATGAGGAAGAACCCTAGGAGGTCAATCCTCCATGAAATCTCCAAGAGATAGGTGTTCCAGAGGAGAGAGAAAGTTGCTGGGACAGAGAAAAAGCCTTTGGCTCCAAAACGTGCAGGAAAAGAAGAATGAAGGAGAAGCGAAGAACTCTTCTCTTATAAGATGGGTTTGTGGGCCCCAATCTTCACAAGGCTAAAAATGGCATTTGCGGGCCCCGAATGGAAACGACGAAGAAGACAAAAACGATCAACGAAATATCTATTATCCAAAAAAAATTTTTTGTCAATTTCTGAAATTTTTGGAATTTGGGTACAGATTTTGTGTGAAAGGTTAGTTTTGCCCTTTTTCTCGAAAAAATGTGATTTCTGATCATTAACTCCAAATGGTCAAAACAGGAAAGTTGATAATCTAAATGAAATGAGTCAAAATGCACAAAAATTGGGATTTTACAAAAAACAAAGTTAAACCCCAAAGGTTCACACACAACACACGGGCGCCCCGGCTTGAGTCAAGCCTAAGTCAACGACTCTCAAAAATTCCCAAAGCTATTCAAACATTCTAATCTAGCTTAAGAAAATAAGCTAATCATCCACTAACCCCACTTATCATCTAATCATGATTAAAATATAATTAAATATTCCAAACCTGGGTCGGGGTCTAACAATGGGAAGCCCAAGCTGAAGCAAAAAAGCAGCAGCCTGCAGTTTGGTACACAAGTAGGAGTAAAGAGCTGGCACCAAAGCAAGTCGTTCTCCAAACGCCATCTGACAAGCCGAAAAAATACAATGCGTCCTGATGTGCGTTCCATCTCCTCCAGCAAAAAATAGCCTCACTAAGCCAATAAGTGAGGTAAACAACGAGGTCTCTCCGCAGTGCAATGTCAGGACATATGGCGTTTGTACTCGCACATAAATCTCTCAACTCTTTTTGCATGGCCGAAGTCTTCTTCCTGTCTTCCCGGGTCATGCTATCAGAAGACTCCCTGCTGTAAAAAAAGTTGAGGAACGAAGAGCCAGAACTCTTCCAACTACTGGATCTAACTTTCAAGCCCTCCTTCTCCTTCAAAAAATCATAGAAGGCAATGAGCTGAAAGTACAGAAGCCTGAACTCCTCAGACTGCTCCTCAAGGATGCTGTCGATCGGCATAAACTCCTCATAGAGTCTGCCAAGGATGGGCAATCCAGTAATGGCGCTCAGCTCCTTCAAAGAGAAACCAATCTCACCATTCGTCGCAACGAAGGTATTGGTTTGTGGAAGTAATGACTCCAACATAGCCATGAAGGCCTCGTCGAAAAAGTTCACGGTCTCCCTAAAGGTGCGGACTGCATCAAAAATCCCGGCTTCCTTCAAAACGGCGCCACGAATCAACAGGACGCGATCAGTCCACGACTTCCACTCGGAGTCAGCACTGAAACAGCCACGAAGTTGAAAAGGCTTCACCCAATTGCTACCGTCACCGCTGAAAATGCCAAGGCCCACCGGTCTCAAATCGACCGATGGATAATCAGAGCCCTGGTAGCCGCTGGCCGGCATCAACATGTCCATGTCAGCAGGCGACTTCTCCGCATATCCAGGAGAACCGCCAACAAAAAGCCCCGATCTTGATTACATTTGTCCTTCTCACCCGGCTTGGAGGATCTTCCCTCTTAGAGCACGTGGGGGTAAGGCTCATGATCGAGACGGTGCGATCAAACGTCGATCGGGTAGCAACAGTCTTCTTCTCACCATCTGCTGTGAAAGAGAACTGAAAACATCTTCTCTGGTATGTCGTGTCATCAGGGACTGCATCACCAAAGAAGAAGGTAGGCTTGGGCAAAACCCCCTAATCTTCCATCACCCATGGACGACTGCTTACCATGATCTTATAAAATTGCTCTCCCTTGAGAGCGATCAGTCGCTGCCTCATCTCATCTCTGTTGAGGGAGTCGCACTCTTCCAGATTTCTCTCAACATACTGGACCTTCTCCCAGGCCTGCTGAACGGTCGGATTAGAAGAACTAGCAGATCGACGAGGTACGCTTGTAGTAGGCTCTTTACCCTTTTTCATTCTGGAGGAACCACCTGCAAAGGATAGAAAAAAAAAGATCAATCATCAAAATGATAGAATTTCGCTAAAAAAAATCTGGCGAAATTTTGACATGACTCCGAGGTAATTCCGAAGAAAAAGGAAATATCCCGAAAGAAATAGAAAGCTTGAAGATGGGCTCAACATCGCTGCGAGCTCCGAAACTCCAAACTTTCGAAACCTCAAAGTCTCCGCAAAATCAGGAAGGGCTCAACATTGTTGCGAGCTCCAAATTCCCAAATTTGCAAAAACTTTCAGGTATACTATTATATCATGCTACAAATTTACAAAAAAATGCATGCATGAACATCTTGGTTTGCCAAAAAAAAAAGTATTATCATGATGAGAGAAAAAAAGGAAACTTTCTCAAAAAAAAGGGGGAGAAAGAAAAGAACAAAAAAAAGAGGGACTGGCCCACATGCCACGTGGCCGTACGGCTAGATCCGTACGAATCTGTCGTATGGCCCACAAAAGAAGAAAAAAAAACGTGCAAAAAAAAAGAGAAAAGAAAGCACGAAAAAAAAAAACGTGTAAAAAAAAGGGAAAAAACGTGCAAAAAAAAAGAAAAGAAAGCACGAAAAAAAATGTGTAAGAAAAAAAGAAAGGAAAACACATGAAAAAGAAAAAAAAAGTAAAGAAAAAAAAAACAGAGAGAACCTTTTATCATCCTACTTTCTACAATGGAGTTTTCTTGAAAAAGAGAACTTACTTGAAGCCATTGATGGAGAAGAAGAAGAAAAGTCTTGAAGATCTTGAAGAAGAAGAACTCTTGGTCTTGAAGCCCTCTTGGGATTGTTGTAAAAGAAAGTAATAAGAGCAAGAGATCCAACCTCCTCCTTTCTTTATTGCAGTCATTAATTCATTTCTTTGGACGGCCCAATCAGAAACAAGCATCCGGGAGTTACAAGTCAATTGATTCATGGCATTTAACCCATGAAACTCCTCCCATCATGGCGATTAAAGGCGATTAAATGCCCTCAATCTCCTCCAGCCAATTAGAAACTAAGAAAAAGGAGTTACAAAATAAAGAATTCAATCTTGTAACTCCTCCCTTTATGTAGCTTTATGACAATTAAGGCTCATAAATCCTCCTAAATGACTACCTAAAAGCCTATAAATAGGAGAGCACTCCAAAGAATTCCAGATCGAAAAAGACCAAACAGAGATCGCTGATAAGAAAAAAGCACAGGAAATCCAGATAAAGAAAGAGAGAAAACTCTGCAAAAGTTCTGCACCGGCCACCACTACAATGTGACAAAAGTCCCTTGGGGGGTATCCCCCCCCCCCCCCCCCAAGGTCTTTGCCTTCTCTTTCTGCCTCCAATGGCTTAGACGTGGCTTTTCAGCCCGTCTACTTAGTTTTTTATTGGACATAGGACCTCCTTTTGGTCTTTGTCCTCTAAAAACCTGAGGTTATAGCCAAGCCAAGTGAATCAAGAGCATCCTCTGTTCTCATCTGCATGGATGATGGTGAAGACCACATATGGCTTGCGACCGTCAATCTGAACGAGTCCCCCACAATCTCCTGAGAAGTTAGATCCTCCTTTTCTTGCTTTTCATTGTAGTTTGTATTTTTCCAAAAGAAACAAAAATCACAACTCTTGTCTTTCATTATTGATAAGAATTGTAAATCGGCTATAAACGCCAAAAATCAGCTATAAATGCCAAACAAATCGCCTTTCACTGCAAACCAAGAAAATTGTCTCTTTTCTTAAATATATGTGTAATGGAAAACTTGAAAGAAGTTGATTTCCTTTTTACTTGCGAAGGTCGATCTCCGGATCACCACTTGTAATTTCAAGTAAAATAGAAAATCTGGCACACCTGCACAAAAAAAATATTGATGCGCGCCTTTGCCCCTCGGTTACGAAAGGGTCGGATCAAATAGATTCCCACGTCTGCCGACCTCGGTAGAACCGAGCAGAAGCGTTGTCCATCAACCAGGTGATGTTGGCAAAACCAACGATCCTCGGTACTGTCCATACCACCAGATGATCTCTCATCCTCTCAATCAATGTTTCGTTGTGAGGGAGAAAATAAAAGAGATGTGGAAAAACGGAGTCATCACCTTCAACAAAAACTATGGGTTTGCCTCTGTCAACATGGTGTCATGTGGACAAATACCAAAATCACCGAAGAGGGCATAGCCAGATTCAGGGCTGCCTTCGATATTCCGGAGCGAGTCCTGCTCAAGCCGGCAGACTCCGTCGACTATGCCACGATGCGCTGGTCCGGCGGCTGGATGCCGTTTCCTCTGATCTCTGTGATCGAGGGTGGGGTCAGATTCCCCCTGCACCCTCTACTTAGGGCTTGCCTCAGTACCTGGTCTCTTACCCCGTGCCAGCTGATGCCCAATGGCTATAAGGTCATTATTGTAGGCGGAATTTTCCGGCCCGTCGCGCCGCGTCCCCGGATTAAGGCCTCATTTAGCGGGGCCTCGGTCCGGGGGCGTGACAGTAAGAAAATTCACTCTCAGTGATTTCATGCCACCTCAATTCAAAGAAGCCACGCAGGGGGCATCATACTCTTGCAATTCGATAGTTGGATTCTCCATTAATGGATACGAGTCCAGCGACATCGATGATGGATTCGAATCCAACTACACCAATGAGTGGGAGGAGTCCCTTGAAACAGGAGAATATCTCTCCGATGAAGAATGGGTTCCTAAGACTCATCTTATGCCAGTAATTTGGTATAACCCCCTACAGCCACAAGGATCCTGGTCTGATGATGAAGAAGACCAAGAGGCTGCACATGAAAATGCTGTTGAACTAGCACTCGTCATTGCCCCATTGGAAATCAACTATGCTGAGCCACAAAGAGTAGATGAAGAAGAAGAATTGGCTCCCATGCCTGATCTTGAAGAATATGCAAGGATCTTACAGCGTCTCATTCTTAAACAAGAGCAAGACCGCGTCAACGAGCCTCCTCACAATCCAGAGCCTGAAGTGTTGGAAATAGGGTGGGCCTCTAGGATAGGTTTCAAAAACTTTTGACCCACTTGACGCAGGGATCAACTATCCAGAAGGCTACAAAACCCAATCCAAGATCCATGTCCTCAATCTCAGCCATCATGATCAGTATACAATCTATCTAGAAGATAAAAATAGCAACTAACAAGCATCCATAATAATCTACAACATGCAAGGAAGTGGATTATACCTTTGGAGCTCGGTTGTGCTCTAATGGAGGAGTTGCGTCTTTCTTTGATGATGAAACGCTTTCACTAATCAATAGGGATCTCAAGACCTCTTGATCTTCCACGCTATGACCCGTATCAGATTCTCCTTTTCTCAAGAAGATGGTGGGATCTCCAGAGAAAACTACTAGGAACTCTAGGGAGGAACTAGAAAGAGAACTAGAAGAGGGGGAGGAGGAAGAGCATGTGCAACTATTGCACAAAAGGGCCTTGGGCGTGAATCCCTAGGTGGTTGCATGCATGGGACGTCCAAGGCCCTCTTCTCCTCTTATTTATAGCTTTTGCAAGCCCAACTTACTAATTTCCATTAGAAGTCTTACTTCCAAAAATTAGTAACTATCTCTTCTTAATTAAAATAGAAGTCTTACTTCCATTAATTAATTAGTAACTTACCATATCATAATTAGAAGTCTTACTTCAAATATGATTAGTATCTTTCTAATTTCTATCTAATTAAAATAGAAGTCTCACTTCTACTAAAATTAGTAAGTCTACTATTACCACTATTAGAAGTCTCACTTCAAATAGAAATAGTAACTTTCCTTTTAGAGTTCTACTAGAATTAGATACTTTCTAATTATTGGGCTAGCGTGGGGACCACTAGGGATTCCTTAGAAAGCTGGCTCCAACTGGGACTCGCGACCGCACATCTCATGTGTAATCCGGGCCCACAGTTAATTGCAAATAACTCCACTATATAAATGCAATTGAACTCCAGTCTTAGGAATATTACATAGAAGACCCTAAACTTCCACATTACCACAAGTAGACCCCTCTATCAATATCCATGGATCAATTGGACCTGTCTTCCAAACTTGATCCATATCTTATTATCCTTGAGCCCCAATTAATTATAATGATCATAGGTACCTTTCCAATTAACTCTAATCGGAATGGGTGCGCACTTACCAATGATAAATCCATTAATTGGCAGAAGGGGATATTAGAGATAGATTCCTTCTTGACTATTGAATGTTCCCACAGCTCTACTACCATGTACCCAAATCACCGAGGTGTTGACCTACAGTTGGCCTCACTCATTGGTGACTCAAAGCAAATGAAATAGATAGAAACTTGAGTTCATTAATGTCTCAGGATTGAGAGCCTATTGCTAGGGAATTATGAGAGCAGACCTTAAAATAAAGACAGTGTTTATAAGGTGCTTCTCATGGTCCTTCAATACATCCAATGTACCAGCACTGTGATCCAGAATCTTCCATTCTGATGATCGAGACAAATCACACTATCTCATAGTGATCAAAGTACTGCAACCTTATCAGTATGAGATGTCCAGTCTCATCACTGGTTGTGATAATATTTAAGTATAAGATTTGCCACACATGTCTCCCGTATGTGGATCTCATCCATACACATGTGTTACATCTAATATACTTGTGGACCCCGGTTCATCTCATGAACCATCATGTCATTCGTATTGGTTATGTGCAAGTATATAATAAATCACCATTCATCTCATGAAAGGAAAGCATGAATATACTGATAAATAAAGAAATTAATCAATTTATTATATCATCTACTGGATTGAGTCCATAAAACTAACATGAAGTCCCTGAAAACCATCAGGTATATCCTCCCTTAACTCCTGAAAATGGAGAAAATTGCTGGATAGACGATCCTCTTACATCCGAGGATGAGTCTGACTTCGATCAGGCAATGTCTCCTGTTAGAGCTTCCTGTAATGTGATAATTCGGGATTATAGCTCTTCCGAAGCATCGTCTGATGAGATCACTTACACTCCGATGACGCCTAGCAATGTATCCTCTGGAGCCACCTTATCTCACGTGACTTTCACTAAGACGGCACCCTCTCAGGTTTCTTCTCCTGAGACTGTGACTTCAAAGCTCACACCCTTCCTGACTGAAAAATCCTCAGCTATTGATGCTTGGGACAATGAATTGGTCAACGAAAAAGAAAGGTTGCTGGATGCTGTTCAGGACTTGTTCCCGAAAAATGCTCCGTGTAACACAATCACTGAGGATGACAACTCTACTGTAGATCCATCCTCAGTAAATGAAAAATGATAGCCTCTTGATCCTAAAGACAATCTTTCAAATGAAAACCCTTCTCAAGAAGCTCTCAAATTTGGTAGAGGCACCCACTCTGGCCGGGACTACCACAAAAATTACAACCAATCTTCATATACTTATTTAAATCCTTCGGGAAAAGATGTTGTAAGTCCCCCTAGTGGCAACAATGATGACCATGCAGGCCCCAAGGAGGCATTCAAGTATGACTTGATTAA
This sequence comes from Litsea cubeba, assembly GCA_012931725.1. Taxonomy (NCBI): domain Eukaryota; kingdom Viridiplantae; phylum Streptophyta; class Magnoliopsida; order Laurales; family Lauraceae; genus Litsea; species Litsea cubeba. The sequence goes on from CM022944.1 coordinate 61,945,353, forward strand.
ACACTTCAAGCACATACCTGCACGTCTGCACATCCTAGATTTATTGCTAATGTCTCCGCGCACTCGTGATAATCTCATTTCAGAATTACAAAAGCTGAAGGAGGATGTCGACAAACATGCCCCGCAAGCCCTCCAAACTGAAATGGACTGCCGGGTCAAAAACTCATAAGCTTCCTCAAAGAGAGAAAATAAGAAAACAGAGGGATCATGCATCGAATGCCTCTCGATTCAAAACGCAACCAGTGCAACCATCGCCTTCACTAAGGACGACCTCCTACTTGGCGAAACAAGGCACAACCGACCCCTGTACTTCACATGGTACATCAAGGAAATGCCTATGCATAGAGTTCAGATCGACCCAGGTTCTGCACTCAACCTCACCTCCACTTCGGCTCTCGAAGAGTTGGCCATCCCATCCAGTAAGTTGAGCCACACATCTGTATCTATCTTTGGATATGATGGGAGTACTCAAAGGCTTATCGGCAAAATCAGGTTCAAGTTGCAGATCGATGATCTTATCTCTGAGGTCACTGTATATGCAATAAAAACCCTTCATGCTACAACATCCTTCTCGGACGCCCCTGGATCCACGAGAATGGTGTTGTCCCTTAAACTCTACATCAATGCATCAAGTTTGTTGGTGACGACGACATGATACATCGAGTATTTGCGGACAGAAAAACCCTTCAAAGGTAATGTCACGCCCCCAAAACTGAGACCCTGCAGCGATCCGATCTCGGGGAGCGTGAACTTGGGGTTAATTGAAAATTTTTGCTTTCCTCAGGATCCGCGTGTGTGAGGATTACAAAATTCCACACAACCTGAATGTTTCGCGGAAGCTTATGTGGTGTTGCGACCCGGAGTCCGTGGCCATCGGATTCCACATCGCACTCAACCCATCAGCGTAAAGCTGTCATAACAATGTTCAAGCTCAGACTGGAACAAACCGAGATAATACATATACAAAGCTAACAGTAACAGGCTATTCATTACCCAAACATATTCAAGTTACAATTTAACAAGTGTCTTAATTACAATCCCAAGGAAAAAGGCTAATAAAAGCCGTACAAAAATAACAAGCTAAGAACAACTGCTACCCAAGTGTGTAACGAAACTCCGGAGTCAAGCACGACGTCTACATGACATCGCTGACACAACAAGCCTGCAAAACTCATGGCTCAATAGCCCTCTGCACACGAACTAGCTTAAGTCAAGGACCTGCCACCTAGAGCACCAAAGTAGTATATCATACACGACGGTCTGGCAGGTAAATAAATTGGGCATAAATATATCCAAAAATCAAAGTTTAAAAGAAACAATATTTAAAACAATTTACTAAACTTTAAAACAAGTACATGACTAAGATATATTTCACCGATACAAAAATCCATGAGTGAAGTACGAAACAAAACTAGCATGAGTACATAATATATCATGAATAGTAAATCCACATTGAGCTAAATCCTTTCTCCATCATACATGATGATAAGAGTAAGCGAGCGAGCGAGCTAGCGGGCACCCAAGCCACACAAGGTGGGAGGGGAAAAAATACCGGCCGCGGAACCGAAACGAGCTAAAATGTGTATAAATACACTACCAATCTGCAGATGGTCCTTACTTATGTTTAAAGACTCCCTAACTAGTGGATCAGGCTGAGAGGGCAGTCTAAGCTCAGTGGTGTTCACTTAAATCCATGAATGCACAAAACAAGACAATATACTTATCGAGCTTATCAAAACTTAAAGGGGAAATCACTTATCAAAACGAGCGAGCGAGCGGGCAAAATGCATAATATATATGCATAACGAGCTTAGGAGGTGATCCCCTTTTTCCTTCAAAAATCAAACCTTCAAACGAGCTTATACTTGAACTTCAAAGCAATACACAATGATATTATGGATATCAAAACTAAAGTTCAAAAAACAAGGTTTATCAAGCTTATGTTAAAGACTTCCATTGATCCTTGTGTCTTTGAAACTCAAATGTCAAAGAAGTAGAAATGGGATTGATGCCCCTGAAGTTAGGACATTTAAAATTTCAAATGCACAATATTCATTTAGAAGACTCACAACATATTCTAATTGTTTAATCCTCAAGAAATCCACAAAAACAATGGAAATCAGTTCAAGAATCATTTCAGGTCCATAATTAGTGAAAGAATATCAAACAGGCTTCAAAATCATCAAATGTGTTTCAACTTTCTCCTTATTACTTCCGAACAAGTTTTTGGATTAATAAATTCATCCATTAGTGAGAAGAGGGAATTCAACCCATACCAATAATAGGATAGCAAAATAGGCCAAACCATTTAAATAAAAACAACAAAACAGGCCCTCAAAAATGAATGAGCAGAGGCCCAAGCTATTTAATGAAACTGTGGCTGAAATGAAACATCAAAACAGGCCCAAGCTATGTAGAACAAGCCTAAAAAAATTACATGAAACATTGGCCGGGCTCAACCATTTAATAAAACAACAAAATAGGCCCAAGCTATGTAGAACAAGCCTCGAAATTACATGAAACTGTGGCTGGGCTCAACCATTTAATAAAACATCAAAACAGGTCCACAAAAATGAATTGGCAGAGGCCAGGCCCGCTCGTTCAATAAAAACCATCAAAACAAGCCCATAAAACCAATTGGGCCATGACTGGGCCCGCTCGAGCGGACCTGGCCAGTGAGTGGGGTTGCTAGAGTAGCCCAGGCTCGCTCTAGCGAGCCTACTTACTGCCTGGGGCACTGGGAATGCATTTCCTACACTGCTGGGTACTATTTTTCCATTCTTTTGAGTTCCTTCTTCCCTCCTTCATATACAATCATTCTTTAACATTAAAAACTGAATTATTTCATAGCAAAACCATTAATCAATCAAAACTAAACTGAATCACCTCATCCCATTTATGAATTCAGCATGAAAATCAGAGATTAATCATAAGATAAATGTAAAGATCTGAGCTGAGGTCTCACATTGAGAAGTCCTTAATAAAATTAGAGATTTTCATTCTAATGCCAACAAAATCATGTAGACAGACTGAACATAAACCCAATGTTGTAAAACTGTTGGAAATCATAATTTTCATGGCTAAGCTAATCATTTAAAATGGATCAAAACTTATAAATAAACAAGATTCATATGCATGCATTCCATCAAGTTATTCACTTGCCTCCACTCCAAAAGGATCTAAGGTTTCCTCCCAGAAATCTCTTCCCTCAGCCCAACTCCAAGCTACAAAAACCATGGAAAAATCCATCTCAAAAGAAATCAAGATTTTTGAAATAAAAGGGTTTTTCAAGAACCACCTTGCATGCATGCTAAAAAGCTTCAAAAGGTTCTAAAGAACCCAAGGTTAGGAGGAGAAAGCCAAGCCTCACCTGAAAGTGCAGAGATCAGCAAGAAAAGTTTGGTGAGGAAGATGGGTCCAGCTGAAATCCCATGAAAATGGTATCAATAGAAAGCTTAGGTGATGAGGGAGAGATTGGTACACTAAAATCTTCATTTTTGGCCAAGGAAGTTCAACATGCAAAGGAGAGAAGGTGGCTATAATGGAGAAGAAGAAAGACCTCTCTTAGCTGCTGTAGCAGGGAACAACGGAAGTGAAGAAGAGAACCCACGTTGGGTTTTTAAGTGGGTTAAGTGGGCTGCGGGCCCCATGGGTCCCAGATCTTCACATAGTTGGATCAGTCATCTATGGGTCTCGGATGAAATCGATGAATGAGACAAAATTAATCGTTGAAAATTTAGTTTCCAAAAAGTATACTTTTGACATGGTTCTGGAATTTCAAAATTTGGGTTAAGATTTGGTGTGAAAAGTCAGTTTTTCCCTTTTTCTCGAAAACCGCGATTTCTAAGTTTCAAATTCCAACAGATAAAATATGAAAGTTATTGAGATTAATAAAACAAGTCGAAAGAAGTAAGAATTGGAATTTTTTTTTGAAATCAAGAATAAATTCTCACACGTGTACTAAACAGACGGACCACCCCGGCCCGGGTCAAACTAAACTCAAGACTTTCCAAGTTCTCCAAAGCTATGAAAAATCTAACCCAACTCACAAACGAAGTCAAACCAACTCTAATCTCACTCAAAAAGCTAAAACAGATCTAAGACAACACAAAACACAAGGATTAGGGGTTGGGGACTCACAGGTAAAGAAGTCCACTTTGCAGACTCATAGATGTATGAAGGTGAGAAAGAAGAAGAGGAGAAGCACAAAGTACCCTTTCCCGAAAATCTCCGAAAAGATAAAGGCAAGGCTCCTCAACAAGCACCGGAAGAAAACAAACCATTTGGTAAATCCGAAGTTAGCATTCAAACTCCCTTCATCATCTCCTTCAAACCTTCAAAACCTTTGGTCATCACAACTAAAGTGAAGAGGGCAAAGCAAAAGTCTGGGGGCAAATTTGTTGTCTTTTTCATGTCTATCATACAAGACAGGGATTCGGATGCAGAGCCAAACGATGACACATCATCAAGCCAAGCTAACACTCAGCAAGTTCAACCTGCTCTTACTCTAATGGAGACAACTTCTAATATAAAAGATCCTGCGTTAGCTTCCTTCGTTGTACCAGCAACTTCAGCAAAGAAAAAGCCGATCTTCTTCCATAGATCATATGCTTCTTCATCAAACTCCATGCTTTAACCTTTCCAAAATGACAACTATCCAAATATAGTCATGTGGCATAAGCTATTATGAAGAAAATGGGCTATGATGCTCAAAACCCAGTCGGTTTGGGAGAAGGGCGCGGTATTCTCACACCATTGGGGCCTGACTTGACCAAAAGCCAGCTGGAAGATTAGAGACTCTACGGCCATGTAGAAAAGTCTTCACACGGGTTAGGGTATGATCTCGACACTCCTCTGAGACAGTTGACACAAAGGCTTAAAAGTTGACTTACCTACCAAGCCTCAACGTCTCGTATCCATGAAGACATCGATCTCCCTGGATATCTTTTCGATGAGTCACCTGACAAAGATCCAGGAAACTCATCCAATTGGTACGATTTCTCTGATGATGAAGAGGAATTGTCCGATGGCACAGACATATGGTATTCTGACCCCGAAGAACCCTCGTCTCAAAAAAAGTACCTTACTTCGACCCGGTTTCAACAGGCGATTGGGATCATCTCATAGCAAGCCTTGAGAAGATCGCTGATCAAGAAGACCTATGGAAAGGACCAAAACCTTGGTCTGAAAATGCCCTTGAAACCCCAGAAGGTTTCATTGAGTTGGAAGCCTCCGAAAATATTATGGAGGAACCACCTACGAACCTTTCAACAAAAGATCCTGCGTCCTACAGCGATCTCATGGCCTTTCGAAGCCTGGGGTATGGACATCATAGGTCCTATTTCTCCCCTTTCAAGCAAAGGTCATCGCTTCATCTTCGCCGCTACGGATTATTTCTCCAAGTGGTTAGAAGCATTTGCGCTCAACGAAATGAAGACCCCATCAGTCCTTCAGTTCCTGCGCACCAACAGCATTTGTCGTTTCGGCATACCTAAAAGATTCGTCCATGATAACGGACCACAATTCCGGGATCATCGATTCTACAGGTTCTGCTACAAATACAAAATCCAAAGCTGTCCTTCGACTCCATACAATCTGGCAGCAAACGGATTAGCAGAAGCCTTCAACAAGACACTCTGCAAAATCCTCAAGAAGATGGTCTCTAGTCACAAAAGAGACTGGAGCGTCAAACTGTCTGAAGCTTTGTGGGCCTATCGAACCACCGTTCGAGGATCAACCCATAGCACACCATTTTCCTTGGTCTATGGATGTGAAGCTGTCGTACCCTTGGAAGTACAAATTCCTTCATTGAGGGTATCCTTGCCAAATGACATGACTCAAGAAAGCAATGTCAAATTGCGACTCCATGAGCTGGATAATCTCGATGAGAGACGGCTCGAAGCTCGGCAAAGCATTGAACTTTACCAAGCACGCATGGCAAGATCTTTCGACAAAAAAGTCAGGCAACATGCCTACAAAAAAGGTGACTTGGTTCTTGCGGTAAAAAGACCAATGGTCTTCGCTCACAAGTCCAAAGGAAAATTTGAGCCAAAATGGGAGGGACCCTACGTCATCGACAAGGTTTTCTCCAACGGCACATACGCACTCCTAAACATGGAGGGTGACAGATGTATGCTGCCGATCAACGACAAGTTCTTAAAGCGGTACTACCCTTAAAGACTTACCCAACTGGGCAATAGCAATGCCTGTACGACCAAAACCGGTTTCCAGGTACTCGCTCGCTAAACCCACTATTTTCAGAATTTTCATATCAAATGTTGAAATTTCTAGAAATTCAAACAATGCTTACTTTCACCGTTTCATTGTTCAAAAAATTCCAAGTTTAGGAACCTTTCCCTAACTCGACCAAAATTTTCAACCCTTGAACCCAAAATTCATGGTTTGAAACAAAATCTGGATTCAGGGATTTCCACCCAAGTCCACCCTGCCTTTTACTGCCAAAATGGTTTTAGGTCAAAACTTATTACCCTCGTGTCTTTAAACAAAAAAAATTAGTTTTTCAAAAACCGCGGGGAAGCAACGCTTAGTCGATACTCGCACAAATCGGAAGCATGCGAACCATCTTCGACACTTCCAAAATCGCAGGGAAGCGACATTTCTTCGATACTTGCAAAAAAAAATAAAAAACTATGGAGACACAACATTTCAGTTGATATCACAACCCAAATTTCAAAGGTTCGAAAAAACCAAGAAATCGTGGAGATGCAACATTGCAGTTGATATCCATAACCCAAAGGTTCGAGAAAACTGTAAATTTCAAAAATCGTGGGGAAACGACATCAAGTCAGTACCCGCAAAACCAAAATTTCTGAAAAGCAAGGAAGCGACATTCCGTCGATACTTGCACCCAAATCCGCGAGGATGCGACATTCCATCGATACTTGTAAGACCATTCAGTAGGGAGGCGACTTTTAGTCGATACTTACATTTTTAAAAACCAAAACCGGCCATAAATGCCACCAAAACAGGCTATAAATGCCACAAACCGGCTATCAATGCCATAAAACAAACCGGCTATCAATGCCACAAAAGAAAACTGGCTATCAATGCCACCAATCAAAACTTGTCTTTCAAAAAAAAAACTCGGCTATCAATAACACAAACTCGGCTATCAATGCCACAAAAAACCGGCTCTCATGCCACAAACAAAATCTAGCTCCCATGCCAAAACAATCATTTGACAAAAGATTTTCACAAAATGACAAACTTTTGATCAAATCACATTTAGCAATTGCTTTCATCATAAAAAGATTTAAGTGAGCGTAAGGAAAACAAAACAAAAAAATATCCCATTTAGTAATTGCTTTCATCACAAAACGATTTAAGTGAGCGTAGGGAAAAAAAAAGGAGTACCAAAAAATACATGTGGTACAAAAAAAAGTGTTTACAAAGCACTACAAAAAAAAAAGAGTACAAAAAAACATGTGGTACCAAAAAAAAAAAGAAAAAGGATAGTTTTTGCTACAAAAATCAGGAGCTCAACCAAAAATGGTCTCTAGCCGAAATTTGAGCTCCTCGAGCAAGCTTTTCACCTCAGCCGTCAGAGTTTCCAGGGCACGCTTCTTCAGGAACTTGCCATGAGATGTTGGGGTAGGCTGTAACCCTTCTTTCACACCGGGAAGCTTATCCCGAGCAGTTTGCCACTATTTGTTCTCTTGAAACTTCCTTTCGAGAACTCGATCAGCATCTATGACCCGGCGAATCAGAACACTCTCCCTATCGCGAGCCTCTGTTATAGCAGCCCACTTGGCAGCGACTTGTGCCTTCAAATGCTCAAGACGTTTCCAGGCCTCATCGACCTCCCTATCAAGGATGTTAAGGTCACGTGTCAGCCCAATGATGGCTAGCTCTTCTAAGTTCTTCTCTCGGACTAGCTGCTTCCTGCTTTGTGTAGCCTCATTCAGGTCAGACTTAGCCTTATCAGCAGGCTCCAGGAACATCTCCTTAAAGAACTGGTCATCAGCAAAACCAATGGCCTCAAACCACTTGTCACCCAATGTAATGATCCTATCAACAATCGCCCTGGCACCTATGACATCCAGACCAACCTCTTCGGCATCACCGAGAATCTCCTGCACATGCTGGATCATGCCAAATCCGGCATCCAAGTGCCTAGAAAGGAGAGTCTCAATCCAAGAGCTCAAAACTCACGCCACCATCTTCTTCACAAAAAGAAGAGATGTCTCAGCTGAAGATTCGCCCCGCTCCATTGGTCGGCTGCTCATGTCATGCCCCGTTGGAAGAGGAACAAAAGAACTTTTTCCAGTCGGAGCTGCTGGGGAAGGAATCTCAACACGAGGCCCTCCTCCACCGTGTCAGAATTGGTTGCAGGAGTCTCTACCTCTGGATCAACCTCTGGCATTCCTTGCTCTGTTTCTAAAGGAAGCAATGGACTCTCCTCTGTCGCATCAGAACCTGCCAAAGAAACACAAAAAGGTATGAATATGATCCTGTTTAAAAAATCCTTATCAGGGTTATTACTATAAAATCCTTCTTTGATGACTGGCGGAACACTCTCTTCCTCCATGAATTCATCGGAAGCATCGTCAACATTTGCGTCCATCGATGGTTCAAAGTCATCGGAATCTTGTGGCAAGTCAGCTGACAAGAAAAATGTTAGCAAACCAAGTCACAGACAAAAAAAATTAAAGAAAAAGAAGTTATACCAATTGGAGATTCAGGATTCACTCTAGAGTCCCTCGGTTCTTCTTCAGGTGCCCCGACAAGATCCATCACCACCTCATCGGTTGGAACCTCAGGCATCGCCAAGTCTTCCTCTGCTAAAAAAAAGCAGCATGGAGAGAAAGCAAATCAGAACATGGAAAAATCCCATGAAAAGAAATGGAAAGAGAAAGAGGAAGAATCATACCTTCACCGACGGTCACTTTTTCTCGGCTTCTCTTTTCTGGAGGTTCGTCAGCATTCCATGGCACCTCCTCATTGATAGTAAGAGGGACTTCTATGTCAGGAGAACCTTCATGTTGCCCCTTGCTGCGATGATGACTCCTCTTCCTCTTACTTCTGTGGGCTCGTTTTCTAGAAGAACCTGCCCCACTGTCAGAGTCAGGTTTCCGACTTGACTCCTCACTGGATGATCTACTCTTGCCAGTAGACTCCACGGAAGCTCGCCTCTGTGCCACTTGCATCCAAGCATCAAGCTCAGGTTCCTCCTGTTCTAGCTGCTCTAAAGCCTCATCAAGTATTTCTCGAACAGCTTCAGAACCAATGACGCCCTGGTCACCGAGAAAGCCTATCTTGTGCTTCTCTCCAGAAAAGAAGGCCCAAACTTCCTCTCGCCGGATGCCATCCAACTTTCCAAGGACTTTTCCAAATGATAGCTTCACATCAAGCTCCTTCTTGGAAAGCCCCCGATATGCCGAAAAGCTCTCCGTGAACCACTTCGCGAAGCCGGCAGTCCGGGAAGTCGACACCACAGGATAAGAAATCATCGCAGTAGTGTCTTCAGCACTATAAAAAGCCCATGCATTTCTGTCATCCTGCAAGCCTCCAAAGCGCTTCACCATGCTTGAAGGCGCTCCAACAACGCCTCGAGAAAAGCCCAATTGCAAAGCAAAATGAGAAGGTACATACGGCTGGATGTCAACGAAAAGATGTCTACGGTACACCATCGTGCCGACACATATGCTGAAAAGCCACTCCTTCTCTACATTCGTCAAGGAGTAATGCCTTCCCGACCTTGCCTTGGTAGAGTCTCGGGAGACACCAAAGTCAAAAGCCTTCTTCCGTAACTTCGGAGAAAGCTTCACTGAAGACTGCCCCATCTCGACGTCCCTGAATCGTCAGATCCTCATGCGGGCAAACAAAAGTGATTCGGACACGGCTTTGCCCTTAGCTAGTCAAATCATGAGAGGATCATCATCCTGTGCAGCACCCAGCTGGTGGAAGCCATGACAGTGGTATACATACCACGAATAGAAAATGTGGGCTGAAAATACTCTGTTCATGGGAAGCCCAAGCCGAACCAAAAAAGCAGCAGCCTGCAGTTCGATACACAAGTAGGAGTAAACAGCTGGCACCAAAGCAAGGCGCTCTCCAAATGCCATCTGACAAGCCGAAAAAATACAATGCGGCCTGATATGTGTTCCATCTCCTCCAGTAAAAATAGCCTCACCTAGCCAATAAGTGAGGTAGACAGCAAGATCCCTTCGCAGTGCAATGTCAGAACAAATTGCGCCTGTACTTGCGAAGAAACCCCTCAACTCTTCTTGCATGGCCAAGATCTTCTTCGAACCCTGATCCTTAGCCCTGTCTTCCTGGGTCATGCTATCAGAAGGCTCCCCACTTTCAAAGAAGTTGGGAGACGAAGAGCTAAAACTCTTCCAACTGCTGGATCTTACTTTTGAGCCTCTTTCTCCTTCAAAAAATCATAGAAGGCGACGAGTTGAAAGTACAAAAGTCTGAACTCCTCAGATTGCTCCTCAAAGACGCTGTTGATTGGCATAAAATCCTCATAGAGTCTTCCAAAGATGGGTAATTTTGTAATGGCGCTCAGCTCCTTCAAAAAGAAACCAATCTCACCATTCGTCACAACGAAGGTATTGGTTTGTGGAAGGAATGGCTCCAACATAGCCATGAAGGCCTCTTCGGAAAAGATCACGGTCTCCCTAAAGGCACAGACCGCATCAAAAATCTCAGCTTCCTTCAAAACAGCGCCACCAATCAGCAGGACGTGATCAGTCCACGACTTCCACTCGGAGTCAGCACTGAAACGGCCAAGAAGTCGAAAAGGCCTCAACCAATTGCTGCCATCACTGCTGAAAATGCCAAGGCCCACCGGTCCCAAATTGACTGACGGATAATCAGAGCCCTGGTAGCTGCTGGCCGACATCAAAATGTCCATGTCAACGGGCGATTTCTCCGCATATCCAGGAGAACCGCCAACAAAAACCCCGGCCTTGATTACATTTGTCCTCTTCACCCAGCTTGGAGGATCTTCCCTCTTAGAGCACGTGGGAGCAAGGCTCATAAGCGAGATGATTCGATCAAACGTCGACCGGGTAATAATAGTTCTCTTCTCACCATCAATTGTGTAAGAGAACTGAAAACATCTCCTCTGGTATGTCATGTCGTCAGGAACTGTATCACCAAAGAAGAAGGTAGGCTTGGGCAAAACCCTCTGATCGTCTATCAACCATGGACGACTGCTTACCATGATCTTATAAAATCCCTCTCCCTTGAGAGCGATTAGTCGCTGTCTCATCTCATCCTTGTTGAGTGAGTTACACTCTTCCTGGTTTCTCTCAACATATTGGACCTTCTCCCAAGCCGGCTGAACGGCCGGATTAGAAGATCTTGCAGATCGACGAGGTACGCTTGTAGCAAGCACTTTACCCTTGTTTGTTCTGGAGGAACCACCTGTAAAGGTTGGAAAAGAAAAAGATCAATCATCAAAATGACAGAATTTAGCTAAAAAAAATATGGCGAAATTTTGACATGACTCTGGGGTAATTCCGAAGAAAAAGGAAATATCCCGAAAGAAATAGAAAGCTTGAAGATGGGCTCAACATTGCTGCGAGCTCCGAAACTCCAAACTTTCGAAACCTCAAAGTCTCAGCAAAATCAGGAAGGGCTCAACATCGCTGCGAGCTCCAAATTCCCAAATTTGCAAAAACTTTCAGGTATGCTATCACATCATGCTACCAATTCAATTTACAAAAGAATGCCTGCATGAACATCTTGGTTTGCCAAAAAATGCATTATCATGATGAGCAGAAAAAAAAGAAAAAAAAAAACTTTCTCAAAAAAAAAGAAGAAAAGAACAAAAAAAAAAGAAAAACAAAACTTTCTAAAAAAAAAGAAGAAAAAAAAAGAAAGATCAGCAAAAAAAAAACAAAAAAACAAAAAATGGGACTGGCCCACAGGCCACGTGGCCGTACAGCCAGATTCATACGGATCTGTCCGTACGGCCCACCAAAAAACAAAAAACACGTGTAAAAAAAAAGAGAAGAAAACACGTGGGAAGAAAAAGAAAAGAAAAGAAAGAAACAAAAAAAAACAAACAAACAAACAAACACTTTCTTTTTTTACCATCCTACTTTCTACAATGGAGCTTTCTTGAGAAAGAGAAATTACTTGAAGCCATTGATGGAGAAGAAGAAGAAAAGCTTGAAGATTATTGAAGAACTCTTGGTCTTGAAGCCCTCTTGAGATTTTTGCAAAAGAAAGCAATAAGAGCAAGAGATCCAACCTCCTCCTTGCTTTTACAGAAGAGAGCAAACCAAAGAAGGAAACAAGAAAGAGGTAAGTGTTACTAATTAGTAACCTTACCAAAAAGAAAGAAATTAGAAAGATTCTTTCCCAAAAGAAAGATATCTTGAGGGATTCTCACCAAGTAAAGATATTCTTAGATATTCTCTATCCAAAGGAGATATTTTTATATATTCTTTACAAAAATGACACCATATGAGATCTAAGCCATTCCAAAAGCTTAAGGTCCCATGGGTTAGCCCATATGAGCCAGGTTTGACCACCTACGCACTTTAAAGAAAAAAAGAAAATTTTTTTTAGGCTTTTAGTCAAAGAGAAATCCCTCTTACCAAGAGCTTACAAGCTTACAAAAATGGTTCCATGCCTCTTTTGAGTTGATTTGACCATACAAAAAAGAACTCCAAGCCCCATGAGCTTTCAAAAATCAAACCATCCAGCCTCATATACCAAATTGAGCTAAAATCTTGAAATTGACATTCCACAACAATCCAAACCAAATCTTGGTCCCCTAACTTGCCACATACAGCTTGTTAGGTCACAAGATCAAAACAAAATCGACCCCCAACATTCCACATACAGCTTGTTGGGTCACACGGTCAAAACCAAACCCGACTCCCTAACCTGCCACATACAGCTTGTTAGGTCACAAGGTCAAAACCAAATCCACATCCCCGATGTCATCTTCAAAACTTTGCCTCGAGATGGTACGTGATTCCTTTCACTACCATAAAATTTCCCTCGAAGCTCGAAAGGCTATAATACCAAAAGAAATACTGCTCAAAGACTCTTGGTCAAGTCACAAGCTCTCCTTCAAAAGTCTCTTCGAGGCAGATCAACTACAAAAGTTAAGCAACTTGTCGCTGTACCTCGAGGGGGCATCTGTTGACACAAAAAATGTGTCGCTTTACCTCTCCAAACTCAAGAAAGCTACATGAAGCTGCAACCTGCCAAAAATAGGCAATGATACTTCCAAAAATCAAATCCTGTCAGAATCAAACAATAACTACAAGATCCTTCAAGACAGCCAAAGGAGGAGTACACAAGAAGTTTCGGGCCATTTCAAAATCATTTGGCCTAACTTCGCATCTCCGATAGCTGAACAGGAGCTCCCGGCGGCGACAGTATCGAAGACACCAAAACTTCGATAAGAGCCTATGGATGGTCTCAAAATACATCCAAAAGGCTCCACGTCAAGTTCCAAGTTAAACCAACAACGTTTGACCCTCCATCAACCCTCAAACAGCTAAATGAAGCCTCTCGACGGCAAGAACCACCGAGGCCATCATTCATCAAAAAGAGCATATGGACAGCTTTAAAATGCTTACAAAGGGATACACGTCAAGTTTCAGGTCATTTCGACAACATTTGACCAGACTTTGACGCTCGGAAGCCAAATCAGGCCTCTCGATGGCGAAGGTTCCCGGGACCATGGTATCCAAGACATGGCCTGTGGATCATCTTAAAATGACTCCAATAGGTTCCCTGTCAAATTTCAAGTCAATCGGACATCGGTTGACCATACATCGAGGCGCCACATCTTCCTCGCGACAAAATTAAGTCTACTGGCGATAGGACCCCAAATGGCTTCAAAACTCAAACAAAAGCCTATGGTTGGTCATATTTATTGCTCAGAAGGCTTCACCCCAAATTTCAGGTCATTCTGACACCATTTGACCTAGAATAATCCCAAAAGATGCGGCACGGCCCGCGACTCTTCAACTGCTCGGCGACCACTTAATGCAATTAATTGGCTAGCTTTATTATAGTCATTAATTCATTTCTTTGGACAGCCCAATTAGAAGCAAGCATCGGGAGTTACAAGTCAATTGATTCATGGCATTTAACCCATGGAACTCCTCCCATCATGGTGATTAAATGCCCTCAATCTCCACCGGCCAATCAGAAGCCAAGGTCCAGGAGTTACAAAATAAAGGAATTAAACCTTGTAACTTCTCCCATTATGTGGTTTAATGATGATTAAAGCCCATAAACTCTCCTAAATGGCTACCAAGAGCCATAAATAGGAGAACACTCCAAAGAAATCCAGATTAGAAAAAATCAAACAACTCCTAGAGATCAGAATCAGATCAGCTTCCAAGCACAGAAAATCTAGAGAAAGAAAGAGAGAAAACTCTGCGAAAGTTCTGCACCGGCCACTGCTACAAGGTGACAAAAGTCCCTTGGGGGGTACCCCCCCCCCCCCAGGTCCTTGCCTTCTCCTTCTGCCTCTAATGGCTTAGACATGACTTTTCAGTCCGTATACTTAGCTTTTTATTGGACATAGGACCTCCATTTGGTCTTTGTCCTCTAAAAATCTGAGGTTATAGCCAAGCCAAGCGAATCAAGAGCATCCTCTGTTCTTATCTGCATGGATGATGGCAAAGTCCACATATGGCTTGCGACCGTCAATCTGAACGGGTCCCCCACAATCTCCTCAAAAGTTAGATCCTCCTTTTCTTGCTTTTCATTTTAGTTTGTATTTTTTTAAAAGAGACAAAAATCACAAATCTTGTCTGTCATTATTGATAAGAATTTAAATCGGCTATGAATGCCAAAAATTGGCTATAAATACCAAAACAATCGCCTTTCACAGCAAATCAAGAAAATGTCTCTTTTCTTAAATATATGTGCAATGGAAAACTTGAAAGAAGTTGATTTCATTTTTACTTGCGAAGGTCGGTCTCCGAATCACCACTTGCAATTCCAAGTAAAATAGACAATCTAGCACACCCACACCAAAAAATGTTGATACCCGCTCCTTCCCCCCGGGCACGAAAGGGTCAGATCAAACGGACTCCCACGTCCGCCGACCTCGGTAGCACCGAGCAAGGAATGCGCGGTCCATCAAAGTTTTTCAAAAGAAATCCATCAGGATTGAAATTCCGGTCAACCTTCGGTTGGCTTGTCAGTTAACCGACAGGGTCATGTCGGTCGATCGACAAGCTGACGGACGGCTAGCCGAGTTCAGGAATGGGGAGAAAACAGCTCTCGGGAATTGGAACCGAGGGGCTGTCGGCTGACCGACACTTCAGCATCAGAAACTACAGAAAATTACAGCTCTCTGGAATTGGAATCGTGAGGCTGTCGGCTCGCTGTCGGTTGGATGTCGGCTGACCGACAGCTGCAAACACAACATTTCTGAAGCTATTTTTCGGTCCTTTCTTCCCCCAAACATTCCTCCTTTCTATACTTCTATTCCCTGCAATAAAATGAGCTAAAAAGCTCCTCCAATTCATCACTACAATCCCATCATTTGACCTCATTCATTCTTCCATCAAATCATCCATAAAATTGGATCCAACCTCTTCATCCCATCCACATTCAACCAAGAGAAATCCATCGCATGAAACAAGTCAAAACATAATACAAATGAGATATCATTTTCAAGAAAGCAATATATTAACAAGATACACTAATGAGTGTATTTCAAATCTCAATAAAAGCATGTCATGAAGTAAAGCTTTAAGTAATAAAATCATTAATGAAAGCTAAACATTTGCATAAAACATGATCAATGAAAATAAATCATTTCATCCACTTGCCTTGGTCCAAGCTAATGCAAATCAAGCTCCAATCACCTCTTAAGCCAAAATAAAAAACCTATACAAAAACCCCCAAATACAAACTCTAAAATCAAATCAAAACAAAAGGAAAACTTCCAATAATCAAGATAAAGCTTCTCAAAGGCTACACAAATCTAGGAGATGGAGAGAATCACCTACATGGAAGACCTTCAAATAGACAAGGCTAGCTCAATGGAAATCTCAAAGTTGATGGATTGCTCTATAAATGGTACCAAGAGGAAGCTCTCGAGAAGGTGAAAAAGATTTGTGAAGCTCCTTTCTCAATTTGGCAAGAGCTTGATGGTGTTATGAGATGAAGAAGGGAAGAAGAAGGGAGGCACAAGGTGGCAGCTGGAATCTCTTCTCTTGGAACAATTTTTAGGTCAAGAAATGGGATGGAGAAGATGGGTTCGCTTTTATACAAAGAGGAGAGTGGGTCCACAACTTAAAATACCTCTCGGGCTCAAAACATCGATTTCGGGGCTTCAAATGATCTCGACGAAGAAGACAAAGTTGTTCAACAAAATTTCTAGTTTCAAAAAAGTGTATGTTTTGCGGGTTTTGGTGACATCGAAAATAGTTTCCAGATTTTGGGTACGATTTTGCCCTCAATTGAGAAAAGCCGGGTTTCGGGGCCTCCAATGTGAATGAGGTCAACATGAAAGTTGAAAAGATAAAAAAGATAAGTCCAACGGGATTAAAATAAGAATTTAAAGAAATCAAGAATAAACTCCCAAGCTCACCCAAAATCATAATAAGAACCCCCAAAGCAAATCAAGAAGGTTCTCAAAATCTTTCAAACCAAAGAAAAGGTATTTTAAACTCAGAAAGTCAATCGAACAACTGCAAAATCCAATGAGAAAACTAATCCACAAATAAAACCACACTAAACCAAGAAATCTGGGGTCGGGTTCTCACACTTATGGAAACAATCCATAGTAGCATGGTAACCTGCTAACCAATCCATCCCTAGGATGATATCAAAATCCTGCATCTCCAATAAAATGAGATTCGCTGGCAATACTACTTCTCCTATCTTAACTGGACAACTAGGTTAAAAATTTCTACACACAACTTCTTTACCTACTGGGGTAGCCACAGTCAAAATGAAATCCAACTCTCTATTATGCATATCTATCAACTTAGCAAATTTTGAAGATAGGAATGGTGAGTAGAGCCAGGGTCAAACAAAATCCTAGCATCAAAACCACAGATGAGAAGTGTACCTTCCACTACATTGCTTTCCTCCTCTGCATCAGCTCTATTGACAGCATAGAGTTGAGCCCTCTGGTGTGGCCTGTTCTGTCCTTGCTGCTGTCTGCGGTGCTGTGCATTCCTGTTCTGATTCTGAGGCCGCTGATTTTGATTCTGCCCTTGTTGACGAGCCTGTTGATGCTGTTGTTGTGGTCTGTACTGCTATTGTGGTGCTTGTTGTTATAGTGGCCTTGCCTGATTTTGCACAACTAGTACATTCTGAGGTTGTGCTTGATGTTGTGCTCCTTGCTGCTGTCTATTCTGTCTTTCTGGCCTCGGGCATTCCCTCATCTGGAGGTCCATTGAACCACATCTAAAACATGCCCCCGTGATACAATGGCATTGGGCATTCCCATGATATTTCCCACAGTGGATGCAAACCCCTGGATTCTGTACATTCTGTTCTTGTCTTGGCCTCTTATTCTAATTGTTCCTCTGCTGGTGGCCCTGGCCCTTTCCTTGAACTCTGAGAATCTTGTTGTGGAAGTTCTCAAACTTATAGGCTCTCTTGACAGCTTCCTCAAATGTTGTTGGTGGTGTAATCCCGGTAGCATCCTTCTCTATGTTCGGGTGAAGTCCCTCAAGGAATTTTGATATCTTCTTTTGTACCGTATCTACCAACCCTGGGGCATATCGAGACAGTCTCTCGAACTTGGTGAGGTACTCTTGAATTGTCATATTACCTTGCACGAGTTGCTGGAACTCAACTGCTTTTTGCCTCTTCACATGAGCTAGTACATATTTCTCTCCAAATTGTCTCTTGAAGTTAGTCCAAGCTTCTGCATCAGCCATTGTCATGTACTCTGCCTTAATGGTCTTCCACCATATATCTGCCAAGCCCGTGAACATAAAAGCTGCAAGCTGCACTTGTTCTACGCCCGTACATGTGAAGATTTCGAATATATTCTCCGTGTGCTCAAGCCGATCATTTGTTATCATTGGATCCTCTATTCCCATGAACTCCTTCGGGCCTCTCTTCTTGAACCATTCGTACAACACATTGGGATCATTCCCTCTATTGTTGACCGGACCCGTTGGTGCAACTGGAATTGGTTCTAGTCTCCTCTCTAGGACACCTAACAACTGTGCCTGCATTCGGGCCATCTCCCTAGCATGATCTTCGTCTTTCTTGGCCATTTGCTCTTGTAATCTGGTCTGTGTCTCATGTGCTTGAGCCTGTAACCTTGCCTGGTTGTCATTTGCCTGCCTTTGTTGATCTATCATACCCTGCATCATTTGTTGAAACTGATTTTGCATATTGTTATCATGTGTATTCTCTACAATAGGCCATGTGTTTTCACTGTTACTAGCAACGTGATTACTGCTTGCTGCTCGTTTGTGAGGTGGCATAACGCTGTAGAACAAATTGTTATCACATATACATTTAAACATAGGGTGGTTACACATTGCTCACACGATTCTATCTAACGAGACTCTAACGAATCCTCGCCACGTACTTAAGATTTCTAGTTTCTTTTACTTGCCTGAAACATGTCCCGCTCTGATACCAGTCTATCGCAACCCCGAACCGGGTTATGAGCCTAATCCGGGATCCGACTAATGATGTCATGCCACGTGCATCTCTTAAGAAAAACATTTATCCGTGCACGTGATTTCCCATAGGGTTCCGCAGTGAGGATTACACATCCAAGTCAATCACATATACAAGCCATGTACATTTTCAATATGCGGAAGCGTGTAGTAAACCATGTTAGTACCATTCCATTTCACAACATGACTGAATTATATTTAATATGACAAGATATCAGAATGAGCAATGATCATTAGCATATTTCCCAAAAGTAAAGTTAAATGTTTATACAAAAGATCAATTAATTAGTTGCCCCAAAAATAATGGCCAACAAAGACCAGTACAACCAAATAATAAACCCAAAGGATGTCGTTCTCAAAGCTAGATCGGATGTCTACATTACATCGTTCGTTTGCCACTCGATTACTCGTTGCGGCTCATCAACCGCCTCCTCAGGTTCCTCCTCAAAGGCAATGGGTTCGGGACCTGAGTACCAAAATAAAATGGATCAGACACGACGGTCTGGCAGGTGGGTGAAAAGATATAACAAATATACAAAACAAAGATACCTTGATAGAGTGTAGAAAACCTATATATAAGTTAATGAATTTCATAAAAGTAAATGCATCATTTGTCAAGAAAATGTATGAACAATATAAAGCACGTAAGGCTGTCGGTCAACCGACATTAGGCTATCGGTCAGCCGACAGCTGACTCAAAAAAATCTGGCAGATTGCAGCTCTTTGGAAATGGAGCCGAGAGTCTATCGGTTGGTTGTCGGTCGACCGACATTTGGGATGTCGGTAGGCCGACAGTTGACCCACAGAAATTCTGACAGATTACAGCTCTCTGGAAAAGGAACTGACGAGTTGTCGATTGGCTGTCGGTCGACTGACATTGGGATGTCGGTCAGCCGACGGCTGACCCATAAAAATTCTGACAGATTGCAGTTCTCTGGAAAAGAAGCCGACGGGTTGTTGGTTGGCTGTCGGTCGACCGACATTGGGATGTCGGTAAGCCTACGGCTGACCGAGAACGAACCGACGCTGCACAGTCAGTTCCGTTTCAAGTCAGATTTCACATTTTTCCTTTCCTTCTTCCATCCCATCTTTCTATACATTTGAGCGTCCTTTCTCACAACTTTAGAGGTCTCAAAAACCTCATTAAAACTCTATGAAATCCTCCATTCAAACCTCCTTTCCATCCTCCAATCCATTCACATTCAACCATAAGAAAGAGATTCAACAATATGGATATCCACATGAAGTGAAATCAATATCTGATTTAAAACAAATCCACAATGTAGGCTAAGTACATTCATATGCATATTTTTAAATCAATGATAACCAAATAGGGAAAACATATGCTAAAAACCATAATGAAACCACATTAATCATAACACATTAATAATTAAGATTGTCGATTCATGCATTTGCCTTAGGTCCAAGCTAATGCAAATCAAGCCCTCTAATCACTCTCCAAGCAAAAATCATTAACCTATACAAAAACCCCCAAATACAAGCCCTAAAACATCAAAACCAAGAAATACAAATAAAAGTTTCCAATAAAAGAAATGGAGCTTCTCTAGGGCCATACAAGCACAAATCTATAAGCTTTTAAGAAAGATTACATACTTGAAAGTTCTTCAAATGAGCAAGGAAGACTCAAGGAAAACTCGAAGTTGACGGATTGCTCTAAAAATAGTTTCAAAAGAAAGCTCTCGAGAAGGTGAACAATATTCATGAAGCTCTCATCTTGATTTGGCAAAGTTTTGAGGTGATTTGTAATGGACAATGCTTCTGCTCGGTTCTACCGAGGTCGGCGGACGTGGGAGTCCGTTTCGGTCCGACCTTTCGTAACCGGGGGGCAGAGGCCTGCATCAACATTTCTTTTGTGTGGGTGTGCCAGATTTTCTATTTTACTTGGAATTGCAAGTGGTGATCCGGAGATCAACCTTCGCAAGTAAAACGGAAATCAACTTCTTTCAAGTTTTGCATTGCACATATATTTAAGAAAAGATACATTTTTCTTGATTTGCCGTGAAAGGCGATTTTTTGGCATTTATAGCCGATTTTGGCATTTATAGCCGATTTACAATTCTTATCAGTAATGAAAGACAAGAGTTGTGATTTTTGTCTCTTTTGGAAAAAATACAAACTACAATGAAAAATAAGAAAATGAGGATCTAACTTCTCAGGAGATTTGTGGGGGACTCGTTCAGATTGATGGTCGTAAGCCATGTGTGGACTTCGCCATCATCCATGCAGATGAGAACAGAGGATGCTCTTGATTCGCTTGGCTTGGCTATAACCTCAGGTTTTTAAAGGACAAAGACCAAAAGGAGGTCCTATGTCCAATAAAAAACCAAGTAGACGGGCTGAAAAGCCACGTCTAAGCCATTGGAGGCAGAAGGAGAAGGCAAGGACCTTAAGGGGGATACCCCCAAGGGACTTTTGTCACCTTGTAGCGGTGGTCGGTGTAGAACTTCTGTGGAGTTTTCTCTCTTTCTTTCTCTGCATTTCTGTGCTTTTTTCTGATCTGGTCGGTACCCCCCAAGGGACTTTTATTCTTTTTTTCTTCTATATTTTTCTTTGACATTTTTTATCATTTATTGGCCTGATTTCCCTGTAGAAAACCTGATGAGAATCCTTGCATTTTGGTTTGCAAAGTTTCCTAATTTTCCGGGAAAGCCGAAGACTTTGCCGCGCAAAGCTGCCGATTTTCCGTCAGAAGCTGAAACTGGGTCAAACGATGTCGGAATGACCTGAAATTTGGGGTGAACCCTCCTGAACAATAAATAAGACCAACCATAGGCTTCTATTTGAGTTTTGAAGCCGTTTGGGGTCCTATCACTAGTAGACTTGTTTTTGTCGCGATGAAGATGTCGCGGCTTGATGTGCGGTCAACCGAAGTCCAATTGACTTGAAATTTGACAGGGAACCTATTGGAGTCATTTAAAGATGATCCATAGGCTCTGTCTTGGAAACCATGGTCTCAGGGAGCTTCGCCGCCGAGAGGTCTGATTTGGCTTCCGAGCGTCAAAGTCTAGTCAAATGTTGTCGAAATGACCTGAAATTTGACGTGTAGCCGTTTGTAAGCATTTTGAAGCCGTCCATGTGCTTTATCTGATGAGTGATGGACTTGATGATTCTCGCCGCCGAGAGGCTTGATTTAGCTGTTCGAGGGTTGATGTAGGGTCAAACGTTGTCGGTTTGACTCGGAACTTGACGTAGAGCCTTTTGGATGTATTTTGAGACCTTCCATCGGCTCTGATCGAAGATTTGGTGTCTCCGATGCTTTCGCCGCCGGGAGCTCTTTTTCAGCTGCCGGAGAAGCGAAGTTAGGCCAAATGATTTTGAAATGGCCCGAAACTTCTTGTGTACTCCTCTTTTGGCTGTCTTGAAGGATCTTGTAGTTTTTGTTTGATTCTGACAAGATTTGATATTTGGAAGTAGCATTGCCTATTTATGGCAGGCTGCGACTTCATGTAGCTTTCTGGATTTTGAAGAAGCAAAGTGACACATTTTTTTTTGTGTCAACAAATGCCCCATCGAGGTGCAGCGACGAGTTGCTTAACTTTTGTAGTCGATGTGCCTCTAAGAGATTTTTCGAAGGAGAGCTTGTGACTTGACCAAGAGTCTTTGAGTAGTCGTTCTTTTGGTATTTGTAGCCCTTTGAACTTCCAAGGGAATTTTTATGGTAGTGAAAGGGATCACGTACCATCTCGAGGCAAAGTTTTGAAGATGACATCACGGATGTGGATTTGGGTTTTGACCTTGTGACCTAACAAGCTGTGTGTGGTAGGTTAGGGGGTCGGGTTTGGTTTTGACCGTGTGACCCAACAGCTGTATGTGGAATGTTGGGGGGTCGATTTTGGGTTTGATCTTGTGACCTAACAGGCTATATGTGGCAAGTTAGGGGATCGGGTTTTGGCTTTTGGTTTTGGTCTTGTGACCTAACAAGCTGTATGTGGCAAGTTAGGGGACCAGGATTTGGTTTGGATTTTTGTGGAATGTCAATTTCTAGATTTTGGCTCAATTTGGTATATGAGGGCGGATGGTTTAATTTCTAGAAGCTCATGGGGCTTGAAATTCTTTTTTGTATGGTCCAATCAACTCAAAAGAGGCATGGAACCATTTTTGTAAGCTCTTGGTAAGAGGGATTTCTCTTTGACTAAAAGACCAAATTTTTGTTTAGTGCCTAGGTGATCAAAGCTGGCTCATATGGGCTAACCCATGGGACTTTAAGCTTTTGAAATGGCTTAGATCTCATATGGTGTCATTTTTGTAAAGAATATCTAAAAACATCTCCTTTGGATAGAGAATATCTAAGAATATCTTTATTAGGAGAGAATCTCTCATGTTCCCTTTATTTTGGGAGAGAATATCTCAAGATATCTTCCTTTGGGAGAGAATCTCTCATTGATCCTATCTTTTGGGAGAGAATCTCTCATTGATTTCTTTTTGGGAGAGAATCCCTCATGATATCTTTCTTTTGGGAAAGAAGCTTTCTAATTTCTTTCTTTTGATAAGGTTACTAATTAGTAACACTTACCTCTTTCTTTTTTCCTTCTTTGGTTTGTCCTCTTCTATAAGAGCAAGGAGGAGATTGGATCTCTTGCTCTTATTGCTTTCTTTTGCAACAATCCCAAGAGGGCTTCAAGACCAAGAGTCATTCTTCTTCAAGATCTTCAAAACTTTTCTTCTTCTTCCTCATCAATGGCTTCAGGTAAGTTCTCTTTTTCAAGAAAACTCCATTGCAGAAAAAAAAAGTTCTTTCTTTTTTTTTTGTTTCTTTCTTTTCTTTTCTTTTTCTCTTTTCCATGTGTTTTTTCCATTTTTTTTTACACGTGTTTTCTTTTTTTTTTCTCGTGCTTTTTTTTCACATTTTTTTTTGTTTCTTTTGTGGGCCGTACAGACGGATCCGTACGGATCTGGCCGTACGGCCACGTGGCCTGTAGGCCCCCTTTTTTTTTGCTGATCCTCTTTTTTTTTTCTTTTCTTTCTCTCTTTTTGTTGAGAAAGTTTATTTTTTTCTTTTTTTTACTCATCATGATAATGCATTTTTTGGCAAACCAAGATGTTCATGCATGTATTATTTTTTTGTAAATTGAATTGTAGCATCATGTGGTAGCATACCTGAAAGTTTTTGCAAATTTGGGAATTTGGAGCTCCCAGCGATGTTGAGCCCTTCCTGATTTTGCGTGACTTTTAGGTTTCAAAAGTTTGGAGTTTCGGAGCTCGCAGCAATGTTGAGCCCATCTTCAAGCTTTCTATTTCTTTCGAGATATTTCCTTTTCTTCGGAATTGCCCCGGCATCATGTCAAAATTTCGCCAGATTCTTTTTAGCGAAATCGTGTCATTTTGATGATTGATCTTTTTCTTTTCCATCCTTTGCAGGTGGTTCCTCCAGAACAAACAAGGGTAAAGAGCCTACTACCAGCGTACCTCGTCGATCTGCTAGATCTTCTAATCCGGCAGTTCAGCAGGCTTGGGACAAGGTTCAGTATGTTGAGAGAAATCTGGAAGAATGCGACTCCCTCAACAGAGATGAGATGAGGCAGCGACTGATCGCTCTCAAAGGAGAGGAATTTTATAAGATCATGGTAAGCAGTCGTCCATGGGTGATGGAAGATCAGAGTGTTTTACCCAAGCCTACCTTCTTCTTTAGTGATGCCGTCCCTGATGACATGACATACCAGAGGAGATGTTTTCAGTTCTCTTTCACAGCAGATGGTGAGAAGAAGACTGTTGCTACCCGGTCGATGTTTGATTGCACCGTCTCGATCATGAGCCTTGCCCCCACGTGCTCTAAGAGGGAAGATCCTCCAAGCTGGGTGAGAAGGACAAATGTAATCAAGACCGGGGTTTTTGTTGGCGGTTCTCCTAGATATGCGGAGAAGACGCCTACTGACATGGACATGTTGATGCCAGCCAGCGGTTGCCAGGGCTCTGATTATCCATCGATCGATTTGAGACCGGTGGGCCTTGGCATTTTCAGCGGTGACGGCAGCAATTGGGTGAAGCCTTTTCGACTTCGTGGACGTTTCAGTGCCGACTCCGAGTGGAAGTCGTGGACTGATCGGGTCCTGCTGATTGGTGGCCCCATTTTGAAGGAAGCCGAGATTTTTTATGCGGTCCGCGCCTTTAGGGAGACCGTGATCTTTTCTGACGAGGCCTTCATGGCTATGCTGGAGTCATTCCTTCCACAAACCAATACCTTCGTTGTGACGAATGGTGAGATTGGTTTCTCTTTGAAGGAGTTGAGCGCCATTACTGGATTGCCGATCCTTGGCAAACTCCTATGAGGAGTTTATGCCGATCGACAGCGTCCTTGAGGAGCAGTATGAGGAGTTCAGGCTTCTGTACTTTCAGCTTGTTGCCTTCTATGATTTTCTGAAGGAGAAGGAAGGCTTGAAAGTTAGATCTAGCAGTTGGAAGAGTTTTAACTCTTCTTCTCCTAACTTCTTTGAAAGCGGGGAGTCTTCTTATAGCATGACCTGGGAAGACAGGGCTAAGGATCCGGGTTCGAAGAAGATCTTGGCTATGCAAGAAGAGTTGAGAGATTTATGTACGAGTACAAACGCCATATGTCCTGACATTGTACTGCGGAGAGATCTCACTGTTTACCTCACTTATTGGCTTGGTGAGGCCGTTTTTACTGGAGGAGATGGAACGTACATCAGGCCGCATTGTATTTTTCCGGCTTGTCAGATGGTGTTTGGAGAGCAGCTTGCTTTGGTGCCAGCTCTCTACTCCTACTTGTGTACTGAACTGTAGGCTCCTGCTTTTGTGGTTCGGCTTGGGCTCCCTATGAATATGGTATTTTCAGCCCACATCTTTTATTCGTGGTATGTGTACCACTGTCCTAGCTTCCACCGGCTGGGTGCTACACAAGATGATGATCCTCTGATGATTCGGCTGGCTAAGGGCGAAGCCATGTCCGAATCACTTTTGTTTGCCCGCATGAGGATCCGACGGTTCAGGGACGTCGAGATGGGGCAGTTTTCAGTGAACCTTTCTCCGGAGTTGCGGAAGAAGGCTTTTGATTTTTGTGCCTCCCGAGACTCTACCAGGGCGGGGTTGGGAAGGCATTACTCCTTGACAAATACAGAGAAGGAGTGGCTTTTCAGCATACATGTCGACACGATGGTGTACCGCAGACATCTTTTCATCGACATCCAGCCGCATGTACCTTCTCGCTTTGCTCTGCAGTTAGGCTTTTCTCAAGGCGTTATTGGAGCGCCTTCAAGCATGGTGAAGCGCTTTGGAGGTTTAAAGGATGGGAGAAACGCATGGGCTTTCTATAGTGCTGAAGACACTACTGCCATGATCTCTTATCCTGTGCTGTCGACTTCCCGGACTGCTGGCTTTGCGAAGTGGTTCGCGGAGAGCTTTTCGGCATATCGGGGGCTTTCCAATAAGGAGCTTGATGTGAAGCTTTCATCTGGAAAGGGCCTTGGAAAGTCAGATGGCGTCTGGCGAGAGGAAGTTTGGGCCTTCCTTTCTGGAGAGAAGCACAAGATAGGCTTTCTCGGTGACCATGGCGTCATTGGTTCTGAAGCTGTTCGAGAAATACCTGATGAGGCTTTAGAGCAGCTAAAACAGGAGGAAGCTGAGCTTGATGCTTGGATGTAAGTGGTGTAGAGGCAAGCTTCCGTGGAGTCTACTGGCAAGAGTAGACCATCCAGTGAGGAGTCAAGTGGGAAACCTGACTTTGACAGTGGGGCAGGTTCTTCTAAGAAGCGAACCCACAGAAGTAAGAGGAAGAGGAGTCATCATCGCAGCAAGGGCAACATGAGGACTATCCTGACTTAGAAGTCCCTCTTACTATCAATGAGGAGGTGCTAGGGAATGCTGACGAGCCTCCGGAAAAGAGAAGCCGAGAAGAAGAAACTGTCGGCGAAGGTATGATTCTTCCTTTTTCTCTTTCCATTTCTTTTCATAGGATTTTTCCATGTCTTGATTTGTTTTCTCCCCTACTGCTTCCTCTTTTTTTTTAGCAGAGGAAGACTGATGATGCCTGAGGTTCCAACCGATGAGGCGGTGATGGATCCGATCGCGGCACCAGAAGAAGAACCGAGGGACTCTGGAGTGATTCCAGAATCTCTAACTGGTATGACTTTTTTTTTTTTGCTTTCCTTTTTTTGTCTGTGACTTGGTTTGCTAACATTTTTCTTGTCAGCTGACTTGCCACAAGATTCTGATGACTTCGAACCATCGATGGACACAAATATTGATGATGCTTCCGATGAGTTCATGGAGGAAGAGAGTCTTCCGCCAGTCGTCGAAAAAGGTATTTTGTAGTAATAACCCTGATAATGATTTTCAAACAGGATCATATTCAAACCTTTTTGTGTTTCTTTGGCAGGTTTTGAAGTGACAGAGGAGAGTCCGTCACTTGCTTCAGAACCAGAGCAAGAGATGCCAGAGGTAGAGACTCCTAGGACCAGTTTTGACACTGTTGAGGAGATACCTCGTGCTGAGATTCCTTCCCGAGCAGCTCCAACTGGAAAGAGTTCTTTTGTTACTCTTCCAACGGGTGATGACATGAGTAGCCGACCAACGGAGTTGGGCGAATCTTCAACTGGGCCATCTCTTCTTTTTGCGAAAAAGGTGGTAGTGCGGGTTTTGAGCTCTTGGATTGAGACTCTCCTTTCTAGGCACTTGGATGCCGGATTTGGCATGATCCAGCATGTGCAGGAGATTCTCAGTGATGCCGAAGAGGCTGGTCTGGATGTCACAGGTGCCAGGGCGATCGTTGATAGAATCATTGCACTGGGTGACAAGTGGTTTGAGACCATAGGTTTTGCTGACGACCAGTTCTTCAAGGAGATGTTCCTGGACCTTGCTGATAAGGCTAAGTCTGACCTGAATGAGGCTACACAAAGTAGGAGGCAGATAGTCTGAGAGAAGAACTTAGAAGAGCTAGCCATCATTGGGCTGACACATGAACTTAAAATCCTTGATAGGGAGATCGATGAAGCCTGGAAACGTCTTGAGCATTTGAAGGCATAAGTCGCTGCCAAGTGGACTGCTATAACAGAGGCTCGCGACAGGGAGAGTGCTCTGATTCGCCAGGTTGCAGATGCTGATCGAGTCCTTGAAAGGAAGTTTCAAGAGGACAAACAATGGCGAACTGCTCGGGATAAGCTTCCCGGTGTGAAAGAAGGGTTACAGCCCACCCCAGCATCTCATAGCAAGTTCCTGAAGAAGCGTGCCCTGGAATCGCTGACGGCTGAGGCCAAAAGTTTGGTTGAGGAGCTGAAATCTTGGTTGGAGACCATCTTTGGCTGAGCTTCTGATTTTTGTAGCAGAAACTATCCTTCTTTTTTTTTGGTACCACATGTATTATTTTTTTTTGTACTCTCTTTTTTTTGTAGTGTTTGTGAACATTTTCTTTTTTTTGGTACCGCATATATTTTTTTGGTACTCTTCTTTTCTTTTCTTTTTTGTTTTCCCTACGCTCACTTAAATCTTTTTTTTTTATGAAAGCAATTGCTAAATGGGATTTGATCAAAAAGCTTGTCATTTTGTGAAAATCTTTTGTCAAATGATTGTTTTGGCATGGGAGCCAGATTTTGTTTGTGGCATGAAAGCCGATTTTGGCATTGATAGCAGGTTTGTGGCATTTATAGCCTGTTTTGGTGGCATCTATAGCCGGGTTTTTTTTTTTGAAAGCCAAATTTTTGGTTTGTGGCATTGATAGCTGGTTTTGTGGCATTTAAAGCCTGTTTGTGGCATTTATAGCCTGTTTTGGTGGCATTTATAGCCGGTTTGTTTTGGTGGCATCTATAGCCGTTTTGGTTTTCAAAAATGCAAGTATCGACTAAAAGTCGCCTCCCTGCTGAATGGTCTTGCAAGTATCGATGGAATGTCGCATCCTCGCGGATTTGGGTGCAAGTATCGATGGAATGTCGCATCCTTGCTTTTCAAAAATTTTGGTTTTACAGGTACTGACTTGATGTCGTTTCCCCATGATTTTTGAAATTTGTGGTTTTCTCGAACCTTTGGGTCATGGATATCAACTGAAATGTTGCGTCTCGATGGTTTTTTTGGTTTTTTCGAACCTTTGAGATTTGGGTTGTGGATATCAACTGAAATGTTGCATCTCCACAGTTTCTTGGTTTTTATTTTTTTTTTGAACCTTTGAAATTTGGGTTGTGGATATCAACTGAAATGTTGCATCTCCACGGTTTTGGATTTTGCAAGTATCGATGAAATGTCGCTTCCCTGCGATATTGGAAGTGTCGAACGTGGTTCGCATGCTTCCGATTTGTGCGAGTATCGACTAAGCGCCGCTTCCCCGCGGTTTTTGAAAAACCATTTTTTGTTTAAAGACACGAGAGTCATAAGTTTTGACCTAAAACCATTTTGGCAGTAAAAGGCAGGGTGGACAAGGGTGGAAATCCCTGAACCCGGATTTTATTTCAAACCATGAATTTTGGGTTTCAAGGGTTGAAAATTTTGGTCAAGTTAGGGAAAGGTTCCTAAACTTGAAATTTTTTTTGAACAATGAAACAATGAAAGTTTACGCATTGTTTAAATTTTCTAGAAATTTTAACATTTGATATGAAAATTCTAAAAAGAGTAAGTTTACCGAGTGAGTACCTGGAAACCGGTTTTGGCCGTACAGGCATTGCTCTTACCTAGTTGGGTAAGTCTTCAAGGGTAGTACCGCTTTAAGAACTTGCCGTTGACGGGCAGCATACATCGGTCACCTTCCATGTTTAAGAGTGCATTTACGCCGTTGGAGAAAACTTTGTCGATGACGTAGGGTCCCTCCCATTTTGGCTCAAATTGCCTTTGGACTTATGAGCGAAGACCATTGGTCTTTTTACCGCAAGAACCCAATCACCATTTTTGTAGGCGCGTTGCCTGACCTTTTTGTCGAAAGATCCTGCAATGCGTGCTTGGTAAAGTTCAATGCTTTGTCGAGCTTCGAGCCGTCTCTCATCGAGATTGTCCAGCTCATGGAGACCTAATTTGACATTGCTTTCTTGAGTTATGTCATTTTGCAAGGATACCCTCAAGGAAGGAATTTGTACTTCCAAGGGCACGATAGCTTCGCATCCATAGACCAAGGAGAATGGTGTGCTATGGGTTCGTCCTCGAACGGTGGTTCGATAGGCCCACAAAGCTTCAGACAGTTTGTCGCTCCAGTCTATTTTGTGACTAGAGACCATTTTTTTTGAGGATTTTGCAAAGTGTCTTGTTAAAAGCTTCTGCTAACCCATTTGTTGCCGGATTGTATGGAGTCGAAGGACAACTTTAGATTTTGTATTTGTCGCAGAACCTGTAGAATCGATGATCCCGAAATTGTGGTCCGTTATCATGGACGAATCTTTTGGGTATGCCGAAACGACAAATGATGTTGGTGCGCAGGAACTGAAGGACTGATGAGGTCTTCATTTCGTTGAGCGCAAATGCTTCTGACCACTTGGAGAAATAATCCGTAGCGGCGAAGATGAAGCAATGATCTTTGCTTGAAGGGGGAGAAATAGGACCTATGATGTCCATACCCTAGGCTTCGAAAGGCCATGAAATCGCTGTAGGATGTAGCCATTTTGGAGGCATGTGAATGTAATCTCCATGAACTTGGCATTGTTGGCAGCGCTTAGCAAATTACATTGCATCAGCTACCATGGTAGGCCAGTAATAACCTAACCTTTTTATCTGATCATAGAGCTTGGGACCAGCCTGATGAGCTCCGTACAGACCAGCATGAACTTCTTTGAGTGTTTCTTCAGCCTCTTGTTGTGACAAGCAGCGTAGAAGTACTCCGTTGAAGGATTTCCTGTAAAGGATTTTTGAAGGAATATCCAAATGAAAGCTTGGGGTTCGCCTTTGGATGCTTACCCGTTCTTTTGGATCTTTAGGTAGGATTCCGAACATAGTGTAATCAATGAACGGATCCCTCCAGTCGTCGATTCAAGGTTGAAGGATTGAAATCCGACTTCCAACCACTTGGTGGCATTCAGTAACTACTTGATGTGTGTTAAGAGGAGGGAGGATTCTTCTTTCGCACACTGTGATTTGCATGTTTTCCATTTCCTGGATTGCCATAGATGCGGCAAGTCCGGCCAGGGCATCTGCACGTATGTTTTCACCTCTACGAATGTGGGTGATGTGACAGATGTCAAACTTTTGCAGAAGCGATTGTGCCTTATTGTATTAAGGCATCAAATCAGGTTTCCTGACTTCAAATTTCTGATTCATCTGGTTGACGATCAGTTGAGAGTCTCCAAAGACATCCAGAATGGTGATACTGGATTCGATGGCGAGTTCCAATCCTAGGATCAGAGCTTGATATTCAGCTGCATTGTTTGTGCGTGGTTCCAGTAGCGAGAAAGCCTATGGAATCATGTATTTGTCGGGGCTAACAAAGAGGATGCCAACTCCCGAGATCAGCTGTCTTTTTTCATTTGTCCTGGTTGCACCGTCAAAGTACATGTCCCAGGAGGCACTTTGTGAGAAAGTCTCCACATTATAGACTGGTTCGTCTAGGAGATCATCTCTGAGTGGAGAATCTTTAGGCAATGGATGCTCTGCGAGAAAGTCCGCTAGAGCTTGCCCTTTGATCGCCTTCTGCGGTACATACCTGATATCAAATTGTGACAGAAGGATGGACCATTTTGCCAGTCGGGCATTGAGAGAACCTGCTTTTGTGACAAGGACCTTCAAGAGGTTGACCCTTGAGACCAGGTAGACTGTGTTGGAAAGCAAGCAGTGACGCAGCTTTTGTACGGCGAACATCACTGCAAGACATTCTTTTTTGAGTGGAGAGTAGCGATGCTCTGCACCTACTAGCATGCGGCTGAGGTAGTATAGAGCAGCTTCTTTTCTTTCATCATTTTCTTGTGCAAGCAGAGTTCCCAGAGAGTGATCAAGGGTTCTTGTGTACAAGATGAATGGTTTTCCAGTGGCAGGAGCAGCTAACACTGGAGGTTTGGTCAGGTATGACTTGATATCTTGGAACGCAGCTTCACAGTCAGCATCCCAGATAAAGTTTACACCTTTTTTCATCAACCGGGAGAATGGATGGCATTTTCCTGAAAGATTGGAGATGAACCGTCTGATGTAGGCCAATCTCCCATGAAGCCCTTTGAGTTCTCTCATGGTTCTTGGAAAGGGCATTTCTAGAATGGCTTTGACTTTTATGGGGTCAAGCTCTATTCCAGCTTTCTGAACTAAGAATCCAAGGAACTTACCCGACGAGACGCCGAAGAAGCATTTCAAAGGATTCATTCGCAGTTTATGTTTGCAAAGTTGGAGGAAGACTTCTCGAAGGTCTTCGAGATGATCTTCTTTTCTTTTACTTTTGACGGCGAGGTCATCAACGTAACATTCGACGGTCTTGTGCTGTATATCTTGGAATATCTTCATCATAACCCTTTGATATGTGGCACCAGCGTTTTTCAGACCAAATGGCATGACAGTGTAACAATACACGCCAAATGGGGTCCGAAAGGATGTATGTTTTTCATCTTCAGGATGCATCTTTATTTGATTGTAGCCAGAGAAACCATCCATGAATGTCATTTGCTCGAATCCACAGGTATTATCAATCATTACCTCTGGTATGGGGAGCGGAAATTCATCTTTAAGGCATGCGCCATTCAGGTCTCTGTTGACACCAAAAATGTCACTTTGCCTCTTCAAGATCCAAAGAGCTACATGAAGTCGCAACCTGCCATAAATAGGCAATGCTGCTTCCAAAAATCAAATCTTGTCAGAATCAAACAAAAACTGCAAGATTCTTCAAGACAGCCAAAAGAGGAGTACACAAGAAGTTTCGGGCCATTTCAAAATCATTTGGCCTAACTTCGCTTCTCCGACAGCCGAAAAGGAGCTCTCGGCGGCAAAAGCATCGGAGACACCAAATCTTCGATCAGGGCCGATGGATAGTCTCAAAATACTTCCAAAAGGCTCCACGTCAAGTTCCGAGTCAAACCGACAGCGTTTGACCCTACATCAACCCTCGAACAGCTAAATCAAGCCTCTCGGCGGCGAGAACCACCGAGGACATTACTCATCAGATAGAGCACATGGACGGCTTCAAAATGCTTATAAAGGGCTACACGTCAAATTTCAGGTCATTTCCACAACATTTGACCATAGTTTGACGCTCGGAAGCCAAATCAGGCCTCTCGGCGGCAAAGCTCTCCGGGACCATGGTTTCCAAGATAGAGCCTATGGATCATCTTAAAATGACTCCAATAGGTTCCCTGTCAAATTTCAAGTCAATCGGACATCGGTTGACCGCACATCAAACCGCGACATCTCCATCGCGACAAAAAGTAAGTCTACTGGTGATAGGACCCCAAACGGCTTCAAAACTCAAACAAAAGCCTATGGTTGGTCTTATTTATTGCTTAGGAGGCTTCACACCAAATTTCAGGTCATTCCGACATCGTTTGACCCAGTTTCAGCTTCTGACGGAAAATCGGCAGCTCTGCACGACAAAGTCTTCGGCTTTCTCAGGAAATTGGAAACTTTGCAAAATAAAATGCAAGGATTCTCATTAGGTTTCCTACAAAGAAATTAGGCCAATAAATGGTCAAAATGTCAAGGAAAAGTACAGGAGAAAAAAGAATCGAAAAACAGCAAAAACGGACACAAAACGGGACACAAAAGGGGGAAAACCCCTGCGACCCTGGGCCAGGGTCGCCGGCGACCTTGGAACCCGGGGTCGCCGGGAAGACCCCGGAAACCCCGGTTTTCGCCGTTTTTTAGCGATTCGAAGAGCCCAGCCTCTGGTACTCTCCAAAATTCATGCTTTTGAGACACCAAGTCCTCTGACATCCGTCCAAAACACGGGTCAATCATCAAGAGTATCGAAAACAATATTGATCGCCACCCGGTCAACCAAAAAAAGTGTGCTTTCTACCCGACCGATCGAGAAATCGACAGGACAGATGGCACCGACCCGCTGTTGGCAACAAACACCTGAAATTACATGGTCATCTGATGTCGATCTACATGAAGATCCATCGATGATCATCGACAAAAGAATCCCAAAAGACGTGGCACGGCCCGCGACTCTTCAGCTGCTCGGCGACCACTTAATGCGATTAATTGACTAGCTTTATTACAGTCATTAATCCATTTCTTTGGACGGCCCAATCAGAAGCAAGCATTCGGGAGTTACAAGTCAAGAGATTCATGGCATTTAACCCATGAAACTCCTCCCATCATGGCGATTAAAGGCGATTAAATGCCCTCAATCTCCTCCGGCCAATCAGAAGCCAAGAAAAAGGAGTTACAAAATAAAACTATTCAATTTTGTAACTCCTCCCATTATGCAGCTTTATGACAATCAAGGCTCATAAACCCTCCTAAATGGCTACCTAAAAGCCTATAAATAGGAGAGCTCTCCAAGAAGAACAGGGCATCAGAAAAAAGGCATCAGAAAAAAGCACAAACAGACAGACAGACAGAAGCACAGAAATCCAGAGAAAGGAAAAAGAGAGAAAACTCTACGGAAGTTCTACACCGGCCACCGCAACAAGGTGACAAAAGTCCCTTGGGGGGTACCCCCCCTCAAGGTCCTTGCCTTCTCCTCCTGCCTCCAATGGCTTAGATATGGCTTTTCAGCCCGTCTACTCGGCTTTTTATTGGACATAGGACCTTCTTTTGGTCTTTGTCCTCTAAAAACCTGAGGTTATAGCCAAGCCAAGCGAATCAATAGCATCCTCTGTTCTCATCTGCATGGATGATGGCGAAGCCCACATATGGCTTGCGACCGTCAATCTAAACGAGTCCCCCACAATCTCCTGAGAAGTTAGATCCTCCTTTTCTTGCTTTTCATTGTAGTTTGTATTTTTTTAAAAGAGACAAAAAATCACAACTCTTGTCTTTCATTATTGATAAGGATTGTAAATCGGCTATAAACGCCAAAATCGGCTATAAACGCCAAAAATCGGCTATAAACGCCAAAATCGGCTATAAATGCCAAAAAAATCGCCTTTCACGGCAAATCAAGAAAATGTCTCTTTTCTTAAATATATGTGCAATGGAAAACTTGAAAGAAGTTGATTTCCTTTTTACTTGCGAAGGTTGATCTCCGGATCACCACTTGCAATTCCAAGTAAAAATAGAAAATCTGGCACACTCACACAAAAAAAGAAATGTTGATGCACGCCCCTTGCCCCCTGGTT
Organism: Litsea cubeba; assembly: GCA_012931725.1. Lineage (NCBI taxonomy): Eukaryota > Viridiplantae > Streptophyta > Magnoliopsida > Laurales > Lauraceae > Litsea > Litsea cubeba. Next base: position 61,980,109 of record CM022944.1, read on the forward strand.
ACGAAAGGGTCGGAACCAAACGGACTCCCACGTCCGCCGACCTCGGTAGGAACTCGAGCATTTGGAGCGCGGTCCATCAAGCTGGCTCCACCCGGTGGGACTCGTTTATTTGAGAACACGATGCTAGAAATGAAATATTTGCATATCATATATTTTGCTCTATGCTTATATTTCTTTTCTCGATTCCTTGGCTACTTTATAATTGGTGGCCTATGTTGAATTCTGCATCTAAAAAATGAGATGAGATTTTTTGTTTGGAAATTTCTAATTCTTTGAATTTATTTCCACTCTTTCTCTTTTCAAAAAAAAAAAATTTTTTTTAAAAAAAAACAAAAAAAAGTCAGATTTCTCAATTTGGATTCAAAATTGAGAAACTTTGATCCTCTCCCTTCTGGGCACTGGCGCTCACGGAAATCGCTGAGACCGTGTTCGGATCGGGGGTTGGGCCATTGTTTCTCTTCGATGAGTTCATTAAAGATCTAAAAATATATATATATAAAAAATATAAAAAAAAATTTTAGATTTCTCAATTTGGATTCAAAATTGAGAAACTTTGATCCTCTCCCTTCTGGGCACTGGCGCTCACGGAAATCGCTGAGACCGTGTTCGGATCGGGGGTTGGGCCATTGTTTCTCTTCGATGAGTTCATAAAAAAAAATATATATATATATAAAAAAAAAGACATAGACCACTAAGGTTAAACCAACTGTGTCCTTTGATCATGGTTGATTCAAAGAAAAGCCTTGTCCAGAGTGTGGAGACAGCTTGACTGTTCTAGGCAAGGGTCCTCCAAACGGGTTCATTAAGTAATCCTACCCTTACCTGGGGGCAATTCTATCAATCAAGATTTCATAAGACCGGGTTAGGAGGCCTATGTGTACTCTCTCGTCTTTTAAACAAATTAAAAAAAAAATAAATTTTTTTAAAAAAATAAAAATAAAAATTTTAAAATAAAAAATAAAAAATAAAAATTTTTTCAAAAAAAAAATCTTAAAAATAAAAATAAAAATAAAAAAATAAAAAAATAAAATAAAATAAAAAAAAGATTTAAAAAAAAAATCTTCAAAATCTTCAAAAAAAAAAAACTTCCGTCATTTTGGGTTTAGATTGGAGAAATTTTGGTCTTCTCCTTTCTGAGCACTGGCGCTCACGGAAATCGCTGAGACCGTGTTCGGATTGGAGTGCCTTTTGCTCTCTTTGATGAACCCAATATTGACTTTTCAAAAAAAAAAAAAAACTCGTCATCTTTAGATTCAGATCCGAGAAATTATGGTTCATTTCTTTCTGAGCACTGGCGCTCGCGGAAATCGCTGAGCCCGTGTTTAGATCGGAATACCATCTGCTCTCTTTGATGAATCCAATCTTGACCTTTCAAAATAGAGAATCTCATCTCATGGATGCGGTCTCAAAACATTTGTGTCTAGCGGTACTAGTACGCCCTTTCAGGGTCTACTGTATTGCGACCGGCACATCTGTAACTCCAACTTTATATTCTTCTTACCTCGAGCAAGCTCTGCTTCTCGATAAGTCGAATTTAAGTTCACAATTGCTTCTAGCAGTCACTGGGATGCCCATTCCGGGCTTACCATACCTGCGATCAGAACAATTGTACCTTCTATGGCATTTTGCCTTCCTCATATTGCTTGGGTCATCTACCTCGAGCAATTTGAAAAGACGAAACCATAGAACTTCCCATTTATGATCATTATATTCTTGTGATTACTAATGGATGTGGTCTTGTTTCAGAAATTTTCGAAAAACTAACAATGGCAGCTTCACTAACCATTACTTTCGATGAAAACAAGCACCAACTCATGCTTCAACAGAAGCAAACCACGCGCACCTACAAGCGCCCAATCAGCTGCCGAAGTGTCAACTCCCTCGGTAACTCTCTGAACTCCGGGTCGACCTCGACTCCCCGGACTATCGTCTTTGGGACGCTGGGACCATTCCCACTTCCTGAGGAACAAACTGCTCCCTCCAAGAAGCAGAAACTCGCCTCTCAACGTGTCACTACCGTGACACCAAAGGCGAGCACCAGAAGGCCTGAAGCCCGTGGCAGCCCCACGAAGCCTCGACCTGCAAACAACCAGGTCTACCCCAAGACTTGGTCCCCAAGACCTTCACCAAAACAGAGAAGGTCCCAGACATCCACTAAGCCAGCATTCCTGGCCCCACTCAAGGAGAACCAGTTCTATCCTCTTGCCTACATGAAAGAGGAGAGACCCATCTCCGACTTGACTTCCAAGTCATCCCAGCATGAGCCGGCTTGTTCCTACAAGCCCAAAATCAAGTCATGCATCACAAGGCCTCTGCAAGCAACTGCTAAGGCCTACAAACCTGCAGTTCGACCCTTCATCTCTACAGGGGCCGAACTTCAAAAATTCAAAGCTTCGCTGCAACTGGCGAAGGATAGGGTTCGCATCCTGTCCTTGCCCAGCTACAAAGAAGACAGGCTCGGCTGCTGCGCCCGAGGGAGCACATCCTTCATCGTCAAAGCCCAGTCAGAGCTGACCGAAGCTCAAATTGCTCGTCGTATACGCCGCCGCGCGTCATACCGACAAAAGAGACTAGAGAAGCAAAGGACCCAGCCTCCCACACTTCAAGTCTCTCCTAAATGGGTCGAAAAAGAAAGACCCAACCAAGTTGCTGCCGTCCATATGGTTGGAAAAACCAGAAGGCGCCAAAAATCAGCAACAAAAATCCATGTCCGACGTCCGATGACCCGCAGCTGTCTCAAGGACAAGAAGACATTCAGAAGAATCCCCTGCTCCTTCAAGCAAAGGACAGCAGAGTGATCCTTCCTCAAGCTCCTCTTCAAAAAGAATGAGCCCCAGCTCAGTCACCAGGACAGTTTCTTCGTTCGAATCACGAAGGATGAATGTCTTGGCTACAAATTCTGAGCCACCACCCCGCAATCCACCTCCAGAAGATGCGATCACCCGCATCCAGCAGTTGGAACAGGGCCAGCAGAGGATTGAAACTCTAATGGAAAACCTTCTCCTCGCCTTCCAAAATCAGGCGAACAATGAACCTCCTCCGAATCATCAAAACGACGAGGTAAATGGAGAAGAAAATGAGTCACGCGCCCTTACCAAAAAGGACGTAGACGGTATCCTCGCCAAAGCAAAAGAAGAGGATATACTCAAGGAGCATGGGATCAAGCCACCATATCCCTTATGGATGGACTCGGTCCCGTTCCCCACCAAATTCAAGCATCCTACTCTCCAAACATATACGGGGAAAGGATCAGCCAGACAGCACGTCATCCACTTCAAGATCCTGACGGGAGCTATCGCAGATCAAGATGCACTCAAGATCCGCCTCTTTGCAAGTACCCTAAAAGGTACGGCCTTCGATTGGTACTCCACTCTGCCGGAGGACTCCATCCAAAACTGGGCCATGCTAGAGACACGCTTCCTGACTCACTTCAAAGGTGAAGATCACCCCGCTACTATGGCTCAGCTGTGCAGCCTAAAACAAGGGGAGAATGAATCAACATATGACTTCATTCACAAGTGGAAAGCAATGGCATACAAATGCTCTGATGTATTGCCACAAGCGTCGCTAGTCGACATCTGCCGAAACAACATGAGAGCCAGAATCCGCTCCATGATCATCGGCAACAAATCAAAAAACCTGGGAGAACTCCTAGAAGCTTCCATGGAAGCTGAAACGGTGATTAAGGACCTCAACAGTCAGAAATCATCAAGAAAAGAGCCAACCGCCATTACGACCTCAAAACCAAAGAAGAAAGAGGTCCTCAATGTGCAGACCAAGTCAGCTCCTTAGCCACCAAAGAAAGCTGAAAGCAAAGCTGTTGGTAAGAAACCTGAACTCTCTGATGCCTTCAAAGAACGAGTAGAGAAGAAATACCCGTTTGATGAAGATGTTGATGAAATCTTCGGGACTCTTGTGGCAAACGGCAAGCTCACCTTGCCTGAACCAAAAAGACCGGGTGATGTTGGCAAAACCAACGATCCTCGGTACTGTCCATATCACCAGATGATCTCGCATCCTCTCAATCAATACTTCGTTGTGAGAGAGAAAATAAATGAGATGTGGAAAAACGGAGTCATCACCTTTGACAAAAACTATGGGTCTGCCTCCGTCAATATGGTGACATGTGGACAAACATCAAAATCACCGAAGAAGAAGATCACTACTTCCTTCAAGGTGATAAACTCGATCGAAGCATCCGAGGAACTGGTTCCTTACCCGACACCAGACGGACAACCGATATGGGTACATCCCGATCTCCTGGAAGATGAAAATTGGGAGGTCGTGAAAACAAAGCCTACAGCTCAACAGCGAAGGCAGGCTAGGAAACATCTCCTCAAGCTCAAACGGCAAGAGAAGACCCAGCCAAAACTAGAGGTCAAAGAAAAGGCAGAGGCTTCCTCTACCACTTCACTGGAGGTAACAAAAACATCCCTTCCAGAGACTTCAAAGGGGGTAAGGAAATTCACTCTCAGTGATTTCATGCCACCTCAATTAAAAGAAGCCATGCAGGAGGCATCATACTCTTACAATTCGGTAGTTGGATTCTCCATTGATGGATACGAGTCCAGCGACACCGATGATGGATTCGAATCCAACTACACAGATGAGTGGGAGGAGTCCCTTGAAACAGGAGAATATCTCTCCGATGAAGAATGGGTTCCTGAGTCTCATCTTATGCCAGTAATCTGGTATAACCCCCTACATCCACAAGGATCCTGGTCTGATGATGAAGAAGACCAAGAAGCTGTATAAGAAAATGCTGCTGAACCAGCACCTCTCATTACTCCAGTGGAAATCAACAATGTTGAGCCACAAAGAGATGATGAAGAAGAAGATCCGGCTCCCATGCCTGATCTTGAAGAATATGCAAGGATCTTGCAGCGACTCGCTCTAGAACAAGAGCAAGAACGCGGTCAACGAGCCTCCTCGCAATCCAGAGCCTGAAGTCCCTGAAGACCACCAGGTACATCCTCCCTTAACTCCTGAAAATGGAGAAAATTGCTGGATAGACGATCCTCTCACATCCGAGGATGAGTCTGACTCCGATCAGGCAACGTCTCCCGTCAGAGCTTCCTGTAATGTGATAATTCGGGATTATACTCTTCCGAAGCATCGTCTGATGAGAGCACTTACACTCCGGCGACGCCTAGCAATATATCTTCTGGAGCCACCTCGTCTCACGTGACTTTCACTGAGATGACACCCTCTCAGGTTTCTTCTCCTGAGACTGTGACTTCAAAGTTCACACCCTTCCTGACTGAAGAGTTCCCAGCCATTGATGCTTGGGACGATGAATTAGTCAACGAAGAAGAAAGATTGCTGGATGCTATCCAGGACTTGTTCCCGGAAAATGCTCCATGCAACACAATCACTGAGGATGGTAACTCTGCTGCTGATACATCCTCAGCAAATGAAAAACGACAGCCTCTTGATCCTGAAGACAATCTTCCAAACGAAGACCCTTCTCAAGAAGCTCTCGAAGTTGGTAGAGGCACCCGCTCTGACCGGGACTACCACAAAAATTACAACCAATCTTCCTTTACATATGTAAATCCTTCGGGAAAAGATGTTGTAAGCGCCCCTAGTGGCAACAATGATGAACATGCAGGCCCTAAGGAGGCTTTCAAGTATGACTTGATTGAACATTTCAAGCACATACCTGCACGTCTACACATCCTAGATTTGTTGTGAATGTCTCCGCACACTCGTGATAATCTCATTTCGGAATTACAAAAGCTGAATGAGGATGTCGACAAACATGCCCCGCAAGTCCTCCAAATTGAAATGGATTACCGGGTCAAAAACTCAGAAGCCTCCTCAAAGGGAGAAAAGAAGAAAACTGAGGGATCATGCATTGAATGCCTCTCGGTTAAAAAAGCAGCCACTGCAACCATCGCCTTCACAAAGGATGACCTCCTACTTGGCGAAACCAGGCATAACCGACCCCTGTACTTCACAGGTTATATCAAGGAAATGCCTATGCATAGAGTTCAGATCGACCCAGGTTCTGCACTCAACCTCATTTCCACATCGGCTCTTGAAGAGTTGGGCATCCCACCCAGCAAACTGAGCCACACATCTGTATCTATCTTTGGATACGATGGGAGTACTCAAAGGCCTATCGGTAAAATCAGGTTCAAGTTGCAGATCGGTGATCTTATCTCTGAGGTCACAGTGTATGCAATAAAGACCCCTTCATGCTACAACATCCTTCTCGGACGCCCTTGGATCCATGAGAATGGTGTTGTCCCTTCAACTCTACATCAATGCATCAAGTTTGTTGGTGACGACAGCATGATACATCGAGTCTTTGCGGACAGAAAACCCTTCAAAGGTAAAGAAGTCCACTTCACAGACTCACAGATGTATGAAGGTGAAAAAGAAGAAGATGAGAAGCATACAGCATCCTTTGCCGAAAATCTCCAGAAAGATAAAGGCAAAGCTCCTCAACAATCATCGGAAGAAAACAAACCATCCGGTAAATCTGAAGAGAGCATGCAAACTCCCTTCATCATCTCCCTCAAATCTTCAAAGCCTTTGGTCATCACAACTAAAGTGAAGAAGGCAAAACAAAAGCCTGGGGGCAAATTTGTTGTCTCTTTCGTGTCTATCATGCAAGACACGGACTCGGATTCAGAGCCAGAAGACGACACATCGTCAAGCCAAGCTGACACTCAGCAAGTTCAGCCTGCTCTTACTCCAATGGAGACAACTTCTGACATAGAAGATCCTACGTCAGCTTCCTTCGTTGTTCCAGCAACTTCAACAAAGGAAAAGCCGATCTTCTTCCATAGATCGGATGCTTCTTCATCAAACTCCATGCTTGAACCTTTCCAAAATGAAGGTATGCCTCAACTATCCTTATATAGTCCTGTGGCACAAGCTATTATGAAGAAAATGGTCTCTAGTCACAAAAGAGACTGGAGCGACAAAATGTCTGAAGCTTTGTGGGCCTATCGAACCACCGTTCAAGGACCAACCCATAGCACACCATTCTCCTTGGTCTATGGATGCGAAGCTGTCGTGCCCTTGGAAGTACAAATTCCTTCCTTGAGGGTATCCTTGCAAAATGACATGACTCAAGAATGCAATGTCAAATTGCGACTCCATGAGCTGAACAATCTCGATGAGAGACGGCTCGAAGCTCAACAAAGCATTGAACTTTACCAAGCACGTATGGCAGGATCTTTCGATAAAAAGGTCAGGCAACGCGCCTACAAAAAGAGTGACTTGGTTCTTGCGGTAAAAAGACCAATGGTCTTCGCTCACAAGTCCAAAGGCAAATTTGAGCCAAAATGGGAGGGACCCTACGTCATTGACAAGGTTTTCTCTAATGGTGCATACGCACTCCTAAACATGGAAGGTGACAGATGTATGCTGCCTATCAACGGCAAGTTCTTAAAGCGGTACTACCCTTGAAGACTTACCCAACTGGGTAAGAGCAATGCCTGTATGGCCAAAACCGGTTTCCAGGTACACGCTCGCTAAACCCACCCTTTTTTTTAGAATTTTCATATCAAATGTTGAAATTTCTAGAAATCTAAAACAATGCTTACTTTCATCGTTTCATTGTTCAAAAAAAAAAATATCCAAGTTTAGGAACCTTTCCCTAACTTGACCAAAATTTTCAACCTTTGAACCCAAAATTCATGGTTTGAAACAAAATCCGGATTCAGGGATTTCCACCCTAGTCCACCCTGCCTTTTACCACCAAAATGGTTTTAGGTCAAAACTTATGACCCTCGTGTCTTTAAACAAAAAAAAATGGTTTTTCAAAAAACCGCGAGGAAGCGACGCTTAGTCGATACTCGCACAAATCGGAAGCAAGCGAACCACGTTCGACACTTCCAAAATCGCAAGGAAGCGACATTTCGTCGGTACTTGCAAAATCCAAAACTGTGGAGATGCAACATTTCAGTTGATATCCATAACCCAAAGGTTCGAAAAAACCTAAAAAACCATGGAGACGCAACATTTTAGTTGATATCCATAACTCAAAGGTTCGAGAAAACCACAAATTTCAAAAATCGTGGGGAAACGACATCAAGTCAGTACCCGCAAAACCAAAATTTTTGAAAAGCAAGGATGCGACATTCCATCGATACTTGCACCCAAATCCGCGAGGATGCGACATTCCATCGATACTCGCAACTGAATGAGCAAGGATGCGACATTCCATCGATACTTGCAAGAACATTCAGCAGGGAGGCGACTTTTAGTCGATACTTGCATTTTTTGAAAACCAAATCGGCTATAAATGCCATCAAAACAGGCTATAAATGCCACAAACCGGCTATAAATGCCATCAAAACAGGCTATAAATGCCACAAACCGGCTATCAATGCCACCAAAACAAAACCGGCTATCAATGCCACAAACAAAAAAACTTGGATTTCAAAAAAAAAAACAAAACAGGCTATCAATGCCACCAAAAACCGGCTATCAATGCCACCAAAACAAAACCGGCTATCAATGCCACCAAAACTGGCTATAGATGCCACAAAAAAAAACTCGGCTATCAATGCCACAAGAAAAGCTGGCTCTCATGCCAAAATTGGCTTCCATGCCACAAACAAAAACCTGGCTTTCATGCCAAAACAATCACTTGACAAAAGATTTTCACAAAATGACAACCTTTTGATCAAATCCCATTTAGCAATTACTTTTATCACAAAAAGATTCAAGTGAGCGTAGGGATAACAAAAAAAAAAAGCATCCCATTTAGCAATTACTTTTATCACAAAAAGATTCAAGTGAGCGTAGGGATAACAAAAAAAAGAGTACCAAAAAAAATACATGTGGTACCAAAAAAAAAAAGAAAGTGTTCACAAGCACTAAAAAAAAAAAAAGAGTACCAAAAAATACATGTGGTACCAAAAAAAAAAGAAGAAAAGTGCTCGCAAGCACTACAAAAGAAGTACCAAAAAAAAAATACAAGTGGTACCAAAAAAAAGAAGAAAGAAGGATGGTTTCTGTATACAGGAGCTCAATCAAAAATGGTCTCCAGCCAAGAGTTCAGCTCCTTAAGCAAGCTTTTGGCTTCATCCGTCAAGGATTCCAAGGCACGCTTCTTCAGGAACCTGCCATGAGATGCTGGGGTGGGCTGTAACCCTTCTTCTGCACTGGGAAGCTTCCTTCGAGCGGTTTTCCATTGTTTGTCCTCATCAGACTTCCTTTTGAGAACTCGATTGGCATCCGCAACTCGATGAATCAGAGCAGTCTCCCTTTCACGAGCCTCTGTTATTTCAGTCCACTTGGCAGCGACTTGTGCCTGCAGATGCTCAAGACGTTTCCTGGCCTCATCGACATCCCTATCAAGGATGTTAAGGTCATGTGTCAGCCTAATGATGGTTATCTCTTCTAAGTTCCTCTCTCGGACTGCCTGCTTCTTGCTTTCTGTAGCCTCATCCAGGTAAGATTGAGCCTTATCCGCAGGGTCCAAGAACATCTCCTTGAAGAACTGATCGTCAGGAAAACCCATGGTCTCAAACCACTTGTCACCCAGCTCAATGATCCTATTAACGATCGCCCTGGCATATGTGACATCCAGACCAGCTTCTTCAGCATCACCGAGAATCTCACGCACATGCTGGATCATGCTAAATCCGGCTTCCAAGTGCCCAGAAAAGAGAGTCTCAATCCAAGAGCTCAGAACTCGCACCACCACTTTCTTCACAAAAAGAAGAGATGGCCCAGCTGAAGATTCGCCCAACTCCGTTGGTCGGCTGCTCATGTCATCATCCGTTGAAAGAGTAACAAAAGAACTCTTTCCAGTTGAAGCTGCTCCTACTCGGGAAGGAATCTCAGCGCGAGGAATCTCCTCAACATTGTCAGAACTGGTCCCAGGAGTCTCTACCTCTGGATTAACCTCTGGCATCCCTTGCTCTAGAAGCGACGGACCCTCCTCTGTCACTTCAAAACCTGCCAAAGAAACACAAAAAGGTATGAATATAATCCTGTTTGAAAACCATTATCAGGGTTATAACTACAAAATACCTTCTTCGACGACTGGCGGAACACTTTCTTCCTCCATGAACTCATCGGAAGCATCATCAACATTTGCGTCCATCGATGGTTCAAAGTCATCAGAACCCTGTGGCAAGTCAGCTGACAAAAAAAAAATGTGTTAGCAAACCAAGTCACAAACTCAAAAAAAAAAAAAATAGCAAAAGAAGTCGTACCAATTGGAGATTCTGGATCTACTCCAAAGTCCCTCGGTTCTTCTTCAGTTGCCACGACAGGATCCGTCACCACCTCATCGACTGGAACCTCAGGCATCATCAAGTCTTCCTCTGCTAAAAAAAAAAAGGGAAAAGCAGAAACAAGAAGCAAATCAGAACATGGAAAAAATCCCATGAAAAGAAATGGAAAGAGAAAAAGGAAGAATCATACCTTCACCAACGGTCTCTTCTTCTCGGCTTCTCTTCTCTGGAGGCTCGTCAGCATCCACTGGCACATCCTCATCGATAGTAAGAGGAACTTCCAAGTTAGGAGAGTTCTCATGCTGCCCCTTGCTATGATGATGACTCCTCCCCCTCTTACCCCGGCGGGCTCGCTTCTTAGAGGAACCTGCCCCACTGTCAGAGTCAGGTTTCCCACTTGACTCCTCACTGGATGGTCTACTCTTGCCAGTAGACTCCATGGAAGCTTGCCTCTGTGCCGCTTGCATCCAAGCGCCAAGTTCGGCTTCCTCCTGTTCTAGCTGCTCCAAAGCCTCATCAGGTATTTCTCGAACAGCTTCAGAACCAATGACGCCCTGGTCACCGAGAAAGCCTATCTTGTGCTTCTCTCCAGAAAGGAAGGCCCAAACTTCCTCTCGCCGGACGCCATCTGACTTTCCAAGGCCCTTTCCAGATGCCAGCTTCACATCAAGCTCCTTCTTGGAAAGCCCCCGATATGCCGAAAAGCTCTCCGCGAACCACTTCACAAAGCCGGCAGTCCGGGAAGTCAGCAACACAGGATAAGAAATCATGGCTGTAGTGTCTTCAGCACTATAGAAAGCCCATGCATTTCTCCCGTCCTGTAAGCCTCCAAAGCGCTTCACCATGCTTGAAGGCGCTCCAACAACGCCTTGAGAAAAGCCCAGCTGCAAAGCAAAGCGAGAGGGTACATACGGCTGGATGTCGACGAAAAGATGTCTGCGGTACACCATCGTGCCGACACGTATGCTGAAAAGCCACTCTCTCTCTGCATTTGTCAAGGAATAATGCCTTCCCGACCCCGCCCTGGTAGAGTCTCGGGAGGCACCAAAATCAAAAGCCTTCTTCCGCAACTCCGGAGAAAGCTTCACTGAAGATTGCCCCATCTCGACGGCCCTGAACCGTCGGATCCTCATGCGGGCAAACAAAAGTGATTTGGACACGGCTTTGCCCTTAGCCAGTCGAATCATCAGAGGATCATCATCCTGTGCAGCACCCAGCCGATGGAAGCCAGGACTGTGGTATACATACCACGAATAAAAGATATGGGCTGAAAATACTCTATTCATGGGAAGCCCAAGCCAAACCAGAAAAGCAGCAGCCTGCAGTTCGGTACACAGGTAGGAGTAAAGAGCTGGCACCAAAGCAAGCTGCTCTCCAAACGCCATCTGACAAGCCGAAAAAATACAATGCGGCCTGATGTGCGTTCCATCTCCTCCAGCAAAAATAGCCTCACCAAGCCAATAAGTGAGGTAAACAGTGAGATCTCTCCGCAGTGCAATGTCAGGACATATGGCGTTTGTACTTGCACAGAAATCTCTCAACTCTTCTTGCATGGCCAAGATCTTCTTTGAACTTGGATCCTGAGCTCCGGCTTCTTGGGTCATGCTATCAGAAGACTCCCTGCCATCAAAAAAGTTGGGGAATGAAGAGCTAAAACTCTTCCAACTGCTGGATCTAACTTTCAAACCCCCCTTCTCCTTCAAAAAATCATAGAAGGCGACGAGCTGAAAGTATAAAAGCCTGAACTCCTCAGACTGCCCCTCGAGGACGCTGTCAATTGGCATAAACTCCTCATAGAGTTTGCCGAGGATGGGCAATCCAGTAATGGCGCTCAGCTCCTTCAAAGAAAAACCAATCTCACCATTCGTCACAACGAAGGTATTGGTTTGTGGGAGGAATGACTCCAGCATAGCCATGAAGGCCTCGTCGGAAAAGATCACGGTCTCCCTAAAGGCGCGGACTGCATCAAAAATCTCGGCTTTCTTCAAAACGGCGCCACCAATCAGCAGGACGCGATCAGTCCACGACTTCCACTCGGAGTCAGCATTGAAACGGCCTCGAAGTCGAAAAGGCTTGATCCAATTGCTGCCATCACCACTGAAAATACCAAGGCCCACCGGTCTCAAATCGACCGACGGATAATCAGAGCCCTGGTAGCCGCTGGAGGGCATCAACAGGTCCATGTCAACAGGCGACCTCTCCGTATATCCAGGAGAACCGCCAACAAAAACCCCGGTCTTGATTACATTTGTCCTTCTCACCCAGCTTGGAGGATCTTCCCTCTTAGGGCACGTGGGGGCAAGGCTCAGAATCGAGACGGTGCGATCAAACGTCGACCGGGTAGCAACAGTCTTCTTCTCACCATCTGCTGTGAAAGAAAACTGAAAACATCTCCTCTGGTATGTCATGTCATCAGGGACTGCATCACCAAAGAAGAAGGTAGGCTTGGGCAAAACGCTCTGATCTTCCATCACCCATGGACGACTGCTTACCATGATCTTATAGAATTCCTCTCCCTTGAGAGCGATCAGTCGCTGCCTCATCTCATCTCTGTTGAGGGAGTCGTACTCTTCCAGATTTCTCTCAACATACTGGACCTTCTCAAAAGCCTGCTGAACGGCCGGATTAGAAGATCTAGAAGATCGACGAGGTACGCTTGTAGCAGGCTCTTTACCCTTGTTCGCTATGGAGGAACCACCTGAAAAGGATGGAAAAGAAAAAGATCAAACATCAAAATGACAGAATCTCGCTAAAAAAAAATCTGGCAAAATTTTGACATGATGACGGGGCAATTCCGAAGAAAAGGAACTATCCCGAAAGAAATAGAAAGCTTGAAGATGGGCTCAACATCGCTGCGAGCTCCGAAACTCCAAACTTTCGAAACCTCAAAGTCTCCGCAAAATCAGGAAGGGCTCAACATCACTGCGAGCTCCAAATTCCCAAATTTGCGAAAACTTTCAGGTATGCTATCACATCATGCTACAAATTTAATTTACAATTGAATGCATGCATGAACATCTAGGTTTGGAAAAAAAAAGAAGCAAACACGTGAAAAAAAAAAGAAAAGAAAAAGAAACAAAAAAAAGAAAAAAAAGAACTTTATTTTTCCTACAATGGAGTTTTCTTGAAAAAAAAGGAGAACTTACTTGAAGCCATTGATGGAGAAGAAGAAGAAAAGTCTTGAAGATCTTGAAGAAGAAGAGCTCTTGGTCTTGAAGCCCTCTTGAAATTATTGCAAAAGAAAGTAATAAGAGCAAGAGATCCAACCTTCTCCTTGCTTTTATAGAGGAGAGCAAACCAAAGAAGGAAAGAAGAAAGAGGTAAGTGTTACTAATTAGTAACCTTACCAAAAGAAAGAGATTAGAAAGATTCTTTCCCAAAAGAAAGATATCTTGAAGGATTTTCTCCCAAAAAAAATCGATGACGGATTCGTTCCCAAAAGAAAGATATCTTGAGATATCCTATCCCAAAATAAAGGGATCATGAGAGATTTTCTCCAAGTAAAGATATTCTTAGATATTCTCTATCCAAATGAGATATTTTTGGATATTCTTTACAAAAATGACACCATATGAGATCTAAGCCATTTCAAAAGCTTAAGGTCCCATGGGTTAGCCCATATGAGCCAGGTTTGACCACCTAGGCACAAAAAAAAAAAAAATTATTTTGGGCTTTTAGTCAAAGAGAAATCCCTCTTACCAAGAGCATACAAAAATGGTCCCATGCCTCTTTTGAGTTGATTGGACCATACAAAAGAAAATTCCAAGCCCCATGAGCTTTCAAAAATCAAACCATCCAGCCTCATCTACCAAATTGAGCCAAAATCTTGAAATTGACATTCCACAAAAATCAAACCAAATCCTGGTCCCCTAACTTGCCACATACAGCCTGTTAGGTCACAAGACCAAAACCAAAAACCAAAACCTGATCCCCTAACTTGCCACATACAGCCTGTTAGGTCACAAGATCAAAACCAAAATTGATCCCCCAACATTCCACATACAGCTTGTTGGGTCACACGATCAAAACCAAACCCGACCCCCTAACCTGCCACATATAGCCTGTTAGGTCACAAGGTCAAAACCCAAATCCACATCCCTGATGTCATCTTCAAAACTTTGCCTCGAGATGGTACGTGATCCCTTTCACTACCACAAAATTCCCCTGGAAGCTCAAAAGGCTACAAATACCAAAAAGAAAGACTGCTCAAAGACTCTTGGTCAAGTCACAGGCTCTCCTTCAAAAATCTCTTCGAGGCACATCGACTACAAAAGTTAAGCAACTCGTCGCTGTACCTCGAGGGGGCATTTGTTGACACCAAAAATGTCACTTTGCCTCTTCAAGATCCAAAGAGCTACATGAAGTCGCAACCTGCCATAAATAGGCAATGCTGCTTCCAAAAATCAAATCTTGTCAGAATCAAACAAAAACTGCAAGATTCTTCAAGACAGCCAAAAGAGGAGTACACAAGAAGTTTCGGGCCATTTCAAAATCATTTGGCCTAACTTCACTTCTCCGACAGCCGAAAAGGAGCTCTCGGCGGCAAAAGCATCGGAGACACCGAATCTTCGATCAGGGCCGATGGATAGTCTCAAATACTTCCAAAAGGCTCCACGTCAAGTTCCGAGTCAAACCGACAGCGTTTGACCCTACATCAACCCTCGAACAGCTAAATCAAGCCTCTCGGCGGCGAGAACCACCGAGGCCATTACTCATCAGATAGAGCACATGGACGGCTTCAAAATGCTTATAAAGGGCTACACGTCAAATTTCAGGTCATTTCCACAACATTTGACCATAGTTTGACGCTCGGAAGCCAAATCAGACCTCTCGGCGGCAAAGCTCTCCGGGACCATGGTTTCCAAGACAGAGCCTATGGATCATCTTAAACTGACTCCAATAGGTTCCCTGTCAAATTTCAAGTCAATCGGACATCGGTTGACCGCACATCAAACCGCGACATCTCCATCGCGACAAAAAGTAAGTCTACTGGTGATAGGACCACAAACGGCTTCAAAACTCAAACAAAAGCCTATGGTTGGTCTTATTTATTGCTCAGGAGGCTTCACACCAAATTTCAGGTCATTCCGACATCGTTTGACCCAGTTTCAGCTTCTGACGGAAAATCGGCAGCTCTGCACGACAAAGTCTTCGGCTTTCTCAGGAAATTGGAAACTTTGCAAAATAAAATACAAGGATTCTCATCAGGTTTCCTACAAAGAAATTAGGCCAATGAATGGTCAAAATGTCAAGGAAAAGTACAGGAGAAAAAAGAATCAAAAAACAGCAAAAACGGACACAAAAGGGGGAAAACCCCCCCAGGGTCGCAGACCCCTGCGACCCTGGGCCAGGGTCGCCGGCGACCTTGGAACCCGGGGTCGCCGGGAAGACCCCGGAAACCCCGGTTTTCGCCATTTTTTCACGATTCGAAGAGCCCAGCCTCTGGTACTTTCCAAAATTCATGCTTTTGAGACACCAAGTCCTCTGACATCCGTCCAAAACACGGGTCAATCATCAAGAGTATCGAAAACAATATTGATCGCCACCCGGTCAACCAAAAAAAGTGTGCTTTCTACCCGACCGATCGAGAAATCGACAGGACAGATGGCACCGACCCGCTGTTGGCAACAAACACCTGAAATTACATGGTCATCTGATGTCGATCTACATGAAGATCCATCGATGATCATCGACAGAAGAATCCCAAAAGACGTGGCACGGCCCGCGACTCTTCAGCTGCTCGGCGACCACTTAATGCGATTAATTGACTAGCTTTATTACAGTCATTAATCCATTTCTTTGGACGGCCCAATCAGAAGCAAGCATTCGGGAGTTACAAGTCAAGAGATTCATGGCATTTAACCCATGAAACTCCTCCCATCATGGCGATTAAAGGCGATTAAATGCCCTCAATCTCCTCCGGCCAATCAGAAGCCAAGAAAAAGGAGTTACAAAATAAAACTATTCAATTTTGTAACTCCTCCCATTATGCAGCTTTATGACAATCAAGGCTCATAAACCCTCCTAAATGGCTACCTAAAAGCCTATAAATAGGAGAGCTCTCCAAGAAGAACAGGGCATCAGAAAAAAGGCATCAGAAAAAAGCACAAACAGACAGACAGACAGAAGCACAGAAATCCAGAGAAAGGAAAAAGAGAGAAAACTCTGCGGAAGTTCTACACCGGCCACCGCAACAAGGTGACAAAAGTCCCTTGGGGGGTACCCCCCCTCAAGGTCCTTGCCTTCTCCTCCTGCCTCTAATGGCTTAGATATGGCTTTTCAGCCCGTCTACTCGGCTTTTTATTGGACATAGGACCTTCTTTTGGTCTTTGTCCTCTAAAAACCTGAGGTTATAGCCAAGCCAAGCGAAGCAATAGCATCCTCTGTTCTCATCTGCATGGATGATGGCGAAGCCCACATATGGCTTGCGACCGTCAATCTAAACGAGTCCCCCACAATCTCCTGAGAAGTTAGATCCTCCTTTTCTTGCTTTTCATTGTAGTTTGTATTTTTTTAAAAGAGACAAAAAATCACAACTCTTGTCTTTCATTATTGATAAGGATTGTAAATCGGCTATAAACGCCAAAATCGGCTATAAACGCCAAAAATCGGCTATAAACGCCAAAATCGGCTATAAATGCCAAAAAAATCGCCTTTCACGGCAAATCAAGAAAATGTCTCTTTTCTTAAATATATGTGCAATGGAAAACTTGAAAGAAGTTGATTTCCTTTTTACTTGCGAAGGTTGATCTCCGGATCACCACTTGCAATTCTAAGTAAAAATAGAAAATCTGGCACACCCACACAAAAAAAGAAATGTTGATGCACGCCCCTTGCCCCCTGGTTACGAAAGGGTCGGAACCAAACGGACTCCCACGTCCGCCGACCTCGGTAGGAACCGAGCATTTGGAGCGCGGTCCATCAGTCTCTATAGCCAATACAGACCCTGATCTACCCGTTTTTCTTTGTCACGGGGATAATGTTGGCCAATCATTCAGGATGTTGTTCCTCACGGATGAAGCCGACGCTTTTGAGTTTTTGAACTTCTTGTTCAATTTTATCCATCACATCTGGACGGAATCTTCTTTGGCCCTGCATGACAGGCTTGATGTCTTCTTGAAGATTGAGCTTGTGGACTGCTATTTCGGGGTCTAAGCCAGGCATTTCA
Source organism: Litsea cubeba (assembly GCA_012931725.1). Taxonomy (NCBI): domain Eukaryota; kingdom Viridiplantae; phylum Streptophyta; class Magnoliopsida; order Laurales; family Lauraceae; genus Litsea; species Litsea cubeba. The sequence continues at coordinate 61,997,482 of CM022944.1, forward strand.
GCGTAAGACCATGCAATGCAATCAACGAACTCATGAAGAAAGGCGATATACTCGGGTAACTCATCATCCTTCATATTCTTTCTTATGAACACATGACGTGGGTTATCTGGTGTTCCTAAGTCTATCTTTTGATCATGATCTTCTATTGAAAGGTTCGAAGGTGGTTCCTCCATAATATTTTCGGAGGCTTCCAGCTCAACGAAACCTTCTGGGGTCTCAAGGGCATTTCCAGACCAAGGTTTTGTTCCTTTCCATGGGTCTTCTTGATTGGCGATTTTCTCAAGGTTTGCTATGAGATGATCCCAATCGCTTGTTGAAACCGGGTCGAAGTAGGGTACTTCTTTTGGAGACGAGGATTCTTCTGGGTCAGAAGACCACATGTCTGTGCCATCGGACAACTCCTCTTCATTGTCAGAGAAATCGTACCAATTGGACGAGCTTCCTGGATCTTTGTCAGGTGACTCATCGAAGAGATATCCAGGGAGATTGATGTCTTCATGGATACGAGATGTTGAGGCTTGGTCAGTAAATGGACTTTTAAGCCTTTGTGTCAACTGTCTCAGGGGAGTGTTGGGATCATACCCTAACCCATGTGAAGACTTTTCTACATAGCCGTAGAGTCTCTAATCTTCCATCTGGCTTTTGGTTAAGACGGGCTTCAATGGTGTGAGAATATCGCGGCCTTCTCCCAAACCGACTGGGTTTTGAGCGTCATAGCCCATTTTCTTCGTAATAGCTTGTGCCACAGAACTATATAAGGATAGTTGAGGCATACCTTTATTTTGGAAAGATTCAAGCATGGAGTTTGATGAAGAAGCATCCGATCTATGGAAGAAGATCGACTTTTCCTTTGCTGAAGTTGCTGGAATAACGAAGGAAGCTGACGTAGGATCTTCTATGTCAGAAGTTGTCTCCATTGGAGTAAGAGTAGGCTAAGCTTGCTGAGTGTCAGCTTGGCTTGACGATGTGTCATCTTCTGGCTCTGAATCCGAATCCGTGTCTTGCATGATAGACACGAAAAAGAAAACAAATTTGCCCCCAAACTTTTGTTTTACCTTCTTCACTTTAGTTGTGATGACCAAAGGCTTTGAAGGTTTGAGGGATATGATGAAGGGAGTTTGAATGCTCTCTTCGGACTTACCGGATGGTTTGTTTTCTTCCGGTGATTGTTGAGGAGCCTTGCCTTTATCTTTCTGGAGATTTTCGGCAAAGGGTGTTGTTTGCTTCTCCTCTTCTTCTTTCTCACCTTCATACATCTGTGAGTCTGCAAAGTGGACTTCTTTACCTTTGAAGGGTTTTCTGTCTGCAAAGACTCGATGTATCATGCCGTTGTCACCAACAAACTTGATGCATTGGTATAAAGTTGAATGGACAACACCATTCTCGTGGATCCAGGGGCATCCGTGAAGGATGTTATAGCATGAAGGGGTTTTTATTGCATACACAGTGACCTTAGAGATAAGATCACTGATCCGCAACTTGAACCTGATTTTGCCGATAGGCCTTTGAGTACTCCCATCGTATCCAAAGATAGATGCAGATGTGTGGCTCAGCTTGCTGGGTGGGATGCCCAACTCTTCGAGAGCCGAAGTGGAGATGAGGTTGAGTGCAGAACCTGGGTCGATCTGAACTCTGTGCATAGGCATTTCCTTGATGTACCCTGTGAAGTACAGGGGTCGATTGTGCCTTGTTTCGCCATGCAGGAGGTCATCCTTAGTGAAGGCGATGGTTGCACTGGCTGCTTTTTGAACCGAGAGGCATTCAATGCATGATCCCTCAGTTTTCTTCTTTTCTCCCTTTGAGGAAGCTTCTAAGTTTTTGACCCGGTAGTCCATTTCAATTTGGAGGACTTGCGGGGCATGTTTGTCGACATCCTCATTCAGCTTTTGTAATTCTGACATGAGATTATCACAAGTGTGCGGAGACATTCGCAATAAATCTAGGATGTGCAGACGTGCAGGTATGTGCTTGAAGTGTTCAATCAAGTCATACTTGAAAGCCTCCTTAGGGCCTGCATGTTCATCATTGTTGCCACTAGGGGCGCTTACAACATCTTTTCCTGAAGGATTTACATATGTAAAGGACGATTGGTTGTAATTCTTGTGGTAGTCCCGGCCAGAGCGGGTGCCTCTACCAACTTCGAGAGCTTCTTGAGAAGGGTCTTTGTTTGGAAGATTGTCTTCAGGATCAAGAGACTGTCGTTTTTCATTTGCTGAGGATGTATCAGCAGCAGAGTTGCCATCCTCAGTGATTGTGTTGCACGGAGCATTTTCCGAGAACAAGTCCTGAACAGCATCCAGCAACCTTTCTTCTTCGTTGACCAATTCATCGTCCCAAGCATCAATAGCTGGGAATTTTTCAGTTAGGAAGGGTGTGAACTTTGAAGTCACAGTCTCAGGAGAAGAAACCTGAGAGGGTGTCGTCTCAGTGAAAGTCACATGAGATGAGGTGGCTCCAGAAGATACATTGCTAGGAGTCGTTGGAGTGTAAGTGATCTCATCAGACGATGCTTCGGAAGAGTTATAATCCCGAATTATCACATTACAGGAAGCTCTGACAGGAGACGTTGTCTGATCGGAGTTAGACTCATCCTCGGATGTAAGAGGATAGTCTATCTAGCAATTTTCTCCATTTTCAGGAGTTGAGGGAGGATGTACCTGACGGTCTTCAGGGACTTCTGGCTCTGGATTGCGAGGAGGCTCATTAACGTGGTCTTGCTCTTGTTCCAGAGCGAGATGCTGCAAGATCCTTGCATAGTCTTCAAGATCAGGCATAGGAGCCAAATCTTCTTCTTCATCAACTCTTTGCGGCTCAACATTGTTGATACCTGCTGGAGCAATGAGGGGTGCTGGTTCAACAGCATTTTCTTGTATAGCATCTTGGTCTTCTTCATCATCAGACCAGGATCCTTGTGGCTGTAGGGGGTTATGCCAGATCACTGGCATAAGAAGAGTCTCAGCAACCCATTCTTCATTGGAGAGATATTCTCCTGTTTCAAGGGATTCCTCTCACTCATCGGTGTAGTTGGATTCGAATCCATCATCGGTGTCGCTGGACTCGTATCCATCAATGGAGAATCCAACTACCGAATTGCAAGAGTATGATGCCTCCTGCGTGGCTTCTTTGAATTGAGGTGGCATGAAATCACTGAGAGTGAGTCTTCTTACCCCATTTGAAGTCTCTGGAAGGGATGTTTTTGTTGCCTCCAGTGAAGCAGTAGAGGAAGCATCTGCCTTTTCTCGGACTTCTTGTTTTGGTTGGGTCTTCTCTTGCCGTTTGAGCTTGAGGAGATGTTTCCTAGCCTGCCTTCGTTGTTGAGCTGTAGGATTTGTTTTCACAACCTCCCAATTTTCATCTTCTAGGAGATCGGGATGTACCCATATGGGTTGTCCGTCTGGTGTCGGGTAAGGAACCAACTCCTCGGACGCTTGGATTGTGTTTATCACCTTGAAGGAAGTAGTGATCATCTTCTTCGGTGATTTTGATGTTTGTCCACATGTCAACATGTTGACGGAGGCAGACCCATAGTTTTTGTCAAAGGTGATGACTCCATTCTTCCACATCTTATTTATTTTCTCTCTCACAATGAAGCATTGATTGAGAGGATGCAAGATCATCTGGTGATATGGACAGTACCGAGGATCATTGGTTTTGCCAACATCACTCGGTCTTTTGGGTTCATGCAAAGTGAGCTTGCCGTTCGCCACAAGAGCCTCGAAAATTTCATCAACATCTCATCGAACGGGTATTTCTTTTCTACTCGCTCTTTGAAGGCATCTGAGAGTTCAGGTCTCTTACCAACAGCTTTGTTTTCAGCTTTCTTTGGTGGCTGAGGAGCTGACTTGGTCTGCACATTGAGGACCTCTTTCTTCTTTGGTTTAGAGGTTGCAATGGCGGTTGGCTCTTTTCTTGATGATTTCTGACTGTTGAGGTCTTTACTCACCATTTCAGCTTCCATAGAGGCTTCTAGGAGTTCTCCCAGGTTTTTTGATTTGTTACCGATGATCATGGAGTGGATTCTAGCTCTCATGTTGTTTCGGCAGATGTCGACTAGCGACGCTTTTGGCAATACATCAGAGCATTTGTATGCCATTGCTTTCCACTTGTGAATGAAGTCATATGTTGACTCATTCTCCCCCTATTTTAGGCTGCACAGCTGAGCCATAATAGCAGGATGATCCTCACCTTTGAAGTGAGTCAGGATGCGTGTCTCTAGCATGGCCCAGTTTTCGATGGAGTCCTCCAGCAGAGAGGAGTACCAATCGAAGGCTGTACCTTTTAGGGTACTTGCAAAGAGGCAGATCTTGAGTGCATCTTGATCCGCGATAGCTCCCGTCAAGATCTTGAAGTGGAATGACGTGCTGTATGGCTGATCCTTTCCCCATATATGTTTGGAGAGTAGGATGCTTGAATTTTGTAGGGAACGGGACCGAGTCCATCCATAAGGGATATGGTGGCTTGATCCCAAGCTCCTTGAGTATATCCTCTTCTTTTGCTTTTGCGAGGATACCGTCTACATCCTTTTTGGTAAGGGTGCATGACTCATTTTCTTCTCTATTTACCTCATCGTCTTGACGATTTGGAGGAGGTTCATTGTTCGCCTGATTTTGGAAGGCGAGGAGAAGGTTTTCCATCAGAGTTTCAATCCTCTGCTGGCCTTGTTCCAACTGCTGGATGCGTGTGATCGCATCACCTTGAGGTGGATTGCAGGGTGGTGGCTCAGAATTTGTAGCCAGGACGTTCATCCTTCGGGATTCGAACGAGGAAACTATCCTAGTGACTGAGCTGGGGCTCATTCTTTTTGAAGAAGAGCTTGAGGAAGGATCACTATGTCGTCCTTTGCTTGAAGGAGCAGGGGTATCTTCTGAATGTCTTCTTGTCCTGGAGACGCTGCAGGTCATCGGACGTCGGACAAGGATTTTTGTTGCTGACTTTTGGCATCTTCTGGTTTTTCCAACCATATGGACAGCAGCAACTTGGTTGGGTCTTTCTTTTTCGACCCATTTGGGAGAGACTTGAAGTGTAGGAGTCTGGGTCCTTTGCTTCTCTAGTCTCTTTTGTCGATACGACATGCGACGGCGTATACGACGAGCAATTTGAGCTTCGGTCAGCTCTGGCTAGGCTTTAACGATGAAGGATGTGCTCTCTCGGGCGCAGCAGCCGAGCATGTCTTCTTTGTAGCCAGGCAAGGATGGGATGCGAACCCGGTCCTTCACTTGTTGCAGCGAAGCTTTGAAATTTTCAAGTTCAGCCCCTGTAGAGATGAAGGGTCGAACTGCAGGATTATAGGCCTAGCAGATGTCTGCAGAGGCCTTGTGATGCATGACTTGATTTTGGGCTTGTAGGAACAAGCCGGCTCATGCTGGGTTGACTTGGGAGTCAGGTTGGAGAAGGGTCTCTCCTCTTTCATGTAAGCAAGAGGGTAGAACTGGTTCTCCTTGAGTGGGGCCAGGAATGCTAGCTTGGTGGATGTTTGGGACCTTCTTTGTTTTGGTGAAGGTCTTAGGGACCAAGTCTTGGGATAGACCTGGTCGTTTGCTGGTTGAGGCTTCGTGGGGCTGCCACGGGCTTCGGGCCTTCTGGTGCTCGCCTTTGGTGTCACGGTAGTGACACATTGAGAGGTGACCTTCTGCTTCTTGGAAGGAGCAGTTTGTTCTTCAGGAAGTGGGAATGGTCCCAGCATCCCAAAGACAATAGTCCGGGGAGTCGAGGTCGACCCGAAGTTCAGAGAGTTGCCGAGGGAGTTGACGCTTCGGCAGCTGATGGGGCACTTGTAGGTGCGCGTTGTTTGCTTCTGTTGAAGCATGAGCTGGTGCTTGTTCTCATCGAAGGTAATGGTTAGTGAAGCTGCCATTGTTAGTTTTTGAAAAGTTTCAGAAACAAGACCACATCCATTAGTAATCACAAGAATATAATGATCATAAATGGGAATTTCTATGGTTTTGTGTTTTCAAATTGCTCAAGGGAGATGACCCAAGCAATATGAAGAAGGCAGAACGCCATAGAGGGTACAATTGTTCTGATCGCAGGTATGGTAAGCTTAGAATGAGCGTCCCAGTGACTGCTAGAAGCAATTGTGAACTTAAATTCGACTTATCGAGAAGCAGAGCTTGCTCGATATAAGAAGAATATAAAGCTGGAGTTACAAATGTGCCGATCGAGAATACAGTAGACCTTGGAAGGGCGTACTAGTACCGCTAGACACAAATATTTTGAGACCACATCTATGAGATGAGATTCTCGGTTTTGAAAGGTCAAGATTGGATTCATCAAAGAGAGCAGATGGTATCCGATCCAAATACGGTTTCAGCGATTTTCGCGAGCGCCAGTACTCAGAAGGAAATGAACCATAATTTCTCGGATCTGAATCCAAAAATGACGAGTTTTTTTTTTTTTTTGAAACGCCAAGATCGGGTTCATCAAAGAGAGCAAAAGGCATTCCAATCTGAACACGGGCTCAGCGATTTCCGCGAGCGCCAGTGCTCAGAAAGGAGGAGACCAAAATTTCTCCAATCTGAACCCAAAATGGCGGAAGTTTTTTTTTTTTAAAATATTTTTTTTAAAAAAGATTTTTTTTTGAAAGATCTTTTTTTAATTGTTACTTTTTTTATTTATTTTTTTTAAAAAAATTTTGAAAGTTTTTATATTTAATTTTTTATTTTAAAAATTTTTTATTTTGAAAATTTATTTTATTTAAAAGACGAGAGAGTACACATAGGCCTCCTAACCCGGTCTTATGAAATCTCGATTGATAGAATTGCCCCCATGTAAGGGTAGGATTACTTAATGAACCCGTTTGGAGGACCCTTGCCTAGAACAGTCAAGCTGTCTCCACACTCTGGACAAGGCTTTTCTTGAATCAACCGTGATCAAAGAACGCAGTTGGTTTAACCTTAGTAGTCTATGTCTTTTTTTAAATATTTATTTATTTTTTTTATATTTAATGAACTCATCGAAGAGAAACGATGGCCCTTTCCACAATTCGAACCGGCTCAACGATTTCCGCGAGCACAGAGACGAAATGAAAAGGATCAAAGTTTCTCAATTTTGAATCTAAATTGAAAAATCTGATTTTTTGTTGTTTTTTGTTTACCTTTTTTTTTTTTAGATTTTTAATGAACTCATCGAAGAGAAATGATGGCCCAAATTCTAATTCGAATAGGCTCAACAATTTCTGCGAGCACACGAATGAAAGGAAAGGATCAAAGTTTCTCATTTTTGAATCCAAAATGAGAAATCTTGTTTTTTTTTCTAATTTCTAATGAACTCATCGAAGATAAACAATGGCCATTTCCACAATTCGAACCGGCTCAACGATTTCCGCGAGCACAGAGATGAAACAGAAAGGATCAAAGTTTCTCAATTTTGAATCCAAACAAAGAAATCTGATTTTTTTTTATTTTTTTTCTAATTTCTAATGAACTCATCGAAGAAAAACAATGGCCATTTCCACAATTCGAACCGGCTCAACGATTTCCACGAGCACAGAGACGAAACAGAAAGGATCAAAGCTTCTCAATTTTGAATCCAAACTAAGAAATCTGATTTTTTGATTTTTTTTTTGAAAAGAGAAAGAGTGGAAATAAACTCAAAGAATTAGAAATTTCTAAAAAATCTCATCTTAGTTTTTTTAGATGCGGAATTCAACATAGGCCACCAATTAGAAAGTAGCCAAGGAATCGAGAAAAGAAAATGAGCAAAGAGCAAAAGATATGATATGCAAATATTTCATTTCTAGCATCGTGTTCTCAAATGAACGAGTCCCACCGGGTAATGCCAGCTTAATGGACAACGTTTCTGCTCGGTTCTACCGAGGTCGGCGGATGTAGGAGTCGGTTTGGGTCCGACCCTTTCGTAACCGGGGGGCAGAGGCGTGCATCAACATTTCTTTTGTGTGGGTGTGCCAGATTTTCTATTTTACTTGGAATTGCAAGTGGTGATCCGGAGATCAACCTTCACAAGTAAAACGGAAATCAACTGCTTTCAAGTTTTTCATTGCACATATATTTAAGAAAAAAGACATTTTTCTTGATTTGCCGTGAAAAGCGATTTTTTGGCATTTATAGCCAATTTTGGCGTTTATAGCCGATTTACAATTCTTATCAATAATGAAAGACAAGAGTTGTGATTTTTGTCTCGTTTGGAAAAATACAAACTACAATGAAAAACAAGAAAATGAAGATCTAACTTCTCAGGAGATTGTGGGGTACTTGTTCAGATTGACGGTCGCAAGCCATGTGTGGACTTCGCCATCATCCATGCAGATGAGAATAGAGGATGCTCTTCATTCGCTTGGCTTGGCTATAACCTCAGGTTTTTAGAGGACAAAGACCAAAAGGAGGTCCTATGTCCAATAAAAAACCAAGTAGACGGGCTGAAAAGCCACGTCTAAGCCATTGGAGGCAGAATGAGAAGGCAAGGACCTTGGGGAGGTACCCCCCAAGGGACTTTTGTCACCTTGTAGCGATGGTCGGTGTAGAACTTCCGCAGAGTTTTCTCTCTTTCTCTGGATTCCTGTGCTTTTTTCTGATCTGGGATCTGTCTTGTTTTTCCGATCAGGATTCCTTGGGAGTGTTCTCCTATTTATAGGCTCTTGGTAGCCATTTATGAGAGTTTATGGGCTTTTATTGTCATTAAGCCGCATAATGGGAGGAGTTACAGGATTTAATTCCTTTATTTTGTAACTCCTTTTTCTTGGCTTCTGATTGGCCAGAGGAGAATGAGGGCATTTAATCGCCTTTAATCGCCATGATGGGAGGAGTTTCATGTTTTAAATGTCATGAATCTTTCGACTTGTAACTCCCGGATGCTTGCTTCTGATTGGGCCGTCCAAAGAAATGGATTAATGACTGTAATAAAGCTAGTCAATTAATCGCATTAAGTGGTCGCCGAGCAGTTGAAGAGTCGCGGGCCGTGCCGTGTCTTTTGGGATTCTTCTGGCGATGATCATCGATGGATCTTCATGTAGATCGACATCGGATGACCATGTGACTTCAGGTATTGGTTGCCAACAGCGGGTCGGTGCCATCTATCCTATCGATTTCTCGATCGGTCGGGTAGAAAGCACACTTTTTGGTTGACCGGTTGGCGATCAATGTTTGATTTTGATACTCTTGATGATTGACCCGTGATTTTGACAGATGTCAGAGGATTTGGTGTCTCAAAAGTATGAATTTTGGAAAATCAGAGGAGTTGGACGCTTCGAATCGTGAGAAAATGGTGAAAAACGGAGTTTTCGGGGCCCACCCGACGAACCCGGGCTCCAGGGTCGCAAGGGTCTGCGACCCTGGGGGGGTTTTCCCCCCTTTTGTCCCGTTTTGTGTCTATTTTTTATGTTTTTTTATTCTTTTTTTCTTTTGTATTTTTCTTTGACATTTTTTATCATTTATTGGCCTGATTTCCCTGTAGAAAACCTGATGAGAATCCTTGCATCTTGGTTTGCAAAGTTTCCTAATTTTTCGGGAAAGCCGAAGACTTTGTCGCGCAGAGCTACCAATTTTCCGTCAGAAGCTGAAACTGGGTCAAACAATGTCAGAATGACCTGAAATTTGGGGTGAAGCCTCCTGAGCAATAAATAAGACCAACCATAGGCTTCTGTTTGAGTTTTGAAGCTGTTTGAGGTCCCAGCACTAGTAGACTTTTTTTTGTCGCGATGAAGATGTCGCGACTTGATGTGCAGGCAACCGATGTCCGATTGACTTGAATTTTGACAGGGAACCTATTGGAGTCATTTTAAGATGATCCACAGGCTCTGTCTTGGAAACCATGGTCCCAATGAGCTTCGCCGTCGAGAGGCCTGATTTGGCTTCCGAGCGTCAAAGTCTGGTCAAATGTTGTCGAAATGACCTGAAATTTGACGTATAGCCCTATGTAAGCATTTTGAAGCCGTCCATGTGCTCTATCTGATGAGTGATGGCCTCGGTTGTTCTCGCCGCCGAGAGGCTTGATTTAGCTGTTCGAGGGTTGATGTAGGGTCAAACGTTGTCGGTTTGACTCGGAACTTGACGTGGAGCCTTTTGGATGTATTTTGAGACCATCCATCGGCTCTGATCGAAGATTTGGTGTCTCCGATGCTTTCGCCCTCGGGAGCTCCTTTTCAGCTGCCGGAGAAGTGAAGTTAGGCCAAATGTTTTGAAATGGCCCGAAACTTCTTGTGTACTCCTCTTTTGGCTGTCTTGAAGGATCTTGCAGTTTTTGTTTGATTCTAACAAGATTTGATTTTTGGAAGTAGCATTGCCTATTTATGGCAGGCTACGACTTCATGTAGCTTTCTGGATTTTGAAGAAGCAAAGTGACAGAAATTTTTCTTGTGTCAACAATTTGTGAGGAAGAAAACAAGAAGAAAAGGGAAGCCACGGTGGCTGCTACTGGGATCCTCTCTTGGAATAGTTTTTAGGTCAAAAAATAGGATGGAGAATATGGGTTCCCTTTTATACAAAGGGGAGAGTGGGTCCCACAACTTAAAATACCTCTCGGGCTCAAAACATCGATTTCGGAACCTCAAATGATTTCGACGAAGAAGACAAAGTTGCTCGAAGAAATATCTAGTTTCCAAAAAGTCTATGTTTTACAAGTTTTGGTGACATTGAAAATCATGTCCAGATTTTGGGTAAAAAGACTGTTTTGCCCTCAAATTAAGAAAAGTTGAGTTTAGGAGCTTCAAACGAAGACGGGTTCAACATGAGAGTTGTAGAGAATTATAAGATAAGTCAAACGGGATAAAACAAAATTTTAAGAAATCGCAAATGATCCCAAAGCTCATAAAAAAATCGTAACAAGAACCCCCAAAGGGTCCCATAAATCAAGAAGGCTCTCAAAATTCCCAAAGCTACTTTAAATGCTATTCTAACCCAAAACTAAATCAAAATCCACTAAGCAGACTTAGAGCTAAGACACCACTTACTTAACACTAATCGAGGTCTCTCGGGTCGGGGTCTTACACATCTAATGAACCATGATGTCATTCATATTGGTTATGTGCAAGTATATAATAAATCACCATTCATCTCATGAAAGGAAAGCATGAATATATTGATAAATAAAGAAATTAATCAATTTATTATATCATTTACTGGTATTGAGACCATAAAACTAACAATCTCCCACTTGGGCTTCATGCCAGCTAGGGTTGCATCTCATGCCCATCCCGTCTACATACAGCTTAAAGACTTTAGTAGTCAAAGGCTTAGTAGAGGGATCTACCAGATTGTCTGCAGAGTCTATCTTGGTGATCGTAACATCACCTCTCGGCACAATCTGTCCGATCATGTATATGATGGACCGCGCTCCTGCTCGGTTCTACCGAGGTCGGCGGACGTGGGAGTCCGTTGGGTCCGACCCTTTCGTAACCGGGGGGCAGAGGCGCGCATCAACATTTTTGTTGTGTGGGTGTGCCAGATTTTCTATTTTACTTGGAATTGCAAGTGGTGATCCGGAGATCGACCTCAAGTAAAAAGGAAATCAACTTCTTTCAAGTTTTCCATTGCACATATATTTAAGAAAAGATACATTTTTCTTGGTTTGCCGTGAAAGGCGATTTTTTGGCATTTATAGCCGATTTTGGCGTTTATAGCCGGTTTCTGGCGTTTATAGCCGATTTTGGCGTTTATAGCCGATTTACAATCCTTATCAATAATGAAAGACAAGAGTTGTGATTTTTGTCTCTTTTGAAAAAATACAAACTACAATGAAAAGCAAGAAAAGGAGGATCTAACTTCTCAGGAGATTGTGGGGGACCCGTTTAGATTGACGGTCGCAAGTCATATATGGGCTTCGCCATCATCCATGCAGATGAGAACAGAGGATGCTATTGATTCGCTTGGCTTGGCTATAACCTCAGGTTTTTAGAGGACAAAGACCAAAAGGAGGTCCTATGTCCAATAAAAAGCCGAGTAGACGGGCTGAAAAGCCACGTCTAAGCCATTTGGAGGCAGAAGGAGAAGGCAAGGACCTTGGGGGGGGGTACCCCCAAGGGACTTTTGTCACCTTGTAGCGGTGGTCGGTGTAGGATTTCCGTAGAGTTTTCTCTCTTTTCCTTCTCTGAATTTCTGTGCTTTGTCTGTGTATCTGTCTGTGATTTTCTCCGATCTCTTTCTTCTTGGAGAGCTCTCCTATTTATAGGCTTTTCGGTAGCCATTTAGGAGGGTTTATGGGCTTTTATTGTCATTAAGCTGCATAATGGGAGGAGTTACAGGATTTAAATCTTTATTTTGTAACTCCTTTTTCTTGGCTTCTGATTGGCCGGAGGAGATTGAGGGCATTTAATCGCCTTTAATCGCCATGATGGGAGGAGTTTCATGGGTTAAATGCCATGAATCTCTTGAGTTGTAACTCTCGGATGCTTGCTTCTGATTGGTCCATCCAAAGAAATGGATTAATGACTGTAATAAAGCTAGTCAATTAATCGCATTAAGTGGTCGCCGAGCAGTTGAAGAGTCGCGGGCCGTGCCGCGTCTTTTGGGATTCTTCTGGTAATGATCATCGATGGATCTTCATGTAGCTTGACATTGGATGACCATGTGACTTCAGGTGTTGGTTGCCAACACCTGGTCAGTGCCATCCGTCCTGTCGATTTCTCGATCGGTCGGGTAGAAAACACACTTTTTTTGGTTGACCGGGTGGCGATCAATGTTGTTTTCGATACTTTTGATGATTGACCCGTGTTTTTGATGGATGTCAAAAGATTTGGTGTCTCAAAAGTATGAGTTTTTGAAACTACCAGAGGCCGGACGCTTCGAATCACGAAAAAACGGCGAAAACCGGGGTTTCGGGGCCTTCCCGGCGATCCCGGGCTCCAGGGTCGCAGGGGCCTGCGACCCTTGGGGGGTTTTTCCCCTTTTTATCCCGTTTTGTTCCGTTTTTGCTGTTTTTCGATTCTTTTTTCTTCTGTATTTTTCCTTGACATTTTTGACCATTTATTGGCTTGATTTCCCTGTTGGAAACCTGATGAGAATCCTTGCATTTTATTTTGCAAAGTCTCCAATTTCTTGAGAAAGCCGAAGACTTTGTCCCGCAGAGCTGCCGATTTTCCGTCAGAAGCTGAAACTGGGACAAACGATGTCGGAATGACCTGAAATTTGGTGTGAAGCCTCCTGAGCAATAAATAAGACCAACCATAGGCTTTTGTTTGAATTTTGAAGCCGTTTGGGGTCCTATCACCAGTAGACTCGCTTTTATCGCGATGAAGATGTCGCGGTTTGATGTGCGGTCAACCGATGTCCGATTAACTTGAAATTTGACAGAGAACCCATTGGAGTCATTTTAAGATGATCCATAGGCTCTGTCTTGGAAACCATGGTCCCGGAGAGCTTTGCCGCCGAGAGGCCTGATTTGGCTTCCGAGCGTCAAACTATGGTCAAATGTTGTCGAAATGACCTGAAATTTGACGTGCAGCCCCTTGTAAGCATTTTGAAAGGCGGTTCTTGCTGCCGAGAGGCTTGATTTAGTTGTTCGAGTGTTGATGTAGGGTCAAACGTTGTTGGTTTGACTCGGAACTTGACGTGGAGCCTTTTGGATGTATTTTGAGACCATCCATCGGCTCTGATCGAAGATTTGGTGTCTCCGATGCTTTCGCCGCCGAGAGCTCCTTTTCGACTGTCGGAGAAGCGAAGTTAGGCCAAATGATTTTGAAATGGCCCGAAACTTCTTGTGTACTCCTCTTTTGGCTGTCTTGAAGGATCTTGCAGTTTTTGTTTGATTCTGACAAGATTTGATTTTTTGGAAGTAGCATTTCCTATTTATGGCAGGTTGCGACTTCATGTAGCTCTTTCGATCTTGAAGAGGCAAAGTGACATTTTTGGTGTCAACAAATGCCCCCTCGAGGTACAGCGACGAGTTGCTTAACTTTTGTAGTCGATGTGCCTCGAAGAGATTTTTAAAGGAGAGCCTGTGACTTGACCAAGAGTCTTTGAGCAGTCTTTCTTTTTGGTATTTGTAGCCTTTTGAGCTTCCAGGGGAATTTTATGGTAGTGAAAGGGATCACATACCATCTCGAGGCAAAGTTTTGAAGATGACATCAGGGATGTGGATTTGGGTTTTGACCTTGTGACCTAACAGGCTGTATGTGGCAGGTTAGGGGGTCGGGTTTGGTTTTGATCGTGTGACCCAACAAGCTGTATGTGGAATGTTGGGGGATCAATTTTGGTTTTGATCTTGTGACCTAACAGGCTATATGTGGCAAGTTAGGGGATCAGGTTCTGGTTTTTGGTTTTGGTCTTGTGACCCAACAAGCTGTATGTGGCAAGTTAGGGGACCAGGATTTGGTTTGATTTTTGTGGAATGTCAATTTCAAGATTTTGGCTCAATTTGGTATATGAGGCTGGATGGTTTGATTTTTGGAAGCTCATGGGGCTTGGAATTCTCTTTGTATGGTTGAATCAACTCAAAAGAGGCATGGAACCATTTTTGTATGCTCTTAGTAAGAGGGATTTCTCTTTGACTAAAAGCCCAAATTTTTTTTTTTTTTTTGTGCCTAGGTGGTCAAACCTGGCTCATATGGGCTAACCCATGGGACCTTAAGCTTTTGAAATGGCTTAGATCTCATATGGTGTCATTTTTGTAAAGAATATCCAAAAATATCTCATTTGGATAGAGAATATCTAAGAATATCTTTACTTGGAGAGAATCTCTCATGTTCCCTTTATTTTGGAATGGGATATCTCAAGATATCTTTCTTTTGGGAAAGAATCCTTCATTGATCCTATCTTTTAGGAGAAAATCTCTCATTGATTTCTTTTTGGGAGAGAATCCCTCAAGATATCTTTCATTTGGGAAAGAATCTTTCTAATCTCTTTCTTTTGGTAAGGTTACTAATTAGTAACACTTACCTCTTTCTTCTTTCCTTCTTTGGTTTGCTCTCTTCTATAAAAGCAAGGAGGAGGTTGGATCTCTTGCTCTTATTACTTTCTTTTGCAATAATCTCAAGAGGGCTTCAAGACTAAGAGTTCTTCTTCTTCAAGATCTTCAAGACTTTTCTTCTTCTTTTCCATCAATGGCTTCAAGTAAGTTCCCTTTTTCAAGAAAACCCCATTGTAAAAAAAAGTTCTTTCTTTTTTTTGTTGCTTTCTTTTCTTTTCTTCTTTTTTTTTCACGTGTTTGCTTCTTTTTTTTTCACACGTTTTTTTTTTCTTTTCTTCTTTCTTTTTTTTTTCATGTTTTGGTTTTTTTTTTTTTTTTTGTGGGCTGTACGGACAGATCCGTACGGATCTGGCCATACGGCCACGTGGCCTGTGGGCCATCCCTTTTTTTTTCTCTTTTTTTTTCAAGAAAGTTTCTTTTCTTTTTTTTTTTTTGTTTTCTTTCCCCCCTTTTTTTTTTGAGAAAGTTTCTTTTCTTTTTTTTTCTTTTTTTTTTTGCTCATCATGATAATGCCCCTTTTTTTTTGCAAACCTAGATGTTCATGCATGCATTCAATTGTAAATTAAATTTGTAGCATGATGTGATAGCATACCTGAAAGTTTTCGCAAATTTGGGAATTTGGAGCTCGCAGCGATGTTGAGCCCTTCCTGATTTTGCGGAGACTTTGAGGTTTCGAAAGTTTGGAGTTTCGGAGCTCGCAGCGATGTTGAGCCCATCTTCAAGCTTTCTATTTCTTTCGGGATAGTTCCTTTTCTTCGGAATTGCCCCGTCATCATGTCAAAATTTCGCCAGATTTTTTTTTAGCGAGATTCTGTCATTTTGATGTTTGATTTTTTTCTTTTCCATCCTTTGCAGGTGGTTCCTCCAGAACGAACAAGGGTAAAGAGCCTGCTATAAGCGTACCTCGTCGATCTTCTAGAACTTCTAATCCGACCGTTCAGCAGGCCTTTGAGAAGGTCCAGTATGTTGAGAGAAATCTGGAAGAATGCGACTCCCTCAACAGAGATGAGATGAGACAGCGACTGATCACTCTCAAGGGAGAGGAATTCTATAAGATCATGGTAAGCAGTCGCCCATGGGTGATGGAAGATCAGAGTGTTTTACCCAAGCCTACCTTCTTCTTTGGTGATGCCATCCCTGATGACATGACATACCAGAGAAGGTGTTTTTAGTTTTCTTTCACAGCAGATGGTGAGAAGAAGACCGTTGTTACCCGGTCGATGTTTGATCGCACCGTCTCGATCATGAGCCTTGCCCCCACGTGCTCTAAGAGGGAAGATCCTCCAAGCTGGGTGAGAAGGACAAATGTAATCAAGACCGGGGTTTTTGTTGGCGGTTCTCCTGGATATACGGAGAGGTCGCCTGTTGACATGGCCCTGTTGATGCCATCCAGCGGCTACCAGGGTTCTAATTATCCGTCGGTCGATTTGAGACCGGTGGGCCTTGGTATTTTTAGCGGTGACGGCAGCAATTGGATCAAGCCTTTTCGACTCCGTGGTCGTTTCAATGCTGACTCCAAGTGGAAGTCGTGGACTGATCGCGTCCTGCTGATTGGTGGCGCCGTTTTGAAGGAAGCCGGGATTTTTGATGTGGTCCGTGCCTTTAGGGAGACCGTGATCTTTTCCGACGAGGCCTTCATGGCTATGCTGGAATCATTCCTCTCACAAACCAATACCTTCGTTGTGACGAATGGCGATATTGGTTTTTCTTTGAAGGAGCTGAGCGCCATTACTGGATTGCCCATCCTCGGCAAACTCTATGAGGAGTTTATGCCGATTGACAACGTCCTTAAGGGGCAGTCTAAGGAGTTCAGGCTTCTGTATTTTCAGCTCGTCGCCTTCTATGATTTTTTGAAGGAGAAAGAGGGTTTGAAAGTTAGATCCAGCAGTTGGAAGAGTTCTAGCTCTTCATTCCCCAACTTTTTTGATAGCAGAGAGTCTTCTGATAGCGTGACCCAAGAAGCCGGAGCTCAGGATCCAAGTTCAAAGAAGATCTTGGCCATGCAAGAAGAGTTGAGAGATTTCTGTGTCAGTACAAACGCCATATGTGCTGACATTGCACTGCGGAGAGATCTCGCTGTTTACCTCACTTATTGGCTTGGTGAGGCTCTTTTTGCCGGAGGAGATGGAACGCACATCAGGCCGCATTGTATTTTTCTGGCTTGTCAGATGGCGTTTGGAGAGCAGCTTGCTTTGGTGCCAGCTCTTTACTCCTACCTGTGTACCGAACTGCAGGCTGCTGCTTTTTTGGTTCGGCTTGGGCTTCCCATGAATAGGGTATTTTCAGCCCACATCTTTTATTCGTGGTACGTGTACCACTGTCCTGGCTTCCACCGGCTGGGTGCTGCACAGGATGATGATCCTCTGATGATTCGACTGGCTAAGGGCAAAGCCGTGTCCGAATCACTTTTGTTTGCCCGCATGAGGATCCGACGGTTCAGGGACGTCGAGATGGGGCAGTCTTCAGTGAAGCTTTCTCCGGAGTTGCAGAAGAAGGCTTTTGATTTTGGTGCCTCCCGAGACTCTACCAGGGCGGGGTCGGGAAGGCATTATTCCTTGACGAATGCACAGAGAGAGTGGCTTTTCAGCATACGTGTCGGCACGATGGTGTACCGTAGACATCTTTTCATCGACATCCAACCGTATGTACCCTCTCGCTTTGCTTTGCAGCTGGGTTTTTCTCAAGGCATTGTTGGAGCGCCTTCAAGCATGGTGAAGCGCTTTGGAGGTTTACAGGACGGGATAAATGCATGGGCTTTCTATAGTGCTGAAGATACTACAGCCATGATTTCTTATCCTGTGTTGCTGACTTTCCGGACTGCCGGCTTTGCGAAGTGGTTCGCGGAGAGCTTTTCGGCATATCGGGGGCTTTCCAAGAAGGAGCTTGATGTGAAGCTGGCATCTGGAAAGGGCCTTGGAAAGTCGGATGGCGTCCGGTGAGAAGAAGTTTGGGCCTTCCTTTCTGGAGAGAAGCACAAGATAGGCTTTCTCGGTGACCAGGGTGTCATTGGTTCTCAAGCTGTTCGAGAAATACCTGATGAGGCTTTAGAGCAGCTAGAACAGGAGGAAGCCGAACTTGGTGCTTGGATGCAAGCGGCACGGAGGTAAGCTTCCGTGGAGTCTACTGGCAAGAGTAGACCATCCAGTGAGGAGTCAAGTGGGAAACCTGACTCTGACAGCGGGGCAGGTTCCTCCAAGAAGCGAGCCCGCAGGAGTAAGAGGAGGAGGAGTCATCATCGCAGCAAGGGGCAGCATGAGGACTCTCTTGACTTGGAAGTTCCTCTTACTATCAATGAGGATGTGCCAGTGGATGCTGACGAGCCTCCAGAGAAGAGAAGCCGAGAAGAAGAGGCCGTTGGTGAAGGTATGATTCTTCCTTTTTCTCTTTCCATTTTTTTTCATGGGATTTTTCCATGTTCTGATTTGCTTCTTGTTTCTGCTTTTCTTTTTTTTAGCAGAGGAAGACTTGGTGATGCCTGAGGTTCTAGTCGATGAGGTGGTGACGGATCCTATCGAGGCACCTGAAGAATAACCGAGGGACTCTGGAGTGAATCCAGAATCTCCAATTTGCTTTCTTTCTTTTTTTTTTATCTGTGACTTGGTTTGCTAACACATTTCTTGCCAGCTAACTTGCCACAGGATTCCGATGACTTTGAACCATCGATGGACGCAAATGTTGATGATGCTTCCGATGAGTTCATGGAGGAAGAAAGTGTTCCGCCAGTCGTCGAAGAAGGTATTTTGTAGTTATAACCCTGATAATGATTTTCAAACAGGATCATATTCATACCTTTTTGTGTTTATTTGGCAGGTTTTGAAGTGACAGAGGAGGGTCCGTCGCTTCCTTCAGAACCAGAGCAAGGGATGCCAGAGGTTGATCCAGAGGTAGAGACTCATGGGACCAGTTCTGACAATGTTGAGGAGATACCTCATGCTGAGATTCCTTCCTGAGCAGGAGCAGCTTCAACTGGAAAGAGTTCTTTTGTTACTTTTCCAACAGATGATGACATGAGCAGCCGACCAACGGAGTTGGGCGAATCTTCAGCTGGGCCATCTCTTCTTTTTGCGAAGAAGGTGGTGGTGCGAGTTCTGAGCTCTTGGATTGAGACTCTGCTTTCTGGGCACTTAGATGCCGGATTTGGGATGATCCAGCATGTGCGTGAGATTCTCGGTGATGCTGAAGAGGCTGGTGTAGATGTCACAAGTGCTAGGGCGATCGTTGATACGATCATTGAGCTGGGTGACAGGTGGTTTGAGACCATTGGTTTTCCTGATGACCAGTTCTTCAAGGAGATGTTCCTGGACCCTGCGAATAAGGCTCAGTCTAACCTGGATGAGGCTACAGAAAGCAGGAAGCAGGTAGTCCGAGAGAAGAACTTAGAAGAGCTAAACATCATTGGGCTGACACATGACCTGAACATCCTTGATAGGGAGGTCGATGAGGCCAGGAGACATCTTGAGCATCTGCAGGCACAAGTCGCTGCCAAGTGGACTGCAATAACAGAGGCTCGTGAAAGGGAGACTGCTCTGATTCACCGGGTTACAGATGCCAATCAACTTCTTAAAAGGAAGTCTGATGAGAACAAACAATGGCGAACTGCACGAGATAAGCTTCCTGGTGCGAAAGAAGGGGTACAGCCCACTCCAGCATCTCATGGAAAATTCCTGAAGAAGCGTGCCTTGGAATCCTTGACGGCTGAGGCCAAAAGTTTGCTTAAGGAGCTGAACTCTTGGCTGGAGACCATTTTTGATTGAGCTCCTGATTTTGTAGCAGAAACTATCCTTCTCTCTCTTCTTTTTAGTACCACTTGTATTTTTTTTGTACTTTTTTTTAGTGCTTGTGAACACTTTCCTTTTTTTTTGGTACCACATGTATTTTTTTGGTACTCTTTTTTTTGTAGTGCTTGTGAACACTTTCTTTTTTTTGGTACCACATGTATTCTTTTTGGTACTCTCTTTTTTTTTTGTTATCCCTACGCTTACTTGAATCTTTTTGTGATAAAGGTAATTGATAAATGGGATTTGATCAAAAGCTAGTCATTTTGTGAAAATCTTTTGTCAAATGATTGTTTTGGCATGGAAGCCAGATTTTTTCTTGTGGCATGGAAGCCAATTTTGGCATGAGAGCCAGCTTTTTTTTTGTGTGGCATTGATAGCCGAGTTTTTTTTTTTTTTTGGCATCTATAGCCAGTTTTGGTGGCATTGATAGCCGAATTTGTGGCATTGATAGCCGGGGTTTTTGAAAGCCATTTTTTTGTTTGTGGCATTGATAGCCGGTTTTGTTTTGGTGGCATTGATAGCCGGTTTGTGGCATTTTGTCACGCCCCGAAACCGGGACCTGCAGCGAACCGATCTCGGGGTACAAAAATTTGGGATAAATTTAAAACTTTTGTTATGTTTCCCAAGATCCGCGTGAATGAGGACAATCAAATCTCATCACCATCAGAGTATATTTTCGCGGAAGCTACACATGGTGTTACGACTCGGAATCCGTGGCCATCGGGTTCCGTGTCGCACGCAACCAATATCATAAAGCCATCAATAAACAGACTGGCATAAATTGTAAACCATAGAACACTGAGCTGGTAGTAACAAATCTATTATTTCCCACATATTCAAATTTGTATTAACAAATGTCTTAATTACAAACCCAATAAAAAGGCTAGTAAAGCCATACAACAATAATCAACTAAACAGAACTACTACCCCAAAGATTTGATACGAACTCCGGTGCCAAACTTGACATCAGGACGATATCAGTGGGCAGCCTCTCACGTCAGTCCGGCGGTCCCACCGCCTTCTCCGATCAAACGCCTAAAAACAGAAAGAGAAGAAACTGGCACCAAACCAAAAGGGTCAGACACGACGGTCTGGCAAGCAAATAAACAAATAATATGAAACAAGAGAACATACACAAAACCTGGTGAAATCATCGTGAAACTGAATAAAGAGCCTAACCAATAATAACAATAAATCACGATAAAACGATCGAAAGACCGAACATAAATATCAAGACAAATAAACGATCAGTCTCTAAAGCATAAATGTCTCGAAAAGATAACCACCTAAGCAAAACATTTAATAATTGGAAATACATTTAAAACTGAATAGTAGGGACAATACAATAAAGATCGATATCGTAAACATTAAACAAATCAAAGCATAAAAAGTATAACCGACAAGAATCATAGACTAAAGTAATGTGCAGATAAAACACTGGCAACCACAAATAGCTAAATCCTCCTATTACCGAAGTAATAAGAGCAGACAGAGCGTAGCCACTGAACGTGGTACTAAAAATGGGATCAGAACCGTAGCCATACAAATGGGACCGGCAGATCAGAAATCAGAACCGTAGCCATACAAATGGGACCGGCAGATAAAACCGTTGCCATGGTCGGTACAGACAGAATCCAAGCTGCAGCTGGCGGACAGATTAAAGATCCCAAGCCGGGTGATCAGCCCGACAAGGTGACCTAAGCCTAGTGGTGCCTTTAGTTTTCAAACTCAAACCGATACAAATCTAACAGAATACTAATCCCTTTGGCTCATGGGCTCGCACCACATAGCTCTGGCCCCGTCTTGCCTCGAGGGTTTTTATTTTCGAATACTAGTCTTATCAAAACAATAATCTCATCGAAGAAATCCCGAATGTGACAAACATACTCCAATCTCTTTTCAAATCGAATCGGAGAAAACATACGAATATCTATGGTAAACCGTTCAAATACGCATCAAGGTGATTCGTATAAAATCGTACGGTCAATCCTTTCGAACGTGGAAGACCACATGATTTTATAACAAATCATCGATGCTATTTAAATTAGTTCACCAAAGAAAACAAATACAAATACAAATACAAATACAAATACAAATAGATTTTTCTGACTTGAAATGGAATGGACAGTGGAGAATGACTTAATGACTTACCAAGGAACCATCTCAATGCACATTTAACCTTTAAACATTGATTGATAGAGAATGTGTTTGATGCCAATGAAAATCCACAATATTTAAATGATAAAGTGCGCATTGAGACTCGAACGATTCCCGGGTAATTCCACATACACTCATCCTCACATCATTCCCATTTCACGAATTTCCAAGTAATACAAGTAGTCCAAAATCTCTTTAAAACAGGCCCATAGCTGGCCCTAATCCAAGTCCAATAGTCCTTAATGACAATCCAAAAACCAACCTTAATCAAGCCTACAAGACAAGTTTTAAAACGGTCCAAAACTAATCCTTGAATATCTCACAAACAAATTCTTAAAAACTAATCCAAACTAATCTTTGAATGACCTACAAACAGGTTTTGAAAACAGCCCAAAACCAAACTTGAATTGCCCACAAAACAGATTTTTAAATCCGCCCAAAACTAGACCTGAACCAGGCCCACAAATAGATTTTTAAAACAACCCAAAACTAGACCTGAACCAGGCCCACAAACAGATTTTAAAACAGCCCAATGTCAGGCCCTAAAATGACCCAACATCAGGTCTTAAAATGGCCCAAAGACTGGCCTGAATCAGGCCCAAGGAAGCCCCAAACAATCCAGCCCACAAAACATCCCAACTCGGGCCCAAACCAGCCCCAGACTGAGCTGGGCCTCGCTCGAGCGAACCCAGGTCCACTCGAGCGGACCCAGACAGTAGCTGGGTCGCTCGAGCGAGGGCCAGGCAGAGCCGGGTCCGCTCGAGCGACCCAGTGGGTCGCTCGAGCGGACTGGGCCTTCCCAGTCCAGCTCGGCAGTCTTCTTCTTGCAATTTTTCCTTCTTTTTCTTGATTCTTTTGATTCTTTTCTTTCATGCAAATTTCCAAGATTTGTTGGGCCCTTCCTTGACCTTCCAAACACATCAAAACCATCCATAAATCATTCTAATTGGCCCAAACACAACACTATTTTTCAAAGATCAAAGTTTTTCTCCTTTACCTTAAGCACCCATCTTTAATACAAGGAAACCAAATTTCTTAGAGAGCCAAAATGAAAACACACTTCCAATGCATGGTAAGACAATACTATAAATTGAAATCAATGTAACATTATCCATTCCATCAAAATAAACCCATAGATTAAAGAAGATTAGCACAAAGAGAAGAAAATCATGAAATATAACCAAATGAGAGAAAACATCATATTAATTGGAAATCCACTTGCCTCTAGCCAAGATATGAGCAAAATCACTCTCCAAACAATGCCTTAGAGCCTCAAGCTTCAAATCTACAAAAACCCCAAAAATTTTCCCAAGAAAACCCTAAAAATGTCAAGATTGGTAAACCTCCAAGGAAAACCCTAGCAAATGGGTTTAAAACACTCCAAATGGAGAGGAAAACAAGAATCTCAAGAAAAGAAAGCCATTGCTAACCTTTGGGTGTCCCAAACAAGAAGAAGAGCTTGAAAGATGGATCCTCTCTAGCTCAAACATCTCAAAAATGGCATCCAAGGGAAGCTTGAAAGATGGGGAAGAAGATGAGGAGCTCATTCCTCCATTTAGAATCAAGGGACAAGGGACACAAGAGGAGAGAGGAAGGGGGCTGGGAGAAACCCTAACCCCTCTCTTGTTGCAGGAAATGAGAGAATGGGGAAGAGAAGGAGAGCCCCATGGCTTTATAAAGGCTAAATGGGCTGGGCCCCATGGGCCCCAAACTTACAAGGGTCAAAACTAGCATTTGTGGGTCCCGAACGAAAACGACGAAGAAGACAAAAATGATCAGCGAAATTTCTACTTTCCAAAAAGTATATTTTCCCCAAATTCTGAAATTTTCGAAATTCATGGACAGATTTAGTGAAAATGTCATTTTTGCCCATTTTCCTCGAAAAACGTGATTTCTGAGTATCAAATCAAAATGATCAAAACATGAAAGTTGTTAAACTTCATCAAATGAGTCGAAATATGTCAAATCCAGAATTTTTAGAAATGAAAAGTAATTTCTCATAAAAATACAAATCATATGGGCCGGGTCAAACCAAAGTCAACGGTCTACAAAATCTCAAAGACTAAGGAAAAGTCTAGTCAAACTCAAAAACAAGATCAAACTAAATCAAATCTCGCTTAAAAAGCCAAACCACGATTAAAACAATACTAAACAAAAGAACTGGGGTCGGGATCTTACACATTTATAGCCTGTTTTGGTGGCATTGATAGCCGGTTTTGGTGGCATTTATAGCCGGTTTTGGTTTGGTGGCATCTATAGCCTGTTTGGTTTTGAAAAATGCAAGTATCGACTAAAAGTCGCCTCCCTGGTGAATGTTCTTGCAAGTATCGATGGAATGTCGCCTCCTTGCTCATTCGGTTGCGAGTATTGATGGAATGTCGCATCCTCGCGGATTTGGGTGCAAGTATCGATGGAATGTCGCATCCTTGCTTTTAAAAAATTTTGGTTTTGCGGGTACTGACTTGATGTCGTTTCCCCATGATTTTTGAAATTTGTGGTTTTCTCGAACCTTTGGGTTATGGATATCAACTGAGATGTTGCGTCTCCATGGTTTTGGATTTTGCAAGTATCGACGAAATGTCGCTTCCCTGCGATTTTGGAAGTGTCGAACATGGTTCATATGCTTCCGATTTGTGTGAGTATCGACTAAGCGTCGCTTCCTCACGGTTTTTTGAAAAATCATTTTTTTTTGTTTAAAGACACGAGGGTCATAAGCTTTGACCTAAAACCATTTTGGCGGTAAAAGGCAGGGTGGACTAGGGTAGAAATCCCTGAATCCGGATTTTGTTTCAAACCAAGAATTTTGGGTTCAAGGGTTGAAAATTTTGGTCAAGTTAGGGAAAGGTTCCTAAACTTGGTTTTTTTTTTAACAATGAAACGATGGAAGTAAGCATTGTTTAAATTTCTAGAAATTTCAACATCTGACATGAAAATTCTAAAAAAGGGTGGGTTTAGCGAGCGTGTACCTGGAAACCGGTTTTGGCCGTACAGGCATTGCTCTTACCCAGTTGGGTAAGTCTTCAAGGGTAGTACCGCTTTAAGAACTTGCCGTTGATGGGCAGCATACATCTGTCACCTTCCATGTTTAGGAGTGCATATGTGCCATTGGAGAAGACCTTGTCGATGACGTAGGGTCCCTCCCATTTTGGCTCAAATTTGCCTTTGGACTTGTGAGCAAAGACCATTGGTCTTTTTACCGCAAGAACTAAGTCACCCTTTTTGCAGACGCGTTGCCTGACCTTTTTATCGAAAGATCCTACCATGCGTGCTTGGTAAAGTTCAATGCTTTATTGAGCTTCGAGCCGTCTCTCATTGAGATTGTCCAGCTCATGGAGTCGCAATTTGACATTGCTTTCTTGAGTCATGTCATTTTGCAAGGATACCCTCAAGGAAGGAATTTGTACTTCCAAGGGTACGACAGCTTCGCATCCATAGACCAAGGAGAATGGTGTGCTATGGGTTGGTCCTCGAACGGTGGTTCGATAGGCCCACAAAGCTTCAGACATTTTGTCGCTCCAGTCTCTTTTATGACTAGAGACCATTTTTTTGAGGATTTTGCAGAGTGTCTTGTTGAAAGCTTCTGCTAACCCGTTTGCTGCCGGATTGTATGGAGTTGAAGGACAGCTTTGGATTTTGTATTTGTCGCAGAACCTGTAGAATCGATGATCCCAGAATTGTGGTCCGTTATCATGGACGAATCTTTTGGGTATGCCGAAATGACAAATGATGTTGGTGCGTAGGAACTGAAGGACTGATGAGGTCTTCATTTCGTTGAACGCAAATGCTTCTGACCACTTGGAGAAATAATCCGTAGCGGCGAAGATGAAGCGATGACCTTTGCTCGAAGGGGGAGAAATAGGACCTATGATGTTTATACCCCAGGCTTCGAAAGGCCATGAGATCGCTGTAGGATGCAGCCATTCTGGAGGCATGTGAATGTAATCTCCATGAATTTGACATTGTTGGCAGCGCTTAGCAAATTGCATTGCGTCAGCTACCATGGTAGGCCAGTAATATCCTAACCTTTTTATCTGATCATAGAGTTTGGGACCAGCCTGATGAGCTCCGCAAAGACCAGCATGAACTTCTTTGAGTGTTTCTTCAGCCTCTTGTTGTGACAAGCAGCGTAGAAGTACTCCATTGAAGGATTTCCTATAAAGGATTTTTGAAGGAATATCCAAATGAAAGCTTGGGGTTCGCCTTTGGGTGCTTACCCGTTCTTTTGGATCTTCAGGTAGGATTCCGAACATAATGTAATCAATGAATGGATCCCTCCAGTCGCCGATTGAAGTTTGAAGGATTGAAATCCTACTTCCAACCACTTGGTGGCATTCAGCAACAGCTTGGTGTGTGTTAAGAGGAGGAAGGATTCTTCTTTCGCACACTGTGATTTGCATGTTTTCCCCTTCCTGAATTGCCATGGATGCGGCAAGTCCGGCCAGGGCATCTGATATGTGGCACCAGCATTTTTCAGACCAAATGGCATGACAGTGTAGCAATACACGCCAAATGGGGTCCGAAAAGATGTATGTTTTTCATCTTCAGGATGCATCTTTATCTGATTGTAGCCAGAGAAACCATCCATGAATGTCATTCGCTCGAATCCACGGGTATTATCGATCATTACCTCTGGTTTGGGGAGCGGAAATTCATCTTTAGGGCATGCGCCGTTCAGGTCTCTATAGTCAATACAGACCCTGATCTGCCCGTTTTTCTTTGTCACGGGGACAATGTTGGCCAACCATTCGGGATGTTGTTCCTCACGGATGAAGCCGACGCTTTTGAGTTTTTGAACTTCTTGTTCAATTTTATCCATCACATCTGGACGGAATCTTCTTTGGCCTGGCTTGACAGGCTTGATGTCTTCTTGAAGATTGAATTTGTGGACCGCTATTTTGGGGTCTAAGCCTGGCATTTCAGCGTAAGACCATGCAAAGCAATCAACGAACTCATGAAGAAAGGCGATATACTCGGGTAACTCATCATCCTTTATATTCTTGCTTATGAATACAGGACGTGGGTTATCTGGTGTTCCCAAGTCTATCTTTTGAACAGGATCTTCTATTGGAAGGTTCGAAGGTGGTTCCTCCACAATATTTTCGGAGGCTTCCAGCTCAACGAAACCTTCTGGGGTTTCAAAGGCATTTCAAGACCAAGGCTTTGTTCCTTTCCACGGGTCTTCTTGATTGGTAATTTTCCCCAGGCTTGCTATGAGATGATCCCAATCGCCTGTTGAAACTGGGTTGAAGTAGGCTACTTCTTTTGGAGATGAGGGTTCTTCTGGGTCAGAAGTCCACACGTCTGTGCCATCGGACAACTCCTCTTTATTTTCGGAGAAATCGTGCCAATTGGATGAGCTTCCTGGATCTTTGTCAGGTGACTCATCAAAGAGATATCCAAGGAGATCGATGTCTTCATGGAGTTGAGATGTTGAGGCTTGGTCAGTATATTGACTTTTAAGCCTTTGTGTCAACTGTCTCAAGGGAGTGTCAGGATCATACCCTAACCCGTGTGAAGACTTTTCTACATAGCCATAGAGTCTCCAATCTTCCAGCTGGCTTTTGGTCAAGACGGGCCCTAATGGCGTGAGAATACCGCGTCCTTCTCCCAAACCGACTGGGTTTTGAGCGTCATAGCCCATTTTCTTCATAATAGCTTGTGCCACAGAACTGTATAAGGATAGTTGAGGCATACCTTTATTTTGGAAAGGTACAAGCATGGAGTTTGATGAAGAAGCATCCGATCTATGGAAGAAGATCGGCTTTTCCTTTGCTGAAGTTGCTGGAACAATGAAGGAAGCTAACGTAGGATCTTCTATGTCAGAAGTTGTCTCCATTGGAGTGAGAGCAGGCTGAACTTGCTGAGTGTTAGCTTGGCTTGACGATGCATCGTCTTCTGGCTCTGAATCCGAGTCTGTGTCTTGCATGATAGACACGAAAGAGACAACAAATTTGCCCCCAGGCTTTTGCTTTGCCTTCTTCACTTTAGTTGTGACGACCAAAGGCTTTGACGGTTTGAGGGAGATGATGAAGGGAGTTTGAATGCTCTCTTCGGATTTACCGGATGATTTGTTTTCTTCCGGTGATTGTTGAGGAGCTTTACCTTTATCTTTCTGGAGATTTTCGGCAAAGGATGCTGTATGCTTATCCTCTTCTTCTTTTTCACCTTCATACATCTGTGAGTCTGCGAAGTGGACTTCTTTACCTTTGAAGGGTTTTCGGTCCGCAAAGACTCGATGTATCATGCCATCGTCGCCAACAAACTTGATGCATTGATGTAGAGTTGAAGGGACAACACCATTCTCGTGGATCCAAGGACGTCCGAGAAGGATGTTGTAGCATGAAGGGGTTTTTATTGCATACACAGTGACCTCAGAGATAAGATCACCGATCTGCAACTTGAACCTGATTTTGCCAATAGGCCTTTGAGTACTCCCATCGTATCCAAAGATAGATACAGATGTGTGGCTCAGCTTGCTGGGTGGGATGCCCAACTCTTCGAGAGCCGATGTGGAGATGAGGTTGAGTGCAGAACCTGGGTCGATCTGAACTCTGTGCATAGGCATTTCCTTGATATACCCTGTGAAGTACAGGGGTCGATTATGCCTGGTTTCACCAAGTAGGAGGTCGTCCTTTGTGAAGGCGATGGTTGCACTGGCTGCTTTTTTAACCGAGAGGCATTCAATGCATGATCCCTCAGTTTTCTTCTTTTCTTCCTTTGAGGAGGCTTCTGAGTTTTTGACCCGGTAATCCATTTCAATTTGGAGGACTTGCGGGGCATGTTTGTCGACATCCTCATTCAGCTTTTGTAATTCCGAGATGAGATTATCACGAGTGTGCGGAGACATTCGCAACAAATCTAGGATGTGCAGACGTGCAGGTATGTGCTTGAAGTGTTCAATCAAGTCATACTTGAAAGCCTCCTTAGGGCCTGCATGTTCATCATTGTTGCCACTAGGGGCGCTTACAACATCTTTTCCCGAAGGATTTACATATGTAGAGGAAGATTGGTTGTAATTTTTGTGGTAGTCCCGGCCAGAGCGGGTGCCTCTACCAACTTCGAGAGCTTCTTGAGAAGGGTCTTCATTTGGAAGATTATCTTCAGGATCAAAAGGCTATCGTTTTTCATTTGCTGAGGATGAATCAGCAGCAGAGTTGCCATCCTCAGTGATTGTGTTGCACGGAGCATTTTCCGGGAACAAGTCCTGAACAGCATCCAACAACCTTTCTTCTTTGTTGACTAATTCATCGTCCCAAGCATTAATAGCTGGGAATTTTTCAGTCAGGAAGGGTGTGAAATTTGAAGTCACAGTCTCAGGAGAAGAAACCTGAGAGGGTGTCATCTCAGTGAAAGTCACGTGAGACGAGGTGGCTTCAGAAGATACATTGCTAGGCATTGCCGGAGTGTAAGTGCTCTCATCAGACGATGCTTCGGAAGAGCTATAATCCCGAATTATCACATTACAGGAAGCTCTAACGGGAGACGTTGCCTGATCGGAGTCAGACTCATCCTCGGATGTAAGATGTTCATCTATCCAGCAATTTTCTCCATTTTCAGGAGTTAAGGAAGGATGTACCTGGTGGTGTTCAGGGACTTCAGGCTCTGGGTTGCGAGGAGGCTCGTTGACGCGGTCTTGCTCTTGTTCTAGAGCGAGTCGCTGCAAGATCCTTGCATATTCTTCAAGATCAGGCATGGGAGCCGGATCTTCTTCTTCATCAACTCTTTGTGGCTCAACGTGGTTGATTTCCACTAGAGTAATGAGAGGTGCTAAGTCAGCAGCATTTTCTTGTACAGCCTCTTGGTCTTCTTCATCATCAGACCAGGATCCTTATAGTTGTAGGGGGTTACGCCAGATTACTGGCATAAGATGAGACTCAGGAACCCATTCTTCATCGGAGAGATATTCTCCTGTTTCAAGGGACTCCTCCCACTCATCTATGTAGTTGGATTCGAATCCATCATCGGTGTCGCTGGACTCGTATCCATCAATGGAGAATCCAACCACCGAATTGCAAGAGTATGATGCCTCCTGCATGGCTTCTTTGAATTGAGGTGGCATGAAATCACTGAGAGTGAATTTTCTTACCCCCTTTGAAGTCTCTAGAAGGGATATTTTTGTTGCCTCCAGTGAAACAGTAGAGGAAGCCTCTGCCTTTTCTTTGACCTCTAGTTTTGGCTGGGTCTTCTCTTGCCGTTTGAGCTTGAGGAGATGCTTCCTAGCCTGCCTTCGCTGTTGAGCTGTAGGCTTTGTTTTCACGACCTCCCAATTTTCATCTTCCAGGAGATCGGGATGTACCCATATCGGTTGTCCGTCTGGTGTCGGGTAAGGAACCAGTTCCTCGGACGCTTGGATTGAGTTTATCACCTTGAAGGAAGTAGTGATCTTTTTCTTCGGTGATTTTGATGTTTGTCCACATGTCACCATGTTGACGGAGGCAGGCCCATAGTTTTTGTCAAAGGTGATGAGTCCGTTTTTCCACATCTCGTTTATTTTCTCCCTCACAACGAAGCATTGATTGAGAGGATGTGAGATCATCTGGTGGTATGGACAGTACCGAGGATCGTTGGTTTTGCCAACATCACCCGGTCTTTTTGGTTCAGGCAAAGTGAGCTTGCCGTTTGCCACAAGTGCCCTGAAGATTTCATCAACATCTTCATCAAACGGGTATTTCTTCTCTACTCGTTCTTTCAAGGCATCTGAGAGTTCAGGTCTCTTACCAGAAACTTTATTTTCAGCTTTCTTTGGTGGCTGAGGAGCTGACTTGGTCTGCACATTGAGGACCTCTTTTTTCTTTGGTTTAGAGGTTGTAATGGCGGTTGGCTCTTTTCTTGATGATTTCTGACTGTTGAGGTCTTTAATCACCGTTTCAGCTTCCATGGAAGCTTCTAGGAGTTCTCCCAGGTTTTTTGATTTGTTGCCGATGATCATGGAGAGGATTCTAGCTCTCATGTTGTTTCGGCAAATGTCGACTAGCGACGCTTGTGGCAATACATCAGAGCATTTGTATGCCATTGCTTTCCACTTGTGAATGAAGTCATATGTTGATTCATTCTCCCCCTGTTTTAGGCTGCACAGCTGAGCCATAGTAGCGGGGTGATCCTCACCTTTGAAGTGAGTCAGGAAGCGTGTCTCTAGCATGACCCAGTTTTGGATTGAGTATTCCGGCAGAGTGGAGTACCAATCGAAGGCCATACCTTTTAGGGTACTTGCAAAGATGTGGATCTTGAGTGCATCTTGATCCGCGATAGCTCCCGTCAGGATCTTGAAGTGGATGACGTGCTTCTGGCTGATCCTTTCCCCGTATATGTTTGGAGAGTAGGATGCTTGAATTTTGTGGGGAACGGGACCGAGTCCATCCATAAGGGATATGGTGGCTTGATCCCATGCTCCTTGAGTATATCCTCTTCTTTTGCTTTGGGGAGGATACTGTTGAAAGAAAATGTGATTCAGATCTAAATAAGCGGAAGAGATTCATGGCTAATTTGTAACATGACAGATTTTAAAAATCTGATTTGGCCAGCATAAATCAGCCATATAGATCGCATGAGAACTCCATGAATTCATGACCAACAAGTGTATAATTAAAGGAGAATGAAGAAGACTATTACCTCGAAGATTTGTAGACTTCAAATCTCTGAAAAAATAGATCCAAAGGCCCGAACTCAGACTTGCAATTAGCAAACAAGTTGCTGGAATTTTCTGCACTAGTATTGCCTTTGATCTTCTCCTCTATCTCACTTCCAAATCTGATTGGCTAAGATGGTGGGATCTTAATCTAGGAGTTGAGAACTATTTCTCTAATGGAAAATCTCAGACCTTAAGCTCTCATCTATCAAGAAGAGAACCTCCAAAGGGCTGGACGTGTGGCTCTCCTTTTGGCTCACAAAGTGTTGGACGTCCAAAGGGCTTGTTGGTTTCTTTTATAGAAACTTTGAGGAAACCTTTCCTAAAAGTTTATATCTTCTAATTCTCATTGATGTCCAAAAAGGAAAGACTTATTTCCTTTAAGAAACACTCTAATTAGAAAAGGAAACCAAAAGGAACTTCCCATGCAATTAGTAATCCTAGTTGTAGAACACTTACTAATTTTAAGTTCCTAATCCAAAAAGGAAACCTTCTCATAAGAATACTAATCCAAAGAGGAGTCCAACTTTCCAAGTAGAGAGTCTTACTCAAAGTTGGAAACCTTACCCATGGAAATCTTATTATGGACGTCCCTTATAATAATGCACACCATGGCCCACATACAATTTATCTAGAATTAAATTCATGTATGCCATCAAAGGCCTATTTGAATTTAAACTCAAAATTATCTTTCCACTAAAATAATTCAACCTAATGTTATCTAAACATTTTAGGAAACCATGCCAATCTTGGAAAGTGACTAGAGAAGGGACCAAAAGACATATTTGCCATTGGCTCCCAAAATGACCAAAATGTCCATGCTAAACCCATAGCAACATAAAGACCATTTTAACCTTAACTCATTCCACTAAAGAGTTATGGTTGAACTCCAAGGACAAATATATATTATATTAAGCTCGTCATAAAATGACGGTTGTCTTCGACCTACTAAGTGTAATGACCTGAATGCCCCTCTATGTAACATCCATAATCGAGTCAGGTTATCACATATACTATCAACCTTCCCGATTACATCTAAACCTTAGAACTTCATATCCTTAACATAATCATCATTCGAATATCATTCTCTTGATCCAGGGAGCGACCCACAAGTTCAATATCCATATGGAACATCCATATACTAAGATCTTAGATTTTGGTGATTAATCGGATAATTCTAAGGGGACGATTATTCCATCATCAGATGGCATAGATTCTATATTGCATCTGCACGTCCCAACTGATCAAGTCCGAGTACCCAAAACACAGAGCTGTTGACCCATGAAAAGAATCTCACCCATAGTGAATTAAAGCACAAGAACTTGACTTCGTCAGTTCATCCACAAATGCTCAAGATTAAGAGCACCGGTCACTCAGTAGCATGAGGTGACTTGATCTCTCTCTGTGATAGTACTTTTTTAGAGATCACACCTACCATGGTCCAGTTCAATGCATAGCATATGCACTAATGAGATGAATCCGGGAAAGCCCTCCCATGACTTAGGTAAGTCACCCTGAATACAGGAGAGTCTCTCATTATAACTTCTACCAAGATGAAGTGCCCAGCTCCATCTTTCAGTTATGAACAAATATGATGTTTCCAGTGTCCATGAATTAGACCTATCTGTGTGTAGACACTACACACCTAATTCATTTACTAGAAACAATGGGCCTTACACAACCATACATATATACATGTTTAAGCATAAAAGAGTCTTTCCATTAAATAACCAATAAATATCCAGTAACAAAAGATGAGAGTGCAGCTAGTGGGCTTTAGGGCATACACCAATCCCAACAAACTCCCATTTGCACTAAAGATCACTACTTCCTAACCTAACACCCATAGACTCAATATGAGAAGTGAAGACTTTCTCAGTAAGAGTCTTAGTGAATGGGTCAGCTAAGTTATTTGCTGAAGCAATATGCTCCACCACTATCTCTCCATCCTGAATGAATTCCCGGATTATGTGGTACTTTATCCGAATGTGCTTGCCTTTCTTGTGATTCCTAGGCTCTTTGCACTATGCTACAGCACCAGTGTTATGACAATCGGTTTTTGCACTGCAGGAACAACTCCTAATTCCAATAGGAATTTTCTGAGCTATACTGCTTCATTCGCAGCTTCCGATGCCGCCACATACTCTGATTGAAAGGTTAGCATATAATCTTTCGTTCTCCGAAGATACTTGAATATATGTTTAACAGCTGTCCAATGCATAGGTCCAGGGTTTGACTGATATCTGCTAACCATGCCAATGGCAAAGCAAATATCTGGTCTAGTACATAACATAGCATACATGAGGCTTCCAACAGCGGATGCATATGGAACTCTCCTCATGGTCTCTATCTCTTCAGATGTCTTTGGACATTGATCTCGAGACAGTGGTACTCCATATCTAGAAGGTAGGTGGCCCTTTTTGGAGTCATGCATGTTAAACGTGACCAATATCTTCTCAATATATGAAGATTGGGATAGGGCTAACATCTTATTCTTGCGATCACGCAAAAGCTTGATCCCTAAGATATAGCTGGCCTCACCCAAATCCTTCATCTGAAATTGAGAGGGTAACCAAACCTTTGTGGATGACAATAAACCTACATCATTTCCTATGAGTAATATGTCATCTA
This sequence comes from Litsea cubeba, assembly GCA_012931725.1. Taxonomy (NCBI): domain Eukaryota; kingdom Viridiplantae; phylum Streptophyta; class Magnoliopsida; order Laurales; family Lauraceae; genus Litsea; species Litsea cubeba. The sequence continues at coordinate 62,031,529 of CM022944.1, forward strand.
CATACAGAACCAAAAACGCAACTGCTTTGCCATTTCCTTTCTTATACACACATGGTTCATCAATGTTTTGATCAAAGCCAAAGGATTTGACTGCCTGATTAAACTTGATGTTCCATGCTCTAGATGCTTGCTTAAGTCCATAAATGGACTTCTTAAGTTTACAAACCATGTTATCTTGGCCATTAGCAATGAAACCCTCTGGTTGCATCATATAGATGCATTCGTCAAGACTTCCATTAAGAAAAGCTGTCTTGACATCCATCTGCCATATCTCGTAGTCATAATGACATGCGATGGCCAAGAGAATCCTTATGGACTTAAGCATAGCCACTGGTGAAAAGGTTTCCTCATAATCGATACCCTCTTTTTGAGTATATCCTTTCGCCACCAGTCTTGCTTTGAAGGCTTCCACCTTCCCATCCACTCCTCTCTTTCTCTTGTAGATCCACTTGCACCCTATGGGTTTAATCCCTTTAGGAGCATCTACAAGTTCCCAGACTTGATTGGAATACAAAGAATCCATTTCAGATTTCATCGCTTGCTGCCACATGTCAGCATCTATATCCGTTACTGCTTCATCATAACTAGTAGGATCCTCAACCAGATCTTCAGAGTCTGTCTTAAAAGACACTCCTTGATATCTTTCTGGCTGTCTAGAAATTCTCCCACTACGACGAGGCTCCGCAGTGTTCAAAGGAATATCTTGTTCATCTACTGTCTCAGGATCTAGTACAGATGTTTTAGGAGATCCCGGAAGAATCTCCTCAAGGGTTTCTTTACAACTAAGCTCTTGGTGCATCATACAATCATCCTCCAAGTACCTAGCATGAGTGCTGATGAGCACTTTTTGCTCCTTTGGATGATAAAAGATGCCACCTCTCGTTTCCTTAGGATACCCAATGAAGTAGCACATTTCTGATCTGGGTTCCAGCTTGGTAGCTTTATCATTTAGTACATAGGCTGGACAACCCCAAATGTGAATATGCCTTAAACTAGGTTTTCGACTTGTCCACATTTCTTGGGGTGTCCTAGGTACTGATTTAGAAGGTACCAGATTTAAAATGTATACTGCTGCTTCTAGGGCATATCCCCAAAAAGATATAGGTAGGGTTGCATGACTCATCATGGACCTTACCATATCAAGAAGGGTACGGTTTCTTCTCTCCGCTACACCATTTTGCTGGGGTGTACCCGGTGCAGACAACTGAGACACAATCCCATGTTGTGTGAGGTACTCCTTGAACTCACCCAGGAGGTACTCGCCACCTCGATCAGATCGAAGGGCTTTGATATGTTTTCCTAGTTGTAGCTCCGCCTCAGCCTTGAATTGTTTGAACTTATCAAACGCCTCAGACTTGCGTCGCATTAGGTATACATATCCATATCTAGAGTAATCATCGGTGAAGGTGATGTAATACTCATACCCTCCTCGAGCCGGTTTGTTCATAAGACCACACACATCAGTGTGAATCAATTCTAACGACTCCTTTGACCTTAGTCCCTTTCTAGAGATGACCGTTTGGTCATCTTTCCCTTGAGACAAGATTCGCACTGAGGAAAAGGTTCGAAATCTAATGAGCTTAAAGGCCCATCTTCTACCAACCTCTGAATCCGTTTTAGGTTAATGTGACCCAAACGTAAGTGCCAAAGATATGTGTCATTGATTGAAGATACCTTTCTCTTAAGGGAAGTTGAGTTTTCTTGTTGCACATTATGCAGTGTGGGAGCAATAGGATATATATAAAATAAGTTGTCATGTATTCTACCGGAACATATAATATTTCCATCTCTACTGATATCAATACCAGAATGGAAAGAAACTGAATAATTAAATTCAATTAATCTGGAAACTGAAATTAAATTCTTCCTCATGTCCGGAACATAGAAACATTATTTAAAACTAATATCCTATTACATGGAAAATGTAAAGCAACAACTCCTACTGCAACTGCCCAAACTTTAGCTCCAGTTCCAACTCTAAAGGCAAACTCTCCTTTCTCAATTCTCTGCATTATCTGAAACCCCTGCAATGAATTGCAGATATGATTAGTGGCTCCTGAGTCTACTATCCATGAGTAAGTAGAATCAACCACTAGACAAGTTTCAATGTAGTATGAAAAAGATGTACCTTTCTTAACTGAGGCCAGGAACTTGGGACAATCTTTCTTCCAATGACCTTTGAGGCCACACTTGAAGCATTTCCCTTTGGGCTTTCCATCTGTACCCTTGTCCTTCTTATTACCAGTGTTGTCCTTTTTTTGCCCTTTTCCCTTATTCTGCTTCTTCTTGAACTTCTTCCCTTTCAGGTTTAGTTTAGAGGAAGACTGGAAAAAATGAGCTTGGGCTTTGGGCTTCATGATGGCTTCTGCCGCCTGGAGTTCTTTCATTAACTCAGGTAGAGTCATGTCCATCTTGCTCATATTGAAATTGAGCTTGAACTGATTGAAAGAGTCCGGCAGAGTTTCGAGAATCATATCAGTTTGACTCCCAGCATCAATCTCAGCCCCTAGAATCTCACCTTCATTGAAACAATCTATCAGCTTGAGCATATGTTCTCTGACAGGTGTTCCCTCAGCCATCCTAGCATTCATGATAGTCCTCATAGCAGCTTGCCTAGCTGGCCTACTCTTGTCTGCAAACATCTCAGACAAGGACATCATGATTTCATAGGATGTGTCCATTTGCTCGTGCTGTGTTTGCAACACGTTGGACATGGAAGCGAGCATGTAGCATTTAGCCATGCTATTCGCTTTCTTCCATTTCCTCTCAGCCTCTCGCTGGTCATCGGTAGAATTAGTATCAATATCGGGACAGTTTTCCAGCAAGACATATGTTGGAAATAGGGTGGGCCTCTAGGATAGGTTTCAAAAACTTTTGACCCACTTGACGCAGGGATCAACTATCCAGAAGGCTATAAAACCCAATCCAAGATCTATGTCCTCAATCTCAGCCATCATGATCAGTAAATACAATCTATTTACAAGATAGAACCAGCAACTAACAAGCATCCATAATAATCTACAACATACAAGGAAGTGGATTATACCTTTGGAGCTCGGTTGTGCTCTAATGGAGAAGTTGCGTCTTTTTTTGATGATGAAACGCTTTCACTAATCAAATAGGGATCTCCAAGACCTCTTGATCTTCCACGCTATGACCCGTATTAGATTCTCCTTTTCTCAAGAAGATGGTGGGATCTCCAAGAGAAAACTACTAGGAACTCTAGGGAGGAACTAGAAAGAGAACTAGAAGAGGGGGAGGAGGAAGAGCATGTGCAACTATTGCACAAAAGGGCCTTGGGCGTGAATCCCTAGGTGGTTGTATGCATGGGACGTCCAAGGCCCTCTTCTCCTCTTATTTATAGCTTTTGCAAGCCCAACTTACTAATTTCCATTAGAAGTCTTACTTCCAAAAATTAGTAACTATCTCTTCTTAATTAAAATAGAAGTCTTACTTCCATTAATTAATTAGTAACTTACCATATCATAATTAGAAGTCTCACTTCAAATATGATTAGTAACTTTCCAATTCCTTTCTAATTAAAATAGAAGTCTCACTTCTACTAAAATTAGTAAGTCTACTATTACCACTATTAGAAGTCTCACTTCAAATAGAAATAGTAACTTTCCTTTTAGAGTTCAACTAGAATTAGATACTTTCTAATAATTGGGCTAGCGTGGGGACCACTAGGGATTCCTTAGAAAGCTGGCTCCAACTGGGACTCGCGACCCCACATCTCATATGTAATCCGGGCCCACAGTTAATTGCAAATAACTCCACTATATAAATGCAATTGAACTCCAGTCTTAGGAATATTACATAGAAGACCCTAAACTTCCACATTACCACAAGTAGACCCCTCTATCAATATCCATGGATCAATTGGACCTGTCTTCCAAACTTGATCCATATCTTATTATCCTTGAGCCCCAATTAATTATAATGATCATAGGTACCTTTCCAATTAACTCTTAATCGGAATGGGTGCGCACTTACCAATGATAAATCCATTAATTGGCAGAAGGGGATATTAGAAATAGATTCCTTCTTGACTATTGAATGTTCCCACAGCTCTACTACCATGTACCCAAATCACCGAGGTGTTGACCTACAGTTGGCCTCACTCATTGGTGACTCAAAGCAAATGAATAGATAGAAACTTGAGTTCATTAATGTCTCAGGATTGAGAGCCTATTGCTAGGGAATTATGAGAGCAGACCTTAAAATAAAGACAGTGTTTATAAGGTGCTTCTCATGGTCCTTCAATACATCCAATGTACCAACACTATGATCCAGAATCTTCCATTCTGATGATCGAGACAAATCACACTATCTCATAGTGATCAAAGTGCTGCAACCTTGTCAGTATGAGATGTCCAGTCTCATCACTGGTTGTGAATATATTTTTAGTATAAGATTTATCATACATGTCTGCCGTATGTGGATCTCATCCATACACATGTATTACATCTAATATACTTGTGGACCCCGGTTCATCTCATGAACCATCATGTCATTCGTATTGGTTATGTGCAAGTATATAATAAATCACCATTCATCTCATGAAAAGTAAACATGAATATATGAATAAATAAAGAATTTAATCAATTTATTATATCATCTACTGGATTGAGTCCATAAAACTAACAACATACTTGTACTCCTCGGCTGTGAGTACTATGTCAAGATTTCTTTTCCAGTCTACGTAGTTAGGGCCAGTCAGTTTGTTCTCACGAAGAATGCACATCAACGGACTAAAAGAATCTCTACCCATCTCTTTCTGGATATAAAACGGTTTATAATTAGACATGCAGTATATATGTAATATGCATATGGTGCTTGTTATAAAAGAAAAAACAAAGCACAAAACTTTTTACATTATTCAACCCCAATCATAATGTATCAGTGTTTCAACCTCCTCATAGACCCTCCATCGAAGGGATGGCCGAGCCTACAGTCACGTTGAATTAAGGCAGACTTATTTGGATTATCACTATCTGGATACACATCCAGTGGTAGTCTAATCACTGATTGGTTTGGCCTCACATGACAAATAACCCTTAACTCCTAAGGAGAGGTCATCACCGTCTTATGTCAAGTGTATAACCATCTCTTATGAAATTCCCAGAATGTCTATGATTAAGTCTTCCGAAGGGAAGAGACTTTTATCCTTCCTAGAAGTGAACTTTAGTAAAGAGCTCCACCGAAGGGATGGTCGCTCCCACCAACACTTCATTGACATTCTATAGAAGTGATCTTTAGTAAAGAACTCCACCGAAGGGATGGCCGCTCCTACTAACACCTCATTACGAATATTCACATTAGTTCACCCATTAACCCATCAAAGCGGTCTTTAGTTAAAGAACTCCACCGAAGGGATGGCCGTTCCTACTAACACTTTAATGAGATAACATGAACCGAAAATGGAAGGCCGTGGGGTCTTTCCTAAAACCCCTCTCCCACTTGATTATTTATCGCTAGGGTTTATACTTTTTGACCTTTACATTGCTTTACTCAAAAGCTCTTTTTAAATCTAGCAAACTTGGTTAATTAAATTTATGACTTAAGTCATCTTAAAATCAAATAACCTTTGCTTTAAAACATTTGAGCAAATCCCTTCAAAGAGTCAAAAACCTATCTTGGGTTATGAAAACCCATAGGTAGCATCTAATTAGATTTTAGTTTAGCCTTCTTTGGAAACCAAGGGTACCAAGATAAACTAAACCCTATCCAATTTTAAACCTTAGACAAATAGAAGGTGCTGGTCTAAGTTCTATTTAAAACAATTTGCCAAACTAAAAACAATCTAATACAATAAAGATGCCAATTTTAGAACCTAATGGTGGCCATGTTTCTAGGTGACAATCAAAGCAATTATATAAAGCACTCATCCATGCATTCCATATATAAAAGCAAATAAAAGTATGCAATCCTTGATGGCTCCTTGCTCTTCGAACTTGTAATCCTTATCGAACTAGGACATCAAGAATAGATCTCATCTTTCACCAAGAAGTCTTGTCTCCTCCACCACCAAGGAGTCCGGTTACTTGCAACCTTTCTTGAAACTTTCTTCTTCTTGCTTGATCCAATAAATTAAATTTATACAAGCAAACCCATAAAAAGCAAAAACCCAAATTACATTGGAGATACCTATGCTTTTCAAGAAAGCTTACATCAAGACTAGTTGGAATAAAAGTAAAGAAAGAATTACAACTTCCTATGATTGCTAAACGCGCAATCGTACACTTTCCAACTAATGAAAAAAAACATCCAAATCCACATAACAATCATGCGGACCATCAAGGATGTAATACATGGCTGCAAACAAAGAGGTTAGTGCATGCAAACTCACTATGTGCATCATTAAACAAATCTGAAAAATAAATTCCAGCAATGTTAATGAAACTTGCACACAACATGCATCACAACATAACTTTAATAGGGTGCCACCATGCCCATAATCAATCTAGGATTAATTATACACAACATGGGATCATGATTTCACATGGAGTGGCTCTGATACCACTGAAAGAAAATGCGATTCAGATCTGAATAAGCGGAAGAGATTCATGACTAATTTGTAACATGACAGATTTTAAAAATCTGATTTGGCCAGCATAAATCAGCCATATAGATCGCATGAGAACTCCATGAATTCATGACCAACAAGTGTATAATTAAAGGAGAATGAAGAAGACTATTACCTCGAAGATTTGTAGACTTCAAATCTCTAAAAAAATAGATCCAAAGGCCCGAACTCAGACTTGCAATTAGCAAACAAGTTGCTGGAATTTTCTGCACTAGTATTACCTTTGATCTTCTCCTCTATCTCACTTCCAAATCTGATTGGCTAAGATGGTGGGATCTTAATCTAGGAGTTGAGAACTATTTCTCTAATGGAAAATCTCAGACCTTAAGCTCTCATCTATCAAGAAGAGAACCTCCAAAAGGCTGGACGTGTGGCTCTCCTTTTGGCTCACAAAGTGTTGGACGTCCAAAGGGCTTGTTGGTTTCTTTTATAGAAACTTTGAGGAAACCTTTCCTAAAAGTTTATCTCTTCTAATTCTCATTGATGTCCAAAAAGGAAAGACTTATTTCCTTTAAGAAACACTCTAATTAGAAAAGGAAACCAAAAGGAACTTCCCATGCAATTAGTAATCCTAGTTGTAGAACACTTACTAATTTTAAGTTCCTAATCCAAAAAGGAAACCTTCTCATAAGAATACTAATCCAAAGAGGAGTCCAACTTTCCAAGAAGAGAGTCTTACTCAAAGTTGGAAACCTTACCCATGGAAATCTTATTATGGACGTCCCTTATAATAATGCACACCATGGCCCACATACAATTTATCTAGAATTAAATTCATGTATGCCATCAAAGGCCTATTTGAATTTAAACTCAAAATTATCTTTCCACTAAAATAATTCAACCTAATGTTATCTAAACATTTTAGGAAACCATGCCAATCTTGCAAAGTGACTAGAGAAGGGACCAAAAGACATATTTGCCATTGGCTCCCAAAATGACCAAAATGTCCATGCTAAACCCATAGCAACATAAAGACCATTTTAACCTTAACTCATTCCACTAAAGAGTTATGGTTGAACTCCAAGGACAAATATATATTATATTAAGCTCGTCATAAAATGACGGTTGTCTTCGACCTACTAAGTGTAATGACCTGAATGCCCCTCTATGTAACATCCATAATCGAGTCAGGTTATCACATATACTATCAACCTTCCCGATTACATCTAAACCTTAGAACTTCATATCCTTAACATAATCATCATTCGAATATCATTCTCTTGATCCAGGGAGCGACCCACAAGTTCAATATCCATATGGAACATCCATATACTAAGATCTTAGATTTTGGTGATTAATCGGATAATTCTAAGGGGACGATTATTCCATCATCAGATGGCATAGATTCTATATTGCATCTGCACGTCCCAACTGATCAAGTCCGAGTACCCAAAACACAGAGCTGTTGACCCATGAAAAGAATCTCACCCATAGTGAATTAAAGCACAATAACTTGACTTCGTCAGTTCATCCACAAATGCTCAAGATTAAGAGCACCGGTCACTCAGTAGCATGAGGTGACTTGATCTCTCTCTGTGATAGTACTTTTTTAGAGATCACACCTACCATGGTCCAGTTCAATGCATAGCATATGCACTAATGAGATGAATCCGGGAAAGCCCTCCCATGACTTAGGTAAGTCACCCTGAATACAGGAGAGTCTCTCATTATAACTTCTACCAAGATGAAGTGCCCAGCTCCATCTTTCAGTTATGAACAAATATGATGTTTCCAGTGTCCATGAATTAGACCTATCTGTGTGTAGACACTACACACCTAATTCATTTACTAGAAACAATGGGCCTTACACAACCATACATATATACATGTTTAAGCATAAAAGAGTCTTTCCATTAAATAACCAGTAAATATCCAGTAACAAAAGATGAGAGTGCAGCTAGTGGGCTTTAGGGCATACACCAATCCCAACAACTGTCTACGTCCTTTTTGGTAAGGGCGCATGACTCATTTTCTTCTCCATTTACCCCATCATCTTAATGATTCGGAGGAGGTTCATTGTTCGCCTGATTTTGGAAGGCGAGGAGAAGGTTTTCCATCAGAGTTTCAATCCTCTGCTGGCCCTGTTCCAACTGCTGGATGCGGGTGATCGCATCTTCTGGAGGTGGATTGCGGGGTGGTGGCTCAGAATTTGTAGCCAAGACATTCATCCTTCGTGATTCGAACGAAGAAACTGTCCTGATGACTGAGCTGGGGCTCATTCTTTTTGAAGAAGAGCTTGAGGAAGGATCACTCTGCTGTCCTTTGCTTGAAGGAGCAGGGGATTCTTCTAAATGTCTTCTTGTCCTGGAGACGCAGCGGGTCATCGGAAGTCGGACATGGATTTTTATTGCTGATTTTTGGCGCCTTCTGGTTTTTCCAACCATATGGACGGCAGCAACTTGGTTGGGTCTTTCTTTTTCGACCCATTTGGGAGAGATTTGAAGTGTAGGAGGCTGGGTCCTTTGCTTCTCTAGTCTCTTTTGCCGGTATGACGCGCGGCGGCGTATACGACGAGCAATTTGAGCTTCGGTCAGCTCTGGCTGGGCTTTGACGATGAAGGATGTGCTCCCTCTGGCGCAGCAGCCGAGCCTGTCTTCTTTGCAGCTGGGCAAGGACAGGATGCGAACCCTGTCCTTCGCCTGTTGCAGCGAAGCTTTGAATTTTTGGAGTTCGGCCCCTGTAGAGATGAAGGGTCGAACTGCAGGTTTGTAGGCCTTAGCAGGTGCTTGCAGAGGCCTTGTGATGCATGATTTGATTTTGGGCTTGTAGGAACAAGCCGGCTCATGCTGGGATGACTTGGAAATCAGGTTGGAGATGGGTCTCTCCTCTTTTATGTAAGCAAGAGGGTAGAACTGGTTCTCCTTGAGTGGGGCCAAGAATGCTGGCTTAGTGGATGTTTGGGACCTTCTTTGTTTTGGTGAAGGTCTTGGGGACCAAGTCTTGGGATAGACCTGGTTGGTTGCAGGTCGAGGCTTTGTGGGGGTGCCACGGGCTTCAGGCCTTCTGGTGCTCACCTTTGGTGTCACGGTAGTGACACGTTGAGAGGCGAGTTTCTGCTTCTTGGAGGGAGCAGTTTGTTCCTTGGGAAGTGGGAATGTCCCAGCGTCCCAAAGACGATAGTCCGGGGAGTCGAGGTCTACCCGGAGTTCAGAGAGTTGCCGAGGGAGTTGACACTTCGGCAGCTGATGGGGCGCTTATAGGTGCGCGCAGTTTGCTTCTGTTGAAGCATGATTTGGTGCTTGTTTTCATCGAAAGTAATGGTTAGTGAAGCTGCCATTGTTAGTTTTCGAAAACTTTCTGAAACAAGACCACATCCATTAGTAATCACAAGAATATAATGATCATAAATGGGAAGTTCTATGGTTTAGTCTTTTCAAATTGCTCGAGGGAGATGACCCAAGCAATATGAAAAAGGCAAAATGCCATAGAGGGTACAATTGTTCTGATCGCAGGTATGGTAAGCCCAGAATGAGCGTCCCAGTGACTGCTAGAAGCAATTGTGAACTTAAATTCGATTTATCGAGAAGCAAAGCTTGCTCGAGATAAGAAGAATATAAAGTTTGGAGTTACAGATGTGCCGGTCGCAATACAGTAGACCCTGAAAGGGCGTACTAGTACCGCTAGACACAAATGTTTTGAGACCGCATCCATGAGATGAGATTCTCTGTTTTGAAAGGTCAAAATTGGATTCATCAAAGAGAGCAGATGGTATTCCAATCTGAACACGGGCTCAGCGATTTCCACGAGCGCCAGTGCTCAGAAAGAAATGAACCATAATTTCTCGAATCTGAATCTAAAAATGACGAGTTTCTTTTTTTTTTGAAAAGCCAATATCGGGTTCATCAAAGAGAGCAAAAGGCACTCCAATCTGAACACGGGCTCAGCGATTTCCGCGAGCGTCAGTGCTCAGAAAGGAGAAGACCAAGATTTCTCCGATCTAAACCCAAAATGACGGAACTTTTTTTTTTGAAGATTTTGAAGATTTTTTTTTTAAATCTTTTTTTTATTTTTTTATTTTTTTTATTTATTTTTTTTATTTTAAGATTTTTTTTTTTGAAATTTTTTTTTTAATTTTTTTTTTTAAATTTTATATTTTTTTAAAAAAAATTTATTTAAAAGACGAGAGAGTACACATAGGCCTCCTAACCCGGTCTTATGAAATCTTGATTGATAGAATTGCCCCCAGGTAACGGTAGGATTACTTAATGAACCCGTTTGGAGGACCCTTGCCTAGAAGAGTCAAGCTGTCTCCACACTCTGGATAAGGCTTTTCTTTGAATCAACCATGATCAAAGAACACAGTTGGTTTAACCTTAGTGGTCTATGTCTTTTTATATATATATATATATATATTTTTTTTTTTAATGAACTCATCGAAGAGAAACGATGGCCCAAAACCTTAGTCGAATAGGCTCAACATTTCTGCAAGCGCGATGAACGATAGGAACGGATCAAGGTTTCTCAATTTTGAATCCAAAATGAGAAATCCAATTTATATATATATATATATATATTTTTTTAATGAACTCATCGAAGAGAAACGATGGCCCAAAACCTTAGTCGAACAGGCTCAACATTTCTGCAAGCGCGATGAACGATAGGAACGGATCAAGGTTTCTCAATTTTGAATCCAAAATGAGAAATCTAATTTTTTTTTTATTTTTTTTTTATATATTTTTTTTAGATCTTTAATGAACTCATCGAAGAGAAACGATGGCCCAAAACCTTAGTCGAACAGGCTCAACATTTCTGCAAGCGCGATGAACGATAGGAACGGATCAAGGTTTCTCAATTTTAAATCCAAAATGAGAAATCTAATTTTTGTTTTTTTTTTTGAAAAGAGAAAGAGGGGAAATAAATTCAAAGAATTAGAAATTTCCAAAAAATCTCATCTTATTTTTTTTAAATGCGGAATCCAACATAGGCCACCAATTATAAAGTAGCGAAGGAATCGAGAAAAGAAATATAAGCATAGAGCAAAATATATGATATGCAAATATTTCATTTCTAGCATCGTGTTCTCAAATAAACGAGTCCCACCGGGTGTGCCAGCTTGATGGACCGCGCTCCTGCTCGGTTCTACCGAGGTCGGCGGACGTGGGAGTCCGTTGGTTCCGACCCTTTCGTAACCGGGGGGCAGAGGAGCGCATCAACATTTTTGTTGTGTGGGTGTGTCAGATTTTCTATTTTACTTGGAATTACAAGTGATGATCCGGAGATCAACCTTCGTAAGTAAAAAGGAAATCAACTTCTTTCAAGTTTTCCATTGCACATATATTTAAGAAAATAGATATTTTTTTTGGTTTGCCGTGAAAGGCGATTTTTTAGCATTTATAGCCGATTTTGGCATTTATAGCCGGTTTCTGGCGTTTATAGCCGATTTTGGCGTTTATAGCCGATTTACAATCCTTATCAATAATGAAAGACAGGAGTTGTGATTTTTGTCTCTTTTGAAAAAATACAAACTACAATGAAAAGCAAGAAAAGGAGGATCTAACTTCTCAGGAGATTGTGGGGGACCCATTTAGATTGACGGTCGCAAGTCATATGTGGGCTTCGCCATCATCCATGCAGATGAAAACAGATGATGCTATTGATTCGCTTGGCTTGGCTATAACCTCAGGTTTTTAGAGGACAAAGACCAAAAGGAGGTCCTATGTCCAATAAAAGGCCGAGTAGACGGGCTGAAAAGCCACGTCTAAGCCATTTGGAGGCAGAAGGAGAAGGCAAGGACCTTGGGGGGGGGGGTACCCCCAAGGGACTTTTGTCACCTTGTAGCGGTGGTCGGTGTAGGATTTCCGCAGAGTCTTCTCTCTTTTCCTTCTCTGAATTTCTGTGCTTTGTCTGTGTCTCTGTCTGTCATTTTCTCCGATCACTTTCTTCTTGGAGAGCTCTCCTATTTATAGGCTTTTAAGTAGCCATTTAGGAGGGTTTATGGGCTTTTATTGTCATTAAGCCGCATAATGGGAGGAGTTACAGGATTTAAATCTTTATTTTGTAACTCCTTTTTCTTGGCTTCTGATTGGCCGGAGGAGATCGAGGGCATTTAATCGCCTTTAATCGCCATGATGGGAGGAGTTTCATGGGTTAAATGCCATGAATCTCTTGAGTTGTAACTCTCGGATGCTTGCTTCTGATTGGTCCATCCAAAGAAATGGATTAATGACTGTAATAAAGCTAGTCAATTAATCGCATTAAGTGGTCGCCGAGCAGTTGAAGAGTTGCGGGCCGTGCCGCGTCTTTTGGGATTCTTCTGGTAATGATCATCGATGGATCTTCATGTAGATCGACATCGGATGACCATGTGACTTCAGGTGTTGGTTGCCAACAGCGAGTCAGTGCCATCCGTCCTGTCGATTTCTCGATCGGTCGGGTAGAAAACACACTTTTTTTGGTTGACCGGGTGGCGATCAATGTTGTTTTCGATACTTTTGATGATTGACCCGTGTTTTTGACGGATGTCAGAAGATTTGGTGTCTCAAAAGTATGAGTTTTGGAAACTACCAGAGGCCGGACGCTTCGAATCGTGAAAAAACGGCGAAAACCGGGGTTTCCGGGGCCTTCCCGGCGATCCCGGGCTCCAGGTTTTTCCCCTTTTTGTCCCGTTTTGTGTCTGTTTTTGCTGTTTTTCGATTCTTTTTTCTTCTGTATTTTTCCTTGACATTTTTGACCATTTATTGGCTTGATTTCCCTATAGGAAACCTGATGAGAATCCTTGCATTTTATTTTGCAAAGTTTCCAGTTTCTTGAGAAAGCCGAAGACTTTGTCGCGCAGAGCTGCCGATTTTCCGTCAGAAGCTGAAACTGGGTCAAACGATGCCGGAATGACCTGAAATTTGGTGTGAAGCCTCCTGAGCAATAAATAAGACCAACCATAGGCTTTTGTTTGAGTTTTGAAGCCGTTTGGGGTCCTATCACCAGTAGACTCGCTTTTGTCGCGATGAAGATGTCGCGGTTTGATGTGCGGTCAACCGATGTCCGATTAACTTGAAATTTGACAGGGAACCCATTGGAGTCATTTTAAGATGATCCATAGGCTCTGTCTTGGAAACCATGGTCCCGGAGAGCTTTGCCGCCGAGAGGCCTGATTTGGCTTCCGAGCGTCAAACTATGGTCAAATGTTGTCGAAATGACCTGAAATTTGACGTGCAGCCCCTTGTAAGCATTTTGAAGCCGTCCATGTGCTCTATCTGATGAGTGATGGCCTCGGCGGTTCTTGCTGCCGAGAGGCTTGATTTAGCTGTTCGAGGGTTGATGTAGGGTCAAACGTTGTTGGTTTGACTCGGAACTTGACGTGGAGCCTTTTGGATGTATTTTGAGACCATCCATCGGCTCTGATCGAAGATTTGGTGTCTCCGATGCTTTCGCCGCCGAGAGCTCCTTTTCGGCTGTCGGAGAAGCGAAGTTAGGCCAAATGATTTTGAAATGGCCCGAAACTTCTTGTGTACTCCTCTTTTGGCCGTCTTGAAGGATCTTACAGTTTTTGCTTGATTCTGACAAGATTTGATTTTTTGGAAGTAGCATTGCCTATTATGGCAGGTTGCGACTTCATGTAGCTCTCTAGATCTTGAAGAGGCAAAGTGACATTTTTGGTGTCAACAGTATAACTTCCTCTGTACACGCTTTTTGGCTCATGGGTTCCTTGGACTTAGCAACTGCTCTGCTGTCTACCAAAAGTACCACTCCAAGTTCCATAAGAAATTTTTTTAGCCAATCTGCTTCCTTGGCTAACTTTTAAGTGGCTACAACATAAACACATACCCAGAAGTTGATTTTCTGGAATCCTGATCTAACTAGAAGTCAGTATCCATGTAACTGACTGGAATCAACTCATCACTGCTGTAAATCAACATCTGATCTCTAGTCCTTCTCAACTATTTGAGAACACATCTATGAGAACCCGACCCCAGATTTCCTGGTTTAGCATATTTTAATTGTGGATTTGTTTTCTCTGTGGGATTAGTGGTTATTTGATTGAATTTCTGAGTTTGATTATATTTTCTTTGGTTTTGGGAAGTCTTGAGAGCCAGTGAACCTAGACAGTGACCGTAGGGTCCTATTTGTTTTGTGTGGTCATTGTGGAGAGATTCTCTTTGATTTCTAAAAATTCTCATTTCAGCTTCATTTGACTAATCTCGTCATTCCCTGCAACTTTCGTGTTCACTCTGTGCCCATCTGAAGCTCCGAAAATCAGTTTTTCCAGCCCTGAGTGCAAAACCAATCTTTTCACATTGAATCTGGACCTAAATTTTGAGATCTCAGAACCTTTCCAAATATATACTTTTTGGAAACTAGAATTTTTGAGAAACATTTCTCTCTTCTTTGTCGATCGCATCCAAGGCCTAGAAATCGATGTTTTAACCCTTGTAATCCCAAATCTTCCATTATTTTGATCCCTTTGACCAAATAGTTGACCTTTTTTGTGGACCTGGAAAGTATGTCAATATTAACCTTGTTGGAAAGATAATTTTGTGCCAGACACTTTTCATGTTTTAAGTTTCTTGATCCGAGGTTTAGATAGCCTTCTAATCTCCATTGCAAGTTTTAAGTGTTTCTAAGTGTGGTGGCGCCCACACCCACCCATTATAAAAAGTATCACTCTCCTCTCTTCTCCCTCATCCGTTGCAGCCCAAAGGGGGAGCTCTGCAACTGAGCTTCCCTTCCCTTTTCTTCTTGTTTTCTCCTCTCGAATCATGGAGGAAATCCTTGCCATTTGGAAACCCAACCATGCGCCATCTTCTTCCCCTTCATCTCCTCTCTCGTTTGACACCATTTTTGAAGAAAACCAAGCTTTTCAAGATTTTCATTGAGCTCACCTTGTCTATTTGAAGGTCTTCCATGTAAGTGATTCTCTCCATCTCCTAGATTTGTGTTCTCCTAGCCTTTGAGAAGCTTCATTTTGATTATTGGGAGTTATCTCTTCCTATTTCTTGATTTGCCATTTTAGGGTTCTAAGATGGGTTTGTTTTGGGGGGTTTTCTTGGTTTTTCTTGTAGGTTGATCTTGATAGTGTTTTGAGCTTGGATTTGCTTAGCTTGGACCCAAGGCAAGTGGATGAATGGATGATTTCAAGTGTTAACATGTTTTATGAGAAAAATATGGATTTTCATTACTTGTTCTTAATGATTTAATACTTACCTTTAATCATGCTTTTTCACTATGATTTTCTATTGCTTTTGAAAGGATGATTTTTGAATGCTAACATGTTTATGGAAAATCTTGATTTATTGGTGATCTCATACGTATTCTTATCTACATTTTTTATATAGTTTCCACTGCTTTTAAAATGCATATTGATGAGTCTTGTTACATTGTTTAATATCTTGGAAATGGTTGCATATGATTTTGTTAAAGCTTGTTTATAGTACATATGGATTTTCATGAATGATGGGTCATCACTTGATTGAATGTATTGAAATGGATGGTTGTATGAATGGGATTTTGATGGAAGGTTGGATGAGGTTGAATAGGGAATTTGAAGTGTTGGGAATGGAGATTTTAAATGATGAAATGGAGGAGCTTTTGGCTCACTTTATTACAGGGATCCGACCCTTAAAAACGAGGAGTGTTTGGAGAAAGAAGGGACTGAAAACAGGTTCAGAAATCTGCTCCCGAAGTAATGTCGGTCAATTGTCGGTCAGCTTGTCGACTAATCGACAGCCAGCCGACAGGTGACCGACAACAGTTTGGTCCCAATTTCAGAGAGCTGCATTTTTCTACAAATTCTGATGTTGAAGTGTCGGTCAGCCTACAGTGAACCGACAACCCATCAGTTCCAATTCCCAAGAGCTTTTTTCTCCCCATTTCTGGACTCGGCTAGCTGTCGGTCAACTTGTCGGTCGACCGACATGACCCTGTCGGTTAACCGACAAGCCAACCGAGGGTTGACCGAAATGTCAATCCTAATGGATTTCTTTTGGAGAACTTGTGGAACTATATGGGAGAAGAATGTGGAACTATATTGAAGAGGAAACCCATCAATCTGATTTTGTTAAAGGTCTTTAGACTTGTCAATGTCCGTAAGGGCCCGGATTGTCTCTAATTCTTATGGAGTACCAAAAAAATATTAAATTGACAAACGAGACCCTATTTACATTGATTCGAATCTTGGACCTTCAACACTTAGCGAGGAGAATGTTGGAGATCCATTCATGTTTATCTTGACCCGAATTTTATTTGTGCTTTTCAAACATCATATCTTATGATTTGGGCTTGTCTCGAAAGTATTGGAAAATGTGTTTAGCTTTTGCTAACCTGTATATGCTCGACCGGATATGAATGCCCATTTGTCCCTATAGGCACCCCCTTCCGTTATATGCATTTGTTCTGATTTCCCGCATTTGACCTATGAGTCGGCACCACTAAGCTTGGACAACCTTGTCGGTTTGATCCACCGACTTGGAGATCCCTCCCCTCCTGTTTAGTCAGCTGCAGTCTGGAATCCACAGAGTTTTTACCCGGTTCGCTACCGTGGTCCCGCAGAGTATATATATGTATATTATACTATTTTATCATTGTCCCTCCTCACCTTGTATGACCGAGGTCAATGATCCTGTAGGGTATGTGCTCTCTTCAATTTAGTGAGAGAGGATTTAGCTTTGTGTGGTTGCCATCTTGACAGTTCCCGATCCTTGATACCCTTGCTGTTTTAAATATGCATGCTTTATACATATTTTAAATGAATCCCCGATTTGTTAAATGTTCATGTTTTGTACATGTTTTAAATGAATCCCTGATTTGTTAAATATTCATGCATTATACGTGTTTTAAATGAATTCTCGATTTGTCAAATATCCATGTTCTACACGTTTTAAATGAATACATGTTTTGCTACATATTCATGTTTTATACATGCTTTAAAGGAATACATGTCTTGTCAAATATTCATGTTTTATACCCGTTTTATATGAACACAGGATTTTGTCAGATGTTCATGAATTTCTATACATTTTAATTATGTACAGCTTTTGATCAAATAGAGTGATTTATCATATGTTTGTTTCTTCAATATATTGTTTATATCCTTTCACCCACCTGCCAGACCGTCGTGTCTGAACCATTACTTTGGTACTCAGGTTCAGATTTCTTATCCGAGTTGAATGCACGTTTTGGCTATGGAGCTATGAGCTTGCAGGTTGTTTTGTCGGCTATGTCGTGTAGACATTGAGCTTGACATCGGAGCCACGTCACATATGGGGTAGTGATTATTAGCTTGTTTTTGTATGGCTTTTATTAGCCCCTTTTCTCGGGATTGTAATTAATATACATTGTTATTTGTAACTTGAACATATGTGGGAATATAATATCCAGATACTGTCAGCTCTATATTTTGTTATAATGGTTTGTTCCAGTCCGATATGTTCATTGATAAGATAACTATATGCTTGGGTTGAGTGCGACGCGGGATCCAATGGCCACGGACTTCGGGTCGCAACGCCACGAAAGCTTTCACAAAAATATTCAGAGTGTGTTGAAACTTGATATCCTCACACACGCGGATCTTAGGAGAAACATAAATTTTACTTAACTCCCACTTTCATAGCCCCACGGGTTTGGGGTCGTGACAGACTGGTATCAGAGCGAGCATGTTTCTAGGAAATAAAACACTCTAGGAACCTTAAGACGTGTGATGAGGAATCATTAGCTTTGTTGTCTTGTTTTGACTAGATGTCGTTCTGTCGATTTCAGTTTTGTTTTCGTTCTGTCGATTTCGGATTTGTTTTCCTTCTAGTGGGGGATACCCTCCTTGTCTCTTCCTTTTGTTCTTGCTAGGGAATTTGGGGGACCAAATTTTTTTCTAGTGGGGGAGGATTTAATGTCTCCGTACCCACATTCAGTGCCTTTTCCTTGTTTTCGCACCAGAGAGTCAGAGTTTTGTGGTCTTAGTATGTGATTCTCGAAGGATTTGGCAAAGTTTTAGCTCTTTCGGCGTCGCATATATTAGCAGTAAGAGAAGAATTGTACAGTTGTTAGTCAACAAGAGGCGTGAGAAGCACCTCAAGACTGTTTGCAGCTGATTGAGAACCGTCATGTGTCAAGCCAAACAGGTAAGTGCAGATGTTTGGGTTGAACTTGAGTCGTTTTCCTAAGTTAAGAGACTCCAGAGACCAGACAAATGGTGGGTTTCAGGAAGGTTGAGGTGACTTTCCATTGATAGAGCTTCAAGTGGATGCCAAAAGTTAGAAATTTCTTGCGTATCTATGAACTTATGACGAAGAATTGTTCGAGGAGGTTCAACAAGTGTGGCTAGGATGGTGAAGTCGACTCGGCAGGATGCATTAGTGTGTGGTTAAAATCATGGGAAGAAAACTTTCGGCTATGGTATGAAGAACTATATACAGAATGGTTAGTTACTTGGTCATATGATAAAAGAAATCTTATGGACTTTATGGATTTTGGGATATTAGTTGGACACCGTGCAGATGCAAGCAGAATAATCATAACCTATGGACAAGGCCAGTTAGAAGATTCGGAGAAGAATGACACATGCGAATGACTTGATGATGATGGACTTAGGATGAAGGCAGAAGATTGAACAAACAAGGCATTAAAGGACATTATGTGCAGTGTGCTTTACGGCAGAGATAGAGTTACAGTATTTTGGAATGAGTCGGAACTTTCATTCTCTTGGACCGACATTGATGGACAAGAGTAGCAGATTCAAGATCGTGTAAGAACATCTGAAGGGTGTTATAGGTTTGATGGAAGGATTCTTCGAATGTTGATTGTGTTAGAGGAGCAAATTACCAAGTGAAGTTTGGACACTTTGAGATTTTCAACCAAAATCAGAGAGTTTGACTGGGGATAGTGCAGTTATACAGGAGCAGTGCAGATCATCAATGTATAGAGGCAATTTTCAGTTGGTAAAACTCCAAAGAGATGTTCAGAGTTAGAGATTTCTAGAATTTGACGAGTTTTGTCAGAGAATTATTGTGGGATTTTCAACAAGTGCAGCCATGTGGAGGAGTACACCAGCAGGATGTGTCATTTGTGTGGTTAGAAGCTTTTGGAGTTGAATTTCAGCAGCTAATGAAGGAGTTGACTGCAGAAAGGACCTCTACTTGATCGCCTGATAATGAAGATTTTCACGGATTTTATCGACATGAGGAACTTCGGATTTCGATGCATAAATATACGGAGCAGGAAATCAGTTATTTTGGATTTTTGTTTAGGAAGGCAGATCTGGCAGGACAGTTACAAGAGTGTGTGCAGAGCTTCAATTGATGAAGAATGGTGAAAGGACGAGCATGTTAGTGTCAGAGACCGATTGTTGTATGGAGGATTAAGAGCACCGAGCAGAAATAGTTAGAACTAGCAAGAGTTCACCTTGAAGATTGTGCAGTGGATATGAGACCCTAGCTTCGATAGTTGCGATGAAGCCGACAGAATTATTCCGAGAATTTCTTTACCAAGCTGGCTAGAAGCAAGAGACTTGTTTGAATTTAGAAGGAGTCGGAGTTGGCAAATTTCTTGAGCAGTCAGATTGGCAGGGCAGTGACAGATTCGAGTCAGTGGAAGAATGTTTGACGACTGTTGATAGTTAACTGAAAAGTTCTACAACGAAGATGACCCAGCAAGTTCAGATGTTTTCGAGAGGACCATTTTGGAGTTTTGATTTGTGGTTTTGTTTTCGAGGTGCAGGATTAATGTCCCCACTTGCTTTTGGATTTGTTTAGTTCATTTGGATGACCAAATGTTCTAAGTGGGGGAGGATGTGAGAACCCGACTCCAAATTTCTTGGTTTAGCATGTTTTAATTGTGGATTTGTTTTCTCAGTGTGATTAGTGGCTATTTGATTGAATTTCTGAGTTTGATTATGTTTTCTTTGGTTTTGGGAAGTCTTGAGAGCCAGT